>JAKVQO010000006.1:0-747777 GCA_030462825.1 Kluyveromyces sp. yHMH660
GAGTCATGCAGAGATCAAGGCGGCTTCTTCAAGAGAGCTTTTGCGTCTTAAGTGTGCAACTATGTAGAGTGCGTGCACGACCCATAACTACGCTGTCTGCGAATCACAGTTATCTATCGCCTTCCTCAGGTTATATACTTTGTATTGTTGCACATCATCGGCCATTGATTCAGTGTTCTCACGTCTAAGGACGAATACGAGAGATCACCACAATGATTATGAGTCGTTTGGTTACATACAACGGTGGCGCAATCTGAAGAATGCCATTGGACCTGCCAGCCTAATTATGGCTACCGAAGGGCTAATACAAGGGCGAAAGAAGGGGATATGAATGACTAGTTCTACTGCGACGGCATGCAATGACAGGAATAGCCTTGTGAGAGATTTAGTGTCCTGTAAGTAGCTTAAAACAAGATCGCGGAACGAGTTCTTTGAGAATGCCTCTCTCTTTCCCACTAAGCTTCTAAGCGAGCCAGCACCTTGCCTGCTTTTTAGCATACTTTGATCTCGTGAGTCTGACACACATGCATTTATCGTCACACTGATCGTGTTGAAAACTACATATTGAATGTAGGTCACTCGCTTCAACCCTTCAACGGAACAGACCTGATGATACATCGCAGATGCGAGATCCTCGGATGTCAATTGAGTGCTCTAAGACAACTGCACTGCTTCGTAGCTCTGTATTGTAATACCTTCTACTAATATCATTTGATTAGTCCTATCGCCCTCCGTCCCAACAGCCAAATGCTATTGCATGGTTACAACATAATACTATGAAAACTGTACGATCCAAATACTTAAGAGTAATTTACAACAAGTGCTATGCTTGCACCTTAGGCAGCTGTTTGCATTAACTTCGAATCTCATCTCTGTTCGTGTTAACTTTTCAAACCTCGGAAAATCTCATAATCAACTCCATTGATCGTGTGTTGAAAAAGAGTCGTGTAGAACCCGGCGTGGCTACTCCGACACTGGCCAAATGAATCACCCTAAAAAATGTAGAATAATTCCGCTAGAATAAAGTTCCGACTTGAAATGTTCATCAATTCACCGGAGCATTCGCCAATACCATAATACCTTTCCTATCAAAGCCAAGGTGGACTTGTTGTCCACGCTTTAGGAAATAAGCAAGGGTCTCGGGCGTGTACACCTATCAGGTGGAGGGTCTTTCTTACGAGTCCGCCTTCAGGACACCACACACATTATCGAAACACCACTGAAAGTCTCGATTTCTTGACCTTATTCCGAACTGCACCTCTTTTTAATTATTAGTTAACACAGTAGTACTGTGAAAAAGCCTGCGATGGTTTTTGCACTGAAGTCGGTATTTACGGAAAACTAACGCTCGGGGTTCATCGGGGTACTGCTCAGATGCAGTGGGAACGTCTATTTGGCTGTCTAAGACCCGAATGGAAGGCTAGTGTGAGCAAGGATCGATAAACACCCGATTACGGCTGTTCGTGCACCGCTGGTAAGCATGCTAAGGAACCAGTTCGATTTAGTTGTACCAGTGGGAGAGTTTAGTATCGACTATAAATATATGGTCTTAGCTGGGAGCGGTGTCCCTCGGTTGTCATGAGTATGCCGCAGTGGGCTATGAACCACAAGTGCCGCTGCATCAACTGACCCTGTAACGCTAAGAAGGAAGTGGCACTAAGAAACACTCAAAGTCCACAATTGTCATGTCTAAGGAAGACCTACCTAGCTCTCCTAGTAAGGAGGAATATGTTATGGACCTTTCTGGTGAAAAGAACGTCGTAGCCGATGAGAGTCTAAGGGAACAGACGGTGGACGGTTTTGGAAACCCAGACAAGTTGGGTGACACTAAATCTTTGGTTATCCGTAAGTCTGAGCTCATGGCTAGACAGTATGATGCTTGGTATCTACATGCGCTATTCATATTTTCTGCGTTCCTCTGCTCATATGGTTACTCTTTGGATGGAAGCATCAGAGATGTGTACACCACTTACGCAGCTAATGATTACGATACCCATTCTCTTTTGTCTACGATTGCTATCGTTAACATGATGATCGGTGCTGTTGCTCAACTGTTCTTCGCTGGATTATCTGACATTTTTGGTAGATTGAGTTTGATGATAGTCGCAATTTTGTTCTACGTAGTTGGTACCATCATTCAATCACAGGCTTATGATATTCAGAAGTACTGTGCTGGTTCCGTGTTTTACAATGTGGGGCTAGTTGGTGTAATGTTGCAAGTCACCTTGTTCTTATCTGATGCTTCATCTTTGAAATGGAGACTTCTTTACAACTTCGTCCCCGCTTGGCCTTCAATCATTAATATGTGGGTTTCCGGTAACATTGTAGAAGCTGCTAATCCTTTGAAAAACTGGTCTTGGAATATTGCCATGTGGGCATTCATCTTCCCGCTTAGCTCCGTTCCATTGATTGCCTGTGTGTTGCACATGAGGTGGAAGGCAAGCAAGACCCCAGAATGGAAGGAACTTCAAAACGAAAAGACTTTTTACCAGACCCACGGTTTCATTCAGACTATAGTGCAATTGTTTTGGAGATTAGATGTTGTAGGTCTTCTTCTTTTGACTGTTTCGCTGGGCTGTTTGCTAGTACCATTGACAATTGCCGGTGGTATTGAAAGTCAATGGCAGACGGGTAAGATTATTGGACCCTTGGTACTAGGATTCGTTTTAATTCCAGTGACTCTGTACTGGGAGAGTAAATGGGCAAAGTTCCCATTCGCTCCGTTTGGGTTGCTAAAGGATCGTGGTATTTGGGCACCAATGTGGATTTACTTTTTGGTGTGCTTCGTCTACCAGATGGCGGCTGGTTACCTCTACACTATTCTGTTAGTTAGTATGGATCAAAGTGATCTATCCGCGACAAGAATTATGAACCTGTATAGTTTCGTTACAGGGATCATTTCGCCATTCTACGGATTCATTATCGCCAAAGTTAGAAGATTAAAAGTTTCCATGCTAATAGGATGTGGTTTGTACTTTGTTGTCATGGGTCTGTTCTACCACTATAGAGGTGGCCTTGGAGCTCAAGACGGTGTGATTGGGGCTATGGTTGTTTGGGGTATTGCTAGTTGTATGTACGACTACCCTGTTACCACCGCTGCACAATCCGTTACTACTCATGAAAATATGGCCGTAGTGACTGCTTTGTTACTGGCTATCTTCAGAATCGGAGGAGCTGTTGCCGCTTCCATCTCGGGAGCAATTTGGACCAATTTGCTGTACTCTAGATTACTCACCAACTTGGGTGATGCTGACATGGCTAGTATCGCTTACGAATCTCCACTCGACTTCATCACTGAACATCCATGGGGTACTCCAATCAGACTTTCCATGGTGGAAGCATACCGCCATGTCCAAAAATATGAAGTTTTGGTTGGTTTGGTTTTCTGCGTTCCAATGCTGGTATTGACTTTATGCTTGAGAGACCCTGAACTCAATGAAGACTATGGTCAAAAGCTAGAGAAGGGCAAATATGTGCAGACTGAAAGTGCTGACCCCATCGCAGATTGGTTCAGCAGTAAGTTTAAGAAGTTCTATAATAAAAAATGAGAGCTAGCATCTTTTGCCTCGCTTCTCAGTTATGTTTCTAATTCGTTATCTTTGACCTATACGTGTTGTTCGGCTATGTCGGATCCAACCTACTATCGTTTCTTTCATGGATATTATATGGATTAATAATTTTTTTGACATGTTGGCTCCGGTAGGTTTTATACGAGAGTTAGGCATGATAAGTAGGATACAATTTGTGTTACATTCAGATGTAGCGTTATTAAGAATTACATAAAGGAAGAGTTAATAACAAACCGGATATATGGCTTAGATCATAGTTTAATTATTTGGGGTGTATTGCTATCCCATCTACAAACCTCGAAGGTTTTCGAAAGGGCGAACTTATACTTCTTAGCTGTGAAGTCAGTGTTAGCGCCACTTTGCACCTAACAGGTACGCGACCGGAAGTCGATCATAAAAAACAAGTTATTTGTGACAGCAATCCAGTGTCTATTTGGCCTCAGATGTTTCAACAACTTCTTCACCACCTTCATGTTCCCCAGCCCATTCTTCTTCAGCAGCCTCGGCATCGCCTTCAGCATCTTCCTCGACATAAACGTCATCCACAGTTTGGTGGAAAGATAAGGTAGGCTTGATAGCAGCCACGTCTAAAGTCCAGGACTCCAAAGCAGATTCTGCATCCATGATGATTTGTCTGGAAGCTTCGTATCCGTCATAGGCAGCTCTTGCTTCACCTGGAGTGACAGGAGAGTCGTCCAATAATTCCAACAAAGCCTTACCGTAACCTGCGATCAAGGCAAACTTCTCAGCCAGTTCTCTGACAGAATCGAACTGGTAATTGAAGGCAGCCTTTAATCTTTCTCTAGTGATGTTCGACAATTGAGCTTCAGCGACCAAAGATTCAGCCTCTGCACGGACCAATTCCTGTTCCAAAACAGGAATCTTTGGTGATTGAGGATCCTTGTACTTCAAGTGGGCGATTTCGTCAGTGATCTTTTGTTTACGGTCTCTAGATGGTTGGACAGAAGCCTCAATGTTTCTGATGGACTTCAACGTTATCCTGTACTGATCGTACTTGTCAATGAACTGGTCCTGCAACTCAGCCAATTCATAGATTAGAACCCCTAATTTGTCGGTGACATCAGAGACATCGTCATCATTCTCAGAACCCCATAGAGATAGCTGTTTGGCAGCTACGCGGCGCTCACTGGCAACGACTTCCAAAGCCCTCAAGTAGCCCTTTTCGGTCTTAATCAATGAAGACAACTTTCTAGACAACAACGGGCCAAACTGACCAGCGGTGTTCTTTCTAATGCTAGAAGCCAAGGAACCTTTACCAAAAAACTTGGATTTGGTTGTTGACTGAGGAGGTGCAGGAGTCTGCAACTCGGAAGCAGTTGGAGCTTTTTTGGATCTCAAGGAGTACGTTCTATGCATCTTTCTGAATCAATCTGGGTGTTGTACCTTCTTGTTGAATTAGTATCCTTGGAGGTGAAGACTGAGAGTTGAATTGAAGTGATGCGACAATACTAACACGACGAATCTAATAAGATCAGTCAAGAAACAGTGCTGCTTTAATGGAAAGTTCTCTACATGTCGTACCAAATTTAGGAAATCCCCTAAATAGAAATAGGAAACAAGTATACCTATATATAAATGAATATATACTACGCAAAAAAATCCAGCACTAGTAAAATAGCAAAAAGCAACAACCGTGACATATTGATGGTGCATATAAAAGACACAGCTGCAAACCGAGAAACGCCCCTTCGAATGTGAAGCGAGGCATCGTTCATATGGGCCTGTTCTGCGACCTTATTCAATGTTTGAACGCCAGTTTCGCACGCCACGTAGTCTTCTTTCTTGTGTTTGTCTGTCTTCGACGCCATTTTAGTCGCTAGAGTAAACCCCTACGCCCAAATGCTGAACTTTCCTCATTCACCTGAAATACAAACAATAGTGAACTGAGGGTAACCCGTACTTGCCAGAAATGGCAGTATTTAGATCACGTGCTTAAATCACCCATGAATCAATTCTTACAGCTCGTCCCTCACCGTCCAGTCACGGAGCCTTATAGCCGTTACTACAAATGTCATTGGTAGAGTGATGTCAATAAACAGCTGAAAACGGTAAACGCTGTTGGTTCGGTCCTGGTGTCTTTCGAACAGATTAGCGTAGACATTTGTCGCATACATATTGGTCCAAAAAGAACTTCGCATTCCCTACACATCTAGCGTTCATAAGCGTCTACCCAGTAACCGCCATCAAGTACCCTTGGCGCGAATTGTTGTCAAGGACGTAATAGGCGGCTCAACGAAGAATCGGTACTTAAGGTGTTGCAGTCTTTGAGAAGTTGCAGAATTACAGAACCTAACAGAAAGTTTGAGTCGTTAACTTCGCACGCAATATAATCATTGCGAAACATGAGATATTGCAACTCAAAGCATCAAATTCTAGATCTCGTCAACTGTTGAAAAGTGATCAGTGAAATATTTGAACTCTAAATATTTGCATAACTCGAGGTTTGCGAAAGTGCGCACTGATAGGAAGATCATGGAGCGCTATGACAGACAGATAATCATTTGGGGAAAGTCCGGTCAGGACGCACTTTCGAGTGCGCACCTATGCATTCTTCATCGAGATCAAACGTTGCTACTTCTGGAATGTCTAAAAAGTTTAGTCTTGATGGGGATTGGTGAAGTGACGTTGATAAAGGAAAAGCAGATTTACCATCGCAGTGATAATGCGTTCGAAATCCTCTCTTTAGAGCAGCTGAAGCTAATGAACCCAGATGTTAGTATAAATTCACTTAATGTTGAAACTGCTGAAGATGTGGAACTGCTGAATGTAGCAGAATTTTGGAGCTCCTTCTCCTTGGTTATATGCCTTTGCTCTGAGGGAGCACTTTTTAAGAAGGTACAAACAGTCTGGGCCACTATGAATAATACGCCCTCGGTTCTCCCTAATCTCATTTTGAGCGACTGCGATAGCGAGCGAGGATTTGTACGACTGGTCGGACACCAGTCACATATTGTGATAGACTCGCACAAAAATACGACTCCCGATTTACGCTTGAAAACTATGTGGCCGGAACTGCAAAAATTCCATGAAGGGTTCAATTTAGAGGAGCTTTCTACAGAAGAGATCTCCCACATCCCTTATACTGTTCTTTTATTTAAGGTCTATCAGCATTTGTTAGACCAAGCTCTTCCTGTGACCCGCAAATCTATTAAGGATACACTTTGCCAGCTTCATGGCAAACTACTTGTGGGGCCATTCAATAACAGCCTGAATTTTGTAGAGGCTGATAGATTCTCGTTCGTTCTCTTCAAAGATGATGGCACATTTCCGAAGAATTTGGACAGAATATTAGACGTACTTGGATCGGAACCCAGAAGCCATTTTAATGAATGGGTCTTCCAGTCGGTACTTAGTGTTAGACAGTTCTATGACTTATATGGATGTCTACCTGTTCAGAAATCCATCCCTGACATGGAAACTACTACATTACTTTCTAGCGCTCAGCAGCGCATATACCGTAATAAGTCTAAGAAAGACCTCCAAAAAATTGAACACATCACATCAGAACACAATGTACCGCCCGTCCTTTTGAGACAGGTCATCGATAATCTATTCAAACTGGAGGTCACTGAACTAAGTACAACACCTTTGAAAGAAGATCTCAATACTTCGTTGGATGGCGCAACGGATTGTTCATTTCTAGGAAGTAAAAAGGATGGCGAGGAAATCACAGCAGCGACTTTTATTGGGCCAATCATTGGTCAAGAGACACTCAAACTTCTATCTCATCAATACACGCCAATAGAAAACACTTTAATCTATGAATGTAGTGGTAATAAATTACAGACTGTCAAACTTTGAATTACATCCGTCTGAGGCCAGTTCCATTATAGGTCACCAAAAGACCCCTGGACTGCCTTCTGTTTTCTTCTCTTGTTTCTCCGAACAAGGTCTTTCCAGTCCTCTTCGATTTCGTCCTCTGATCCTGCATCCTGCTGTAATAATCTATCCTCAATTGCTTTTCTTTTCACCGCCATTGCTGCCTTTCTTTCAGTTTTTGCTTCGTGAGTAAGTTTTTTATCTGACCACGCTAAGTTCTTCTTCTTAAGTTCATGTTTGGCCTTCTTTTTATCGTTATTGACTTTGATATCTTTCAATTCTTTCAATCTTGCCTCCTCCTTTCGAGGGTCTTTGTAGGCAAAATGGTCAAGATTTATGGGCGTTGCAATTAGCCATCCGCCTTCAGGAAGCGCGTCTGCAGACATAAACCTGGATATTTCTGGCATTCGAGGGAGGCGTACAAGCCCATAGAACTTTGCTATCCCAATGAAGTCCATTGATTGAAACCTGAAGATCGATGAAGCTGTATGTTTGGAATAATATTTGATGAAGGCTACGAATGACCTTACACCAAGGTCGAACCTAGCTCTATCCTGAAGAATCCATTCTTGAAAAATTCTGGATAGATTATGTATAGGTTTGATTTTCACAAGCTCCTGTTCAAGCTCGACGTGTTTGACCTCAAGAAAAGGTACATAGTCCTCTTCCCTCCCTTCATTTAAGAACACTAATGCCTTACCGACCTTATTTGCCCTTCCAGTTCTGCCACATCTGTGGATGAATATATCTGCATCAGTGGGGGGATCCAGCTGGATCACCAGGTCCACGTCTGGAATATCTATACCTCGAGCTGCAACATCGGTGGTCAGTAGCACTGCTTTCATTAAACCTGATGTAAAAGCTTCTAAAGTCTTCATTCTAGATTGAGTTTGTAGCTTTCCGTGTAAAGAATACAGCTGTAATTCGTCATTTATCAAGTTAATTCCTTTCAAGTGGGTAAGAAACGCATAAAAATATGTAACTGAAACACACGTTGGAAGGTATACGATGCATTTCTTGAATCTGTAGTCGTTGAATATGGTCAAAAGAAGCTGCAATTTATCACTTGGAGGAACCACGATGTAATTAATGGAGAGCGAAGAAGGCGAGCTGGCATGAGAATTAACTACAACTTTGACTGGATTTCTCATACCTGTCTTGAATATTTGAGTTCCAGCGCTTTCGATAGTGGCAGAGAAAAGACCTGTTCTTCGTTGTTTTGGAAGCATCTTGAGAATTTTTTCAACGTCCCCTTGAAAGTTCAAATCAAGAAGTTTGTCGGCTTCGTCTAATACAACACATCCACATGCACCAGTCTTCACATTGGACTTCTGTAAAAAATCCAAGATACGCCCTGGCGTTCCGACCAATATCTGTGGTTTGCTGTCGGTGAACACATTGATGTCATCACGAACAGTTGATTTACTTGTTCCCACCAGTAGTTGGGATCTAATAGGGAACATATCGTCTGGACAGTAGGCCAAAAAGCCATCAATAACATTTTGAATCTGACTTGCTAATTCCCTGGTCGGAGAGATTATGATAGAATGAAAGTGATTCTTCTTAAACTTAACAGAGTTTGCTTCTTCCTTTATTACTCTCTCTAATATAGGTATAACAAATGCAACTGTTTTGCCCGAACCGGTCACAGACTCGACTACAACATCTTTATTGCCTGAGAATAAAGGGATTGTAGCTGCCTGTACAGGCGTCATACGCTCAAAATTCATCGCATCTACTGCATTCCGTATCCATGGTTGAATATCGCATTTTAGATCATCCCACGATAAAGATTTTGACATTAAAAGAAGCAGAAGGTATCTGGCAGAACTGTAATAATTGTTTCAGTAAAAGGCTTGCTATTTGGATACAGAGCTACTTGGTAACTAGGTAAGTCAGCTTAAACAAGCGGCTGTTATTACGTATTTTCAATAAGTGCTTTGAGGAGATGAGATGAGGTAAAGCTTTTTTCATGCTTTTCAGCTGGTAAACAAAAAAAACCAGCGATGACTTTTAGAGAAGCGCTGTAAATAAGCTACAACAAGAATACGGCATATAATGACCCGAAACAACTTTCGTTGCCCAGGTCCTCAGAAAATCCATACAAAAACTTCATAAGAGTAGCATGGGCTTTTTTTCTCGACTTTTCAAACTGGATAAGAATGCCAAAATAGCTTCCATTCCATCTGATGCGACATACAGCAACTGGACGAAAGAGCAACTGATAGAGCGGTTACTACAGTTTGAGAGCGAGACAGCAGCCAAGAAGCCAATAGCTTTCGAGTCGAATCAATTGCGAAAAAGGCCTGCTGAAGGATGCACGGCGCTTGATAAGGGAGACAAGAAAAAGCTTAGAAAGGCAAGAGAGTTCGACTTTTCGAAGTACAACACCAGGTTTGTTGCATTCAAATTTGCGTATCTTGGTTGGAACTACAATGGATTAGCCATTCAAAAAGGCACAACACCCTTGCCTACTGTGGAAGGAGTGATTATTGAAGCCTTGTATAAATGCAAACTGATTCCCTCCATTGTTCCACAAGATTTCAAGTTCAGCAGGTGCGGAAGAACTGACAAAGGTGTAAGTGCAATGAACCAAGTGATATCTCTTCGAGTCCGGTCGAACTTACCTTATGAGCAGCAGTTAGATTCCGGATTCGATGATAAGGAGATTCAATATGTTCATATCTTAAATCAGCTGCTTCCTCCAGATATACGAGTTTCCGCAGTTTGTCTAAGACCACCAAAGGGCTTTGATGCGAGATTCAGCTGCATAAACCGTCACTACAAATATTTGTTCAAACCCGAAGGTCTGAATCTCGAGAAAATGAAGGAAGCTGCCAGTTGCTTTGAAGGCGAGCATGACTTTAGGAATTTCTGCAAACTGGACGGATCTAAGCAAATTACAAATTACCATAGAAGGATAATGAGTGCCAAAATCTTGGTGGTAAACAAAGATATGTATTGCTTTGACCTGGTCGGTTCTGCCTTTCTGTGGCATCAGGTACGATGCATGATGGCAAATCTTTTTCTAGTTGGGCAAGGGTTGGAAGAACCTTCTTTGATATCAGACATGTTAAATATAGAGAAAATGCCCAGAAAACCAATTTATGAAATGGCTAGCGACATCCCACTACTCTTGTATGACTGCCAATTCCCGCCTATGGAGTGGAATGTTCCAGATATGACAACTGATAGGGCGTCAAGATCATCACTTATAGTCAACTCAGTAGCAATGGACTATAATCTGAAAGCATGCATAAGCGGGATATATCAAAATACTTTGCCCAAATCAACTGATATCAGTAAAGTGGTTGTTAACCTCGGTGATGGAATGGGGAAGGTCTGCAATGCTTATCAAAAAATATCCGATCGCTATCTGATGGACTCCTTCGAAACCGTCAATGCAAAATATAGACAACGTAAACAAAGGACCTCTAAAAACTAATTGTCTGTGGCCGACCTTTACACATAGACTAGTTAAGAAAAGCCAGTTCGGTGTGATTTTTCTTGTACCATACTCACTATAAGTGGATGATCCAGGAGGGATCCCAATACAGAGTTTCGCGTTCGTTCGACTGAGCGTCCACCCATAATAGCCCGGATGCAACCATTCCATCTAAAACCGATTGTGACCGAGCCCTCTTCCAGCTGAGGTTTGCACGAAGAAGAGATATACTCGCGTAACCGACTATTGAACATACTTCCAAGATCTTGGTCTGGTCATCTGTAAGCTCATTCGGCATGCTACGAAGAAACTTTTTCTGCCTTATTGTAAATATCTCGAACCCACCGTCCAATGGCGTTAACATTCCGATGGCTTTCTCTATATCTTCAATAGCTACCTTCATACTTTCGAAATAGTTCACATGTAATTCCTCAACGGATATTACACCGCCATTCACGTCCTTAGTATTTCTGCATATTTCAATCACTTTGACACAGATCTGGTAGTAAAAGTCATCTATATGGAAGAGATGACTGTTTTTGTCAAAGAGTGATAGAGGGTCAATACCAATTGCATAACACATCCTGACGAACTTTGCTCTGAATTGCGGTACATCACGAAGCTCTGAATTGTGTTGTTTGGCAAATTCCACCAGCTTCAGTTGGAAAATAGAAAGCTGGTCTTTCAGCTCATTGTGTTGAGAGCCCAACTTATCAGTTGCAGCATTGTATTGCTCATCCTCGTCAAAAGCAGCAACTCCAAACCTCTTCATGTACGTGGTAAACGAAGTATCTGAACCAGCTGGTGAGCAACGTTAGAGGAGAGATTTTATGTATATTTAATTACTCAGGTAACATGTCCAAAAAAATAACTCCAGCCAGCAAAAGTGTGCTTTACGACCCCTTGATATACAATTTTTTAAATACCGTCCTTATTCTAAGAGCCAATCAATCTTTTCACACATAAAGCTTTTAACTTATAAACTTACAAAAACATCAACAAGCTAAACGCTGCGACACAGCGAAATACGCGCTGCTCCTCAAGTAACCGCGTCCTCGAGCAAGGCCTGGGTAACGATGGCTGCTGATCTGAAACCCGAAGCATGGACTGTATCCGCTAACGATTGTCTTCAATTGTCACTCGTCGATTCCAACGGAGCTGTGAACTTCAAGCCGACCTTCACATATCCTATATACGGTGATTCTGAACAGATATTTGGCTACAAAAACCTGAAGGTTTTCCTAGCTTTCGACTCAGTTACTTTCAAGCCATTTGTCAATGTAAAATATGAGCAAAGACTAAATGATGAGATCGAAGATGTGAAGCAGCTGCTATTAGATAAGCTCCCACAGGCCGATACAGTGGTAAGTGATGAATCTGCTTGGATAAATAGCTTTCAAAAAGAACGAGAGACTTTCAAGTTGCCTGAAAGCAGTCATTTATTGGCTGAATATCAGTCTGATGGGGAAACATTCGGTATTTTCAAGCTCCCTATAAATGATCCTGCCATAAAAAAGCTACATAGCAGAATGCAAATCTTCACATTGTTGTTTATCGAATCAGCCTCTTATATCGATGAAACTGACCCCGGTTGGGAGATATTCATTGTATTCAATAAAACCACAAAACAATGCATCGGGTACACCACTACGTACCAATTTTGGAAGTATCTAGGTAGTGACGCCTTCGATTCTGCGTCTCATACTCATAAAACCCGGGCCAAAATCTCTCAGTTTCTGATACTACCGCCGTACCAGGGAAAGCACCATGGGCGAATGTTATACAACTCTATCATCCAGGAATGGGCAAGTGATCGCTCGGTTTTAGAAATTACAGTCGAAGACCCGAACGAGAGCTTTGACGATTTAAGAGATCGGTGTGATCTCGAAAGGATTTTGCATAATAGATCATTAGAAGACTACCCCAGTGAGTTGCCGTTGAATTCGATATGGGCAGAAAAGAAGCAAATGGAGCTGAAAATGGAGAAGCGGCAATTTATGCGAGTCTTCGAAATGTATTTTCGCCATACAAGGTCTGCAAACTATAGGCTGCAGGTGAAAAAAAGAATCTACGAAAAAAACTATGAGGCGCTCATGGAGATGGACGAAAGTACTAGAAACGACAAACTTCAAACTGCTTTCCTGTCTCTTACCGAAGATTATGATAGGATTATTTCGAAGGTCAAGGCTACGAAAAGAATCCAACAAGATCACGATGAATCTGACAAGAAAAAAGTAAAAACTTGACGGATCATTATAGAAAACAGAGAGTTATTTGTACTACGTAATATCCGAGAAATCACTTGACATGATTCAGCTTCTCAGGAAGCGTTCTAAAAGTGTCTAATTTCACGTAGCCTTACCTCTTCGTTTATCATTTTCTTCCCGATTGTGCCTTTCAAAACTAAAGTGTAGAAGTTTCCTACTAAGGATTTCGATCGACGCTGGGAAAAAAAGAGCGCTTCGCCTTCAAAATATGGCCATCACTTTGCAAATAGTCATACCGTTGCTCGAAAATAATGTATATACTCTAAATACTCAAGTTAATCCTACGACTCTAGAACGGCGTCACAATCGGCTCATATAGTTCACGTGCAAGTATCTACCAGAGTTATAATAAGTCAAAAATAAAAAGATATTTAATTTTCGGACAACAATATTTCATAAATAATTAATTTCAAAACGTATAACAGAAACACAAGATAAAACTATTTTTATTATAATAGTAAAAAAAGAATTGAATTATATATTTCTTTTCTAGTATCAAATTATTCAAAAAACAAAAATTAAAAATTATAATAAACTTATTTCTGAAAAAAACAGTCATGTGATATTGATTAGAATTAATCATTGTTTTACATAGACTCGCAATTTTTGTCTTTTTAACGTAGTGAATTAGATCAGCTTATAGCGTCTCATCCAGCTCAGATAGTTAAAAACATCTTGTTCTTGATTTGACCATTTATGATTCTGCACCTCCGTCGATTTCTTCATTATCCATAGGTTTTTTTTCATTTACTCAATTTTACTTTGAATCTTTTTTGTTTTAATGTATTTTTGTTTTTATAGTTTATTTTTACTGTGTTTGAATTTTCCCCATCGATGTTATATGAAGCGTTCCACAGTATGAAAAAGAAAAGAGCAGAACCAAATAAAAGTTTTCAGGCCTTGGTAAACCTCATCACCTCAAAATAAGAGACGGATTCGAAGGACTGTTGACGTTAGCTCACTTTACCTCAAGTCAGTTAGTGCTATAATATTCTCATTGTAAAACGGGTTAAAAAAATACAGTTCAAATACTCGCCGAACACAAGATTCAGCGTAGAAGAGACGATGGCTGGCAAACAAACACAAACGGCCAAAAGAGCCAAGAAGCAGAATAGTACTAGAGAAGTCAGATCTGAAGTGTTCGAAGATTCTCAAGCAAGAAATCAACTGGCGAATGCGCCTTCTCTAACAGAAAAATCAGCTACCAAGAAGCCAAGCAAGCTTCAGGTTAAGAAAGATAATTTCAAAGCTCGTCTTTACGGAAGTCAAAAGAAGAAGGGAAAGCACTACTCAGAGAAGGAATTGAACATCCCAACACTCAACAGAGCTATTGTTCCTGGCGTGAAAATCAAAGGAGGAAAGAAAGGTAAAAAATTCATCAGTGACCACGATCTTATAACTCTGAATAGGCTAATCAAGACTATTGGAGACAAGAATGACGAAGTAACAGAAAGTAAACTAGAAAAAAGTAGGAGGCTCGAGGAGATTCGTGATCTCAAGAGACAGGAGATAGAAAGAAAAGAAGCCGAGAAGAAGGAAGAATTGGAAGGTATGAAAGATCAAATAAAGAAGAAATCCTCGGTGGCTCGTACATTACGCAGAAAGAATAAAAGGGACCAAGCAAAAGAGCATTTTAGAACTGAAAGCCAGGCTCAGCTTTCAGCACTAGAAAACCGATCGGTACCTGCTGCGAAGAAAAAGAAATCTGTTAGCTTTGCCTAGATTATACAAATTTCTGACATTTTAGGTCTTTAGCCTGCTCCTTGGAATTTCGACTAAGAGAGAAATAAGATTCACGGAATTTTTGCTTTACTATGTAATGTGCAATCAGTCCTTATTCAATCTCAATATGTTAGCATACACTTTCAATCTGTTCCAATTCTACCCTATCGCTACGAAGATGATGTTGCTAAAATCCTGTTAGTACCCATTAAGAAATGTCTCTAATGTCTCATTATGTCCTTTTGTAACCGGCTCTTAAGACTTGCGAACATAGAGACATATAAGATATGAGACATAGAGACATTGGTGTACAATACTTTGAATGCATCCCCTCCAGGTTAATTGCATCTGGACAAGACTACACGCTGAGCTAATGGTCCGATCATGACACGCTCATCGAACTATTCTGTTCAAAGGTAAACAATACCGATTATTGGAACTTATTCATACGCAGCCCGATCTGATGACATAGTAAATCGATGGGATACTCATATCAGGTATCGTCGTTCAATTTCTTGGAGTAGATGTTTCCTCAAATGCTGATTACTCTGCAGATTGTATTCAAGTTGCTGACTACAGGGTCAGTCTTCTTGATGCTGTGAATGTCGGTTCTTCAGAGGCATGCGCTACGCTTGGCTCGACAGCTTTATCGGCTATTGATCATTTCGCCCCGGGTGACAGTATTTGGGCTATAAGTTGTTGCTTCTCCACTTATGACTGCTGACATAGCTGCTGACGCTTCGTTCTGTTGAAGAAGCGCAGGAGCTGAAAAAGGTGATAACTGAAAGACATAAGGTCGGTTCCGATGACAGTTGAACAAACATTGATAGAGTCCGAAGCACGCTCTACAGCTGAGTTATAAATACGTGCTGTTTAGCAGTGCTCCTCAAGAATTCTTTTCATGCCATCAAAGTGTGACATTGTGCTAGTTTAGATTAAGGTAGAAAAGATCCACGTCTCTCCAAACGGAGCCTTATACTAAAATATACACACGTACCATATTCCACAGTACATGATGTTGAGACGTATAAACCAAAGAAGACTGTTTCATTCCAGCAGAACTGCTCTAAATCTTAAGGCGGCTATAGCTGATGTGATCCCTCAGAGAAGGGAGGAGCTGCTAAAGATCAAGAAAAATCATGCTGATGTCAAAGTCGGGGACATCACTGTTGGAAGTGTTATTAATGGTATGAGAGGCAATCAGTCCATGTATTGGGAGAGTACCACGTTAGATCCTCAAGAGGGTATACGATTCCATGGAAAAACAATTGCCGATTGTCAGCGCTTATTACCTGGGGCACCAGAGGATAAGGGTAAAGGCGAGTTCTTACCAGAGTCGATGCTCTGGCTCTTAATGACAGGAGAAATTCCAACCAAGGAACAATCGGAGCAGTTGACAAGAGAGTTAGCTCAGCGAGGCTCTAGATTGCCTATTCATACTGAAAAAATGCTCAAAAACCTGCCCAGAGACATGCACCCAATGACACAATTGGCTATCGCATTAGCTTCAATGAATAAGGACTCTCAATTCGCTAATAAGTACCAGGAAGGGTCTATCGGTAAGCTCGACTACTGGGAATATGTGTACGAAGATGCAATGAACCTAATCGCCGCATTGCCAAAGATTACGGGAAGTATTTACAGTAATCTAGTTAATGACGCTGAGCCATTGGGCCATTACAATGAAAGTAAGGACTGGTCCTATAACATTGCATCATTGCTTGGAATGACCGTCCATGATTCTGTGAACATGCGGTCGCTAACTGCTGAAAGGTCCAAGGATTTCGTGAACTTGGTGCGTTTGTACTGTGGAATTCATGTCGACCATGAAGGTGGAAACGTCTCTGCTCATGCAACGCATTTAGTCGGATCTGCGTTGTGTGATCCTTACCTCAGTTACTCGTCAGGGATTATGGGTTTGGCAGGTCCATTGCACGGACTTGCCGCCCAAGAAGTGGTTAGGTTCTTAGTTGAGATGGAAAAGGATCTCGGCTCAGTGGATAGCGTCGAACAAGTGCAAGCATACTTATGGAAAGTCTTGAAATCTAACAGGGTCATTCCCGGTTACGGTCATGCAGTACTCAGAAAGCCAGATCCTCGGTTCACTGCAATGTTGAACTTCACCGAATCAAGAGCAGAGGAGTTCAAGAGTGACGCCAAAGTTCAGCTCATGAAGAAACTCTCTGAAATAGCTCCTGGCGTACTCAAGGAACATGGGAAAACTAAAAATCCATACCCTAACGTAGACAGTGCCTCTGGTATCCTGTTCTACCACTACGGAATCGATGAACTGCTATTTTTCACCGTCATTTTCGGCTGTTCAAGGTCGATGGGTCCACTTTCTCAATTAGTGTGGGACAGGATCTTGGGGCTTCCAATTGAAAGACCAAAGAGTCTTGACCTACATTCCATCAAAAAACTCTGTGGCATAGCTTAATTTTATGACCAGACTACATACATCTCTATCAATGCTACTCTGCAACTATATCTTTACAATATATCCTCCATTGCATTTCATTTATCGCTTCAAAGACGTCAGAGGCATCGCCGAACATATCCTTTACGTACTCAAACACACATGATGCAAACGCAATCGACAGTCTATTAGGTATGTAGCTGATATCCCCTTTCAAAGAGTGTCCTGTGTTCGGCTGCGACCTGTGGCCACTTTTCTAAGAAATGTCCCACCATGTCCCTGTCTTCCGGCAGGTTCAAACTGTCTCATCATCTGTCACGCGTCGCAATACCCCACATTCAAGAAAAATAGAAATTCAGGTCGGTCTTCATTTTTATGTCGGTTCAGTGTACTTACACACTAAAGAAAAACGATGCGGCTCCGATTTAATCGGACTTGACATCGCATTACGGTACTAAACATGCAAGACTGTATCAGCGGTTACTCACGCGGGTGACCAACTGAACTGAAGTCTTACATATGTGCGCGTAAAATTTCTACCAGCCGATACATTTCGGGGTTTCATTCTGCGGTTTGTCGTCCCCGAAATACACTTCAGATAACAGGAGTAAAGACGAGGTTTGGTAAGCGCTAGTGTCACATCAGCTAACGGCCAATGAGAGCACAGGGTTCAGCACTATTTAGTGCGTCAAGTTAGCCCGCAAGCTGCAGGCTTGCGCTCGCGGGCTAACTTGATTCGAGTCATGCCAAAACATAAGAACTCGTTCAGTTCTTGCATCTAATACCCCTCTTTTCATCCCTAATAGAGCAACAGCCTGGAGCTTCATCATACTCATAGAGAAAATCACCTAGTCACCTGGCGGCTGACCTACTTGGTCTTCAATTACGAATCCCCTACTATCTCACCCAACAATGTAGGTGAGTGGTTAGCATCACCCTCACGAATAAGGATCGACCGCGCTGGTGCAACCCCCTTGGTCATGCCAGTTTCCTGCTCATTGAAGCAAGATAAACAGGACTTTTCAAGCAGTGTTAAGTAAGGTCAATAGTTTGCTTAACAGGTATATATAAAAGGAAGAAGCGTATGCTACGAACCAGGTGCTTCAATTCATCTTGGATATTTTTCTGGTGGCTCACCTTCTTTCATGTTTGTGAAGGGATGAAGTAGGGAATCATTGAATATAAAAGACGGCTAAATTCCTAGTCTCATTGTATCAACTAGATATTTCGATCATGTTTCGCCAATCTGCTAGAAGCGGCTTAAAGAATATTGCCAATATCTCTTCAAAGATAAAGTCAACTCCATACACTCTTTCATCACAAATGGGTAGCGTCGGCAGAGGATACTCGCAGGACTCTGCTATCCACATTGATAACAAGAGGCCGGAGCCGGATGAGGTTTTAAGGAAAATTTCGTCCTACATCCACAATCAGGGAATAACGTCCCCGGAAGCCTACGAAACCGCCAGAATATGCTTCCTTGACACTATGGGTTGCGGTTTGGCTGCATTGAAGTACGATCAGCCCAAAAATTTGATTAAACCCATTGTCCCTGGAACAATTGTGCCTAATGGTACCAAGGTGCTTGGTACCAAGTACAGAATGGATCCCGTTAAAGGCGCCTTCGCGATTGGAACGTTAATTCGTTGGTTAGATTTCAATGACTGCTGGTTGGCCGCAGAATGGGGGCATCCTTCGGATAACTTGGGTGGTATTCTCGCTGTCGCTGACCACCTGACTAGATTGTCTAAGGCTTCTGGAGGTGATGAGGGCAGGCTTTTTACTGTCAAAGATGTCTTGGAAGCCATGATCAAGGCTCATGAAATTCAAGGGGTCATTGCCTTGGAAAACTCATTCAACAAGGTAGGACTTGACCATGTTGTATTAGTAAAAGTTGCTACGACGGCTGTGGTGTCAAAAATGCTAGGTTTGACAGAGGCTCAAACCATTGAGGCCTTATCTCATGCTTTTGTTGATGGTCAGTCGCTAAGAACTTACAGACATGCTCCCAATACTGGCTCTAGAAAGTCTTGGGCAGCAGGTGATGCAGTTTCAAGAGCAGTTAATATTGCATATTTGGTTAAGAATGGAAGTCCAGGTACGATTCCATCTGTGTTGACCGCCAAGACGTGGGGTTTCTATGATGTGCTTTTCAAAGGTAAGCCCTTTAGTTTCCAACAAAGAGATACCTTTGGTTCCTACGTGATGGAAAACGTATTGTTCAAAATATCATTCCCTGCAGAATTTCACGCACAGACTGCTGTTGAGGCTGCCTTAACTGTTAATAAGAAGTTGGCCGATTTAGGAAAGACGTACAAAGATATCAAATCTGTCAGAATTAGAACACAAGAAGCTGCTGTCAGAATCATTGACAAGGAAGGTCCTTTGTATAATTATGCTGACAGAGATCATTGCATCCAGTACATGACTGCTATCCCATTGATCCACGGCAGATTAACTGCTGATGACTATAGCGATGAAGTCGCAAGTAATCCTGACATTGATGAGCTAAGAGCCAAGATGTACTGTGAAAAAGATGAGCAATTCACTGTGGACTATCACGACCCAGCAAAGAGATCCATTCCAAATGCTTTGCTCGTAGAATTAAACGATGGAACTGTTATGGACGAAGTCATAGTAGAGTATCCAATCGGCCACAGGCTTAGAAGAAAGGAGGGTGTGCCATTGTTGATGGAGAAATTCTACAATCACTTGCGTGAACATTTCAATGGTGACACCGAAAAAGTCGAAGAGATCATGGAAGCTAGCACTGATGAAAACTTTTTGAACCTAACGGTTGACCAATATGTTGACATGTACTGCAAGTAAGAGGATGTGCCCTTCATTCAATTAGAGTAGTGCTCGCGCAACACCTCACTCATAATTTCTTCCAAGACTCCTCGAGAACAGGACCATGAAAAGGTCTGACTAGAAACGAATTTATTAAGTGGAATCAAATAATTTTACCAAGTACCTATTATTCAATAGTGGAATATATACCATGTCCAAAAATATGTACGCTATAATGCAGTGATTATGGAAAAGCACCACCTGAAACTGACGTTACATTAAGTATGTGTCTTGTCGTAATTTCGGGTAACAATTTTTTCTAGGTTTTCTCAAAAGAAAATCTGATCAAAATAAAACTAGAAACAAGAAACTGCATCGAATTTAAACATAAACAAGCTGCGTGTCGTCAGCTAAAAAACAATAGCTCTACTAAGCTTTTATATCTTGTTCTCATTTACAAAGTATACTATTAATTGGAGCTATTGTTTCTCAGAAAAGGGATTCCACACAAGGCCGGAAAGTTCTCGCGAAAGAATCAAAATGAATCTCGGTCATCAGATAAACAACGAGTCAGTGCTGTCTGGCCTTGGAGACAAGAACAACTCGAAGCCATCAATGGCAAAAAACTCTTCAAAACTATTCAATGATTTGTTGGAAACATCCAAAAACTTGCCTTCTACGTCCTCAGACTTGGGTCCCATTCTCCTCAGCGTTAACGAGATGAAAAAGAGAGCCAAAGAGATGCGTAAAGATATCTCTCACGGGTCTGACCACACAAAGGCTCATTATCTTCTGGCTGGCAGCGGGTTAGCAATTCACGAGATAGAGAGCTCTCTTAATGGCTTGAAGTCATCTGAATTGATCAGCGAGCAACGTATTGCACAAGGTTACACTGACGGTTACCTAGATACTTATCTACACATCAAGAAGGATGAGAATATTCTTTCTTCCATCGAGCAATCCTTATCTCTGGCAGCTCAAGACTTCGATAACTTTGTTAACCAAAATTTCAACTTGGATTGGAAGCAAAGAAAAGACGAAGTTAGAGAGAGCTTTGGTATTCTGGTCAAGAAACAATATGAGGGCTCTAACTATGATGCTTCTAATCTTGCGCCATTGAACCCTAAAGGAAACGCATTTTGGAACAAGCGTGGAAGCGGCTTGCTAGAAGGGGACTCAAAGTTGAACGTGAATGAGAATTATATCATCAGAGAGAAATTTGAGAGATACGCCAGGATTATATACAGGTTCAACAACGCCAGACAGTCTCATAACAGTGATTTTCAGCTCACGAAAGAGTTTATCTCTCTTTTTCAAAATTCTACCGATTCGAAATATAGACAACTTTTGGAAGGCTGGAGAATTATTGACAATGCCACGAAAGAGAACAATGTGGTGGAATTATCGAAGCGCTACCTAGAAACACAATTCTTCGAGTATGTTGATTCACTTTATGCAAAGAATCCAACTGAAGGACTTCCTACAAATGTTAACAAGATCCGAGCTTTCATTGATCTGAAACTGAAAACTGGCAAAAATACCTGGAAGTTCAACAATTTGACCATTGTTAATGGAATCCCTGTATGGGCGTTGATTTTCTACTTACTAAGAGCAGGATTATCGCAAGATGCTCTAGAAGTTGTCATTAACAATAAATTAAGTTTCAAGAAGGTGGAACAGTCATTTTTGACTTACTTCAAAGCGTATGTTACTTCATCGGATCGTCGTTTACCACAAGAATTCGTATCCAGATTACACACGGAGTATAACCAACACATCAAAAACGCTTTGGATAGCGACCCCTTCCGGTTGGCTGTTTACAAAATTATCGGCAGGTGTGACCTCACGAGAAAGAATATATCTATTATTACACTAAGCGTAGAAGATTGGTTGTGGGTTCATTTGATGCTGATCAAGGATGACCTGGATGCGGATGACTCTGTATATGAAAGATACACCTTGAGTGACTTCCAAAGTACTATGGTATCGTACGGAGAAAGCAGATTCAGCAACTACTATTTGCAAGTTCTGCTATTGAGCGGTCAGTATGAGCTTGCGGTGCAATATGCGTACAAAATCAATGAAATTGATGCTGTTCACCTTGCCATTGGTTTGGCGAACTACAATATGCTCAACCTCTCTAGCTACAAGGAAAATGAGCTGATATCTGTTAGCGATGGACGCACAAAAATTAATTTTGTTAAAGTGCTGGGAACATACACCAAGTCGTTCAAGTATTCTGATCCTAGAATTGCTGTTGAATACCTGTTGCTGATTGCATTGTCCAATCAAAAGGAGCAAATTGAGCTAGCATATGAAGCGCTTCGAGAGCTAATACTTGAGACTAAAGAATTCACTATACTCTTAGGAAAAATCAACTCTGAAGGTATTAGAATACCCGGTATTGTTGAAGAAAGACAGCCCCTCTTACAGCTTGAAGATCAAAAGGACTTTTTATATAAAATCACTGAACAAGCTGCCCGTAGAGCGGATGAGGAAGGAAGAATCCATGACAGTTTATTATTATACCAGCTCTCCGAGGAGTATGATATTGTCATGTCCATTGTGAATAAACTGCTGGGGGAGCTTTTGAGCACAACAGATTTGACCCAACCGCTGTTCAACCTGGACGACAATAGTGAAACTAACCCTGTATTGATTGCCAAAAAGCTGATTGACGTCTACATTAATAATATCGAGATCTCAAAGAAGGTTCAGCAAAAACATAAGGAGACTTGCATAATATTATTAAGATTGGTGGATATAAGGGCAGCCTTCCTGAATCATCAATGGCAGAATACCCTTCAATTGATAGAGGATCTCGATCTAATTCCTTTCAGTGATGAAACTTCTACAAGAAAGCGGGCTCAGGAGTTTAGCGATTTAGACGATAACATTTTAAAGAATATCCCTAATTTGTTGATTATCACTATGATGTGCATTTCAAATATAATAAAACAGCTGAGTGACAGTGACTACCAGTCCTTGACGAAAAAGCAGCAGATAAATTCTTTGAAGAGAGTTGCCAAAAACTGTATGATATACGCTGGTATGATTCAATACAAAATGCCAAGAGAGACGTACAGCATCCTGATCAATATAGAGGTCAGTCTATAATACCCATGATTTCACGATGTGTTGACTTGAGGTGGATACAACTGCAGGACATTCAGAGTGAACAGGCACATTTGATTCAGGTGGAATAAGATATGCTACCTGACGCCAAAACGTTTGGGGGAGCATCAATTTTTTCCTTGAACATACGTACTCGTAACAGACTTCCAGTCACCTTCATGCGAATCCAAAAAGCCCATGAATATCGATGTCGGTGGCCAGTTCTAGTTAAATGCAAAAGAAATTGACTGATGTGTTGATGGTAATATACTATATAAAGAATTCCGTAGGACTTACTTAGCATCTAAACTCTCAGAGTTTAATGTACGTGCCTTTTATTTTTATCTCTATATGCGCTGTAATCCGGTTGTACTTCGTAGGCATTGGGACTAGGAGGACGTCTTTCTTCTAATCTTTTCTTCCGCCTCTCTAGTCTTGCCTTTCTTCTTTCATCAAAGCTCTTACCCTCATCCTCATCAGACGATGAAGAAGAGGAGGATGACGATGACGATGAGTCGTGACCGTGGTCATGTTCGTGGTCGTGATCATGATCATGAGTACACACTTCTTCCTCATCACTGTCGTACGGCGTATTAGGGTGGAAGATGCAGCAGATTTTGGTCTTCTTTTTGTTCATGTGTTCGTTATCCACCACTTTCTCGTCCCATCTCACTTTAGCCTTAGTCGGCTTCTTGTCCTTCTTAACATTCTTGGACTTTTCCCCTGATTTTTGATTTGCACGTAGCTGAAGCAGCGGTGGGACTTCAGTAACGGTCACTGTCCGAGCTACCTCCGAAACTGAAGGAACAGAAGGAGACCCCTCACTCATGGCAGAAGGAGTGTAATATGTAAAGATCTAACAGCACAAAAACGGTGCTGGATAAGTCTTAGAAACCTCAAACGGTCGAACTTTCGAAGCAGGTGTAGGCAAAGGAAGCGGATCCACTTCACTTATAGTCAGCGCACTGGAAAAACTGGACGGAATCCAAAATAATTTGGTTTCTCACGGAAAATAGCTGGATGTTGTTAGCCTTATTGACGCTGAAACATCGGCACTTGCTTGTTATTGTTTTTGGAGTCTGCTAGAACTGACAGGAGAGTCCGTGGTCATGAATCGTTAGATCATTTCCCTCTTTTAAAGGGAAGAAAGGTTACAATCCTGTTTAGCTGAATCTTGTATCGTGTAAGATGATTTTGTGTATCATAAAGTAGAAATTAAGATTAGTGATATATCTAGTGGCAAACGACAAAACACATCACAGGGGAAGTATTTGAATAGCAGGCTTAGATTTGTTTTCTTCGCCAATAGCCTTTAGCTACCGAGACTTCAAAAATATCTGTTATAAACGAACAGTTGATCTATAAAGTTCGAAGTCGCAGTAAGTTTTGCCATAACATCTAGCAAAGACAAGCAAGTTATCTTATTGCTTATAACGGATTATTGGATAAGGATATCAGTCCCAACAATTAAGGAGAGGCTCATAGGTTAGTGATGCAAAGTTTAGAAAGAATGTCATTAATGTCTCAAGGACCCCGTGCGATGGGCCAAAATGTGGTGGACCCAGCACTCGACGACACAAAGGAAACTGTATACATCTCTTCCCTAGCTTTGTTGAAGATGTTAAAGCACGGTAGAGCAGGTGTCCCAATGGAAGTGATGGGGTTAATGCTAGGAGAGTTTGTGGATGATTATACGGTAAATGTAGTAGACGTATTCGCCATGCCTCAGTCAGGTACCGGCGTATCCGTTGAAGCTGTTGACGATGTGTTCCAGGCCAAGATGATGGAGATGTTGAAACAGACTGGTAGAGATCAGATGGTTGTAGGATGGTACCATTCGCATCCCGGGTTCGGCTGCTGGTTGTCATCTGTTGATGTAAATACACAGAAGTCGTTTGAGCAATTGAACAGCAGGGCTGTTGCAGTTGTTGTTGATCCCATTCAATCTGTTAAGGGTAAAGTTGTTATCGATGCATTCAGGCTGATCAATCCCCTTTATGTGATGAAGAACACAGAACCCAGACAGCATAGCTCCAACATCGGATTGATAAACAAGCCTAATATCCACGCGTTGATTCATGGTCTAAATAGACACTACTACTCGCTCAATATTGATTACCATAAGACATCCGCAGAGATGAACATGCTAATGAACTTGCACAAGGAACAGTGGCAGTGTGGATTGAAAATGCACGATTTCAAAGAAAGGGAACAACACAACCTAGATGAAACTCAAAAGATGATCAAGATCGCGGAGCAATTCACGAAAAGAATCGAAGAAGAAAGAGAACTAAGTGAAGACGAGTTGAAGACCCGTTATGTTGGAAGACAAGATCCGAAGAGGCATTTGGCTGAAACAGCAGAAAAGCTTCTTGAGGAAAATGTGGTATCAGTTATGACCACAGGTGTAAACTCTGTTGCCATTAAATAAGTAAGTATTACAGGTCATGCTCATTACATATGTGCAATAATTCAATGGTTAGTATTGTGAAGTGAATCAATCACCATCAGTAACTCGTTGCCAAATCTGTAAGTAACATTCCTTGAGAAATAAGAACTCTTTTTCCACCTTATTTACTTCGATATCGTCCAACTCATACCACTGATCTTGCTTGTGATCGCGAACGTTTATTTTCCACCTGCTACTGAGTAAGTCCTCAGTATCTGAAAGTTTACCTTCGATCAAACATTCGTGGGTAATGTTGCAAACAAGTTCATATTTGATCCCATCAAATTGCAGCTTTTCGCCGAACTCCACTAGGGTCTGATTTCTATCTTTGAGTGCTGTGAGCCCCTGTTTGAATCTATCATAATGCAAAATCATAAACTTTGGATGCTTCCGAATTTGATATGTTTTTACAGTGCCCCTTGTATGGTGCTCCGATTGACCATTGTACTTCTGTAGCAACGATTCCAGCTTGACTTGAAGTGAATAATCATTGCTATCATGACCATTGAAAACCTTAGTCTCTGGAAGGTCCAGCGAGAGCAACCAAAAGTTGACTTTCTGTAATTTTGCTTCAGTGGTGTTTCTATTAAATTTCAAAGTTCTCATCTCATTGTCCTTCACAGTATCGACGCTGATCGTGTTCACTTGAATTTGGCCTTGAAACTGGCCTTTGATGTGTTCGCGAAGCCTGCGATGTTCTTTTGAGCTGCATAGCGTAGAGATAACCCACAGTAGAAATAACTTCGGATCCCCAATTGAATCAACGGGAAACCGTCGCTGTGAAAGTGAAGCGATACTATTCAGTAGCTCGTGCGGAGAAATGCTTTTCCGCAGTAGTGTACAGCTCCAAAGCTTACGTACCGTGAGTGAGATAAGATCTGATAATTCTTTCTTTAATTCTCTGTTTGAATTCTGACTCTGCTTATCGAGCAAGAAATAGTCACGTATAGGTAGCACATGAGCTAATGCCTGAATGATAACAACGGAGTACCCATCTGGCGTCAGGTTGTTCATTCCGACAAATCCGTTCTTGTACTTTCTACCGTTCAAGTCATGGCAAGGCTTAGGGAACTGCTTCAGATCTACCAAATCAAAAGTTGGATTGGCACTGTACACTAAATCCGCGAGCAGCGTTCCACGAACAACTTCTACCTCGTAGTTCTCGGGGAGAACAAACACCTTCAGGGTGTCAAAACTCAAAAATACATGTCTGTCTGTCTCAATGGCATGTTTAAACGCAGCTGAGTTATGATTTCGCCCTTGAACATATTTCCCATCACACAAGCAGCAGTAAACATTTGATCTGGATAATGTTACAGAACACACTTTGTCCCTGTCGAAGTCTAGTTTCTTTACGTCTATACTCTCCAAATACTTCTCATCAAGGGGTCTCTTCCCCGATTTCGCTTTCTTCAGACCAACAGAAGGCACTTCATCTATATCTTCTTCCGATGAGCTATCGCCTTCTCTCTTTCTGGCATTCTCAGTCATTATACAAGCGCCAAGTCGAAAAATCCTTTCAGCATCAATTCCCCTTACCCAACAGCGGCTAAGCTCGAACCCTATCGATGCTGATGCACAGCGTGTCATCAGATGCATACTTCAAGCAAATAGGGCTACGTCAAAGCCAGCAATTTCTAATGCCATGATAGAGTATCATACAAAAAATTCGGGAAATGAATTCCGTTTTGGCTTTTCGAGTGTTGAGGCAACGAGCCCAAAAAAATGTGACAAACTCAAGAATTCCGAAATGACGATATAATCGACTGCGTTTGATGGCTGTAAACTTCTCTCAATTCTTTTGAGAAAACAGTACAAAAGCCGTAGGTTCGTTGATTGTTGATCTTACTGTGCCGGAGGTAACCTTTCTGGTATAAAGAGGAGCAGTTTCTGATCACAGTTTTTTTGAAGTGGCAGTGCTTGGCATTGTATTGTGAATGCAAGCTCTGTTCAGACAGATAAGAGGAAACCTTAGTAGACCTAGTAATATCAGCGACCAAGTGAGAACTATGACTGGTAACAACATTATTCCTGCTTTGGTGGGACACAAATACCCTGCTAAGGCACATAGTTTGAAGGTAAAGCAGCATTTTCTGGAGAAGAAAAAGCTAGCTCCAGATTCGGCCAGTGCCGTGTTCATTGCTGGGGGGAAATTGGAGCCAATCAAGTATTGCGATCTTACCAAGGTCTTTAGGCAGGACAGATACTTCTTCTATTTGAGTGGCTGCAACCTTCCTGGCGTCTCTTTGTTGTTTGACTTCAAGACGGAGAAGTTGACGTTGTTCCTACCAGATGTCAATGTGAAAGATATCATGTGGGAGGGCATACCAATGAGCCCTGAAGAAGCCTTAAAGAAGTACGATGTCGATGAAGTATTGTTTGCCAGTGACATCTCGCGCAAAGCGGTAGACGAATTGAGGGATTACAACGTCTATACAACAGATGTTGATTTTGTATCAGATTCCAGGATCAAGGACAAATTGATCATTGGCGATAAGGATCTATTTTACGCTCTTGATGAGTCCAGACTCATCAAAGACTGGTATGAAGTCGAACTATTGAGGAAGGCTTGTCGGATATCAGACGTCTGCCACCTATCAGTGATGTCTGCGTTGCCTATTGAGAACAACGAGGGACACATCCACGCCGAGTTTACTTACCATGCTCTTCGTCAAGGCTCTAAGCATCAGGGGTATGATCCTATCTGTTGTAGTGGTCCAAGCTGTTCCACTTTGCATTACGTTGACAACGATGCAGACATGGCCGAGAAGCATACCGTGCTGCTTGATGCAGGCGCTGAGTGGGAGAACTACTCGGCTGATATTACCAGATGTTTCCCAATAACTGGCAAATGGACGAAAGAACATCGTGAGATCTACGAGGCTGTATTAGACATGCATCACTCCACTATGGCTCAGATCAAAGACGGTGCTTCTTGGGAAAAAATCCATCTTTCGGCCCACAAAGTATTGATCAAACACTTATTGAAACTGGGAATTTTTAAGTCATCGTTCACTCTTGAAGAAATCTACAAGAGAAAAGCATCAGTCGCCTTCTTCCCTCACGGGCTGGGACATCTGCTAGGCCTCGATGTTCATGATGTTGGAGGTAGACCAAATTATGACGATCCAGATCCATACCTATCTTTCTTGAGATTACGTCGTCCATTGCAAGAGGGCATGATAGTGACCGACGAACCTGGTTGTTACTTCAATCCATTCTTGATCAAAGAGCTTTTGAGCCAGTATCCAGAAAGAGACGAGGTGGTCAATCATGACGTTATAGAAAAGTATATTTACATTGGAGGCGTCAGAATCGAAGATGACATTCTTGTTACAAAAGATGGCTATGAATGTCTAACTAAGGTGACTACTGATCCAGATGAAATCGAAAAAATTGTGAGTGATGGGATTGCCAAGGGTCGTTCTCATTTCCATGCTCTGGCCTGAGTAAGAGAGCTTATATATTTATTGGAAATTGTACATCATCAAAAGTATAGTTCTGTTTCGTACATACGTCTCACTGCCTCCATCAGCTGAATGAAAGCTGCATTACTGATGAGATGATATCGAAATAGTAAGGCTGTCAAAAAAGAAAATGCTGCTTCTGTGGATCGAACACAGGACCTTATGAACTTCAGTCATACGCTCTCCCAACTGAGCTAAAGCAGCCAATAGTTGTCGACAAGGGCCCATTTCGCAACAATAAACAGTGTAATTGTAAGATTGAGCTGCATTAAATGATCTAATACGAACACGATGGTGGATACAGCATCCAGCATCGCGACACCCAGTCCACCAGCTGAAATCAAGAACATATTTCAGAATATATATAAGAGCACTATAAAAATCTATCGTTGAGATCTGTTTGTTTTGACTTTGCGTTTCGTGAGTCGCTCGACTTCAACAAATATGCTTTTATGTACGGAAGACCTGAAATGCATCATCAAACTCAAACGATAGAGGAATTCAATAAAGTATGGGAAAAGATACTTGGCGCAGGGGTATTGAATTGATGAGTATGCCTTCTTGAATAGTTATCTGCTGCAGTCACAGCTTCTTCAATTGATTGGAAATATTTCGAGTTAGCAACAGTGTTGTTTTCAACTAGATCTGTCACGCCTGAGTTGATAAGTCTTTTCCTCACTTTATCTGAAAGCGGAACACTGGTTAAATAAATGTGCACATTTCTACGTTTGTACGCAGCAACGATCTCTTCTAATGTCTGAGCTGCAGAAGAGTCGATATTGGTCATACCCTTCAAATCGAAAATAACATTCTCTGTCATTTCCTCTTTACGTGATCTAGGAGCAGCAGGATGGGTCAGAGCCGAGCCGTGCTTCTCTAGCCGATGCAACCTCATTTTTAAGTCATCAGCGTTAGTGAACGTCAAAGGTTCCGCAATCTTAACTATCAAACACCCTTCAATCTCTTCAATCGAGGGGTTCACCCTATATTCGTCAGATGAGGCAAGAAATTCGTCGGCATTCACAAAGGTGTCTGTGTTTGGAACCCTTCCCAGAATCTGGATCCTGGATTTAGCTGAGTGCTTGATCACGTTGATGACGGAACACGCACACCCGATGTAAATACCAGCTTGCAAGGAGTAAAATAAAGTTGCTAACAAGGTTACAGTGAATACGGTTAATTCACTATAGCCTCTACAGTTCCAATGAAATCTGAGATCGTGGGGAGCCTCTTCGAGCAAGGTGAAACCGACGACAGTGGTGATAACGGACAAAACACAGATCGGTATATACCTTATCACTGGTAAGAGAAATCTGATCGTGACGAAAGTGACCAACCCCATGAAGAGACCTGACATTGTGGTCTTTGCTCCACTGTAAGCGTTAATTTTTGACCGTCCGTAGCCGCCAAAAGCTGGTAAGATAGCAAACATAGAACCGACTACATTCATGGAACCCAAAGCAATGAGTTCTCTATTAGAGGAAATTGCCAAATTATAACTGGTGCCCAAAGATTTCGAGGCTGTAGCTGATTCAAAAAACCCCAACATGGCAACCATGAACCCAGTACTGAATAGGCTTCTGAAATTGTTTCTATTCCTCGAGGAAAAAGGATTTCTCAAATGTCTGGAAGAGTCAGTGGGAATATCGTCCACAATTTCTATCTGGTACTTTGACTTTAAATGTAGCTTGGACGATAACAGGATAGACAACACAACCACTGTTAGGATGTCTGGGAACAAAATCAGCCATTTGAATCTCTTGCTGTACCGTTTTTTTAGAGTTCTCATAGACATAAGGGTCACAAACGCAATCAAACTGAGTAACGCTGTCGGTTTATGATAGTGTTCCGGCCCAAACTTGAATATAAAAAGTAGTTTGTCGATAGGAGAGTGATAGTGATCTTCTCTGTTAGGCATTATGTGATCTAGTTTGAGCTCTATGACAAGAGAGGTTATGACCATAATGATACCTACCCCGCTGATGAAACCGCGTAACAAAGCTCTGCTTAGAACATTTTCCAAAAATCCGAGTCTAAACAATCCGGCGACAAGTAGTAAAAGGCCCGATATGAATGTTATGACCAAGCAAAGGTTGATAGGCTTCAATTCGGGATTAGCAGAAGTGTGTGCTTCTATAGCTTCCCCCATGATCAACGAAATGGCACTTTCTGGCCCCACGATCATCTGAGGCACAGAGCCTAAAAACATGTAAACTGCCGGTGAGAACACCAAGGAGTACAACCCACATAACGGGGGCACATGAGCGACCGAAGTCGCATAAGACATTGCTAACGGGATTTGAAATGACGCTAACGAAACTCCAGCGACAAGATCACCCATGCATTTCTTCAAAGAGTAGGTGGGGAGCCACGAGAAGCACGGGAGATAATAAGGAATTGTATCCTTTAACGTAACAGCCTCATTGTCCGGGAAACTGACAGTACTGTATTTGAGCCCCGCGGTTCCAGCGCTGGAGCTCTGCACATCGAAGTCCGTGAAGTTTAAATTTGTCGATCCCTCAAGGCCAGTATCCCGATTCGCAAGATACCTCTGGCTAACGTCACTAGACGTCGAATTCAACTTTTTATCCAAAAGATGAACGTTGGAGTCTTCTCTAGACATTGTTACAGCATAAAGGTTGAATTGATGAAGTAAGAACTCAAATTCCGTTAAGGAAGTGAACCCAACTTTATCTCAGATATTTGGGTATGGAAACGAAACAACCTTTCTATGCTGCCTTAACATGAGAGCAGCTTGCAAAGTGTCATATAATAAGTCCGTTAACTCCTTTATTCGGCTGAAATGTACACAGTAGCCCTTTGTATTTTTATATATGTAGTAACGGTCAGGGATGCTTGATAAACATGGCAACTGCAATTATATTTTGGACAAGGCAGATTCTCGAATGAAAACAAAGAATGTAGAAAAAGAGTAAATACAGCTCCCCACAGGTCTGCATTTGACTTCTTTGCTTTAGAAAAAGAGAAACAGAAAAACAGAGAACCGATGATAGCGCTAAGAAACCCCGTCCTGCGTCATAGCGCTGCCTCATTTACATTGAGAATCCATTTGCGTCATCAGTCATATGTAAATTATATTCTCATCGCAGATCAGATAGTGATCTGCTAATTTTATATGGAGAATTGAACAAGTTCTCGTATGGAAAACAGGATATACATGTGGTACGGCCTCTACTCTATAGCTACGCGCCTGTTATTTACTGATCAATCTTTTCAGTAAGTTCTGGCACGATTTCGTTCAAGTCGCCTACCAAACCGTAGTCAGCTACTTGGAATATTGGGGCTTCAGGGTCCTTGTTGACGGCTACAATCGTCTTGGCGTCCTTGATACCAGCTAGATGCTGGATAGCACCAGAGATACCAACGGTGATGTATAAATCCGGAGCCACAATCTTACCAGTTTGACCGATCTGCAAAGAGTTGTCACAAAATCCGGCGTCAACTGCGGCTCTGGTAGCACCGATGGCTGCTCCCAGTTTGTCAGCCAGCGGAGTGACGAGGGCCTCAAATGTCTCCTTATTTTTCAAACCACGTCCTCCAGAAACGATACGCGAAGCAGATCCCAAATCTGGTCTTTTGCTGGAAACTAGGTTCGCAGCTTCCCATTGAATTGGGGGAATTTCAGCACTATTGATTGAGGTCTCCCCATCCAAAGTTTCGATAGCCGCGCTATTCGAACCAGAAGCTACAGCTGGGAATGCTGAAGATCTAATGGAAATCAGTTTCTGTTTCTGCTGTGATTCCACGGTAGCCAAAATATTACCTGCATACATAGGCCTGACAAAGGTGTTGGCGTCCAAAATCTTGGTAACATCACAGATAGGCTGTAAATCCAAGAGAGCTCCAACTCTGGGTAAGAATCCCTTGCCAACAGACGAGGCTGGAACCACGAAATGTGAGTAATCGTTCTTTTGCAGAAGGTCGTGCACCACAGGTGTAATTAACTCAGGCAACAAGGTGTCTAGACGTTCTTCACCAACGACTAGGATTTTGTTCAAAGAGGACACATCCAGTTTCTGTAGTGCGGCGGCGGCATCAGCAGCGTTGGATCCTAAAACTACGGCATCGATTTGGTTGCCCAGCTCAGCGGCAGCGTGCAGCAGGTTTAGAGAAGCAGGGGCAATGGCTCCGTCTCTAGTAGTTTCAACGAACGCCAACGTTGAGGCTTTCCTCAACGCTTGACTCCCAAACTTATGAACCTGTTTAGCAGAAGCTCTCAACATTGTGCAACACTAGCTGATGCCTTTTCCTCACTCTACCGAGCTAGTCGTGATAGCTCCTGAAATTGTCGATAGTAGTAGTGTGAGTTCTTGTGTGCTATTGATTCATCGGTCTTGAAATGACTATTAATCGCTTTCGAGGTGAAGAAACGATATAAAGAATACAAGTCACGTGACTTAACTACATCAAATGACACCTACCGCAGCTACGTACCGTTTAAGACCGGGAAGGTGTTTGTAGGGGCATGCGGGTATAAAACGAGTTCTCCAACTGGTATTACTATGTTAAGAAACATTTCTACCGCATACGACACCTGAGATAGGCGCATTCATTGTATACTCTTTCTATTAGCTTGTGCTATAATCAGCTATACGTTTTTAGATACCTGGCATCCCGTGGGTATGTTAACCAGCACCTCAATCGTGTTCTGCAATTTCCGTACACAAGCTCAGGCTTGCCTTCCTATCGCATATTCAATCTAGTCTTGACACACAGAGCAATGCCGTCATTACAGACCAGTAAAGGTCCCCACGCAAATTTACGATTATCATAAATATCTCTGATGCAGCATGGGGTCCTTTGGTAATTATATCTCTGGTTTTATCAACCGAACTGCCTTATTCAGAATCGAACGCCTCATCGAGCAGCGCTTTCGTTAGCTTGGGCAGAATAGTTTTAGAGAACAACGACCCATTAAGCAAGCATTTCAGCACAGCCTATTCAGTGACGATTTATTAAACTCTAAGCTCCGTACTGCACCCGGTGCCTGCAGCCGTCTGTGTGCCATCTTTGTGGAGCTGCGGTTTGCGCCCAAGTTCGCATTTGTTTGTTTACGGTTTTCAAGGGTTTCGTTATCATTGTCGCTTATCAAGAGCCGTTTGGATCTATTCGGCCATTTTTAGGCATCGCTTTCAGATCTTCGACGAATAAAGCAGTAGGATCCTGATATGAAGCATGGGCGACTCGGCTGAAAGGTTGAGATCCGATAGGTAAAATAGGAGACAGCGTGCAGTTCCCCTAAAGAGACTATATATGTGCTTAGGTAGTAGACGCTCCAACTAGATAGCGCTATGCAACAGAAAGCTTCTGGATGGTAGTTCAAAAGCTGTTATACTTGGGTCAGAAAACCATATACCTCACCCAGGCGAAATAATGGCAGGTGTGTTGTTATGGCTGAAGCTAAAGAAGACGACAGTCATCACGTCGAAAAGAAACAGAAGCTGTTGAACGTACATTCAGACAAGCCAGGAGAAAAGCTCAACAGCAGTGACAACGACTGCAGGCAGCCACGCCGAAACGATAGTTTGGAATGCTGCCACTGCGAGAGGAGGAAAAAGCGATGCGAAGAAGGATTTTCACCTTGTGAAACACGCATATCCGCCCGTGGAGAGTGCACTTATTCGGACCAGACGAGCGACAGAGAATTGCCTAAAGATTATATCAGTAAGCTCGAAACTCAGTGTGGGTCACCGGAAAATGATTTCATTGGTCCCTATCTCGACAGGAACGAAACTCAAGAGTTTAACAACAATCCTCCGGAACTGCAGTACGACCACGCCTTGTACCTTCTGACTATCTATGAAACCAGCATTCAGAAATACTACCCGTTTCTAGACTGGCCCTGGGTTCTGAAATGTCTTGAGAGTGTGTGCACGGCTCAGCCTCAGACCGTCGATAATGAAGGTGTAGCATTCATTTATCTCATGTTATCCATAGGCATGGACTTGACGAGCAAAAGCAGTCCAAAAACGTCCAGAACGTACTACTCCACAGCGATGAAGCACTTGACACCTATAATTGGGGCGGGGCACATTAAAGCGGTTCAAATGTACCTTTTGTTGGCTATAAAGGTACTCGTAAACCCAATAAGAGGTCTTTCACAGTCCTACCAACAAGTGTGGCACTTCTCAGGTCTGGCAATTAGAACCGCGGTGTCACTGGATTTACACCGGAAACCGAGGTCGCGACGAGGGACAGAACACACTCTAATCTTGCATGTTTTGCAAAACCTCAGATCAAGGGTATTTTGGTCGGCATATAGTATAGAGCGACTTATTGGCATGAATCTGGGAAGACCATTCAGTATTTCTGACGTCGATATCGATGCTCCACTACCAGAAATTGAAGACGGAAATACGAATTACAATGAGGTTTTTATTTCGATAAGAGCTCCCAACCCTTGTTTTTCCTCAAGGGCCTCAGAAATGTTGAAACTCAGACGAATCCAGTCATCAATTTGTGTGCTCGTATACGGGCCCCGGAAGTTCTTGGACAACGAAGACGAGATAAACCAATCTAGGCAGCAGATCCTGTTGGAGCTGGATGAGTGGAAAACAGACTGTTTGGCAAATACTCCCAGAAAAGAGGGCTGCTCGAGATCATCACAACTTCTGGTGGATATCACCTACAACCAATCCCTAGTATGGTTGCTGAGACCAGTTCTCTTTCAGATCCGTGACGGGAAGAGATCATGGTCATCTGACACTGAAACTTCTTACAAGCCTTCGGAGGAAACTCTTGGATGGTATGAACTCTTGATGGATTCTGCTACACAGCTTGCTATGGCTGCGGAGAATCTTTCCAATAATGTTGAGTCGTTGCTCAGCGATGGGCTTGATCCTCTGACCATGATGCATACATTGTTTGTCGCAGGCGTCACTTATGTGTATTGTTCGTGGTTGAATGGTGAGCTAGGTCTTTTGGAAACCGATAAACATACCTCCGAACATTTACTTTTAATAACTGGCATATATGAGAAGCTTTTAAGACAGCTGGCTGAGACCTGGACGTTTTCTCATGATCAACCTGAGATTCTTTCTCACTTCACAAAACTCTTTAACTCCATTGAACACAAATGTAAGAAAGACACCACACTTCCCATCATGAAGCACAACCAGATAGATATCAACACATTGATCCACGATCCAGAAAGCGATGTAGAGGACTCTTTTGCTATTGAAAGTGTTTTAAAAACTGTAACCGATAGGTCTCATCGAAGCCCCAACTTTAAACAGTCTTTTGTACATCCCAGCTTTTCCACAGACGACACGCTCTTAGAGGAAATGCTTTGGGATTTGGAAGAACACCTCCAATGAAGGACTGAATCCGAACTACATGGAGGATATTCACAAAACTAGCACCTACTAGGCTCTTGTACTGTGTATTTAGGTAGCTTCTGCATCGTTTGTAACAATAATAATATTCAGTAACGAAATGACAACGCTGATCTGATTCTATAAAGTACAGTGTTTCTTTGTCAAAGAAAAGAAACGCCGGTGTAGCATTGGTATCAATTCTTTTGAGAGCCACGGCCGAACCCCTGGTGTGCTGCAGATAAATCAATGCCGAAGTACGATCAACTGGTAGAAGAGGCCCTTTCATTACTGGCCAACAACATAGATCAGCATTATAGGGTCTGCATAGGAATTGTGGGACCTCCGGGATCAGGCAAATCTACAGTTGCCGAGGCAGTGAAGAACGGCATTAACGAAAGGTATCAGGAGTATCTCAGAAGAAATCAACACGCTGGTGTGCGTAAATCAGCTGCCAGTGGATCACGTTTTGGGCCTGATCTATTGATTGAAGGGCTTAGGCTGGCTAGTCCTGAGTTAGATCGTGAGATAAAAGGGGGGTTCTACTCCCATGTTGAAGATACCGCGTTTAAGCCAGTTATTATCAAAGATACAGATGATACACTTTTGATTGTGGGACGAGGTGGGCTACCGAACTCATTTAAAATTAGTTCTAAAGCAGTTAAACCTGAGGATAGAATGCTTCCGCCCTCTGAAATCGCCACAGTGGTCCCAATGGATGGATTCCACTTGTCGAGAGATCACTTAGATCATTTCAGGGACCCACAAAATGCACACCTTAGACGCGGCGCACCCTTTACCTTCGATAGTAACAACTTCTTAGAATTGTGCCGTGTGATAGCTAAATCGTGCAAGGTTCACACAGATGCAATCACTGAGTCGAAAAAGAAAGAACTGCAGAACGAGGACGACCTTTTTAGTTGCATTACAAACACTTGTGTGGGTATTCCTGAAATAATTATTCCTGGCTTTGATCATGCTTTGAAGGACCCTGTCCCAGACCAGCACGTCATCCAAAGCTCCACTCGCATTGTGATAATAGAAGGACTCTATCTCTTATTAAATCAGGAGAACTGGAGTCACATTTATGACACACTGAATGAAGACAATGCGATGTTGATTTGGAACATCAACATTGATGAAGATCTTATAGGGCAAAGAGTGGCTGACAGACATGTCAAGTCTGGAATCTGTAGTACTTTAGAAGAGGGCGTTCAACGGTTTGAAGCCAATGATAAAGTTAATGGAAGGCTTTTGAAAGCCAATTCAGTTTTGAAGAATGGTGGTGAATACAGTAACGTAATGAATATAAATAATGATTGAGCGTATGTACACACCGACATTGCCTGATTCTTTTTAATGTATTGACGTCGAAGCTACATCATATGTAAATTAAGCAATAGAGACAAACTCTTTTTATTTTCCGTCTAAACGAGTTGCTCCAGAGATCCTTTCACTTTCCGTCTGCTTAACATTTTGGAGCTCTCTAAATGCAAATGAAACTCTCTGTCATTATTGTCCAAAGAAGTAGAACGATGCTTCAATTGGCTGCGAGTGAAACCGGTTTCAGAACGAGAATTGGCGCTATGCCTTCTAACAGCTTCTAGATATGCGGGATTCACGATTGAGTTAAGGGGGTCGTCCAGCACTCTATCAACATGCTTTAATTGAAACTCGCTTGCCACCGGTTTTTTATGAGGAATTTCATTCAAGAATATACCAGCAGAGACGCGGCTTATATCGTCTCTGTCGTCCTTAGCAGAATCGTTATTACTCTCGATGACAGAATCGCCGAACTTTTCATCAGAAACACCATTCACATCACCGCTAGCTAGTTGCAGTGATTCATTCGCAGAAGTGGACGTGAATCCAGCGCTTTGATCGCTAGCACTGTCGTACTCACTTCCCGGATCGCCTACCGTGTAAGCAGTATTAGTTTCTCCCTGAGGAAAAACTTTTGGAACTGGCGTTCTAGGGAAACTCATTGACCTATGGTTCCTGGCATGCGATATAACAGGATGAGCAGTTTCTGCAATGGCTATTTGGTGATTTGAGTGTGAGGGTCTGTGCAAAATTGACACTAAACGAGTATCCGGAGCAGAAGCAATAGAAGCAGCTATGACGCCTCTAATAGGAGTGTTCAACGCAGACCCGTCAGTTTCGTCCTCTGTCGTTTCTTCATCTTCTTCATCATCAAAAGACTTGGTAATCTCTTCATCGTCATCGTCATCGTCGTCGTCATCATCATCATCTTCCTCCTCCTCTTGGGGAATTACGACTTGTTTCATAGGTGTTCGTAGTCCACGCTTGCATTTAAGCTTAGTTAGAATACTGCTACATGGCTTCAACTCAGCACTCTCGTTGAAGCATATGTGTGGAGTAGAGCATGCCCCTTGAGCATCATTTCCGTCACAATAGCCAACACCGCCTTTGCATGAAACGTCACGTGACTGCTTATGGTCCCGCTCATCTGTAGGATAATCAAAGTAATTGTCCCCTTCAGACTCGAAATGCTCCTGACCGTATACTGTAAATGTCTTCTTGTGATCTTTATCATAGAACCTGTCCTTGTATGCGTCTCCCCGCAGTGTCTTGTTGTACAGCTTCACAATCTTATCTGTTTCTACCAACACAACGTTCGAGCCGTTAGAATTAGTTGCAGAATAAATGACGTTTCCATCATCATTAGCCAGAACGCACCGCAGTTCATAAACGTCCATGCTTGATTCAACGGTGTTACAGTCTAGCATCGTTGAGCACCTTATCTTTGTCCGAGCTCGAACCCAATCCTTTAAACCTTACAGCGCCCTTGAAGACAATAGTCTCAATACTTTTTCCTGTGTCAGCTGCACAGGAAACGTCTAATGCAACAAATCACCAGCCTTTTACAGATTCTGCGATAGCAGTACCTCAGTGTCACCGGAAACCAGCAGAATTAGCACGACAGTTTCGTTAGATACTGGTACACAGGTACTGTGGCCTTTTGGGACGCAGAACGCTGATATGCAGAAATTTCCCTCGAACATAATTCTCCCACTCTTGCCTTATGGTATATTATATACTACGTTCATCTCCATATTCTTGTGCGAGAAACCTAGCGTTTTTCGAAAAAAGCGCTTTCCACAAAATAATTCCCTTTTTCAAACATTTGGAAAAGGAAAACAACAAAAAACGTATTCAGCTGTATCATGCGCGCGTTAATCTTGTTTTTTGCACATTCTAAATTGCGTAGTGCCCGCAATTATCAAGCGATTGTCAATGTGCACGCGCAGAGAGGCGGTCAAGAAAGCGCGAAGCGAGTTCTTTTCAAGGGTGAAAATGGAGTATCCACGCTTGGCATTTTTTCTTGGCACAGTGATGATATAGATGGAAGACCCTACAAGAGAGCACGAGCTACAGGTTACTGACGTGCCAAGATTGGATATAAGAATAGACGTGACCACTCCAAACGAGCTCACAATGGCCTTTCTCTTAGAACCCTCCTCTGGCAGCAGCGTTTGGTCTGCGCATTGTATTGGGTATTAAGAGAAATTACGTATTTTTTAAGTTGCCCATTTTCTGGGGTTTGTTTTATCCTGCGTGATTGTTTACCCTTTGTTAAAAGAAACCCAACATTTAGTGCTGAACACGCGGCTTGATGATTAAGTATACAAATCACGAGGAGTTCTCCACTGTGAACCTCTGAAAATGCGGCCTTTTATAGATGCTTGATGATAAGATTTCCAGAATCATATTCTTGCTGCGGTTAATATAATACAAACAATACTAATGCCTTCAGTCGTTTGATAGCTAGGTCTTAAAATAGCAACCAGCAAATGTAACGATACTACGATTGCTGATGTTCATTCGATTCGGGAGTAGCTGTGGCCCTTTTGAGCACCTGTGCTATTTGTTTCGAAAGAGCCGAAAGCTCTTCCACGTCTTCCTTTAATAGGCCGAGATCTGTTTGGACCCTGTCCGTCAAGTCTTTCAAATCAGATTTCCCACTAACCTGCTGTGTGCCACCATCTCCATTCATTATAAACGTCTTGTTGTCTGACAGGTAGTTGGTTATGGTAAACGGTTGAGTCTGCGGAATATCTGATCTTTTGTATTTCTTCGCCGGGGGATGCAATAGCTCAGTGTCTATGTTCTGAGGCGTGTTGTGACTCTCCAAAGTAGAATGCAAACCATTTCGTTCGTCAGAAATGTGACCGGGCCGGTCATTATTCGATGCATCAGACCCTGCCACTTTTGAAGCGACAGAATGCTTTTTGGCTGAGCCTCTACCATAGAGAAATTTGTCGCTGTCTTTGAACTCACGAGGTATGTTTTGGGATTTGGTAACATCTTTCAGTTTACCTGACGTTCCAACGACTCTTCCGGTGAGTTCGTTTCTAGCATCAATCCCAGTTTTGTAAAGCTGATCTGTTGGTAGCTCCTTCAATGCATCGATCGCATTTTCAACCATGTCGCTAGGGGTAACGCTTTGCAGCTTATTATTTTGATAGAAGTCAGACTCCATATTCACCAATGTTTTCATTAGCGTGTCGAGCTCTGACTCTCGGCCATTTGTCGCGAAGTTAGTGCTGGCCCTGCTTTTATAATCGAGTAGCAAACGTTCGAACCTCGCCCGTACTGTCCTTGCCTGTTTCACCTGCAGTCTGAACTGCTTGTTGAAATCCTCTAGCACGCTGTGGTAATTCTTGGTCCTATCTCTGACACCCTCGATGAGAATCTCTGGACTGTTCAAATAAATAAGCTTGCACAAGGCAAGATCCATCTCGTACGTCCAAATCATGTTGCAATTGGACCAAAGGATTCTGACCTGAACTCTCTATATAGCCGCCCTGCAGCTTGCGGTACTGGATACCTTCAGAGCCACCTGAGTATGAATATTGGAAGGCTTCAGCTTATTGAACGCTATCACTATTAAGGCTAATTGTCAAAACACTTCGGCGGTTCGCTTAGCTTTTTATCTCGCACAGTCAATTATCGACCCTTAGGAACGAAACTAAATCGTGCAGTGATACACAGGTAGCGTATACGTTGCTGCAAAGAAAATCGCACAATTAATTATAGGGCGATAATTCTGTTATTTTTCTCTCTCTTTTTCGCTTTTTGTTGGTCACTATGTATTTATAACTGTTGATGTTTTTTTCACACCAATCTCTATTATGCGATTTTTCGCTTTCGCATGTCCGAAAAATGTGAAACCCATGTCTCACGGCATGCAGATGATGCAGAAGAATGCAGCGAAAAGCTATCGCCGCATGAATTTCACACAAAAGTTTTGCGACGTTGTGTCACAAACTTCTGAACAACAATTAGGCAATTTGTCCGACACCTACAACGGCGCATGAACGATTGCTGCGCGTTTCCATCTTGCGGGAATATCCCCAACTAAAACTAGTGCGCGTTTTTGCGTCTGAAATCAAAGGCGTTTTGAAGTATTTGTGCATAGTTTCCTATATACCTGCGCGCTGTTATAGACACTTGACAGTGTTATAAATGTGAACAAGCTCAACCTCATCAGAACTGTGTTTCCGTGAAACTTTCCCCTTTGGTACTTAATGTCTGAGAGCTGGATCCGTTTTGCACCACTTGCATGACAGAATCGACATACTCTGCGCCAGACCATTGCTGGTGAGTTAGCACATCACAACCGTTTTCCTTCTCAATCTTCTGCACTTCTTCTACGTAGGCTTTCATGCCTTCGTTTTGGTACCTGTTGGCTAATTGCCAGAAAGATGCGGCATCGCTGTGCAACCCTGCCAATGACACTAGCTGTAAAACAAATCCTTCCTTTGCAAGATCCCAGATGAAACTCTTCAGCTGTTGATCATTAAATCCGTGAGCGCTCCAGTTGAAACTTGGCGACAAGTTGTACACTAGCTTTGCCTCTGGGAATTTATTGTGAATTTCCTGGGCAAAAGACCTTGCCTGCTTGAGGTCAGGTGTCTTAGTTTCCAACCAGAGCAAGTCCGCATAAGGTGCAAAGGCCAACGACCGCTGAACCGCTGCTTTCATACCGCCTTTGAACATGTAAAAGCCCTCTTTAGTTCTTGGAGCATCCCAATTGAACAATATATCCGAGCCTCCATTGACACTTCGTAATAGCATCTTCAGGTCGCCGATAGAGAGGTATCCCTTAGATGTCTGTTGCAAAGTTTCTTCACATTTTCTTTGGAACTCATTCATCACTGGCTCAGGTAGTTGTTCCCTGGCTGCCTCCTCATATGTGTAGAGCTTGTTTTCTTGATACCAATTAGCTTCAGCGGTAGCAATCTTTGCAGACGCTGCGTTCTCAACTTCTAACTCAGACAGGACATCACACCACGGTTTGACATTCTCAGTGATAACACCCTGGATATGCTCATGGTCTCTGGGGTCGACATTGCTGCTTAAAAGCTTTGAGTTACAGGAATCGGTTCTTGCAATTAGCAAATTCTCAGTCCCCATGATGTCCCATTGCAATCTAGTAGCGACCAATCTGGAGATGTGAGTGCTGGTGGGAACAATCACAGCACCTCCCAAGTGGCCGCATCTCTTACCACCATGTAGTTGGTCCTCAAGGTGAATACCAGCTGCACCCTTCTCGGCAAACAACTTAGCCAATTTCATCACTGTGGTTGTACCGCCATGACCCATGTCAGCATCTGCGATGATAGGTTTCAAATAATCGACCCTCTTCGCACCATCACCGCCGGACTCCAAGAACTGCAATAATTGCTTCTTGTCGTGCATCTGCTGCGCCTTGAAGATACGCTCCACCTGATTGGGCACCGTGTCGTATGGATAGTCGCCGAAATCGGGGGAAACCTCATTAGTTGAGCCAACCATTGTGGATGAGCATGCCCATCCAGACACATACGCTACCTCAATATTGTCACATCTGGCTAATTGTGACATTTGTACTGGATCAATGACTCCCAAAGTGTGAGCTGGCAGCTTGTCCTTGAACTTACTGTTCAAGACTTTGAAGGCACGCTGGGCCTGAATGGAAGAAGGATAGACCACTTGGTCTCCCAGAGAACCGCGGTGCTTAGCGACATCCATCGGACCGTATGGTCTCTTAACATTCTTAAACCTGTCGCTGTTCCACCATTCTGCAATTTTCTCTGCTTGGGATGATACGTACTGTTCCACTTCTACGTCTGTAGGTTTTGGGAACGCTGAAACTCCCGACAGTCCTCTTGTCATTGTGAAAACACCACGTATCTCACTTACTTTGAGTCTCTTGCCTAGTACACTCATCGCTTCTCACTTTTCCTGATTTGTTTAGTTCTACCAACAAAGAGTGAATGAGCAAACGGTATGATCTTACCTGGCACGCAGTTATAAGATGATATGTAGTCAACCAACCTCTTATATACAAGACAGACTACTAGTCACACTACCAAACCCAAGTGAAGTATAACGTACATCATGCCTTTTGACTAATCAGTAGGCATTATAAGCTGAACTTCAGACCGGTTACAGCATAACAGCCGGTTGTAAGTACAGTAGAGACCTCCGGTCTCGGAATCGAATAATGAGAACCCCACAACTTCAAATTACTCATACAGCAACTCCGAAGAAAGCTTGAACACTATTTTATGATAGGCATGCCCAAAGGGTCTTGCTGGTAGAGAGTTTCCCGCCTACAATAAGCTGCTGTGTTTATTCTTGAAGCTGACTCTCGTCCTAACTCGCAAACATCAACAGATGATGACCACAATCACGAATGGAGACCGCTTTGTGTAATCGGGACTTGTATGTCTCTGTTCCGTCCGATTATTGTAGGCTTGTCATAAGTGTCAGCGCTGTTCCCTTTTCGGTGACCACTTGCGTCTCCAGTTTTTTTCAAAATAGGTCCAATGTCCAGAGACATGAAAAAAAGGGACAAGTCAAATATCTATGTCCCGATGTCTTAGCTTATCGGCTCTTAAAAAAATTTGAGCACTTCTTCATTTGAAAAAAGTTGAGAGCATTTCTCGGAGTACCAAGAAGAGACGAAATACATACCAATAACAGTAAAAATACCGCCAAGGGGTACCAACGTAACAATGGCATAAATGAACCAAGGGCTAATATATAAGAATGCTTGTCGTGGTTTAACCCGCTTCTGACTTCTAAAAGGCGACAATTTATGATCACGAGACGAAAGTATAGATTCCCAGCAGCGGCTATATTGCCCGATTCTTGCCGTTTGCATGCTAGGAGAAATTCATTGTGGCATGTATGAACTTCCTCGATGTCTGGGGGTTTGAGACTGCACACTAGGAGTGAGGTACCCCGCAGCTTCTGCACTTTTTGCTAGTGGGGGTGGCAAAAATACTCTGGGAGATGAAACAGGGCATATAACCAAGCACAGCAGACTTCAGGATGCTAATGGACAATAACCTAGCTGTCCGATCACGGGCACGAGAAATTTCGTCTATCAAGTCAGCGTCGTCGGAGACAGGCTGAACACGACAGCCCTGATTCCGGTATAACCTGACCTCTCACGTGCCTAAGGACATCACGTGACAATTATTCTATAATAAGCGTAAGGACATATCAAGTAGGTATGGTGTCAGGTGGGATGGTTTCTTTCTGTTATTTTGACGATGGTCCAAGGCTTTGCTCTTTTGGTTGTTTTGACCTGATCGATGAGTGTTCCATTACGATGACGAATTATGACTTTTATTGTCATTCAATTTCGCTTTGCGAGCTTTTTTACTCTCTCTCGAGATCCTCGATCTCCATTAACTGCGCAGCCTGTTCCAAATTCATATCTTCATCATTGATCTTGTGCCTTGTATGGACTTGAGGGTAATATTTTGAGATATGGTTCAGTAGTTCTTTCAAAATTGCTTCTTTGATATATGTTGGGATCTGATGCTTGTTCATGTTGAATAACTCGCAATGAATTTGCATCGCTTTTTTCCTCATAGTTGGTGTGCCATCCCTTTTTAATTTCGTAAAGTGCATGATAGATTGTATCATTTTATTCTCGGTATCTGTTTTACCGTAGCTCTTGAATAATTCAACCACAATATATGGTGTTTCATATTCTGTTTCATCGGGTGTCATTGTTACCCATTTCGGATAGTTGACCAGTTTGACACTATCAGTCCAAATATACAAGATATGATCGGTCAAATCTGTATGGGAACTCATAGCATACGTCCATTTATTATTCTTTGTTGGGATTGGGTGGCCTAATCCAGCACGTATCAATTGACACTTTAAGCAGAATACCCATTCACGGAACTGATTGATATTTTGTACCTTTCTCACGTACACATACTGATCTGATGCGGTCCCAGGGAATGGTGCGTATCTCTTGTATCTGGTTCCATACAATCCTCCATCCTTGTCAGATGGTTCTGTCCTATCATCCTTCAGTCTGTCAAAATACTTTACCAATTGGCTATAGGTCAACCCTAGAAATGCCTTCTTTTCCAAGTTCGAGTAATATTGAGCGTTTTCAGTTTCATCATCTCTTGATACATCTGTAGTAGAATCCCCTACAGTAAGTGTATTATCATTATGACTAACACTGAGTCTTTCGAGATCACTAGTAATGTGTTGAGTTGAATCTTTTCTCCCTTTCGGAGACTCAGTAGCGCAGCCGGGTTGATGTTGGATTTGATATGAGTCACTTGCCATGGATCTCAGTGGGTTAATATGTGGTGAATCCATTATGGTTAGCTATATGTATGTGGCATATGATAATGCAACTGGAGATCTGAATTGACTTTGTTGTCGTTTATATCTCAAATCTAATCGCCCTTCATATATGTTTCTATCTGTTTCATCCTGATACATTCTCCTTGTATCACGTCGATACGCTTCATGCTGAATACTTATGTCTAGTATCGACCTAAAACTTAACCGCCTATTACATTACATTATACCGGTATTTTTGTGTACTCCGTTTCAACACATATTGTTGATAGATTAGACACTTTCTTTGTCAAGATCTTCTATCTTCATTAGATATACAGCCTTTGTCAAGTTCATGTTACGCCCGTTCTCATCTAATTTGTATCTCTCATAAACTCTAGAATAGTATTTTGATATCTTTTCTAATATCTTTCTTCTGATACAATCTTTTCCTTTTTGGTTGAGTTGTAGCTTATCCTCGTTGAAAACTACTCTATGAATCTCCATAGTATCATTTATTAAAGATGATTTCTCATCCTTTTTTGGTGTTAGAAACTTAATGAGCAAATCCCAAGCTTCACAATCTTTGTCTATTTTACCATATGCCTCAAAAAGATTTATCACAATTGTCGATATTGAATGATTCTTCGATTTGTGTGTGTGGGTCACCCATTCTGGATATCTTTCCAAATTAGCTGTTTTAACCCAGATATAATTTATAAACCTAATCAATATCTTGTTTTCTTTCATATTAAATGACCAGTCATTTGCCTCACTTGGAATGAGATGGTCTAATCGTGCGATCTTCAATTGACATACTAGACAAGAAACCCACTCATCGAATTCTTCCGTACTTTCAATCTTTGTGATGTACACATTGTAACCTGATTTGGATCCAGGGAATGGTGGAAATCTCCAGTAACCACTTCCAAGTAATTCCCCATTTTTCCCAGATCGTCCAGTGATATCATCCTCAATACTTCTAAGGTGTGCTTCTAATTCCTCATATGTTAAACCCTCGAATGCCTCCCTTTCAAGGTTTAAGTAGTAGTGTCGATTTTTAGTGTCACCATCTTTAGATAAATCATCAACTTTATCTTCAAAGTGTGATTCATCTGAAGTAGATTTATCTGTTTCAGGAGCACCATCATCATCACTGATACTTATTTTCTCGAAATTACCAGCTATAACTTCTGTTGGATCTTTCGTTTCTTGCGAAGACTCAGTGATGCCACCATTTTGATTTAGGGGTTTCCCTGGGTTACGTACCGGAGATCTCTTAGCTTTAAATTTAGATGAATCCATTTTTTCAATTTAGCTATACGTACCGTTTGATGTATAATGATGCACCAAATGTCTGAGCTGAATTAGTAGTCGCTATTAACTCGAACGTAACGGCCCTTCATATATGTTAGTACTCCCTTCATTTTAGTTCAATTGCTAGCGTCAGTTTCATTCAGTTTTTTTTGAAACTTGTTTACGTTTCTTACTGACAGCTTAACGGCCTATTACTGTCGCTACTTCCTTATGTCAACCGTTTCGACAAATATATCACGCGAGGTTATTGTATAAGCAAGATACATCATCAGCACAGAAGCAGCGGAGCAGGTGGAAATGTTGTATTTTGATTAGGTAGGACTTGTTAGGAGGTGAATATGTAAGTGTACGGATACGACTCTGTATGTGTTATACGATTTTATTGGACTGACTACTGAGAAGTGTTGTTAGTAGTTGGGGACTTACCGTCAGAGGAAATAGTTGGGGAATTATTGCCAGTCATTGTCTATTATAGTAGATTCACCGTGGGTTGAAGGAATTAGAAAAAGAATAGGATTAGAATAATACAAGGCAATCTCCTTGGGTCTCCCTTTTGACATGGACATTATTGTAGGACACTAATGAGGAGAGATCAAAATTCAAAAGCACAGTCACCAGAAAAACCGTCCCCTTTTATACCCTTTCCAATCAATTGTTAATTGGTTATCAACTCTATAGTATAGTCTCGATCCTGGTAACCTTAGGACTGAAGTCGCTGTCAAAATTCCATTGTTGTCGTTACTGACGCCTTAGAAAAGTGCGTACGACTTAGGTTTCAACATACTTAATAAATACTGGTTTAGCTGATCTTGAATCGTTTTTATGTTACATTTAACCATTTTCACCACAAAGAAGCTGGACACTTCAGAGTCTACGTACATAAACCGATATGAACAATATATTTCGCAGAGCTTACAAGTAGTTCAAGCAAGTCACTGTTTCCTAACTTGAAATTTATATTATTCAAAGCATAACTTTTGAAGTTGTATAAAATGAAACCGGTTTTTCTTGTAAATGTATTGACTTAAAATGATGTGGTCTAGGTTTCAACAAAACTATTCTTTAGAAGTAAATCTGCTACAGAATATTAGCGCTTCATCCAGGTACGTTCTGCTATCTTCTTAGAATGCATTTTCTGGGTATTGAGCACCGTCTTCGTTATCATTACAGTATTCATTACAAATCTATCAACTCCACCGAATGAGTTAAATGTAGCTCACCATGAATAGCAATTTTGGAGCCTAATTGGTCGTACCCTCCCGAAGAATCCGAATGAGGATTGTCAGTCACAGACCAGCAGTGTTTTCAAGCAGAAGAATCGCAAAAGAATTGGTAAACAGCGGAATCATACCGTTCTTCTTCCAAACCCCTTTCGTAAGCCGCAATGCCTACTAAATCATTTTTCGCATTATCCCAAGCCAGATAATCCATTTGGCATCAGAGTAGTTGAACCTCTTTTATAGTACTCTTTGTTCTGTGTATCTAACGTTGATTCTAGAGATCCCGATTCGGAAATTATCTCAATATCATCTATCATTGTATTCAGATCTGTATTCAGCTGAATCGCTGAGCGACTTCCTAGATGACTATCAAAATGCAACATGTGGATCGTATCTGTGACATTATTCGAACATTTTTTCAAGGAAAATGTGTGGTATACTTCCCAAAGACCCTTAAAAATGAGACCTGCATTACTCATGACAGAATTTGCGTAGTTTGGTCTGTTGTCCTCTACTTGAATGCAAGGGGACCACCCAGAGTAAAAGCGGATAAATTGGCACGCTTGACGTTTAAAGTACCCTCACCGTTTCCTGGTCTTTCAGCAGCTGTAGCAAATAAACTACCAACTGCACCTGATACTAACTAAGAGCTATTCCAACCCAGCATGCTGGTGAGACGACTGCCATACCTGATGCAGCAGGCCAGCCCAGTCAACGCAATAGCGGTGATCAGAAAGCCAGAAACAGCTGCATTTGTTATCTAGTTCCGATCAATTTGTTTAGATGCAGTAAGCGATAACACAGAGGGATGGTTTTGGATAGTTGGCACTGTACTTACAATAGTTTCAGTAGCAGAAACAGTAACACTAGTATTTTGGCTTTGTCTCTTAGCTTCCATGTAAAAGTGGTAACAACTAACTAGACCAAAAAAAAAAAAAAATTTAAACCACAAACTTCAGAAACAGAACTTTCAAGTCCAAAGGTTTGCATTTTCCTTGGTTGCTCTTATCATCTGCTTTCTTTCCTTCTGTACTTTTCATTGTAGAAAGATATTCAACGGTGTTTAATTGATTGACTCCTGGTTTACCTAAAGTGTGTTTTTGCTAAACAAAATTGTGTGGAGATGACTGCAGTAGACTGCTATGGGAGATTCTCCTGTTAAGACGTACTCCGTTCACCTAGGTCCAAGTACTTTTTTAAATGAATTAATCCTTAAAATCCAGCTTTCTTATATCCAATTCCTGATGATTATGCTGCTTTTCCGCAAAGAGGCAATAGCGACATTACAGGACGATGTTATAGTGATAACTTGGACTGCCTATTTCGCACCAGCTGATTTAAATGGGAAAGATAAATCGCGCCTACACCGTTTCATCATTAGCGAGGGGGGTGTAGAAGTAAAAATTATACTACTTTCGAGTTTTCTTGATATGTTGTTATTGGAGCTCACCGTAATCAATAATGCCACATCGGTCAGATGATTTGGTCACATGCAGATTTACCTGCAGTCACCAATTTCGGTCCGGTTGAAATGTGATTGAATATTAAAAAAGTACTAATGCATGTAGATTGACTTAGTACTAAGATTTATGTCCGCGTTTGATTAGATATAACAAATAACGGTGGACCATAACTCTATGAATGACATCAAAAGAATCCCGCAATTACGTTGTTGTGTTTAACCCGCTTCTGAAGACGGTGACGTGACATTTCATAACCACGAGAAGAAAGTATAGATACTCGGCTGAATCATAGTCGCCGTAGCGCTATATTATACTTGGCTAGCGAGCCGATTCAAAGCTCTAGAAATCGAGAAGGTTTCTATTTGCAACTTATGGTATGAACATTGTCAAAAACGATGAACAATTCAGTCAACTTTTAAGGTCCAGTTCAACAGTATTGGATTTAGTTACCGCTGAGAACGTCTATAGTACACAGCCAGGCCCTCTCTTGGAGTTGGAACAACTTTTGAATGAATGCACTAGTTATGCTGGTTGTGGTTAAATGGGTGTCCCGAGTAGCTCTACCGGCTAAACAAAAAAGGACAATGGCGAGAATTTTAATGTGGAAGGAGTTAGGTGAGCCTTCTCAGCAGTACTAAGCCCTTACAATGTGCTATAAACTTGACGACGTGAAACCATTCATTTGCCCTCTGCGTTTGTGGCAGACTTCGGCGAGAGTGGCATGTATCATGTCAGGTCCACAAAAAGGACCGCTGACGATGCCAAACGTTATTGTGTCGATATTGAGAGTTGTTTTCTCTCGTTAAGCCAGTAATTACTGCCTTAACTGAGGTTTTTGTGACAGGTCATGAGCACCTTTGTGTCTGACGCTATACCGTCTCATGGAAAAGTATAAATTAAGGCCTTAATGACCATTCATTCGTGTTTGATCGTTCACTTCTTGTTGTTACTTTTATCATCGTCAGTTGGTTTCCTCAGGTCTTCTTTGCTAGTGTCGGATTTTGTATACCATACAAAAACCTAAAGCCAGTCCAGGATAATCGTACAGCTTAAAGTTTATTTCTCGATGTCAGTCTTATATCACCAAAACAGCAGTGCGTTTGTCACTGGAAATGACGCCAAGATGACCTTCTCAAAGTTTTTCTCCAATGAGGGTCATAAAAGGGCGGCAATCAAAGGGTGCCTTGGTCACTCGAAGGATTATGCCAAATCTCCTGTGAGGGAGCAATATCGGCGGCCAATCAAAATGTTGACACCACCACCATCAATGAGTTTGGCAGCAGCATCATTAGAAGCGGCTATGAAGAATGGTTCCTCTTTTCCATCGAAATTGAGTGACGAGGAACTTATTAATTACAAACCTTTCTGTCCCCCTAAATCAGCGTTCAAACAGTTTCAATTCACTTCAGTCTCTCCTACCAAACGCTTAACTGACAAGTTTAGAAGAAACAAAGAAACTAAAGGTCCTTCTGCCAATGAGAATACTTTGGATCCTCACCGAATCAATTTGGAGTCAGTAAACGTCAACAGCCATGAAGTCGTAACGGAAGAGCAGATTTTTACAGCTGACGAACATGGTGATAGATGGTTAAAGAGAAAATTGTCAAGCGCCGGCTCAAAAGTCACTGATAAATTGAGACATAAAACGTCATCTGCATCTAAACGCACGAATTTATTGAATGAGATAAAATATGAAAATGTCGAAAATGAGGAAGCGTCTTTTGTATTTAACGTCAAACCAGAAAGTGCTCAAGGTGAAGAAACCTACCCAGCTTGTGATGAGGAATTTAGTGAATTGAACAATCGGTGCTATCATGGAGGTGTAGAAAGTGATCAAATCGTTGAGTCCCACGAACCACTAAAGACTGCAGGACACCGCATCCCATCATTGGAGCTTAAAAATGAATGCCCGCCTGAACACATTGGGGCTGATGAACCATGCTCGAACGCCCCTAGCGATGTCAGATCCAATCATCCAATTACAGCGCAGGCAAGTTATGCTATTGACGATGTATCTCTGTCAGATCAAATGGAAAACGACACCCATTCCTCCACAAGTTTTATGTCCGAAACTGAGAAGCAAGCCTACGAGGAGGATCGGCCCGTTACGGAGGAAAACGTCAGGCAACATGACGACTCCTTAGTCGTGACAAGAAACAGGCAGAGGACCAAAGATCCGAAAAAGAAAGCTGCCACTTCGAATGGTAAGGAGAAAAAAGTCGTTGCTCGTAAGCCAAGAGATTCTGGCAGAAGTACTGTTAAATTGTGCGCGAAGCCTGTGTGTGTTTCCAAATCATCAGCAGAGAAACCAGTTATCAAACAGTTTAGGGTGATCGATGACCACGCCAAAGAAGACGGTGGCAGAAACTCCACTTATCCTGAAGTCAACCTAGATGATACTGATGTAAAAGAAATTGTCAAGAGAAGAGCTCCAACCAGGCACAAATTGCTACTAGATGAGTTTGCCAAAAACATCATTAACAGCAACAGAACGATCATTGACTATTGTAAGTTAGCGTCTGTGTTCATCAATGAGAACCCCAATTACTTTGATGAGTATAAGGAGTTTGCTTCGCGGAAAGACGATCCTTTCAATATTTTTGGTCCCAGTTTCATGACAAAACTTCAGAAGATGTTTTCTTTGAATCTTGACGAAGCTGCACGCGATGCTGGTGTTGATGAAGAGAGTTTGCTTATCGAGGTTCAGGAATTTAACTCTGATGATCCTCCGTGCAAGACAGCAAGGTCCAATAGTGCTGGGGTAGCTACTGGCACAACTATCATCAACAGCCGCAGAGAACAAGAGGATGACGGCTCGAATGGAGACGTCTTAGGTGCTGATGTAGCACATTCATCCTCTTCGTGCTATTCGGATTCAACATCGGCCAATAGTGAGGTGTACGATTGCGGACCTGTACCATTTCCTGACACTACCACAAGGACATTAGTTGACGGATTACTCGAGATATTAGGCGCTCCAGAAGAAGTTAGGGACACGGATGATCTCAAATGCTCTTTAATGAGCTTGCATCCCTACCTTTCTCGAGCAATTGGGTTTTTGTGGAACGTGTCAAAGATTGCAATGTCAGAAACAGATATTTGCAGGGAAAAATATCATGAACTTCAGGACGAAAGGTTAATGCTAGAGGCTAAGATGGAATTATTGGACTTACAGTTGGATTCCCGGCAAAAATCTCATGAAAAGCGTGTGAAGAAGCTCCAACAAAATATCGATAATTTGACAAGAGAACTCTCTTACATGCAGGCATGGAAAGATCGTAAGTTACAACTAGTGGACTTTGAAATGCACGAAACGCATAAAAAACTACGCCAGTGTCTTGAAGTTGTCGAGAAGTCTTCTGAGGAAGAACGAAGCAAGTCTATGAACCTATTACTCGAGCGAATTGAATCTTTTTCGGAGCCAACCATAGTTTTGAAACAACATCTCGCAGAGGCCCTTGACGAGATTGATACTCTTGAACGCAAATGTCTGAATTTGGAAGCAATGAAAGAGGAGTACAACGCCATGGAGAAGGAAACAGAACTGCTTCGTATCCGCGACAAATCATACGAAGGTCTTGAGGAAAGGCTATGTGATTTGATGAAAAGGTATCGTATCCTCAATGCTGAGCATGGAGAAGTTCGAGGTCAATTGAAGGCAAAAGATGCCGAAATTTCTTCTTTGAAGACACGACACGAGGAGAAGTTAGTCGAGATGAGTGAGTTCACCAAAGAAAAGAGACAAAGGACCCTTGGGTTCTGGGACAGGACACAGTATGAGGCTGCTTTATTGGAAAGAGATGATATAATAGATCAACTTAGATATGATTTGAGTATCAAGAACGAAAGAATCTCCAATTTCGAGTGTCAGCTTCATAACACAAACGTTCGTATGGATGAAACTGAATTTGAGAATCACAAGATTCGTGCTGAGAACCAGATGTTACGACTAGATTTTGACGAGTGTAAAGCAGCGCACAGAATTGAAGTCGAAGGTCTTGAACGAAAGTATGAAAGTCAAATTTCAGACCTTTCTTCCACCTTGATGCAAAGAACCAAGTATTTTGATCGAGAGCTTCTGATCCATAAAGCTAACTGTCAAGAATCGGTTGATCAAGCGTTAAAGGTAGCACTCAAATCCGAGATTTCTCTGAGCGTTGTTTCGAATTCAAAAAGGTATACTGCGTCGAAAGCATTGTCCTATCTCATGAATAAGAAGCGTAATCTCACCAGATGTCTTGAAACGTTGAGGTTGGAAAGTATTCCTATAAATGAGAAATATTTTACGTGGGAAGCAATTCCCAAGTGCAGCTCTCTCTCGAATGATGAAAAGAATACTTCGGGGTCTAACAATCTAGTCTCGATCAGGAACCCTTCCCATTTCATTCTGATACCCGGGTCAGAGTGCGATGAGAAGGGATCCTGCCTCGAAACTGGTTTGAAGGATGCCGTAGTTTTTGGTGCCACTGAAGAAACCATAAGCCAAGTTCCCGATCTAGTAGCTGACAATGATGAGGATTCAAGCCACAAGATCACAAGAAGCACGCAACCACATGATGATATCTTGGGCGTAGACGACCGTGACACGCTTGAGAAGAGAATGCAAAGCCTAATTGATGCCGTCGATGATCAGCTACCGCCAATTTACCGTACCAAGCATCAACAGGCGCGAAGCTTTTCTGAGCCCAATGTCACAGACAGCATGAATATGGCTATAAAAAACGGTGATAGATGTCACGTGCCAGATTCCGATGCACTGTTCAACAAGGAAAAAGTGTCACTAGATGAGGAAAGTTCTGTCGTACATCCGCTCTTCTACGAACCCATTGGTAGTTATGGTAAGAGTTGTGGTGCAAAATATGTTAGAGACAAATTGAGGTCAAATACAACTCTTTATGAGACTAAAAATTTCCCCACCCCCCGATCAACTGAGTTTGGATTAGATGCACCAGAGAATTCAAAGCCTGTACTAAGCCAGATGGGAAACAATATATCGGATTTCTTCAACACTGTAGCTTCGACGTTTTCACGGAAAAGCGAAGACGCCAAAAATTATTCAAGTGAGGAAGAGTGTGAAACAGATGAGCACGGACAAAAACAGTCTCCAAATCAGTTTAAGTCTCTCGAACAGAGTCCAGTAACACCATTGACAACAACAACCTCTCCCATGACTCCGTCCTCGACCAAAGCGGCATCAGGTTGGTTTGATTTCAGTGAAAAGAATAGCAGTTGGTGTGCGTTTAAGTTTGCAGGTACTGCCTCCAAAGAGCAGCCCACGCACAGTCCATGAGACCAGAAACACGGTATTCTCAATGATGAAGGAAAACTGATGTATGAATATGATAAAAGAAAACTCTTTGCTTTTAAATTCGGCCAAACATCGCTTTGTTGCTCCCATAAATGCGTCAATGGCTTGATACGAGCGAGTCATGTTCCCTCCATGACTTTCAGTAGAATTGATGCTCAGCGAAGAGACAAAGCGATTACAAGCAATTGATCTATATCCATTGCTGAACGAAAATAAACTATGCGCGATTCCACGGTTTCATCAACAGCAGATACATTTTCATTTTGAGCTTCACATAGGACAGCTAATATTCGATGTCATCTTTTGTGTCCTTATCTCTGCGCCTGTCACTTGTTGTGCCACAGTGACGGTCAGCCACGAATTGTCAAAACTGATTTCTCCTCACTAAATTTATTCGAATCTATGTTATGCTGCCATCACCATACAACTCCCAGTCTCCGATCGACGCAACAGTCAAGCAACCCAACACCAACATCTAGTTATTATAGACACTTTGCGGAAAAGTTCACTTCTAATTATGTACAATACGAAAATAAAACTTTATTTAATCTTACCAGTTAATCCAATTACAGTTTCTGTAACCACGTATTCTTTATAGAGCACAAAGCACATCATCTACTTTTTCCTCTTACTTATCCTTCTCTTTGATGTCTGCCGCAATTAGCGTCAAAATGCTCTACATTAATCGGATAATTGAGTTTATAACTTAAAAGTAAAAATAAGGTACGGCATGTCTCTCCAGTTCTTGTCGGAAACCGAGAATATTCAGGCAGTTCGTTTGGTTAAGACATTTTCTACAGTCTGTGTGAGCCAGCACACTGTCTTGCCTCTGTTCTGAAACAATATGGTATTCAAGCACCGGTTCTCTCATAGAGTTCTTCGAAGTACCTTAATTCTGGTGATCATCTTATGTTCTATATATGGGGCAGGCAGGCTTGGGATTGCAAGGCACTTCACATCCAGGGAACCGGATACCATAACACCTGATGATCCGGCCAAGTTACAGCTCTACACTGACGGCAGACACAATGATATATTCTTTTCGCTGGTTCGAAACTCAGAATTAAAGGGAATGCTTCAATCGATCAACGACCTCGAGAAACGATTCAACAGCAAGTTTCACTATGATTGGTGGTTTGTCAACGACGAACCCTTCACGGAAGAATTCAAATCAGAGACTTCAAAGGCCGTGAGCGGGAAAAGCCGATATATCGTCATTCCGAGCCAGTTTTGGTCTTATCCGGATAATGTTGATCAGGATCGTGCTGCGAAGTCCAGAGAAGAAATGGAGAAGTCAAAAGTCGCATACGGATCAAGCGAATCGTACAGATTCATGTGTCGTTTCAATTCAGGATTTTTCTACAAATTGCCAGAGCTAGAACATATAGAGTACTATTGGAGGGTGGAACCTAACGTGAAATACCAGTGTGACATCAAATACGACGTTTTTAAATATATGCGGGATAACGACAAGTTGTACGGATTTACCATGGCTCTTGGCGAGGACAAACGGACCATACCTACTCTGTGGGAGCACACCAGAAAATTCTTCTACGATCTTCATCCAGAACTGCTTTCGAAGGAAAATAGTCTTAAATTCATCAGTGATGACAATAGTGAGACTTACAACGGCTGCCATTTTTGGTCTAACTTTGAGATCGCACATTTGAAAATTTACAAAGATTCTCAGTACGGCTATGAATCCTATTTCAAGTACTTGGATCAACAGGGCGGGTTCTTCTACGAACGTTGGGGTGATGCTCCTGTTCATACGCTTGCTTTTAGTCTTCTACTCGATCGCGACAAAATTCATTTCGTACCGAACACAGGATATTCACATACACCTAACCAGGACTGTCCACCGGATAAAGCGCTAAGAGAAAAATTGCACTGTGACTGCAATACAAGGAAGGACTTTACGTGGCATCGCTGGAGCTGTGTCAATAAATACTTCGAAGTCAACAAACTCCAGAAACCTGATTCTCTGAAGCAAGTGTCAGAGTTTTATCCTTACATGCTAGGAAACAGCTGAGCTTACACAATTCATGACTATACTTAACGAATACGATATCTTCTTTTCCACCTATCGCGGCACTATACACTCCGTCATGCTCTTGGATCTGTACTACATAGGTCAAGCACCATGTAGCGTTTGTACAATCTCAGAACCACGTGAATAACACGTGACCAACACCCAATCACATTTTAGGCGCCTTCGTCCAACATGACTATCGGTAGTGCTCGATATTGAAGAAAAATTAGAGCATCACAACTGTAACACACAATTCATTAACATAGTGATGAAAGGTGTAGTCCGTAGACTTACGGTGTATGCCCTGTTTTTATTCTCACTTTCAGACAAGCTAGTCAATAACACACTGTGCAAATATGGTTTCTGTATGTTCGTTTCCCAAGTTTTTCTGGCGTTCAAAGTGGTTACGTCTTGCGTGTTATGGGCTTTCTTCTCGACCCTAATGTGATTAGTCCCGATATGTCCAGACCAAATAAAAGAAGATTGCCTGACATCATAAGCGTTTGACCACATAGATACGTCGCTATCTGGGCTATAAAGCATAAATACTAACAATGAAGCTTCAATTTTGATGCGATACTCTGGAGACGAGGGCCGTGCCTTGAATTACTGACGTAAAGTCTGATAATCGGCATTTCGCTCAGTGTCATCAAATCCATCATGAAAATATCGATACAGTACGTTTCTAAGCTATCAACCAAGGTTGCTCCACACTTCGGTAGAATTACCTTCGAAAACCTTTTGAGTTACACTCCAAACCTGATGTTCTGGGGTGGTGCATCTACCTTCGGTTTGTTCGTCTTCACTGATGGCTGGCCAACTTTCCAAGATGCCATCTACAAGAAGATTCCATACCTTGGTTCCCACTGGGTCCATGAAGTTGCTCCAGAAGACAGCCCACAGTAGAAGAAAAGCTTGATCTATTCATCTCCAAGTTTTGTTTGAAACATATCTATTTTTCCTGGACCACCAACAGCTCACTGGTATTGACATTCCCGCACTTATCGTGCAGCAGTGGTGCTTTGTACATAGGTAAACTACTTATACTATTTATTTCAATGAAATCAGTCACGTATTTGAATGTCGTTTTAAAGTTAGATATTGTAGCCTTGACATTATCGACGCAGTTGCGGTGCATGTTCTTCACTTGAGGGGAGACAAAAACTAACATAAATCATTATTCGAGAAGACTGATAAGCATGAATATAGCATACCACTCTTCGTGACTCCAACTCTTCAGATTTTTTACTGCTCATCATTTACTATTCATTACATGCATACATACCAATAGACCTTATCATCAAACAGGGTAGAAATGAGGAATCATCTCTTTGAGTATTCCACCTAGGAGTGCCCAAAACAGAGCAATTCTACAATTTTGGTTTACCTATCAACTTGACAGCAGAGTTATCGAGAACGACGTTGCCAGTGTTCAAATCGGTGGTTTGGAAAATAACAACATCATTTCTCTTCCATGCTTTAAGCTTTAATCTGTCACCTGGGAAAACAACGTTGGTAAATCTTGCCTTCAACTCGTCAAAGGGTCCAAACTTCTCATACAGTTGCTTTGAGCTTATACCAAGCGTACAAAGACCATGTAAGATAGGTTTAGGGAACTTCACTGCCTTAGCTAGTTGTGGGTCGATGTGCAACGGGTTGTAGTCTCCGGAGAGACGATACAAAGCGGCTTGATCTTCGAAGGTAGATATTTCGACCTCGAAATCTGGCTTACCGAGATCTTTGGTACTGAAGGATTTGACAGCAAATGGTGCCCGTTCAGTAGCCTTATTAATGACTTTTTCCTTAGGAACTACAGCGTTACGCACGAAGAAGGTTCCTTCGTTGTACAAGACAGGTTCATTCGTCTGGGCATCAACGGTCTCATAGGCCCCGACAATGACTGCTCCTTTTGGACCTTTACCCAGGACTTGTAGTGGTTTACCCCTGGTTTTTAATTCACCACTTGTGGGCAATGGGAATTTCTTAATCTTGAAGTACTGTTCACCGTGCAATAGCATCGAATAGTTGAAATTATCGACTAACTCATCCAAATTAATATCAATTGAACCATCTGCCATGAATGGGATCGCGGCAAATGTGGGCAACGCCTGGAACTGTGGATGATTTTCGTACGTGTATTGCAACTCCCGTGTCGTGGCACCCAAACCCAAATTATAAAGAATAACGTCACGAGAAGTGAACTTGTAACTCTGTGGACTGGATTTGGCAGATTTGTATTTATGAACAGACTGTAATATCAACATGCTCGATTCCTGGGTAGAACTTGGGTTCACCGTTCCCTTTTGGAAATCTGTCAGCTCGTTCCAGTGCTCCGCCAAAAATTCTGGTGTAGCATCGGTGTTCACAATCCCTTTACTTCTTTGCCATCTGGTAAATCCACACCAGCCGCCACCGACTTCAAATAGCAAGCCCTTGACACGGTTCTTAGATGCTTGTTGTAACTCATCCGAACATAGCAAAACGACAAATGGTGAGACGAAACCAGGATCGAAATGGTTGTTCAACTCCTTACTCGAAAACACCGTCTTCGTCATCGCAGTTTCTGCATGAGGTGCAATGACGTTAACTGAGATACCACGCTTTGCACCTTCCAATGCCAAGGTTCTCGATAACCCTAAAACTGCAGCCTTGGCAGCAGCATAATTGGCTTGACCGAAATTACCGTAAATACCAGAGGTTGACGTTGTGTTAACGATGTAACCCGATTTCTGCTTTAAGAAGTACGGCCAGACTGCCTTACAAAGAGCAAACGTTGAGAACAAATGCACGTTCACCACCGACTCCCACTCTTGGTCTGTCATCTTGATGAAGGATCTGTCACGTAAGAAACCTGCATTGTTGATCAAGACATCAACTCGACCGAACTTGTCAATAGCAGTCTGCACCACTTGCTGTCCCTGTTTGACAATGTCGTGTGTGTCAGCCACCGCAAGTGCTCCAGTGACAGGACCGTATTTCTCATTAATCTCATTGACCACAGCACTTGGATCCCTTATATCGTTGACCACTATTTTGCAACCGTATCTAGCGAACCACTGAGCGTGCGACTTTCCTAGACCTGCTCCTGCACCGGTGATGATAACCACTTTCCCCTTCAACGATTTTATTGGAATTGGCCCCTTTTCGTTTTCTGGCAATTGCCTTCCCGTGTTAATCAACGTGTTATAATCAGCTATGCCGAAAGGGTGTTGCACCTTATTGAAGGACTTGTCCTTGAATTCTGTGATCTTGTTAAATCTAGGTAAGATGACTTCAGGAGTCAACGTTTCGACATTTGGATGGAACAGTTCACCAGACGAACGTTCCCATCTGATCTGAGAGTGGAATCCTGCGGCCAATTCAAAGACACCGTTCGTCACCTTGACTGAATCATGCGTCAAATAAAGGACCAAAGGTGCGATCTTCTCGGGGCCTAAGTCCTTCAAGATGTTCGCAGGAACGACTTTTTCTGTCATTCTAGACCTGGCCAACGGAGCAATGCAGTTAACGTTGATGTTGTACTTGTACCCCTCTTTAGCCAGCGTTTCTGCAAAACCAAGGAGGCCCAGCTTGGCCGCAGAATAGTTGGCCTGACCAAAATTCCCGTACAAACCCGCGGGGGAACATGTATTAACGATCCTACCGAACTTCTGCCTCCTCATGTGCGGCCAAGCTGCTCTGGTCAACTTGTACGCGCCGTTCAAATGCACATCTATGACCTGCTGGAAGTCCTTTTCGGACATCCGCGCAAACGACACGTCTCTCAAGATTCCAGCATTATTGATCAAAACATCTACTCTTCCGAAGCTCTTGATAGCAGTGTCCACTATACCGGCCCCGTTTTCAGTCACCGAATCATAGTTAGCCACTGCATCACCGCCTAATTCCTTGATCTCTTTGACCACTAGGTCTGCAGCTCTGCTATTCGCACCTCCGCCTTCCAAAGACCCTCCTAGGTCATTTACCACTACTTTGGCACCACGCTTTGCGTACTCTAGCGCATAGACTCTGCCTAGCCCTCCTCCTGCGCCTGTAATCACAACAACTCTGTCCTTGAACTCTAGACTCATTACTGTGCGTCTTTTATACTGTACTTTTATTTCTGTATCACTATTAACTTGTCTTGATTAACCCTGTGACTATCCTATACGCTAATTACAGTCAAGCCACGGCTGTACAACACACCACTTAAAGACTCTTCTGAAAACTTATCACTGAACACCCTTTATATACGCAAAAGCACAGCATAACAGCCAGATCATCTATATGCTCTTTACCCCAAAAAAACGTCCTTATTTGTCTGACACATTTACGTCTCCAATCTCTGTCCCTTAATCAGGCTTATAGTGCTGTTTCAATAAGCCTGGGAAACAGCCTGCTATGCTAACAACACTGCACCGGGTTTAATGCCATACCGGGTGTCATCGAACGCCGTGATATACAGGTGCTAAGTTGCGTGTAGTTCTGCCGTAGTCATGTCTAGAGGGTGCATGCTGTGCAGCGCACTTTACGGTGGAGACGTTGCTTTAGGACTGCAAACGGGGAACTGAACGAGGGTCACGTGACTGTAGATTACATAATCATCGGCATGGAAAGTATTATTTCCGATCGAATAAGGGGGCGGTATTACCCGGACCCGCGCCAGTCGTGGCGTCGTATCGGTTCTTGTAGTTGGCTGTTGGCTGTGATGGAATGACTCGTTAGGCACGTGACTGAAGACACGCGTGCTGAAATGCTTTCTAAGCACTGCGTGGTGGGAGCCACGTGATCTACGAATTTTTCAGCGTTTGTCCCCGCATAGTACTGTGTGCTATAATGATATGGCTTACTATAAGAATAGAGAAGCAAGAATGTGACAGAAAGTGAGTGTGAAGTGAGACCAAGGACGGGACCTTGCGTTGAATCGGTTTACAGCATCTGAAGTTTGTCTAAAAAGAGGTGCTTGGTTGTTGTATCAACTTTCTGCAAACCATGAGTGCAAATATCAAGAAAGATTCTGGGACATCTGATCTTCCGCTATGGAACGATTCGCCCGTGGGAAGCGTGGGATCAAACTCGCATCCGCAGCCCAGGAGACGGTCCATGTCGTTTTCTGAGTCCGTCACCTCTTCTAGAAACACGCAAAATCCATTAGACATGTCTGCGCAGGAGATGCGAGGTTTGAATGGGTTCAGAAGGTCTTTTATACTGCACAAGTCGTTGAAACTGCACGGCAAGAAACCTAACTTCATCACCAGGAACTTTGAAGAGTTCTTGTCCATCTACGGGCATTTCGCCGGTGAAGATTTGTCCGAGGACGAGGATGAGGACGAGAATGAGCGCGGAGGAGACGATGCAATGGAAGATGACTCGGACATGGACTTTGATGAAGAAGCTGCCCTTCTTCATCTGCATCCCAACTATAGCCGTGGTGGGTTTCATTACCATCGAGCCAGAGGTGCTGCGTTCCCCGAGGAGACGTCTTCCATGGCTGTAGACGACGACGAAGGAGACGCAGACGCTGTTACCGGCGACGCAACAGAAACAAGATATGGAGCGGTGTCAAGCGCTCATTATCGCAAGAAGAAAAAAAGAAACACATCAACGACCAAGGCGGTTTTACTCCTCCTGAAATCGTTTGTGGGCACCGGTGTCCTTTTCCTCCCAAGAGCGTTTCATAACGGTGGTTGGCTGTTTAGCACTCTTTCGCTTTTGTTCTGTGGCATCGTCTCCTTTTACTGTTTTATTCTGTTGATAGACACCAAGACTCAGGCGAAAGTGGACGGGTACGGAGATTTGGGAGGACATTTGTTCGGGCCAAAGGTGAAATTCACAGTGCTTTCATCCATTGTATTGTCTCAGATCGGGTTCGCCGCTGCGTACACCGTATTCACCGCGACAAACTTGCAAGCCTTTTTCAGACATGTGTTTTCAGTGGACTTCTCTTTGCTCTTCTGGATCGTGGTCCAGTTAACTTTCTATTTACCGCTCTCTCTGACAAGGAACATTGCGAAGCTCAGCGCGACTGCTTTGCTAGCAGACCTATTTATTCTGTTGGGATTGCTCTACGTGTACTATTACTCCAGCTTCCACATTTGGACCCATGGAGCAGCTTTCGATTCGATGCTCTCATTCAACCGTATGAACTGGACTTTGTTCATCGGAACCGCAATCTTCACATATGAGGGCATCGGCCTTTTGATTCCAATTCATGAGTCCATGGAGCATCCGGCTCATTTCAAGCCTGCATTGCTGTACGTGATCGTCGCCGTCACTGTCATTTTCATCTCTTGCGGACTTGTATGCTACTCTGCTTTCGGAAACAAAGTAGAAACTGTCATTCTTTTAAATTTCCCTTCCAACAGCATGTTCACCAACGCAGTGCAGCTTATATACGCACTCGCGATCCTCCTTTCCACGCCATTACAGCTATTTCCAGCCATTAGAATCTTGGAGAGCAAGATCTTCCACAAGAATGCGTCTGGGAAGTTTAATCCAACAGTTAAATGGCGCAAAAACTCTTTCAGAGCACTGATGGTGCTAGGAACGGTGCTCATAGCATGGGTAGGTGCCAATGATTTGGACAAATTCGTGTCTCTTATCGGATCATTCGCATGCATTCCCTTGATCTACATATATCCACCGTTATTCCATTATCAGGTGTTCAAAAACAGCGCAGCACTTCGAATTCTCGACATTGCCATTCTTTTGTTTGGTGCTGGAGTAATGATCTATACGTCCTGGCAAACATTGGCCCTCTGGATCAGCTGAAGTGGCTGATTCGACACCTGCATCCTGCTTAGTCTTCCCGTATCTTATCTATACTATCATGTCCTGGGCATCAACAAACCGGGTAACGTTTATTTTAGATTACGATATTTCATAGAACTATAAGAAACAAAAGCTCTACTATTATAATCATTTACGGCAAATAGGGTGGCAACAGCAGATACCATCGTACTGTACTCACATTAAGGCACTGCGATAGGAACATTGGGATAGAGACGATAATATACAATGCCACCAAAAGAAGATTGGGAGAAATATAAGGCTCCTGCGTCTGATGAGGAGACTAAGGAAGAGAAAAAGGTTGTCCCTCTTTCGGAAGCAGACATCGAAGTGTTGAAGACATATGGAGCTGCGCCTTACGCTAAGAAGCTCAAGTCAATTGAGAATGACCTGAAAGAAATTGAGAAGAAGATCAAGGAAAGAGCCGGCGTGAAAGAGAGCGATACTGGTCTAGCGCCCTCCCATTTATGGGATATTGTAGGAGACAGACAGAGGTTGAGCCAAGAGCAGCCGCTTCAAGTGGCACGGTGTACAAAGATCATCAAGGCTGAGAAACCGCAGAGAAGCGGGAATCCATTAGGCGGGGCTGATAGTAACGGCGTAGATGGCGTTTCTGGGGTCTCTGCTGCAGCTAGCGCAGCAGCTCAGGCCGCAGCTTCAGCCGCAGAAGACGAGGATGAAGATGATGCTAAATACGTGATCAATTTGAAACAGATAGCTAAGTTTGTGGTAGGACTAGGTGAACGTGTGTCACCTACAGATATCGAAGAGGGCATGCGTGTTGGTGTGGACAGATCCAAATACCAGATCGAGTTGCCTTTGCCACCAAGAATTGATCCAAGTGTGGCTATGATGACGGTAGAGGAAAAACCAGATGTCACGTATTCTGACGTGGGAGGCTGTAAAGAGCAGATCGAGAAGCTGAGGGAGGTCGTCGAGTTGCCTCTTTTGTCTCCAGAAAGATTTGCAACGTTAGGTATTGATCCTCCCAAGGGTATCCTCTTGTACGGTCCTCCAGGTACTGGTAAGACTCTATGCGCCCGTGCAGTGGCAAACAGAACAGATGCCACATTCATCAGAGTTATAGGTTCCGAGTTGGTACAGAAATATGTCGGTGAAGGTGCTCGTATGGTGCGAGAACTATTTGAAATGGCACGTACCAAGAAAGCATGCATTATTTTCTTCGACGAAGTTGACGCTATCGGTGGTGCTCGTTTCGACGATGGAGCTGGTGGTGACAACGAGGTCCAAAGAACCATGTTGGAACTTATCTCACAGCTCGACGGGTTCGACCCAAGAGGTAACATCAAGGTGATGTTCGCAACCAACAGACCAAACACATTAGATCCCGCTTTGTTAAGGCCGGGAAGAATAGATCGTAAAGTTGAATTTTCCCTACCGGACCTTGAGGGAAGAGCGAACATTTTCCGTATCCACACAAAATCAATGAGCGTTGAGCGTGGCATTAGATGGGAATTGATATCCAGATTGTGTCCAAACTCCACGGGTGCCGAATTAAGATCGGTATGTACAGAGGCTGGTATGTTTGCCATTAGGGCTAGAAGAAAAGTGGCCACCGAAAAGGATTTCCTCAAAGCAGTCGAGAAAGTCATCAATGGCTACAAGAAGTTTTCTTCAACCTCCCGTTACATGCAATACAACTGAGTCTTCATGCGTTAAGCAACGAATTTGTACTTTTACTTATTGTATTACATACATAACATACAAAGATCATCGATTAAATACTATTTCAAACTTAGTGAAACTGCCTTAGCTAGAAACGTGCAGCCGATGAGAACTTCGCTTATTCCCACCACGATACTAATCCGGTACCGTCAGTTTGGCAACTGCCGAGCAGCGCATATGCGGGAGGCCTTTCCAGTATACGCTTTTCTTCCTCTGTTAAATCAGTTTTCGCTCTGAGTTGGTCCTCGATTTCCTTCTCCTTGGGGGACTTTGGTTTCACGTCTACGAACACCTCTTGCTCGACTCTAAACCTGATCTTCTCGTTCACATCAAAGAACAGATTCGTATCCTCATCCATCGGCCATATCCATGCGTTTTCCTTTGGCGAGTACGAGCAGTTTTCGAAGAGCATATTCTGCGGAATAAAGATCTCTTCGAAAAGCCCAAGAAGCGATACCTTGATACCCTCAGTGGTACACTGCGATATCCATCCTGTCAATATTTCGCCAACAAACGGTTTGAACACCAACGCTCGAAAGGTGACATTGATGAAAGCCGCTCCATCACCTGGTTTCAGCTGGCCCTCATCCACATCTAGTACATCGTACACAGTAATGCATAGCCCCACATGCGGAATAATTTTATTAGCGTATTTGTTGTTCAGCTCGTGTACAATAGTAGAGACCGCATCTCTCTTGAATTGATCTGGTGGAATCCTCACCAGATCAGCTATTTTGCTTAGAATAAACATAAAACACCACCGCTTCGTCGACCCAAACCTCACCACAGTTTTGAATCATCTACCGGCAAAATAAGTGCTACTAGAACCCCGTATATCGGAAGAATGCTCTGTGTCATTGCATAGTTTTTAGTTCAAGAAGCGATGAGCTTGGTAAATATTTCAAATATGCTGGAGGAAACTGCTAAGAAAGGACAAAGGAAAGGGCTTTTCTAAGCCCTGTACAAATCATACGCCAGGGGCTATAATGCGCCCACGTTATCGAAGTATGGTTGGACAATCGTCTCCAGTAGCCATGGTAAAACACCTGCTGTAGGCTTACTCTGTCGAGTCACGTGATTTTCTATGATTTTCAACACTTGCAACTTGAAAAATTAGAGAATTCTGCAGTACAAGCGATGACATGCGATGAGATGAGATAGATAAGTAGTGTTTGAGCGCGTTCCATACGATTTTGGGCCACTTTCAAAGCGGAAGAGTTGCTTGAGGTGATAGTATAGAGCCATACAATTTCTAAGTAAAAAAGGGTAATTTTCAGGCTGGAGATCAGGGCATAAAGTGGCGCAAGAGGAAGAAGGAGATTGCTGGTATCCATCATGTCCCGTAAAACGAAATTCAACAAGAATAATGCCACCAAGTTCGCGGTGGTGCACAGACCCCACGATGATCCAAATTATTACGATGCTGACGCGGGAGAGCATGTGCTTGTCCCTGTGGAAAACCGTAACTTAAAGAAAGGTCAACTGAGTAAAGCAAGTGATGCAGTTCCTCCTGTAAAGGCTGCTACAAGGAAGACTACTAATCCTAAACAGGTGAATGAACATGTTGGGGAGGCTGCATTATATGGTATTACTTTCGACGACTCGAAATATGACTATACACAACATTTGAAGCCCATAGGACTGGACCCATCGCATTCGGTGTTCATTCCAGCCAAGAATGGCAAGAAGACTACTGAGAAGAAGTTGAAGGACCCTGCTTCTTTATTCGTCGAGCCAACCTACCAGGATTTGGAAAACAAGCCTGCTAATATGCTGTTTGAAAGAGGCCTGGCCAAACAAGAGTATTTGGACCAGATGCAAGAGGTTCCAGAAGAACTAGTAGGGTTCAAACCTGATATGAACCCTGCTTTGAGGGAAGTGCTAATGGCATTAGAAGACGAAGCGTATGTTGTCAACGAAGATATAGTGGTCAATTCTAAGGACAAACCTCAGGAGAAAACAGAAGAACTCGACGCAGAAGATGCTGATGATGTCTTTGCCGAGTTGCTGGGAAGTGGGAAAGCAGAAGACGCCGAAGAATTCGATGATAGATTTGATGAATGGGACATTGACGATCTGGACAACTTTGAAGAGGACCATTATAAGACGGAAATGGCTCAGTTCGATAATATCGGAAAATTAGAAGATCTTCAAAATGTCGATGTCTCGGCAGACGTCACCAGGTTTAAACTACAGCAGAAGAAAGGAAAGAACGAATGGGATTCTGATAATGAGTTCAGTGACGGAGAAATAGGCTCCGTTGGTGCTTTCTCGGTGGAAGGAAACGGCGAGGAAGAAGAACAAGACGGACTGGGGGCACTACCAAATCTGAAGGCCCCTAGCAAGGCAGGGCGCAAGGCTAGGAAGGAGCGTCGCAAGAAGGGCGCGATGTCTGATGTCTCAGGCTTCTCTATGAGTTCCAGTGCGCTTGCCAGAACTGAAGTGTTGACTGTACTAGATGATAAATACGATCAAATCATCGGTGGGTACGAAAACTATGAAGAAGAGCTTGCAGAAGAAGAAGAAAAACATGAAGTCTTCGACATGTCCAAAGAACGTCCCGATTTTGAGTCCATGTTAGATGACTTCCTCGATAATTACGAGCTAGGAAGCGGTGACAGGAAGATAGTGAAGAAGGACGAAGAGATTGCCAGGCTAAAGGCGGCGGCTGACGAAGTCAGCAAAGGAAAACTATCACAAAGGCGTAGAAGGGAGAAGGAGAAAAAGTCTGTCGACAGCGTGACCAAAGGGTTGAATAGCCTAAGGTTTTAAATCGCCGCTACAATGGCTACTTACTTCTTATATAATCATTGTATACTAGTTTCTGCTGATTCCTACTGGAACCGTTCCTCAATAGATCAATTTCGACAAAGTTTCACAATGGACAAGAGCTCCTTAATACTAGGCTTCATTACTTATTGAGAGTTAGTAGAGAGTTGCGTTGCCTTAGGAATGCCTCTGTTTTAGTTAAGTGTCGAGTGTTAAGTATTTAAATAAATTAAAGTTATATGCCAAACGCAAACCCTTAATGCATAGAACTCGAATATGAAATTGAGCAGAGTAGCGTTCAAGGCGCATCGAGCAGAAAGAAACTTGCAGTAAGGTTACAATCGGTCGAGTGAGATAAGCAGATTCAAATGAGTGACGAGTTGGATAAGCTAAGAGGCCAGGTGTTTCAACTTCAAGGCCTTGTCAAAAGGCAAAGTACGATGCTGGCCAAGACTGGACAGTCCATCATAGAGCTACAAATAGCACAACAGAAAAATGAGATCAGGAGTTTGGATATCGAGAAGGCCCCCAAATCTTCATCTGTGGCCTCTACTCAAGAGCTAGATGTTTCAGAGTTTGCCACAAATGATGATCTGGGACAATTAGTCGAAGAGCTTCAAGGACAATTGGACTTCTTGGAAGAACGCTCCATTCGTAGAGTATCAAACAATAGCAAACGGGACCCATTGGATAAGATTGCTCCGCTGCCAAATGCCGACGGAGATCTTCCTGAAGACCAATTGATTCCTCTACCGGAAACTGTGAAGGATTTTATTGAGATTGAGGACATGGACTTGTGCAAGGTGGCAGAATTTTACGGCGTATTGCCTTACCCTCAATCTGATCTAGAGGATTTGGCCAAGGGACTAGAGAATAATGACGCGAATATTGCTCTTCCCACTTTTACTCCGGAGACTGCTCCTACTCAGATCAAGAAATACACCAAAGTAGAAATCGATGCCATTTTTGATACCGTCGCGAGATACCTCGGATTGATTAACAGACGAACCGAATCAACATGGTAGTCCGCAGTTCACCAAAAGGCACTATGTGACATGGACTTCTATTATTATGTAGTATACAATTGTCTATCGCATTAGCTTTCATTTTCCGAATTTTTGTCTCTTGGAAGTACTGCCTCCCTGGTGTTGAGGAGGACCGGTGCGTTTCGGATGTTTGGGCTGTAACGGCTTGGCATCTGGGAACAGTTCAAGCTCTTGCTCCTTCACCATCTTCTTCCAGTCGTAACGTTTTCTGGTGAAAGCTTCCAGTGACCAGTTTTTCCACACTTGTCTACCGTAAACACTGTTTTTAACCTTGACCGCTTCTGCAGTCAGGGCAGTAGCAATACGTTCTTTATACATCGCCAGTTTTGCCGTGAAGACCCATAGTTTATCCACAATATGGGAGCCGTATGCATTACAGGACATGTTAACAATATCTTTGCACAAAACATTCAATAAGAGTTTACGGTCAATAGTTTCTACCCTCTTCACCTGCAAAACATGTTCGATCACATGAGAGAACACCCCGTGATATGCCATTTGTAAAACTCTTTCGGCCGGCAGTTTAAGCAAGCTATCGATTGTGCTTTTCAAGAAACAATCATCATAATCAATTAGTTTCTCCAAGAACAAAGACCTTCTCCTTTCTTCGGCAGTGGGCCAATCATCTCTGGTATTCCCGAGAGTTGACGAACTTAGTAGCAAGCATGATTCCAATATATTCTTATCTTCTGTTTCAGGTGGATAATACTTCTTCATCAATTGTTGGATGATTTCTTCTCTCAAATAGTTATCGTTACGAATGCTGGCGTCAATAATCTCGATTCCGAAATCCATGTTGGAGTTGAGAAGGATACTGAGCTCAGGCACTAGTTCATCCATAATTTCCTTGACTTCCTTACTATTGAGCGTCTGCAATAAAGACTGCAAAACGAATGCTGCAGTGGTCTCCCTGCGAGCTAACTTCGAGATTCTATCCCTCATATAAAGCTTGTATAATCTCTCCACAAACCTCACTCTCGTTGACGCAATAACATTTTGTAAGAAATGAGAGCCAACAGCATCTGACAATAAATATTCCACAAATCCTTCCTCCTTGGGATCCTTCTCGTCGGTGTTACTAAAAATTAGGTACCAAAATGATCTGTCTCTGTCAAAGATACCTTCAACTTGGATGATTAGCTGAATCACTGGGGATCCAATCTTGTCAACACAAATCTCTCTGAATTTCATGACATCTGATTGAGATACCTCCGAGAAGTGCTGAGATCCCTGCTGAACACCGTGGGTAAAGCTTGAATAAAGTGCAGACAGCATAGAACGTAGTGACACTTTAAAGGAGTCCGGAGTCTTGAAAACTCTGCTGTAGTTATCATTGTCTTTGATATCGATCATCTTACGCGCAATTTTTGACTTCTTGGAACGCAGAGTAGAGTTGTTTTGCGTCGTGCTGGGCAAAGTTTTCGAACATAGCACTAAGATCAACATCCTTAGAACGTGGGACGCATATTGATGGCTCACCATAAACTTCAAATTTGGCTGGATCTCATTGAGCAAGAATAAAAACAGAGACTCCATCGTAACAAACTCATCTTCGATCGAACCAAAATCTGGAGTCAAAAGTTCCTTCTCGACTTGTGCTGCTCCTCTAACCAAAAGTGTCTCCAACACATGGGAAGAATACTTGTGACAGGCTAGATTGAAATAGAACCCATTGAAAGCCTTGAAGATAGTTTTGAGCTGAGTCTCATCACTCTCCATAATGATACGTTCCATGAGTTTAGAGCAAATTTGCGAAGTAGCCAGTTTAAGTTCTTTACCTTTACTTTCCTCAATGACACTGGTGATGAACTGGTACTTTTCATCTGGAGTCTCAAACGCATCGATAGATAGTGTAGATTCTGCTTGCTTGAAGTATTCCAGTTCTGCAGTATCTAGTACACCGAAAAACGTATTTGGCTCACTTTGAGGGTCCTGGCTGCTTGCCGTTGGTGTTTCTTTCTTGGCCTCGACTGGATTTAGCGGAATCTCATCGGCATCTGGACTGAACGCATCCTGATTATGTTTCTCTTTTAGCTTTCTTCCTCTAACTTTTGCCATATCTTGTGGCACTCGATGGTTTAAACGGAAAATTGCAGGCCTGATCCTATTTATGCCTTCATGAAGAGGTATATGCCTTATATAACAAGACTTTAATGCTTGAACCTCATCGTCTCATCTCATCGCATAGTTCTTGAAGCTTTTCACTATAAAAGAGACTCATTTCTTTTCATAATACGGTCACGTGATTAAAACCCGTTCTAGCATTGGGACGTCGATTACTTAGCTACGGAGTTCTTAGGCACCTCTGGAAACGCTATTGACTGTAGCAGAGTAGATGGATCCGTGTTGGTATATGATTGTTCTTGCATTCGTTTCTGTTCTTTCGCTTTAGCCATCTTTCGCAGTCGATCAACTCTGGATTCGTATACCAAGTTGTTTAAAGTGTACGCAGTACATGACTCTTTTATTCTTGCGAGTTTGTCCTGGGTTTCCTTGTACTCTTTGAGCAGCGAATCCAACGTTGGTTCGATCTTGGCAGGCGGGTCGTTTTCTGGGAGTTCTTTCTTGTCTTTTGAGTCTTCCGTCGACTTATCATTGGAATGTGACTTACTTGACGTCAGAAACTTATTGATCCACACGTCCCATGATCCTCTCTGTTTCTTCTGAAACTCCTCTATGCGTGACTTGAGTGTTTCTAGACTTGCTTGTAGCTCGCTGTATTCCTTTGGGTAAGCAGGTTGCGCTAAAAGTGGGTTGTCCACGAGATGAATGTCACAAGTGTAGAACCAATCCGGACCAGTTTTGTTGAAAAGCACAGTAACAGTAGGCTTGCCACATATCAGACAGGCTTTTCTGTCCTTAGCTGAAACTTTTTTTTTGACGTAGTGATTCTTCATGGTCGATTTGGGGGCTTTACCTGGTTCTAATGCAACCTAAAGGACATATCGAGTTGTACAAACCGGAATTGATAATCTGTGTTATCTTATGCGTAGTCGAAAACAAGATATGCTAACACAACTAGGGACTACCGGGCAAAAGAAGTTAATTACACTCTGTACTTCGAAACAAGAATGTGGTGGTATATTGGCTTATCATGTGCTTGCTGTGTACTATTTTGACGATGATTTTATGATATGCAAGAGTATTTAATGTATACAATGATAGAAAAAGCTTCATCATAGCTTCTTCTTTGCCCTTTCCCAGGCATTTCTGGACTTCTTGTTGCCCTTTCTTGTTGTGCTATCTTCCAGTTTCCTCTTAGAGCTGAATATACTGAAATCTTCACCGGCGATCATGTTCACCTTGGCCATTCTTTCTCTTTGTTTCTTCATTCTCTTATCTGTCTTTGATCCGTTAGGATTCAATCTTGTGAAGTTATCCTCCTCAAACCTTTGAACGTCGCGTTCACGGTCTGTGTCTCTGGAGGTTTTCACACCGCCTTTACCGTGGTTTACGATATTCGCACCAACAGAGGCCTCCCATTCCGGCTGGTCAGAGGATTCCTTGAGGTATTCTTCCATAGCTTGCATACGAGATCTGCCACTTTTATCCTTGTGTTCTTGAGCGTTGAATTTGTCCTCAAAATGATGCTGTTTGGGCGGAAGCACTGCGCTAATCTTAGGTGGTCTATATACGCCGTCTTTAGCTTCCTCTGGCTTGTCTGCTTCTTCAGTTGCAGTCACACCACGTCTTGAATTGGTCTTGGACTTCGAGACATCAGAACCAACCATGGCAGAGCCTCTAGGGCGATACATGGTCTCTTCTTCGCTTTCCGATTCCGAGTCAGAGTCCGCGTTAGGTGCGGCTCCCTCCAACTGGGCTCTTTTATTAGACTCTTCCATCTCTTTCTGTAGCTTAGTGTACGCCCGCGTTAGCTTATCTATCTGATATCCCAGTTTCTTCTCCAAAGGTTTGACACCACGTTCTAAAACAACTCTGTGCTCCACAGCTTTGCTCCGTCCAGCCTGGGCTACGCTGTCTTTGTTCAGTTTCTCACCCAAAACCACCAATAGAGCGTTTAGGTACCCCAGCATACTCCCATTCTTCAGAGAAAGCAATGACACCTTTTCCAAACGACTAGAATTCCCATCTCTAGGGGTATCGGCACCTTCAAATGGAATATTAACCGTTTCTTCGTCGTACACTTCCTCCAATTTATCCAGACTCTCACCACATGCCTTTAACGAGTCCCTTATGGTCCTTAAGACAGCGTTCAACTCAGCAGACATCGTTCAAGTTGATTATCGTAGCTTAATTACTGGTTTCGAACTTTGTAAACCTTTGAGCAGACCCTATAGCGACCTCTGCTTCCATTGGCAAGGTTAGCTCATCGCATCACCAAAATTTTTCAGATAAAGGCTTAATGGCTTCGAGACCGTTTCTTTTCATATACAAAGGAATATTTTTCACTGAAATACTGTATCCATCCACTTTTGAAGCTCATCGCATGATGAAAAAGAGCAACTTGGGACACTCAGAACCACATTATAGAGCGTTTCTGGTCCCAAATAAGTGGCAAGCTAGCGAGTTATCATTTGAAACCAAAAACAGCCAGTTAAAGCCGAGTCTAGAATGCCTCAAAACGAATATATCGAACAGCACATCAAGCAGCATGGTCGTCGTTTGGACCATGAGGAAAGGAAGCGTAAGAGAGAGGCTCGTGAGGCTCACAAGGTCTCCGAAAAGGCCCAGAAGCTAACCGGCTGGAAGGGTAAACAGTTTGCCAAGAAGCGTTATGCTGAGAAGGTTGCTATGAAGAAGAAGATTCGTGCCCACGAGCAAAGTAAAGTTAAAGGTGGAGCCAAGCCTTTGGACGACAGTGGAGAGGCCTTGCCTACGTATTTGTTGGACAGAGAACAGAACAACACTGCTAAGGCCATCTCTAGTTCGATCAAGCAGAAGCGTATGGAAAAAGCAGACAAATTTTCCGTACCTTTACCCAAGGTGAGAGGAATTAGTGAGGAAGAGATGTTCAAGGTAATCAAGACAGGTAAGTCTAAGTCCAAGGCGTGGAAGAGAATGATCACTAAGCACACGTTTGTCGGCGAAGGTTTCACGAGAAGGCCTGTGAAGATGGAGCGGATCATCAGACCCAGCGCTTTGAGGCAGAAAAAGGCCAACGTAACACATCCAGAACTTGGTGTCACAGTATTTTTGCCGATCCTTTCCGTGAAGAAGAACCCACAGTCTCCAATGTACACGCAACTGGGAGTGCTAACGAAGGGTACCATTATCGAAGTCAACGTCTCGGAACTGGGTATGGTTACGTCCGGTGGTAAGGTCGTCTGGGGTAAATACGCTCAGATTACCAACGAACCGGACAGAGATGGCTGTGTAAATGCCGTGCTACTTGTCTAAAGTGACTACATCTTTTGCTGCACCATTTTCAGAATCACGCAGTGCAGTTTGGAAGCTGTGCTAGGCATGCTCTTATGTACATTAGTCTTTAGGTCTAGAACTAGAATCTAACCCTAAATAAAGGAATTCTTCAGCAAAGCGGATTCGCGAACCTTTACTCAACCGTTGGTCCACCGTTGCAACACCATCCCACACTGCTCAACGACTGGTATTACTCGCAACAGGTGCTCAGTTACCCTAAACATTCTTCCCATGCCCTGTTTCATAATAAAGTAGGGTACTACCCTACCAAATCACATTATTTAGAATTTGTATGAGGCTATATATACGTTATTCTTATACACACACTGAAGAGTCTAGCCTAGTACTCCCGACAATCAATATTGCTCTCCTGTTCCAAGAGATCAGCAGCTTGAAGCCCCTGAATCCTCGTCGCAGAAACGGCAATCCGAGTGAGAGCAACTAAGTCTAGCCTGAACAGAGTCAGATCCAGCTTTTTTTTTATACAGCTTTTGATTCAACTTTGATCCCATCCTTATACTGAGAATTACTGTGTCCGGATCTGCAAGCTCTTCGTTTGTGAAAACTACGTTGATCTGCTGACCTTTTCCGCACCAGTTCTATTCTATCTGCCAGGACTTGGGTCCAATTGCTCGAACTACAAGTCTACAACGCCGGTGAGGACCGTTACAAGTATGTATACCTTTGCATTTCTACCACAAGATCACACTAACCTGCTCTAATATCTGAGGCCTTGTGCTATGCATGAAGCTAGAAGAAAGGGAAATGAACGAGATTCGTTTGCCAATCAGATGACCGTCCAGCCGAGAATACGCAGTTTTCTTGAGCGTGCTACAGTCGCCCCCCTGCAATTTGGGGAGCTTTGCTCATGTATGCGCTGGAAGGCGCTCTTGCGAAGAATGTCCGGACAGACCTTTTTTTTTGGCGGACTTGGCCAAATTTCCCAAAATTGGCCTGCCTAGAGACCCTGTGCTAGACAGATCCTCGGAGGTAGGATAACCATGGGGATTTGTGCCGGACAAGAAAATTAGGCAGGAATTTCGTTTTTCTGGCGAGCCTGGCCCCATGAGAATGAAAGGAGCCTGCTTTTGGTAGATTTCCCTCTAATACCCAACAGGGCATTACGCTTTGATGCGATTGGGTAACGGTTTTTGATCTGCTAAAAGCGGAGTGTTCTACTGTAACGCCAGAAGGTTAATTCTCAGTGGGATAGATCTAACAACACATCGGGCTCGGCTGCTGAGGCACATCTGACACGGTGTACAGAAAATTTCCTTTTCTTCTTGGTTAAGGCAGGTTGCTCGTATAGAAGAGAATAGAAAGCGCGCACTATAAGAGATATTTAGAGCCAACGGCAGTGGGAATCGAACAACGGATCATCAAGTTTACTAACTCATTATTGAAAGAGGCGAACGTCATCCTTCTGCCTTTGCACTCATTTTTACCAGTCATCCCAACCCATTTGATCTGACCGATCAAGCATCTACTTTGAGACTTTTCACTTGGGAATGCAGTTCCAACACCAGCCCCAACTGTCGGTGAACTCGGTTCAGTCTTTGATTGAGCCAGTTACTCCGCCACTGGGCCAGATGAACCCCAAAAATAATCACCAGAGAACGACTTCGTTGGATTTGTCCGGTTTTAATCAATTTATCTCGAACACGTCTCCGCTGAATGGTAATAATATGGCGCCTTTGAGTACCATATCTGCTACAACAGCTGCGTCTACTGCTCCTTCTGCTTCTGCCAATTCCAAGAACCGCATGAACTCCTTACCTTTGATCAATGAATTCGAATCGATTCTGCCTCCAGGAGGCTCTGCGGCTGCAGATCTTTCGATTTTGACTCAGGGTCAGAACCAGAATGAGAATTATGCTGCGAATTCGGTCTCCATGAGCTCATCGCGAGGAAGCAGAACACGTAGCCACAGCAGAAACACATCTGCTGTTAATAATGCGTCTTCAGCATCTTCCATTTCCTCTCTGGCCTCGGGGTCAGTGTCCGGAGAACCCTCCGTGTCGTCGGCAACAGCCTCTGTTGCCGCATCGATCAATGACTTGCATTCTATACCATTGAAGGACTTGGACTACGTGAAATTGTCCACTGACCAATATGGATGTAGATTCCTACAAAGGAAGCTCGAAACACCACAGGAATCGGACCAAGTCAGAGACTTGATCTTCGAAAACGTGCAGAACTTTTTCTTGGACTTGATATTGGACCCATTTGGCAACTACTTGATTCAGAAGTTGTGCGACTACTTAACAACGGAACAGAAAACTGCTATGATCAAAGACATTTATCCTTCAGTATTTCAGATATCCATCAATCAATACGGAACCAGATCATTACAGAAGATCATAGACACTGTCGAGACACAAGAACATGTTGATATGATAATCAAAGGATTCTCTCAAGAATACACTTCCATTGACCAAGTAGTAACCCTGATCAACGACTTGAATGGCAACCATGTCATTCAAAAATGTATCTTCAAATTTCAACCGTCGAATTTTGATTTCATCATTGATGCCATAGTGAACAACGACAACATCATTACCATATCCACTCACAAGCATGGTTGTTGTGTGTTGCAAAAATTGTTGAGCGTATGCACCTTACAACAGATTTTCAAAATTTCTGTGAAAATTATCCAATACTTGCCTTCTTTGATCAATGATCAATTTGGAAATTATATCATCCAGTTCCTGTTTGATATCAAAGAGTTGGACTTTTATCTTTTAGGTGAAACTTTCAACAAGCTTTCTCAAAAGCTTTGTCAGTTATCATGTCTGAAATTTTCCTCCAATGTTGTTGAAAAGTACATCAAGAAATTATTCTCAATTGTCACCAACTATGTGTCTAACCTCACTTCTGGTAACTTGAACTCATCTTTGGCTCACAACATTAACTCGTCGGAAAAGATCGATGACGGTGAAGACGTAGTCAATGCTTCTATGGACATTCTGCTTGTCATCGCTGATATATTCATGGCCAATATTACTGCTTTGATTAGGGACAATTATGGTAATTATGCCTTGCAGACGTTGTTAGACGTTAAAAATTATACCACAATTCTGGAATTTCCGAAATCTCAGTCAGCTTATACTCATCCAAGATTAACCAGTTTCAGCCAAGAATTTGCCGCAAAGATTAGCAGCCTAATCATCACAACCAAGGAACTGTTGCCTAGCATCAAAAACACATCGTATGCCAAGAAAATAAAGTTGAAGGTGAGAGCATACACTGAGCTTACTGGAATGACGTTCGATGATTTATCTCCAATGAAGAAAAAGCCGAACGAACCGTTCCGCCAACAGAATAGACATCATTCGCGGAACTTTTCTTTACCTTCAAATGCATATTTGAACCGTAGCATGCATCAAGGACCTGGCGGCAATCAATACCAGAGGAACGCTAGCTTCAACAATAATAATAACCCCAATGTTTATCAACACAAAAAAAAGAACAGCATTCCGCAACATGTTCCAATGCCTACGTATCAGCAAAGTCCTCAAATGACTATGCCAATACAACAAGATTATATGATGCAACCACAGCAACATGTCCCGCTTCAAAATCAGCAACCGCGTGATCCTTACATGAGTAACCAAACAATGCAGCAACCATTATTGATGAACTCCAACTTGCATTATCCTTCCAATAATGTTGCTAACATGCCGTCGCCGGTTTATATTGACTCACAATACCCAACGCCTCAATCTCACAACGGTATGCTCTATGGTTTCCCGACGCAGAGTCAGCAAGGGTTGACATCAAGTGTGTCGCAAACATCATTTGTGTCTTTACCGGGAAGCTTGAATGGATCCAACGTGATCTCTATGTCAGAGTCTCAGGCCAATACCCCACCTAACGGCATGCTTCCACCTTCTCACCCGAATATCATGCAGCATAATAGAAATGGCAGCTTCCCGATGTTTGGGGATAACTCGTCATACTTTGGTTAAAGAAGGAGATAAACTGTAATTTCAATACAAGCTCATCGCTAATGAGCGCCAAATATAAAGTTCACAGAAACAAGCCAAAAAATAGCAAACATCTTATGAAAACTATACGCATATCAGAATCCCAGCAAAGCAGTTGTGTTATTACCTGTTTTGTTGCGGTCAATGTAACACAATCATCACATTTAAATATGGGGAATTATAATACTTGCTCTATGTCATGACCAAGTCATTCATCTGTGCTGCTTATTGACTCCTCAGCAATAAAGGCAACAAATAGGGAATCCTGAGTTTTTACCTTACCGCCGGATGCTTTTTCGGTAGTTCAAGTAGCCGTTCTTTCGCCTACATCTATCGTTCCTTCAAAAGAAAAATATCACAAACAAATCACCACCCGATGTCCACGCGATATCCCTTTTTCATACCTTTTGTTGCCATTGCATTCAATTTACTACTATCGTCGCTCGTTATTATACAATATACTATAAAATTCAATTCACTCATTTTATCATTCTTTATCATAACGAATAATCTGCAGTCAATCCATTTATTGTTTTATCTATATTTCACATCAAAATTCATCTTATGTCATTTAGATACTGTTTATACGAAGCCGTTCTACCATGTACATATCAGTTGGTTAATGCTTAAGATTCTTCTCTTCTCAAATCGTGTGCTTCAAGAATGGAGAGAAATATTCGCTACGTAATATACATGAATGGTAGCCAAATACATCTATAACATAAGAAGTTATGTGTTAAAAGATCTAAAAAGGTTCGTTTAGCTTACTCCTGTCCAAATCCGATAGTTTCTTCGACTGCCAAAGTCAACTTTTGCTTGAAGGACTCATAATCTGTGTATGGAGGAAGATCAACTCTGTTGAAACAAGTATGCGATTTAGGTAGCTGCTGTATTTCACCTGCCTTTTCGATTGTGAATCTTCTAGGACCATCAGAACCTTGTAAGTCCTTGAAACCATTGACAGGAATACGAGAGGTACCGGTGGTAAACTGCAACAGACGAGCTCTTTGTTCATTGTCCCACTCAGTGATGCACTTCCAGAACCATTGAATGACTTCGTCAGATTCCTGGTAGCCACGATAGTCTGTGTGCTTTTTCCAATCTTCGACGTCGATCTCGGCGATACCACCTATTAACAATTCCAACTCACGTTCATCAAAGACATTCACTAGGTCCTCAGGAACGAGCTCGTTGAATCCATCCATAAAGGCCTTAAATTGGTCTTGCACTCTGTCTGCAATTCTCCACTGGGTATATAGTTCGACATATTCCTTCTTGTTTTCGTCCGTAACTTCGATATCTTTACCATTTGGTTTTAGATCCACTATAACGAGTTCACCGAACCTTTCGTCGTCCACGCTAAACGTCAAATCTAGGATTCCATCGATACTGTTTTCCAAAATCCACTTCAGTGAGTTGTACACTTCGGAATCAACACCTTCCATATCTTGTAAGACTACCTTCTTCCTTAGCATCATCTTGTAGAGGGCACCCACGAAGAAAGCGTCCAAAAATCTTCTGTGGAATACACCCAATCCAACGACTCTTCCAATAAACTTGAAGTAGTTCAAGTGCTCAGGATTGATGCCACTGTTTGGATTAATTTGAATCGTGTAATTATCATGCGCGGAATACTCGAATAGACAATAAAAGGGATTAAACATTTCATGTGATAGTAAGAAAAAGAACTCTCTTGAAACTCCACCATAATCCAACCCTTCTTCGCCATCAAATTTGATCATGAGTCTCTTCTTTAGGTCTTCTGGTGTCTGTCTCATGATTTCTTGGTAAGCATCCTCGAAAATATTCTTTCTGCGTACCCTGATGTGACATTGTCCAGGTAAAATTCTTAATGCTGGCTGCGACCTGAAGTAGATCACCTTACGTCTGAAATCACGCTTGTACTGTGGAACGTTTTGATCCAAAGAAGAAGGCAATCTTGGATCATCCCAAGTTGTAGTCTTGGTATTATGATCAACGAAATAAACACGAGCGGTGTTCGTTAATCTCATCTCCCAACCAGAAGGCAAAGGCCCCAGTTGCGAAACTGGCTGCTGCTGGATGGTGTTGGTGGATGGACCATATGTTCTGATGTACTGCTGTCTTCTCGGATCAACCCAGGTAGTAGTTCTTGTGTTGTGGTCAACGAAATAAGCTCTCCCTTCCGGTGTGAATCTTTGTTCCCAGCCCGGAGGTAGTTCGCCTAGACCAGATGTTGTACCACCTGTAGCTGCAAAGGCTGCGGCTGCAGCTCCATTGACTGTAGGGGTTTGGGAAGCACCAGACGCTTGGACTGCAACCGTAGAGTTCGATGACCCTTCTGAATGCGCACCGCCATCTGGTAGTGTTCTACCTCTGTGCTGTCTACGTTCTAATTCCGTGTTAGCACGCTGGACTTCAGATTGGTCCAAGGTGGGTCTCTTCCAAGTAGTAGTTCTGGTATTATGATCCACATAATAAGTTCTACCGAAATTATCTGTCCTTCTTTCCCATCCTGGGGGTAGTCGACCGTATTGGTCCTCAAAGGACGAATACTGTCTGGTACTGGACGTTTGTGACTGGGCAGTGGAAGGATTTCCTGGAGACGTTGAACCGCCTGTAGCAGCCGCATCATTGGTGCCATTTCCTGCATTACGAGACTGATCCTGGTTGTCCAACGTCGTTGTTTGCAAGTTATTAGCGACAGTCTGTGCGATCAACCTGTTATCAATGGTCGACGCGTTGATCATTGAATCGGAATGCTGGGATGCATCTGCTGCAGGAACGGGTACTGCCGAAGCAGCAGTACCCGCACCGCGCGCCGAAGCCGACGAGGCTCTGGGAAGGGCCGTCAAGACCATGATAATTCTTCCGCTCACGGACAGACCATCATTAGATCTTTTCAAATCTCTAGTGATTGTTTCTTCTCTAGGCCTGCCACCAATGTTATCCTCGTCAAGATGGCCCAAAACGTCTCCAATACGAACGTTGACCACTCCTAAAAAGCCCTGGTCCTTCTTCTTGAATTTTTTCTGGTCGAAAACCTGCACCGTTAGGATAGAATTCTCACTCACGTTGTTGAATTGGAATACCTCATTCCAATACGGATTCAAGGACTTCTTTGCTGCCGCGGTAGATTTTGTTTGGGATCCGTCTATGGTCAAAACAGCAAACGGATCCGGCGACCTGAACACGTCTCTGCGGTTCAAGGACTCTGCAGCCACGAGTTTCACCGAAATTGACATCTCGAAACGAAATACACGGTCACTGACGGACAAAAATCAAATCAGCGTCTCGTCTGTATCCACTTGATCTGAGGACAAAATAATTTCAACCTCTCAAAAACGACTGAAAACACACCCTAGGCGAACAGAACTAACAAACCTGATAGCCTTTTTTCTGATATTCAATTTGACCTCTAGTAGCCACTCTTTGGACGTCCAAATCTCAGATCTGATCCTGACAAAGCACGGTTGGGAATCTGGTATTTCAACTCAAAGCAAAAAAAGCTAGAAAATCAGCACACGGACGAAAAAAACCCCCACGTCTATTTTCCTGACAACTTTCTTCACTCAAACGGTTCGCTTTCGGTCTCTATTTGGCGCTTGTTCCGGTGCTTTATCCTTGAATCACACCCCTTTAAACCTTGCTGTTCTATGATTACTTTGTTTTGTTCTTTAATTCGGTTATCTGTTTGGGGATTTCACAATTTTCACCTCTCCTTTTTACGCTCACGTGACCAGTATAACCAAGAAGAGTCAGAGAGCCCGGTGTGTTAGCTTAGAGACGCTAATGGCCTGTACGTCACTGTTGATTCGGTTCAGGTTGGCTCGTTCGTTCCGGGAATGCCAACTTTGCTTATGCATTCTAATGACTAATGCTGTTCAGGGCAATGTAGGCCAGTAGAGGCAAACGGGTCACGTGGTTTTTGTAATTCCTCAACTCGTACATAACGACTGACCTTTTTTGCTGGGTTCAGCATTGTTTACTAGTAAACAAAAGCCGCTGAAGTGTAAACTTGTTATCAGATCCAATGCACAGTCTGTGGGTGTTGGAACGTTCTTTTGACGTATATGACCGTTGCATTACGTGAAAACTGTGGTCTGATGTTGCTACAGAAGTTGCTGGGTTGTTTTGCCGTGCTTGCAGGTGGTGCGTATATATATGGAGATGTGGAGCTAGGATGAGTGCCAAGAAGGAGCGTTTCAGATGAGGTTTGTCAGCTGAAAATGGCAGCTGCGACGGTGAAATTAGTTTCAGAGGGCAAACAATAGGCTGCGATGAATGGTGAGTACTACAAAGCGCCAGAAATTTTCAGGCAGAACGCTATACGCGTGAAGAAAACGAGAAGGGGTGCAGACTCTGACGAAGAAGACGGGATGAAGAGAAGAACTTGCCAGACAGAATGCTCTCAATTGGGCAGCCCCTTGCTCAGAAAGGTCAGTGGAGACCTGAATGACAGTATCATGACAAAAAAGCTGAGAACAGACTGCTGGAACCTTGGTGAGGACACCAAGGATGTAACGTCGATGTCTGCGCAAGAGGACGTTGTGGTTCTTTCCACTGGCCGGAAAACGGACAATTTGCAGCTGTACCAATTGAGAGATAGTGAGAATGGTTCATCGAAAAGAAAACTGCTCCATAGTTTGCAAACCATCAGCGTGCCGGGCAACGCAGTGCTGGCCACAGATATCTTTCCTTCGCGTGACAATGACAGCGTGGTGGCTTACGACAGTGCCACTCAAGACAGGATTGTTTTATCGGGGCACTCTGACGGCTACGTCAATATGATATCCACCTCTATCACAGAGGGAAACGCAAAGATTCTGAGAAGATTCAACCATGGCAAGCATTTGAAAGTGGTAACCGAGACTTCGTCTGACTCCCTGGATGTTGTATCACAGTTGTACAACTCACATCGGTCAAAGCCTGTCCGTCATTTGAAAACGTGGAATCAACACCATTTTGCCTCAATCATCAACAACTCTCTCTTCTTTTACGATGTGAACCATCAAACGAGGGACCCATTGTACTTGCATAGTTTCCCTGGTTTGGAACACGTATCTGCAAATCCCTGCAATCCTTACACACTCTCTCTTACAGGAACTAATTTTGACGTCTCTGGTATCGCATTGTTAGATCTTCGTTCCGATGAAACTACTGGGTTACGCGTGCCAGGGACTTCAACATTTTCTAACGAGGCATCCCTGGGTCGATCTTACACATCAACCTGGCTCGATGAATACACTGTCGCTAATTCCATTGGCAAGCAAATCAAGTTGTGGGATATTAGATACGGAGAAGTGAAAGCGAACATGCTTGGTCACAACGGTTATGTTCATTCGCTAAACTACGATGCAGAGGTGCAGAAGCTCTACAGTACAGATGACCAGGGGCTGATAATGTCTTGGGACATGAAGGATCTGAATTTCAATAACGGAGAACCAATCTGTTGCAGACCCTCGCATGGGATTCAAAGTTTTGGTCTGCCCGAGACGTGCGTCCAGAATGGAAACATTATTCAATCCCCAGACCTAGACAGAATATCAAACACAAAGCATATCGGAAGCCAATTTGTTGGATTGTCAAACTCACACTTAATATCACTGCAGGACCAAGAACTAAAACTGTTCTCGGTGATAGACGTACCAATGGTCCTTCCACCTCCAAGAAACCCTCTGCGTCTGCTGGCGTCTAAACTGCCCAAGAAACAAATCGACTCATCGGCCACATTGTTGTATGGGAGTTCAGACGACACACACAGGGATAGCAACTCTGCATTCGACGATTCAGAAGACACTTTAGAGTATGAAGCTCAATCACCAATGACCCCGGTCCTTGACAGCATGTTTGAAGGCAAGATGCACGATTTTGAAGTTCCTATCCTTCCCCTTTTATCTGCTATTAGAAGGGAGAGTGACGCAACAAATGCGTAGCCAGCCACCTCATAACCGGATATGATTCGAAGGAATTTTTAGTGCATCAAAAGTAAGCGTTGCAGGATGGTCAAAATCTTAGCATGTTCATTACAGTGTTTAATATTAGAAGTGTGTATTACAAACTAATTAACTAAGCTAATTAAGTACTTTATGGAATGTCGACAGTATTGGTTGGAATATCTGAAGAAGTCATATATCAGAGAGAAATGTTGCTGAGTACAACAAACCAGCTCAAATGCATCATCGAAGTGATTTGTATTCTATTTACATATAGCTGGCGTCCTTCGATAATTTGTTGAAGTTTGTCCCATAACGTCTCGTTGATATGGGGTGTACAACATAATTCTTTGACCGAAATGCAACTTGTGTACAATACCTGTTTGGTTTGAAAGCAATATGAGCATTGAATCCGAATCTTTTTGTGGGAAAGAATGTGATGAATACAATGAAATACGCACAGCGTTTATCATATCCAACTTTATTGTCAGTTAAATGCAAATAAACTATTCCTGATTTTTCACTGAGTATATTTATTCTGACGCAGCAACTCGAGAGCTGAAGCTAAATATACCTTTATGGCGGTCCAAAAACAGAACGATCAACGCTCCGATTGTTGTATGTGTTGAGAAAGTGGATCCTGCTAAAACGGGAAGTATATGTCCCATGCAGCTTCGAGATATAAATTCTCAGCAAAGACCACAACATAACTTCGAGAAGAAGCCGCCGTTTTCGATTGAATCGTTCTCATCATCGTCGTTGTTAGTGTGACCTCTCCCATGAAGCTTCCCAATGGAATCATAAGACTGTACGTTCATATTTTGCTTTAAAGGAACAGTAGGACCTAAATATCCGCTGCTCTGATTTAACCTGCCTCTATTGGTACTGTTTTTCTTCTGAGACTTATTGGGCGTACTCTGTGAAAATGATCTATAGTTTCGAGAGTCTTGTCTTGAATTTTGCTGTTGACCTTGTTGACCGAGTTGCTGCTGCTGTAATTGTGCAGATGAATGCGGTTGCTGCTGCTGTGCTGAATGCTTAGTGTTTCTGGGCGTGGGGTTACCGTAACCATGCAAGTTGACCCTTTTATTGATCTTAATGCTCCAGCCTTGACCGTTATTCAAGTCCATCCAGTCGTAATGACCATCATCGTCGTATCCTTTTTCCTGCATGATCTGGTCCATCAAAGAAAGCAAATAATCGTAGTCTGGATCCTGATCAAACCTTAAAGACCTGCAGTAGGACAGATACTCAGCAAACTGTTTTGGAATCTCCGCGGTCAAAAGTTCACTCGGTTTCAATCGTTGTTTAGTTAAACCGATCTTCTCGTACTTGGCTTTGTTATTTGGCGCCTTCAAGCCTTGCCACGGCAAAGATCCTCTGAGGAAATAGAAGAAAACATGTCCTAGAGACTCTAGATCGTCCCTTCTCGATTGTTCTCTGCCGAAATGAGTATTGATGGACATGTATCTGGCTGTCCCACTCAAGGATTTCCGTTCTCGATATGGGATGTGTTGCTTGGTGTTAGGGTCTCTGAACTGCTTGGCCATTCCAAAATCCACCACGTACACCAGATTTGGGTCCCCGTTGCTGCTCGTCGCGCACGATTTCTCTATCGTTCCGTCTGGAAGCTCTCTTTGAAACTCTGACACTAAAAAGTTGTCTGGCTTGATGTCTCGGTAAATCAAGTCGTGCTCGTGGATAGAACGAACTCTGTCGATCATCTGTTTCGCCAAAAGCACTGTCGTCTTCACAGAAAACTTCCTGTGGCACCATTCGAACAAATCCTCTAACGACGGCCCCAACAAATCAATGATCAAGATGTTGTGCACGCCTTCTTGGCTGAAATAGTACGCGTGAGGAATCCCCTTAACGTCGTTCAAAATCCGGTAAGCCCGAAATTCGTCTCTTAATTGTGGCGAGTCCGAGCGCCGCGGCTCAAATTTGATGGCTACAGGGTTTTTTGCGCCTCCATTCAGTATATTTTCGCCTTCAAAGATGATTCCAAACGATCCTTCTCCTATTTTAGACCCGACAGCATAGTGTATCCCCACCACATGCTGCGAAGACCGCTTAGACATGCCTCCAATTTGTCTATTGTCACTAATATCGTTATCAACTGTCCCGTATGCCTGCTCAACACCGTCTCATCGACCTGCTACCGACTCTGGCCCGATTTTGTATCACCGCTGTTGGTGTCCATTCTAACCTTATTGTTGTGTAGTCTCATTTAGTTTTGTTTCAAACATTTTTCCAATTCTCACCAGTTTGCGGAGGAACCGGCAGCAATCGATGTTACAGAGCCTCTTGTGGCACTTTGAGATACCTGATGTACCAGTAAATACGCCACTAATGATTAGGATTCATGGGAACTTTGAACGGGGCCAATCGGGCAGCGTTTGGTTTAGGTAGCACCGTTTAATCGAAACAGAGGTTTGAGCAGTCTGAGTCACGTGATACAACTCTTTTTTCACGTGATCTGTCACGTGACTTGAATTCGTTGGTTCTGCTTAGTGTCCAAGGCAGTACGCTGCACGCGACTAGCAAACGCTCTTAGAAGGCACCTGGTACCTGATGAGTATGTCTGGAGTGGATATGCAGCGTACAATGGTTCTTTGGGACTCTAGGAGGCCGAGTTCTCTGTAACAACGCTTTTTACCCTCTTGCATAGTTTAACGTACACTATTAAATATGCTTCTGACAAGTCCTCATCTCTTCTGATAACAGGCTCTGAGTAAGGACGACCTGCATACCGTCAAGGCACGATTTTAAGACGCAGCAGGCCATCGCAGGGGTTGAGTGATGTCGATTGAACTAGAAGGCAAATGCTTGTGCTACCACGGTCCGCTGCTATACGAAGCCAAGGTTCTAAGAGTGTACGATGAGAAGACCAGAAGCATAACCTCTAAAGAGTACAAGGAACGAAGCATTGATGACGAGCGCGCAGAATTAGACCGTCCGCCGGAGGATATGGCTGAGGGGCCGTGTTACTTTGTACACTACCAGGGGTGGAAAGCCAGTTGGGACGAATGGGTCGGGTTGGACCGCATAAGACCATACAACGAAGAGAATCTGGAGTTAAAACGCTCGTTGGTGGAGCAGGCGCGTGCAGCTAAGGCTGCAGCGAATGCCAGTGCGACCTCTGGCACGCCAGGTAAAAGAGGAAGGAAAAAGGCCGGGGCGCGTCCTGTAGGAAGGCCAAGCAAAAAGGATAAAGAACGTGAAAGACTTGCGTCAAAGGGCTCTGACGAGTCTGCTCCTTCTTCAACCGCAAGAAGTTCGCCTGACCCGGGAGCTACAGGCGTCAAATCTGAGCGTAAAAAGGCTACTCCCGTGCTCAACAAAAGAACGCATCCCAAGATATACATCAAAGTGCCCATATCGCTCCGTTCGGTGCTCGTAGACGACTGGGAACACGTCACAAAAGACCGACAACTCGTGGAGCTGCCCAGCAAAAGGCCTATAGACCAAATTTTGTCCCAATTTTACACAGACACTAGCAACTCGCTGAGCTCGCCCGTGGAGCAGGCTCAGCTGTCGGAATTCATCCACGGAATCAAACTGTACTTCAACTTCTCGCTTGGGAAGCTACTTCTCTACAGACTGGAAAGGATCCAGTACGCAGATCTTTTGAAAGAACACCCGGAAAAGATGATGACGCGCATCTACGGTATGATCCACTTACTAAGGCTCATCACGCTCTTGCCTGAAATGATGGAGTCAAGCAACGTTGACGAACAAATGACAAAGATCCTGGTCAAACACAGCGATCTTTTATTAGAATGGATCGCGATAAACATCACTCAAACTTTCCCACTGGATCCTTATATAAACACTTCCTCACAGTATGAAGGTGTGGCACTCAGCATGTGACGCCCGACACCGCTGTACACCTGTAACGTTCCGTAAGTACTAGCTGTATAGACTGGACTTGTATCATCATCTCCGCCCAAATTCTGACTTTCGGGGGCCTAAAAATAATAATTTGGGCGATATCAAAATCGGAGCTTCAAGCCTCTCCAGATCTAGATCTGCAATCAAGACTCTCGAGACCTTGATTCTGATAAAGATACGTGGAGCTGCGGCCTGAAGCTGTCAACTGAGGCCTTCTACAGCACCAAGTTAAAGGCCCCGATCGAGTTTTCTAGAGCTGGTCGCTTCGTCAGTCTATGACTATGGACTCTGAGGCCAAAGAAGCTGAAGAGAAAAAGGTTAACGGTCGCTATGTATGTCCGTATCCAGACTGTGGCAAGACCTTCTCCAGATACGAGCATTTGCGAAGGCATATGTTGAATCACTGGCCAAAGAAGATTTACCGCTGTGACTACGTGTATCCTGATACCGGAATAAGATGCAACAGAACGTTTGTGAGAAAGGATTTGCTTGTCCGACATCAGAAGAGGCATCTGAAGAATAGTGTTCGGATGAAACCTAAGGTCCAGAAAGACGATGGCAAGGCTTTAGCGGGTCAGATCCAGACCCAGGGTACAGCAATAGTTAACCAGCAAGAAGCGCAGGTTGTGACACCGGCGGAACAGCAGTCTGTTCCCGAGCCGATGATGGCTGACAAAGTGGACCATATCGTGTTAGATGTTGGCGACAACAGAGCTTTGAAGCAGAATTTGGTTGTCAGCGGTACCCCAGCAAATGATACAGCCTCAGAATATGATAGTGGAAGTAGTTCGAACTTGAATCAGGGGGTTGCCGGTGCTGCTAGCGCAGCGAATGTTCAGTCTAACCCGAATTTGAACAGTTTCTTCAACTGGCTATTTGCGACAAATCCGGCCGACACTACAGGATCTTCTAGTAGTAGTGGACCGTCCAATCAGCAAACTCCGCTGTCAACGAATTATGCTGGCAATGAGCATGTTGCACACTTGAATGCTGGAGCATCTCAGAACACTGGTATGCCACATATGAGACCTCAACAGCTTAACAATCCTTCGGACCTCCCTGTGAGTAACATGCCACAGCCGCAAAACTTGGAACATGATCCAAATATGGCAAATCCTAGTCTTGTTACCGGAACAGTGATGGACGATTTGTTCTCAGACTTTCTTCCTAATGACCCCCTCCAGTCTCTTGTGCAACAGCTGTCTTATGCTGATAACGATAACTCCTTTAACGATATGGCCCCAGCGAGTACGCCATCGAAATCCGGGCCGGTTATATCTCCTTCAAACTCAGGTTCATCCAGATCTCCCAAGTTTAAAGACGTGGGGAAGGAAAACATCAAAGACAATCTTCTAGCACAGAAATCTAACGTTGGCCAATTAAGATCGGAGCTTAAGAGAAGCGAGGAATCTTCAAGTCCTGACAACGAGAAGCAACCTCTCTCCAAAAAACACAAAAGCATGTTCCTTTTAAAACCAACCTTCTTCAATTCAGATCCAAATTCCAAGTTTAAACTGTCTGATCGTAGGCAACAGGAGTTTTCTAAGCTGATCGCAGATGTACAATACATCCTTTTAAGCGATTTGCAAATTGCTTTGAAGTCATACTGGCTGAACTTCCATCCACAATACCCCATTTTGCATAAACCTTCGTTTGATATAGATAAAGAGGCCCCGCTCCTAGTTCTTAGTATGATCATGACTGGTGCATCATATCTGGGATCTGATAATCGACGTCTTATCAGTGATATCATAGCAGGCCCATTACGTTGGCTTATCTTCTCGCATGAGGATTTCCAACCTACCTCCAAAACATACATCATTCAAGCGCTCTTACTCCTAGAATGTTATGAGAAAACTAGTACAAACCGCTACTTACATGAAAGAAGTTACTTACACCATGGCACTACCATCCAGTTACTTCGCAGGACTCCCTCATTAGGTGGACATCCACTCCGCACTAAGAAAGAGCAGTCTCCTTCAGATACAGAATCTATCGAAGAAATTTATAGAAATTGGATCGATTTCGAGACGCTGAAGAGAACAGCGCTATATGCGTTTTATATTGACACGACACATGCTGTTGTTTTCGGTTACATGTACCTGTTCATTAACTGTAATCAAATCCAGCTGTCCTTGCCGTGTGCAGATGAGATTTGGGACAGCCATGATCTGTCATTTGAAAAACTGCTTCAGCATGGTTTTGGAAGTAGGAATGTCAGTTTCCTTGACTCCCTAAAGCGGCTTCTGCACAACGTCATGTATCAATTGCAGAGACCAGAGCAGCCGGTAAAATGGAACCGGATGAAGACAAGCCGGTTTGGTGAAAAACTTCTACTTTCTGGTCTTATTTCCATTATGTTTCAATTGCAGCAGCATTCAGAGGTACTGTCGTTTGGTGCTGGAAATTCACTCGGTGTTCAGGACATTCATTGGGAAGAAATTATTTCATTCGCTATTGATTACTGGCATCAAGAAGTCATCCTTGGCTGTAGAAACGTATCAAACTCTGTGCTTTCTCAGATGGAAACCTCCGAAGACGATGAAATTAAGCTTCTTCGTCTCGACGATGTGTACGCTTGCAAGATCCCAGCTTACCACATGACCCAAATCTTTCTGAGGATCTTCCAATACGACTATTATATTTACGCAGGAGCGCCTTGGCGTATGAACGTCCGTGCAGGCTCCGAAGAATATGCTTTGGTTTCTGAAAGAATTCATAACTTTAGCCTGGACCCCATGAAGGGTGGAATGGCCATGGTTTACGCTTACTCCTTCTTATTCGAGATATTTCATAATGGCGAAGACTTGTCTTGCGACGTGAATCTCGACTACTGCATCACGAGGCCTAACACACTTGCCCTTACAACTCTTCTAATATGGTCTTGCAATTTTTCGTTATACGGCCCAGAAACCCGGATCTGGGACAACTCGCCCAATGCAGACCCAGCTTCCAATTCACGTCTCAAATCAGAGTACGTTCCTTTGGAGTCCTTCCAGCAACATCTGAAGAAGATGTACAGCTATTTACGCCTGGACAGCACTTTGCCCGTGTACCAGTACCATCAGCAAATCCAAGAAAAGGCAAAATTGCTGCGACAAATTCCAAACACACACCATTTGGCTGGCATGATGCTTTTCATGCGGGACGTGTTCGAGGACTGCTACTGGGAACTCGGTAGGGAATTCTGCCACCTCTTTGACAACTGCTTGGAGAGATCTATCGGAAGAGAAAAAGTGGTGTGCGATCATATGTACGAGACCTGATATGTCTCCGGTATTATAACTTTATGTAACACATGATTTAAGGATTTTAGGACATTTTTGCAGTCGTCTGCCCGATTGTAGGCCGTCAGAGCTCTTCAGCCGCTTGCCCGTCCATGCTGATCTGCCAGGAAGCCATAGCATAAAGCTCCCCCAGAAACATATTTTGGGGGCAAATCACATACTAAGTTGACCTTTCCGAAATCTAGTTTTGGGCCCCGAAAAAGGTTCCGAAAAAGCCTGAATCGGTCTAATGCTCAAAGAAAAAGGCTCTCGAAGAATGGAAAAGATTTCTTCAACACCACTTAAGATCTTTCGGACTTGCTAGTGTTTGTTCATATACAGCTGCTAAACAACGCATCCAAGGTATATTGATGGCAGGGTCGTTTTGAAGACGCAGTGTGGTTTTCTTTTTTACTGTTTCGGACTTTTGTGTCAACTATTATATTGAATCTGGTGCATTCGCTTACTATCAAGTGATAAAGATACAGTAGGCTAGTGCGTCCGTTTGATTTTGTCTATAATCATTGCTATTTGACATTCCGTATCGCTGTATTACGTTGTTCTGTTGCGAAGTAACATACTGTTTGAGTACATGATCAGGTTATAGTTGAGTTACCGGAAGAAGAATAAGAAAGAAACAAAGGTTTGCACCGTGGTATGACATGCGAAGATGGAACTTGTGAATTCAAATAGTGAGAAGAAGAAGCGTCAGATTGAGGTATTCAAGAAGTATGCCACGTTATTGACTCCCGAGCAGAAAAAACTAGGGCAGCCGTATGCCATCAGTCCGATGTCGGACAATACATCCGGCATTGGTACTGTCGGTGAGCCGGTGTTGAAATATGATGATTTCATCAGGCTTATATCGAACTCCCAATCCTTGTACGCTAAATTTTCAGATCATTCGTTCAATTTGAACCAGATACCAAAGAATGTGTTCGGATGTATCTTCTTCGCGATGGATGAGCAAAATAAAGGATACCTAACGATCAACGACTGGTTTCACTTCAATAATGTGTTGGAACACAACAACTATCACTTGGTGGTCCTGTACGAGTTTTTCCGTAAATTCGACGTTGCCAGAATACGAGCTGAGCAGACTTCTAGTGTCGACGATCCTCGAGTGAAGTATATCAATTACGGGAACAAGTATTTGAGCTTTGACGAACTTTTCCTTAATGTGGATCAATTCAAAGCCACGATTTCTTTGCTGCAACATTGTGTCAATGACGAGTTTATTGTCAAAAATGGGCTATCTCTTGACTGGAGTGCTTTCAGATGGTTTCCGTTTTACCAATGCTCCCCGTATGGAAAGTCATCAGAAAGGTACTTCTCTTTGAACTCGCTAGTAACTATACTACAAAGTGACCTCAAGAATGAGAAGATTTTTGTTGGTTTCAATCAGCTTTGTCACTTGAACCCGACAAAGAACTGTCAGACTCTCTCCAAGAATCAGTTGTCATATCTTTTGAAACTATTTTACTCTCATAGAGTATCTTCTGACGTTTTCAATTCGTTGGACTTGTCAAATACGAAGCTCATAAAATGTGACAATAATTACATTCAATATAACGTGGTGAAAGACATTTTCTATCTGTTTGAGAACTTTGATCTTTTGAACCAGGTCTTGGTGAGGTATGCTCAGTTTTACGAGTTTGACGAAAATGACGTCAGAGAGCAAATCATTACCAAAAGAGATTTCATGGACTTCTTGAGCAAAGAGTATAACAAAGTGACTAATATTGTTGAATTCTCGCCTTCTCAGATAAATCTTCTATTCTCAATTGTTTCCAACTCAAAAAGATCCAGAAATCAATGTTTGACTTCCATGCATCATTCGGATGAAACAATTGATCAGTTCATCCACAAAGAAGTCCAGATTGGTCGGCATATAGATAGGGGCACTATAAAGGAATTCAATCAGAATTACAACTCCACGGTAGATGAATTTAGCCAGGACTCTGCGGCTTCAACGCTACAAAAGAAGCACGATCAACGTGTTTCGTTGTTTGACCGGTTGTTGACGAACAGAACCAACAAAGACGTTGCAGAGAGTAGAAACCTCACGATGGAAGACTTCATGAAAATCTTGAATCCAAATTATTTGAATGATATTGTACATTCGATGGAATTAAAGCGCATAAGAACAGACTCATGGTATTCCAACTTTTACTTCTATCCGATTTTCGACTCAATTCACAACTTTACATTGGGTTCGATCGCTGGATGTATTGGAGCAACTGTTGTATATCCGATAGATTTGGTGAAGACCAGAATGCAAGCGCAACGTAACAGTGTTCAATACAAAAATTCCATTGACTGTGTTATCAAGATTTTCCAGAATAAAGGGATCAGAGGCCTTTACTCAGGATTGGGACCCCAGCTCATTGGTGTTGCTCCTGAGAAGGCCATTAAACTAACAGTGAATGATTTTATGAGACAGCATTTTAATGATAAGACGAGAAACATCAAATGGTACCAAGAAGTGTTGTCCGGTGCCATTGCGGGATGTTGCCAGGTCATCTTCACTAATCCTTTGGAGATCGTTAAGATCAGATTACAAGTAAGCTCGGACTACGTAGGAGAGAACGCTAGACCCCAATTGGGGGTTATTGGAATTGTGAAACAATTGGGCCTACGGGGTTTGTACAAAGGTACTGCTGCGTGCTTGCTGAGAGACGTTCCATTCTCTGCAATCTATTTCCCCACTTATGCACACATCAAAAAGGATCTTTTCAAATTCGATCCAAACGACAAGACCAAAAGAAGCCACCTCAATACTTGGGAGTTGCTCCTCTCTGGTGGTCTTGCTGGAATGCCAGCAGCTTTCCTGACAACGCCTTTTGACGTGATCAAGACAAGATTGCAAATAGATCCAAAGAAAGGAGAAACCAAGTATACTGGTGTCATTCACGCTGCGCGTACCATTTTAAGGGAAGAAGGTGGCAAGTCCTTTTTCAAAGGCGGTCCCGCTCGTGTGCTAAGAAGCTCTCCCCAGTTCGGTTTCACACTCGCCGCTTTCGAAATGTTCCAAGGCCTTTTCCCCTCGAGTTACAAAGATGGTAACCCAAACCAAGAAAATGGCGGAAGCGGGCTACTAAAAGAGCCTGCTATCACAAAAGTTGACGCGGAGAAAGAAACTCCAATTGTCACCAGCCTTTTCACTACTTTCTACAAAAACTTCAAAAATGATCGCTACGCTCACGAGGCGGTTCCTACCGAGTTTTACGGACCCTCCGTGGACCCTTACTCAGATAACTTCCTCAATTACTACTATAAGAGCTGTCAGATCTCAAAGGTGTTCATAGATCTCGACTATAACTTTGCCAAGTTCGACTTCAACGCCTACCAAAAATTCCATGAAGAGTTGAAGAACATCAGCTCCAAGAAACGATAATATTTATTTGTCTTGTATATATATGCCATATATGCACCGCACATCACCTAATGAAACAATACCGCAGTTTTTATGAACTCTATGATTCTTTCGGTGAATCAGTTTCTTTCAACACTGAGTAGGAAGGTTGAAGGCATTTCATGCTTACAACGGTCACGTGATTATTGTTTATCGTATTTCCTTAATAGGAACGATCAGATCAATAGCTTAAAGGATTAAAGATCAACACTTCTCAGGAACAAAACTTGAAAGAAAAAGTGCTTCAATTGATTCATCTTGAGTCGAGCTACGCTATTACGGTGTTATTGGAGTTAGTGTTGTGAGTGCTTTAGTTGTGTATTATTTGAAGTTACGGTAAAAACGAGAATCGCGTGATTATTCTTCAGCCATGAGCCAAGACTCTCTGGAAGAAGTTGAACAATCGGCAGGTGCTAGCGCCAACCCAAATTACCACAGACTATCTGCCATGATTGAGAATTATAGTCTACATGAAAGTTTAGACGGTGAAGTGTACGAACCCGGAAATGACCTCACGCCTAGCAGGGAAAGAAGCTCTTCGAATCGTTCATTTACAATTGAGGCCCCACAGGAGATGGCCACAGAGTCAGTGCATTCTATGAACGCTTCACCAGCGGTGAGCCAACAGATTTCTTCACAGGGCGGTTCTTCTGGGCATAGAGAGAGTGCGCTTTCTAATTATTCTGGTGTTGTGCATGATGCAGTACCTGCGTCGTTCGTTGGACGCAGTCAAAATGACGTTGCAGTACTAGAAAGACCCACGGAAGAGCCAGCGTTACCACCTCTACCATCAAAGTCTGAATGGACAGCTGCATCAGCAGATGGTCTTTCCGAGCTGCCGTTACAAAGGCGCTCCCATGACTCTCCTGTGGAGGCCTCGGCACATACTGAAGACGTGATTCATGACGTGGGCAAACATGACTCCCTAAGACTTCTCACAGTTGACAAATCTCATCAGAAAGTTCCATCCTCAATTGCTTCAGGAAATCTTGCTAGCGAAAGTGGTCATTCATACAACGCGTCGGGCACCAGTAATTCTGGTTCAAGTGTAGCTAACGTAGATCGTGAGCAGGAAGCACAAAATCGCAGACAGAATACCGCCGATAGCCATCATTGGGACCAAGAAGCTGCCATTGAGGAGACCTCAGTAGAAGAGCAGCAGCAAACACCGATCGTGTCGAAATCACAGGGTAGCATAGAGATTTCAAGCATCGAGAACGGTACCGAGCCGATAACCACAACTACTCCTCTTAACATATCACAAGCCCCAAGCCAGCATGACGTAACCCAAGTGGCAGAAACGAAATCCATTACCTCTAGCATATTACCTCCGCTGCAGACTCAAGTAAACAGAAACAGCAAGATAGGCGCCGAGCCGGATGTCGAGTTGCTATCAGATATCAGTCCTACTGTACCTCCAAGAAGCACCAGGCGGCCCAAATCTCATATCTTTATCAAGGAAAGTTTGGACGACATCCAAAATCAATTGGCCAAAGAGATGGGTAGCAGCGGTGCCCAAACCATAAGCCAGATCGGTAGTGCAGGAAATAGCAATTCTCGAAGCAATCCTAACAGTAATTTTAGTGGTAAGCATTCAAGAAGAAGTAGTCAAAGCGTGAGGTCCGAAAACTTCTATTCTGCAACGGAACAGGACGACAATGCTGACTTCGCCGAGGAAGACGAAGTCTACACAACAAGACCCCTGCCCTCTATACCGAGCCTGAAAGTTGACCAACACCAGCACCAGGAACGCCAACAGCTGACGCCTACAATTTACAATGTTGGAGATGACGATGTCAATGCCGACGACAATTACGAGGATATCGTAGAAGAAGGGTACACAAATTCAGGCACCATTGAAAGGGACGTATCAGCCGAACAGCTCCAGTCGCCCTCAAAGACACCTCAAAGCAGACTTCCCAAAACTCCTAAGGCGGGTCACGCAAGACCTAAATCCAAGAACAGGCCTAAATCCAAATCTAGTGAGCATAACAAAATTGGTTCCAAGCACAGCAAGGAACTTAGATCGTTTGATATAGACACCATATCTCAGCTTCTGAATGTCACAAAAGGTACCTTGATTGGGTCTGAGTTTGCCAACCTCGGTATGAAGATCGAAGAGAAGAGGGCGCTAGAGAGATTAGTCGATTCTTTGTCCAGACTTACTGCAGACATGGTTTTAGACCCAGAAAAGTATCAAGAAGGGTTAAAAAGACTAGAAAAAGCTACTAGAGCACTTGATGGGTTCTAGTTCATACTGTAATGCACGCAAACCATGGAATATGACAATTCACTGCAGCTGCAGAGACATTATCCTGCGGCTGCCCATCTCGTCATCACATCCTATGTATCAATAGATCGTTAATGTTAAATAATTGAAAAACTCTCAGCATAACATGGAAACAGATAGACCTCTGAGAAAGATGCATCAGGCCTGGCTAGCGACAGCTGGTGCCCTTACTTGTTGTCTATCAAGATAGCATAGTGTTGGTTTATAGCCTTCTAAGAGGTTTTGGAGAATTGGAGGCTTGATTAGAGCCCAAGAAACCGTTGCAAGAAATGATGAGGGTTTCCAACATTGGGGCAAAACTACTGTTACAGCGCCCAAGAAGCGGCGTACGAGTCTTCTCTAGCACGAAACTACACAGTCAGAAAGAGGATAGCAATGCCGCAGAAGAGCATAGTACCATTAATGAGGTTATAGAAGAGATCAAGAGCAGGAAACAGAGCTCAAAGACAGAAAGTGTAAACCATTTATTGAACCCTGTGTTTCTGGATAAGCAGATTGTTTTCTCAGACAAAACACCGACGTGGACAAGATTCATGGATCGAGACGATTCTGGAGCTGAGGGTACTCAAAGCAATCACAGCAGCTTCAGATTCACGGACAAAGACATCCGATCTTTACCTATATCGGCAACCAGTTATCAAACTATGCAGGTTTCTGGGCTTGAGAAAGCCATCCATCTAGTAGAGGAGAAGGAAAAATTGAAGGTAGCACTAGAACATGCGCTTGCGCCTCACATACAGCATCTGAAAGAGACGTTACAATCGGACAAAGATATCTTGGACCAATGCATGACGTATTTGGACCAATACCTAAAGAGAGAAATGAAACGAGAGACGCATACGAAACGGTTTATTGAGGTAATACAGAAGCGATGTTTTGAGAACCCCGCCTTGTTGCCACAACCCTACTCCATCACGTTGCCTGCAATGATCCACTATATCTTTGACAGTGGCACTTTCCAGCTCCCGGGTGACAGAGACTACACCATTCTCAAAGCGATTTACCACAGATGCAAGAACTGTAAGGATCTTTCGCTGTATTTGAACGTTTGTAATGTCGATTTCTACAACCTCTTGCTCAAATACACATGGCAAGAGTATAAAGATCTCTCAATGGTCAGCAGTCTCGTGCATGAGATGGACGCCAACGGTATTAGAGGAGACATCACAACTACCGAAGTCTTGGAGAACATAATCAAGCAGGTAGAACATATTACTGATGGCATCAAGGATGACGTGCTTGACTCAGAACATTCAGAGGGCATAGAAGGCTTCGGCGTGATGTGGTGTGCCGAGAATGTTTTGGCCATTGAGCGCTTGGCGAGATACTTAAAGACTCTGAAGAGATCGATGATGAGCTAGATTTCAAGCATTACTTGTAAATAATTCACATATTTCAGCATAGATAGACCATAATCCATCAATCAACAACCAAGCGTTTTACTCGGCTAGAAAACTGGAACGAAAGTGGGTTTGTGCTACTCTAGCGATGCCTTGCTTGTTGGTCTTCGAGAGTATAAGAATAAGAACTTGAAAAATCGATCTATAAGCAGTGACATCTCATCGACTTGAAGAATCTTGAAGCGAAATGCAACAATCACAGCTCTGCAACAAACGATCTGGCTGGCGATAGGCAATTTATTCAGCACAGCCCGTATGAGATCATGTTGAAAGAGGTCGTTAAACACTGTCATAACATTACCCAATCCTACTTATCCATAGACACTGAGACTGCAGTTTTCGGCCCACAGACATACATCAAAGAAACACAACATGCCATTCAACTCACCCGACAATACCTATTAAACGATATATTCTCCCGATGGGACCCGTTTAGCGGCGAGATCTCGTTTTCCTACAATGGTGGTAAGGATTGTCAGGTACTACTGATACTGTACCTAGGATGTCTATGGGAATTCTTCCAACAGTCGATACAGAATTCACAATACGGGCACCAGCACCATCAATTCCCACTGCAACGGTTACCTACCGTCTACATCGATGAAGAGGATAAGTTTCACACAGCACAGCATTTTCTGTTGGCGAGCGTGGATCGATATTGCCTGTCGTTGTACGAATCACCGAAGGACAAGAAGATTAAGATGTCTGAGGCGTTCGAGTCCTTCCTCTCGGTTCATCCCGAGACCAAGTCTATACTGATAGGTGTCAGAAGAACGGATCCATACGGGGAAACGCTGAAGGTCATCCACAAGACAGACCCTACGTGGCCTCAATTTTACAGGCTGCAACCTTTATTGCATTGGGATCTACGCAACATCTGGAGTTTCCTTCTATATTCCGGCGAAGAGATATGCGGATTGTACGAACTGGGGTTCACCTCACTGGGGAACGTCAATAACACGCTAAGAAACCCACATCTGGAAATAGATCTCGACTCGGAGGTGCCTGAATCCCAGTTCGAATGGGAAATATCGAACAACTTCCGAGGCGACTCACAGACCCACTCAAATACGGTTGACGAAGAAGACATGAAGGTTATCCTGCAGCAGAACACTTCGCGGTTCTACCCCGGATGGTTCCTCGTTAATGATAAATGGGAGCGTGCGGGAAGACTTCCCAGAGCCTAAAACACACGACTTACGTACCATAACTGTAGCATTTACTTTCTTTCGTAACAGGCCATTGACGCTATATATCTTATTTCCATACAAGACGTTTGTCCTTATATATACATGAGCTTCTTCCCGAGCAGAAGCCTACCTGCTTCAATCGTGAGACTTTCCGCCGACCCTGTCGTACAATCTGGCAGCATGGTAGTTAATATTACTCTTTCTGACCTTCTGGTTCTTACCTAGTGCGTTCTCAGCAGTACATGCTTTCAAATCCTGCGCTATATTCTCGCAGGCAGCATTCATGTGTCCGTTCGAAGACCAGCATTGTAACAGATTAGACATTAGCACCAGACATCTGTTAGCTTCCTGCTGGATGATTGGTTTCTTCACTTTAAGCCTGGGAAGTGGAGGCAGCTTGTACAATGGAGCCTTGCTGGACATAATGTGTATAAAAACTGAGGATAATCCTAAACTTTCGAACCTCTGACTCGAATATCAGTTTCTTGTATCAAATTAGGAGTCGCCCACCGCTAGAAGTCTCCTGTTAGCCTACCGTACGGCCTTTCAATGGTCAGCTTCAGTGTAGCAGTTGGTGATGATCCTAGCAGCGTTCAAAATTTTAAGCTGCGCTATATGGCATATGAGATTTAACTATGCGGTGTCTGGATTTTTTTCACTAAATCAAAGGTCTATATGGCTATCGAGGTGTGTAGATCCTCACCACCGGCTCATGTACTCATCTGGCGTCTCATTCATCCTATTTGCAGTAGCATAAGGTAACTATATATTGTTTCCAGCAAACTCAGTACTTTGATAGGTCAGGCATGCTGAGAATCTCGCGGTCTTTGTTCTTAGAGAACTCTTGCAACTGCTTGAGCAAGGGCGAGTCCTTCCATCTGTCAGGAAGCGGAGTGACGGTGTAGTTCTCGGTGGCCCAATAGTATATGTCCCAGTCCAACTCGTTTAACAACTCGTCGTACTCTTCTAGCTGCTCTGGAGTCATCTCTTTCAAATATTTGGCAGCGAAACGAGACAAGAGTAAATCGGTTTCCAGAATACCTCTCTTTCTAGACTGGTACACCAAACGCGCACGCTTCTGGTCTAGAGATTCGCCAGTTCTCTTGATAGGCGCGATTCTGATTCTCATTGTCACATCTTCGTCTCTGGCTTTCTTGGCTTCGTTCAGCTGAACTCTGGAGGCATGTAGGAAACGTAGGCCGGAAACGTTCTTAGTAATTGGGAAAGAAACACGGACTGAACGTTGCAATACTGGTCTAAACATCTTGAAACTGGCTAACGGCTGGGCTTTGCACTTGATATCAGTACTGGTCCTATTCCTAGCTACTTTAAAACAGTCTGAGATGCTTTTACTCATCACTCTCTCTATGTAGGTGGAGCGTACGCTGCTGAGTCTTATATAGCAATCTGGATCCATACGGGACCGGAGAAAAGAAGGTCACGTGGCAATCGAGCAATCGTAACAGGAGTCGCGCAGGGACGGCATAAGCGTTATGCTTACAGAACCACAACTATCACGGTAGCGATACTTGTTGCTGGAGCGGCTCGGGCAGCTAATATGCAGGGAAGATAACTTCACCGGTCAAGCACGTGATCTGATCGTCATCGTAGTTGTAAGCTCTAGCGATGACCGAGTATTTGCCTGGAGGCACTTCATTGGGGATCTCCACGGTCTTTTCGAGGTCGTACACACCAGGCTTCAAGGGACAGGACAAACCGTCGATGTCATTTTCTTCTAGTTGCTCGCACAAATCGTAGGTTTGGGAGATTAACTTGATGTAGCCTAGTCTGACTTCGATGTCGACGTACGCACCTTCCTTGATAGTGGTCTGCAAGATAGCTGCTGCTGTGATAGTCAAGTTAGCGCCTCTTTCCGGTGGATTGGGCACCAAATTCACCTGGGTAACGTCAAGAGACTGCGTCTGGTCCACATCGCATTTTAGCAAAGGAGAGTCACCTGGAATTGGTTTGTTCCCACCAGGAGGCTCTGGCAACGCTAAACCGAACAATGAAGCTGCCTGTACGCAGGCAACTAGCAGCAAGTATGCAAATAAATCGGATAGTTTCATATGTTGATATTTGGGGGCCTTTTCGAAGAATACTAGTCACCTCTGTTGTCAAAGGGGTGCGATATAATACAAACGACACGCAATTCACAAATAGAAAACTCAAAACACAGTTCGAAACACCAGCTGTCAGACTAATTTGAACGAGAGCTTTCTGGCAGTTGTGCGATTACTGTTCAGCGATTTAAGTAATCCTGTGAGGCGTTGTTTGCTTCTTTCCCCTTTTTGCTTGCGATTGTCTCGAAAGTGTCTTATCTGAGAATTAGCTTTCTCAATTATCAACGAGAGATGACTCTCGAACAAGAAAAGGCCAGGCAAACAACGTGGCACCAGAGCAACGACTATATCTGACGCCGGGTAGAGTATTTCAGTCAGAATTGGTGTTGATGTTGTTCACTTCGAAGCATTACGACTTACACATGTATATAATAGTCATTTCTTTACAGCAGATTGTTTGAAAGGTCTTCGGCCAAAGTCTCACTGTCCGACTTTACCTGGGCCTTAATGGCAATACCTTTGCTTGACTTGATCATCTTGATGGAGACCAAGGCCTTGCTGTTGTCCAGGATCGATTTGCCGGATAGCTTCAAGGTATGTTGAGTAGCGTCGTGGGATACAACCTGAGAATTTTCCAATGGTAATCCTCCAGCGGTAATCGTAAGCTTGTCCACAACTTCTTGTAGAGTGTTGAGGTCCACAATGTTGTATACGGAGACAGATTCGTAAGGCAGTTCTTGGAATGCAGATGAGAAACTGCTAACAAAGGAGGGTTTCATGTAGTCGCCGGGACTCAAGAACAACGCATCGATTTCGTATTCGTCCAAAAACCCTTCGTCGTCTTCGAATGGTAACGAGGTAGAAGGATCGAGTTCCTTAGATTGGAACTTCAATGTGTTGCTGAACCTTTCCACGATGACACTGTCCGGTGTGAGTTTTTGGAAGCTGACGTAGCATGATTCTCCTTCGCTTGGTAGAAGTCTTTCCACTGGAAGAACAAACTCTTCGGTCTGATCCATGGCTTCATCTGATAAGCCCTCTGGTTGACACTGGACCTCCACGTTATCCAGAGCGATGTCCTTCAATGTATTAGTGATATGGAATTGAAGAACGATATGGTTTTCAAACAAGTGTTTGACACCCTTAACGACAAACTCTGCCTCAGTCTCTGTAAGTGGGACAATTCTAGAGGAGTGAATACATTTGCCGTAGTTTTGGAATTGCTCCAAGGACGACATTTCGTCGACGTATTTTGAGAGCAGCAGATCTTCTTCTTCATCTTGCAACGAGGGACCATTGAAAGTACCATCGTCAATTCTCTCCGAAGAGTCTGGGTGAGAACGGTCACCGGGAATACCAGAGCTACTTCCCTTCCCAGCCCCACTGGCGTTAGTAGACTCTTCTGTACCATGTAAAGCTTGTTCTTGTCTACGTTTCAAGTCCAATGCTTTTCTTTCATCTTCTGAGTATTTGGCCACAGAGCTGACATCGAAGGGCTCTTTGAAGGCCTCCTGACCTTGTGACAGATAATGAGAAAGCTTTGATTCCAATGTTATAACGTCGTAAGAGGAAGCAGGACGAATGAAATTCTGAGCGATGCTGGCAACATCCTTCTTGGTTCTTACGGACTCAATAAATTCTAGAGCAATCGAAGCTCTGTCTCTAACCTCGTCATCTGGATCAGTCTTGATCTGATTTAGTAGTCTCTCGATACTTTCCACGAGTTCTGGATTATTCTTCACAAGCGCGAACTTGGAAAGCGATACAACTGCAGCAGATCTTATGATTGAGTTTTCCAAGATGACTCTGTTGTAGATGTGTCTAACATACAACGATGGATTTTTCGTACAAGGCCCCTCTTTACCCAAAAGATGTAGGATTCTAACCAATATTTCGTTGTACTCACAATCCTCAATGAAGTCACACAGTTCTTCCAACGCCTTTTCCTTGGACTGGGGTACAAACTGGATTAAGTCGATGAGGACTTCGACCACACTGTTTTTGAATTTCAGACTGCCTTCAGCCGATTGCAAACATTCCATTAGGAAGTGTAAGATGGTTTCGCACTCTTCAGGGAACTTGAGTGACAAAGTTCTAATGGCGTCAATAATTGTGATTTTGAAGTCATCGTTGACCTCATGGACAAATTTAGTGATTGTTTTGATTAAGGACCCGATGTTCTTGTTGGTTCCTGTCTTCAACAATGTCGTAATGGTGTAAGTGGAGATGTTTCTATTACTGTCGTTGACCAAGGATTCCAGCTCAGGATTACAGACAACGATTTTTTCTGGTGCCATCATTGAGATTTTGTTTAGCAAACGGACTGCGGCGAATCTTGTCGTGACACGAGGTGTAGACAAGAAGCCTTGCAATACTGTTACTGACGCAGCAAACAATTCTGAGGGCACAAGGTTAGACAAAGCCGCGACCAATTTACATGCCTCCAAGGCAACTGCTTCATGTCTGCTTTGTAACCAATTTGACACTAGAGGCAACAACTGTGGAATGGAGTGAGGATCTTTCAATAGCAATTGGTGTACAAATTTCACCATTTGCACCTGTGCCAACTGATTTTTCAATGGAGAAGAATGACCCGCAAATTGTTGAATCAACTTGATCAAAGCCATCTTGTCGTGGTTTTTCAATTGGTACAACAAACCCAACGCATGATACTGTGAGATATGTGATGCGGTTGGGTAGAATCTGCTGTTTTCGTCGTGGAATGACGGTAGCTGTTTCAAGTCCCCAACGGCTTCCTGAGCCTCGTTAGCAAACCTTTTCACAGTGGACTCTGCAATGGGCAAAAGATGGTAAGAACTCACCAGAGAAGCGGAACAAACCGAAGGATGTTTGCTCACCAAAGAGTTTTTCAACAGTCTCTCAGCAGAAAACGCAGTAGACTCATCCAGGACGCGAATCAACGCTCTGATCGCGTTAGGTTTCACTTGGTCGGACCCGTTTTGCACGTCTTTCATAATAGACGAAGTGGCCATCAAAATATCCTCTGAGATCCCGCATAGCTCCTTGATAGCCACGTATACGATCTGTCTCAAGGAATCGTTCGGATGCTGGAACAATTTCGAGATAGAGAAGAACAACGCGGTCGCTTCCTGCTTTGGAAAAGTTTCTCCGTGCGACAAGAGCTCCAGCAAACTCGTGATCAGACTGCGGCATAACTTGGGATTCACAGGACTCTCGTTAAACCGGTTCAAACAGTCCTGGTACACCGCCATCTTATCAGGCAAAGACCCGCTGTGCGGGTCTTCTGCCTTTTTATACGTATGCGTAGACATCCAATTGCAAGCTTAAAACCCGACCAATTCGCTCAAATTGAAAAGCTAACCCTGCTTATCAATTGAATCTCGAACTGTAAGACGTCTTGCTGCCAGTTAGACCCTCACAGCACCGTATATCTCCGTCTAAACTCGTCTCAACTGTTCTTAACAAGTGTGATCTGTGTATAATTCAATGTTTAGGCCTTTAAATTTGGAATTTCAGGAAGTAAAGCTTGAAAAGAGGGTAACCCCCTTTTTATCACCAAAGCCTTGCTCATCTCTGCCACGCTTAACTATACCAAGAGTGTACCTTTTCAACGGTCCATTGAAAGGCAGAACAGGCCGTCAGAAGACGTTCTGTAGGGCTGGGAGGCTAATGTCACTGGAGTAAAGAAGTCACCAATTACTGTAGTTCTCGTTTGAGGTGGAAAAAGTCGGTTTGGAGCCAATAAAGTGCCATGTCAGTCGATATTCGAAACCGTACCCTAGAGTTCCAGAAACGATGCGCCATAATATCGAAGCACAGAGACCAAGTGCAGGGTTCTGAGACCCGTAGTGGGCCCACGAAATCAGAGTTTCAGCAGAAGGCGTCTGAGATAGCGCACGAGATAGCGAGCACAGCGGTGCAACTGGGTAAACTCTCGCAGTTGGCCAAACGGAAACCATTGTTGAACGACAATCCGGTAGAGATCATGGAATTGACGTTTTTGATTAAGCGCAGGATATACACGATTGAAAACGAGCTTATGGAGCTAAACAAGCTGCAGATAGGCACGAAACAGCACAAGCAGAACGTGATGACGTTGCTCAACACCAAGATGAAGAATATCAGTGGGAATTTCAAAGACGTGCTGGAGACCAGACAGAGGCTGGAGATAGAGAACAAGGACCGGCTGGAGCGGCTAACGCAGGGCGGAGACGTGGATGGTGCAAGTTCTCCGACGCAGCACCACACAGGGGACATCATAGGGCACGGGTACAACAACGTGAACCCTTTTATCAACAATTTGATCGACGATGAGACGAACAGCGGACTGAATTCATCGAGCGCTGGCGCAGGAAACGCGCTCAGCCTTCCATCTGATGGGAACCTGCTTCTCTTGGAAGAGCAGGCGGACCAGCGGTACTTGCAGGACCGTAGCAACGCCATAGAGACCATCGAGAGCACGATTCAAGAGGTCGGCAACCTTTTCCAACAGTTGGCGCACATGGTGCAGCAGCAGGGCGAGACGATCCAGCGGATCGACGAAAACGTCGGCGACATCGAGATGAACATACACGGTGCGCAACGAGAGTTGTTGAAGTATTTTGATAATATCAGCAACAACAGATGGTTGGCAGTCAAGATCTTCGCCGTAATATTCGTCTTCTTTCTCGTATGGGTGCTCGTCAACTGACGAGGGTCCTATTTCAGTAAGCACATTTACAGTACATAGTAAGATACACGCCCGCAGGGATATATATCGATACACTCAGACATTAGTTGGGTGGGACGCGGTTTCAAAGTCCCATTTCCGCTTGCAACTCTCTCAATGCACGCTCATCTTCGTCTTCCTCCTCTTCTGCGTCGTCAGCAGTGGACTCGAGTTTGTCGCTGGGCGCTGAGGGCAGCAAATCTATCGAACCCTTCTGCTCTGACACAGGGGCCCCTGGAGCCCGAACAACGTTGGCATCCTGTACCTGTTCGGTCTGCTTGCTTTCCGCTTCTAGCAGTTCCAACTCCTCGTTCAGCTCGTCTTCGTCTAACTCGTCCTGCATGATCAACGGTTTCGAGATGGCCTCGCTGATCTCCTGGTTCAGCTCCACTTGTTCTCTTATCTCGTCCATCGTGTCGTCCACTTTATCCAGGTCCAGTCCCTTGTGAATATTTTTCATCGCCGAGGCGCCCTGTTTCATCGCTTTCAAGGTCTCCAGGTTCAAGTTGGCGTTCTCTATCGAATACAGCTGCTGTTCCAGCGAGTCTATCTGTGATTGCAGCTTGTCCAGTTGCGATTCGTACAGTTTCCTCTTCTTGAGATGCGTGGTCGCCACATTTTTCTTGCCTGCCTGGAGCGATTTTTTCGCCTGCTGCTGCTGCTGTTCGATCTGTGTTTGCAGGTGCGCTTGTTTCTTGTTCAAGAGCTGGATGTGCTCCCTAAGATCGACGATCGCCTTCTTGGGCAGTTCCTTCTGTTTCGAGCCTCCAAAAATATAGCCCCACATGTCGCACCGAGTTCAGTCCTTCGAGTCTCGATCCGGCCGCCGAAACCCACGCGGCCCGAGTCTTCACGTCCGATCCGAGCCTTGATGACGATCCAGGGCTGATCCTTATCCTTATCCTGTATGCGTCTACATTATCAATTCTGGATTGTTCACAGGGAGGAAACCCAATGTAGTCACGTGATCTACTCTCCCTCACGTGATCTACTCTCCCTCACGTGATCAAAAAAGAACACATCACGTTATCCACTCCGTTCCCTTCCCCTTGTTCCGTCCCCTGTCCCTTGCCCCTTTCTCTCTACCGCGGACTTCTCGACTTGGACTTCCGTATCCGGGTAATACGCACTCCCCCTGTCCACGCCCGCCCCACCGCTTCCACCAATCACAGCCCTTTCCTCGTCCAGCGTTCCCACAACTGTGGCGTCCGCCCCGGCTTTGCCCCTCCATCAGCGGATCAACGGGAGTCCGGGTAATCCCTCTCCGGACGAGCCAAAGGGTGTGACCCAGTCCGAGCACCCATGCACCGCATACAGCACCTCCGTTTGAAACCCGAGGCCTTTTCCAAGTCGCTTACTGAACAGGACTCGGATCAATCGCTAACTCTTCGTATATATAGCCAGGGTTCAACGGTCCCAGACAGTTGCTAGTGCTAGCCGCGCGACCTGGCAGCGCAGAGCAGGAGCGAAACCGACGTCTGTAGAGGTCTAAGCTAGAGACTAGATAGAAAGTGTGAGCTAGGAGCGGAACGATGAACCAGCCCAGGCAGACAGGGCAGTGGGGCTTGGCCAGCAGCAGCAGCGCTGCTGCTGCTGGCAAGCAAGGCAACGTCGCCAGGCAGCTGGAGATAGAGTACAAGACGATGAAGCAGGAGAACGCGCAGCTCAAGGAGGTGATCACCACTCTGAAGCAGGAAATCGACCTGTACTCACGTGTGGTGACCCGGAGCGGGGCGCAGAGCGCACCCAGCCAGCCTCCGATGCAGTTCTCGGTGGAGTCGCTGCTCGTGAATCCCAAGCGCAGGAAGACCGTGTGTCTTGGAAGCAACATCAAGCAGTGAGGCTGCTCATACTTCAATTCAATATTCATCGCAAGAGCTGCCGGAAGCAGCTCTTGCTCTGGCAGCTTCTGCCGTATTTAACTGTGCACGACGCATGTATCTTATGTATTAACGAACTAATGTCTCTCGAACCGCATTCTGCGACGGATTTCCTTGCCAAGTGGCTTTTTCCGGACCCTAGCAGTCGTATCCAGCGTTATTCAGCGTTATAAGACACCCATTTTCTATTAAAGTTTGACGGAAAAAAGGCTGCTTGAAATAAAGTTGGGCGTTGATGAGTTGGTACGGCTGGATGTGGGCCCAGTTCGAGTATATAAGGCAGCACGTAGCGTGGAACGTCCACCGTGCAGCCCAGCGTCTCTCAGCTGGCCTGTGTTCTTGTTTTATTTTCTTGTTCAGAGCCTCGAGGCTGACACCGGAATTGATAGTCATCGCTATATGATAAAGATCTGGAAAGACAAGTATGACGATCAGAGAGCAGTACATTCCGAAGCACAGCGTTTCAGACAACGTGGCTGAGGCTAATGATGTGGACGTGGATGAGAAACAGCAGGTCGAAATTGTGAACGAGTATGGGCTGCCAGACAAGCTGAGATCCACCAGGTCTTTAGTGGTGAGAAAGACCGAAATCTTGGCACAGCAGTACGACACCTGGTACTGGAAAGCGCTGTTACTATTTTCTGTGTTTCTGTGTGCGTATGGGTACGGATTGGACGGTTCAGTGAGAAACGTGTACACGACTTACGCTACAAGTTCTTACAATTCGCATTCGTTGCTGTCCACCATCAGTATCATTAATCTAGTCATCGGGGCATCGGCCCAGGTTTTCTTCGCGAGACTATCGGACGTATTCGGGCGTTTGACGCTTTTGATCGTAGCTACCGTGTTTTACTCCGTGGGAACCATTATCCAGAGTCAGGCTTACGACGTGCAGCGGTACGCAGCGGGCGCTGTCTTTTACAACGTCGGCTTGGTCGGCGTGGTCTTGCAAGTCATTTTGATCCTATCGGACTTCTCTTCGTTAAGATGGAGACTGTTCTACACCTTTGTGCCCTCCTGGCCCTTCATCATCAACATGTGGATCTCTGGTAACGTTGTTGATGCGGCCAATCCCTTGACCAACTGGTCCTGGGCCATCGGGATGTGGGCTTTCATCTTCCCATTGAGTTGCTTGCCTTTGGTCCTGTGTATCTTGCACATGAGATACAGGGCTAGCAAGACTCCAGAATGGCAAGAGATCCAGATGGAGAAGACCTACTATCAGGCCAACGGTCTGGTGCAGACCTTGATCCAGCTGTTCTGGAAATTGGACGTCATCGGTGTTTTGTTGCTAACTGTGACTTTGGGATGCATTCTGGTGCCATTGACCTTAGCAGGAGGCGTGTCCCAGAAGTGGGACAACCCGCACGTCATTGGTCCGTTTGTGTTGGGCTTCGTCTTGTTGCCTATGTTCGTGCTCTACGAGTCGAAATGGGCACTGGACCCAATTGCACCTTTCAAGTTGTTGAAGGACCGTGGTGTATGGTCTGCTCTGATGATCCAGTTCTTGATCTACTTCGTTTACCAAATGGCCGTGGGTTACCTGTATACTATTCTGGTGGTGGCTGTGGATGAGACCGAGACTTCAGCTACTAGAATCACCAGTATCTACAGTTTCACCGCTGCTGTTGCGTCTCCGTTCTTTGCCATTATTGTTACCAGATCCACTAGATTGAAGCCTTACATCATTGCCGGTTGTTCTTTGTGGATGGTGGCAATGGGTATTCTGTACCACTTCAGAAGTGGAAAGCACTCTGATCGTGGTATCATCGGTGGTCTCGTGCTCTGGGGTTTGACCAGTACTTTGTTCACGTATCCAGTCACCGTGTCATTGCAGTCAATCACATCACACGCAAACATGGCCTCGGTCACAGCATTGAACTACACCGTTTACAGAATCGGTGGTGCTGTTGCGTCCGCTGCCTCTGGTGCCATTTGGACGCAGCTTTTGTACAAGAGACTACTAAAAGAATTGAACGGTGACGCAGAATTGGCTACTTTGGCTTATGGAAGTCCCTTCGAAGTTGTCTTGCAACACGAATGGGGCACTCCAACTAGAGACGCCATGGTTCAAGCCTACCGCTATGTGCAGAAATATGAAGTGATGATCGCCTTGATTTTCACCGTCCCAATGTTTGGCTTGGCTTTGTTCCTAAGAGATCCACCTTTAACTGACGCTCAGGCGCAGGAAAACTTGAAAGAAGGCGAGTACATTGACACTGAACACGACGATCCAATTGCCGATTGGTTCAGCGAGAAATGGGGCCATCTATCGGGCAGATCCAAGGGTGAATAGAAATTGACCACTGCATGAGAGGAATATTTTTTATTATCTAGGATAGTACAGTTTTATCTATAAAGTAGAATCTCTATGCGACTCTAATCAAACACACCTCATGCTTGCACCTACTTCAGCATCTGCATCGTTACTTCGAACGCAGCAAAAGTGGCACCGTTTACGGGCAGTGACCGCAGCATGGTAGGCATAAACCCTTTCGTGAAAGCTCTAAGGCCACGCTCTTTGTAAACATTTTTCGCTACTTGCACCACGTTTGTGCCGTATACCGGGTTGACCAGTCTATCTGCCTGCATAACAGACTTGACGACGTCGAATGGGTAAGTCATTGCCCAGAAAAAGGCTCCGGACATGGCTCCGTACAGACAGGCTTTCCACGCCGAGATCTGGTCTCTGCGCAGGCCCTCAGACATCTGCCATGCTATCAAGCTCTCGTAAGTCAAGAAGTACACACCAAAACCGTGAGAGGTCCGCATCAAAGTCGCTGTGAACCCGCGCATCAAAGAGCCCTGTTTCAGCAGCTTTTCCGCACAGTCCAGCGTGCTCTTGTACTCTGCATTCGCCAGCGCCTCTTTCTGCAGCTGCATTCTGATCCTCACGTGCTCGATAGGCGTCGCGAGCAGCGCGTTCGCTGAGCCGCTCACAAACCCACAGCTGTAGTACTGCTGCAGAGTCAGCTTGTTATCGTAGTGACCACGTGACCTGTTGTAATCGCTAAAGGCCCTTTTCATCGCCTCGTTGACACCGAACTGACACGAGACACAGGCCCCGACGCCCACTAGCGGCGCCATGGTGCCCTTGTAGAACCCTGCGACACCCTCGTACCGCACGAGCTCCGAGATCGCGTTCCACGCTGTGGAGTTTCCGGACATCGTCTGGAGCCGCACCTTGATAATATCGAAGGGCTGCCCCACTATAACCTGCGCTATGCCTCCTACTGTGCCTGAGACCACATCTTTCACCGTCTTGTTGATCCCGTGCAAGTCTGTGAGATCGTCCACCACCTGTGGTGCTACCAACAACTCGTCAGACATCCTATATCCTACGATTCGTGATTTTTTTACAGCTCAGACCTCTGAGCTTGCCAAGAGTCTCTACTGCAAAGCGTACGTACCCTTACAGACGACCGCTGCCTCGAGCAGACACACGGTAGACAGGCTGTAAGCCTGTCTGCCGTGTATTTATATTCTGCTCACCTCTTATCATCTTGCGATAGTGCACTGCTCATCGACTAAGCGGAATTCGAGATCCGTTCAGATATCCAAGCCTAAGGACCCGAAAGCTTAAACGTTCAACGGACAATACACAGTTTCAAGCGCGCTACAGCCTACTGAAAGGGTGTTACCGGCAGCCGCTGCCTTCCTAATTCATACTTAGGCTGCTCTTTGCTGTGATTGTTAGATAATGGCGGAGCGCACTTCGAAGTGCGCGCTATCTTCCATTTTTTTCATGTGTCGTGTGCCCAGTCGGAGCTGCGAGGAACGATAGTGTAACCCGGCCTTACGCTCGAATCGAGAATCTCGGCTGGTACGAAGGAGGGGCATATCAGCGCCATCAAGACGGGGTCCAGTTTCCTTGTTGGGTGCTGGAGTTGGGAAGGTGACAGGACGGTGACGGCACGTGACCGTCAGTGGTCACGTGCTTTGTGAACTTACAAGGCTGTTCAAAAGGACATGACGCGCATCATGTAGAACCCTGACAGCGCGCTTAGGATCTGGACTGCAGTGGTCTGCAGCTCGTGCTGTTTTGAGTCCGTCTGCATGTGCAGAAGCTCGGGCACTATGCCTACAGTGCTTGTGTAGATGAACCCGCCGCACGTGACCGTCATTATCATCGTTGTAGTGGGCGACACGGCCTGCGAGGACGAGGTGCCCCAGTCGTTCAACAGGCAGCCGATGGCCGTTCCGGCCATCGTGCCCATGTTGGCGACCATCTCGGACTTGATCGCCTGCTGGTAGGTGAGTCCCCCAGACAACTTCACGGCGAAGTCGCCCAGCTCATGCGGCGCCTCGTGCAGCAAGATCGCGACAAAGGACATGATGCCGACGTACTGCGACGCATAGAATGCGGAAGCGAGAGCGAGACCATCCGTGCCCTTGTGCAAAAACTCGGATATCACGTTGAGGTACGCTGCAGCCCGCAAAGAGCGGGACCCGCCGTTCTTTTCGCTGCCCTCTTGGCTGTGGCTATGGCTGTGGCCGTGACTGTGCAGGCCACCTTTGTCCGTACCCATATGTAGCACCCGCAGCAGCTTGTCAATGGCCATGAATAGCAGGAACCCGCTGAGAATGCCGTATCCGACCTCTGCAGGATCGTTTCCCTCGTTGTATAGCTCGGGCAAGACGTGCAAGAAGACGTCGCCTAGAATCCCGCCTAGCGCAAACGGAACCATCACTTGAACCATGCGGACGCTTCCCGAACTGAAGCCTGGAATGGCAAATACCAGCATGTAGGGAATCACGCTCACGTAGAAGGTCGCCAAGAATGCATTGTACTTCGCAGACTCGAATGGGAACATCCGGTACAAAAAAGAAGCGGTTAGTCCATTCTGAGAGCCGAATCCAGTCTCTTCGATTGCACTGTGCGAATGGCTGTGTCCATGACCGTGCGAGTGAGCCTCACTCATCGCTAAAAGCGACACCAAATTCAATACAAACGACATCTGTGAGCTTTGCCGGCTTAGTTGCACAGTGTTTGAACTCTCATACGGACCCGCGCTGATCCGATGCCAGTTCCTCCATTGTGTAGGGTACTGGGTCCCATCTAAGTCGGTGATTTTACCTTTTTTCACAATGAATTTAAGTCCAGTTGAGGTCCGCATGGGGTTCGAACTGATACCGCATCGTGGTCTCGTGACCTTGAAGTATCGTTATGTCCGGGTAACTAATTGGTGCTCATAAGGCTTCAGGCGATGAGAGCCATACAGAGAGAGAAGAGCGCAGCGGGCTCTCAGGATCTGTGTGCTCCAACCTGGGCTTGGTTTACCGATAGGCATATGATGTGTTATCTGTCAAAGTTTCAGCCGTACCGCGTGCTCCTCTTCATCATACACTTTATACGCTTTTACTGCACTAGATCTCTTAGAACTTCATAATACAAGGCTAGACATTAATACCCATTTAGGAGTAGCATCAGCGAATGCAGTGGTCTCTTCTGGTGGCACTAGGAGTGTGTTTTCTCCTTCAATTAGCTTCGCAAAACAAGAGCACAAGAACGGCGATGGCATTGAACGCAGTTAGAGTGGCTTCAAAGGCGCAGCCGGCTAAAAACGTCATACTGGTATTCCATGGACTCGGGGACTCAGGGTCTGGATGGAAGTTCCTGGCAGACTACTTGCAAACGAATCCTGCATTTGCACACACCAGATTTGTGTTTCCTAATGCCCCAACTATGAGAGTCACCGCGAATGGCGGTATGCAGATGCCCTCATGGTTCGATATCTACGACTGGAGCAACCCTAATTCTAAGATCGACATAGACGGGATTAGAAACTCTCTGAAAGTGATTCAGGCGTTCATTGACGAGCAGATCAAAGATGGAATCGCCCCAGAAAATATCGTGTTAGGCGGCTTCTCTCAGGGTGCAGCTCTGTCCCTGGCCAGTGCTGTTACTTTACCTTACAGAATTGGCGGAATCTTCGCACTCTCTGGATTTGCTCGTTTGACTCAGAAAGATTTGGGGTCGCTAGCTCAGAATAAGAACCAAGAGACTCCTTTGTTCCATGGCCATGGTACTCATGACCCCGTTATCCCTGTCTCGATGGGTCAAGAGGCGAGGGACGTGTACAAAAGCGAATTCCATATAAAGAACTACGAATTTAAGGCGTACCAGGGAATGGGCCATTCCACATCACCAGAAGAAATGCAGGATCTGGTGCAGTTCCTGTTGAAATCGCTGAAACTGTGATGAGTGTCTGGCATTGGCTTGGAGACGGAAATTTATCATGTTTAGCCGTTTATGTATCTTACGCTTCAGTAGCACATATTTGAATCAACAAATGCCCCAACTTTGGGATCAAAAAGAAGCGTTTGTTAGCTGTGATGCTGATTACAACGTGAGACGTCTGTGTTGCCTTTATTTGGATGTCAACTAGCTCGATATCATCACCATTCTTTATTCCACTGAGAACAACGAGATAATATGGCTTTTAGATATATAAATATAGCGAATCCTTTAATGACCACTAATGAAGTCAAAAGACCGACTCACCCCCCACACTCGGACTATCAGGGCACTAGTACTCAAGAGATACGTGAATTGGATTGAAGCTCAGGCTAGAGGCATATTTTATCCGTGCTAATACTACAAGATGTCATTGCAATTGAGGCCGTTATCTTTGGATTTGAACTCGAAGCAGATTGACTCCAAGCAGAAGAAGTATCACCAGGCCGTGGAGAAGGCCTTGCAGCATTTTGATGCAGTAACAGAATGGGCAGATTACATTAGTAGTCTAGGCAAATTGCTCAAGGCTTTACAGAGTTGGAGTCCCAAGTTTCAGAATATCAAGTATTATGTGCCGTATCCTTATGAAGTCGCTAGAAGATTGGCTTCGTCTTTATCACCGAATCTACCGTCAGGAGTACACCAGAAGACGTTAGAAGTATACAGCTATGTGTTTGAAAAGATAGGCCCGGAGACTTTGGGCCAAGAAATAAACATTTGGGTAGTGGGTATCCTTCCCCTTATGTCTTATGCGTCGATTTCTGTCAAGCACAATCTGATAGAAGTTTACGAGAAATACATCGTCAGTCTTTCGGCTGTAAGTCTGAAGATCATAGTAAAGCCAGTGTTGGCTAGTTTGTTTCCTGGAATTGATGATGAAAGCAGCGAGTCCCAGTCAGGCACAATGAATCTAATTGAGACCCTTTACACGAACCTGAATGACCCTTCATTATTCTGGCAAAGCTGCTTCATAATCATCATCAATAACAAGGAAAGACGTCTTGGGGGGTTAGTATGGCTAACTAAGAAACTTCCATCATTGAATGCCGTGCCTCATTTGACAGCAAAGGACAAAGAAGGCACAAAATTTTCTGATATGGACTCAAAACAGATCAAGGCACATGCGATGTCGTTGCTTCTTGATGCAGCCAAGCCGGTCATATCCCCAGAACCTGGTCTTTTGATAAGATCATTTGTTAAGTGCCTTGAGGAGGAGAACGAAATTCTGATTCAAAGAGGAATTCTAGACTTACTTTTACAAAGAGTTCATTTACATTCACCTCTTCTGCAAATGCTTGTAAAACCATCGGACTGTAGATTATTGGTAATGACAGCCTGTAAGACTATGCTCAAAAAAGATATGTCACTTAACAGGAGGATTTGGAATTGGCTGCTTGGTCCGGCGCTGGATTCCGAGTCGGGTGAACACAAAGACTCCGATTACTTTATCAAAAATGGAGCCACGTATTTGCTTGACGGACTCAACGAACTGATCGAGGACCCAAGCGGTTGCATTGACGCTTACAAAATCGTGCTTGCCTTGATGGATCGTTGGCAAATTGGGTCGTACTTGACACCTAAGATCTTCATTCCTTTAATGGAGAAAAGCAGAGCGTACTGTACTAACGCTGCCGTGCTGAAGACAGCTTCATCATTCTTTGACTCAGTGGAGACGAATATCATTTGGGGCAAGCTATTCGACAAGGTCTTTGTACAAAAGGACTATGATCTACTGATACATGTGCTGCAGAGTTTCAGATGCTCATCGGACGAGGAGATCACTGTTCGCCATCTTCCACTCATTTTACTTTGTCTTCTATGCCAGGCCCCTGATGAGGTGCCAAATTACACAGCGCTATTGGAGATGATCACAGTTATGATACCGGAAAGAGCATACTTGCCCATTCGCCATTCCTGTTTATCACAGGAAAGCAACTTCTCTTATCAGGACACCTTTGACGAAATCAAAAGGTATTATGAAACGGTGGCAGAACCTTTGAACATGAAGAATATGGACTCGTCCAATGAATTCGGTCCTCCCCTCAACTCAGCGGACCTGACCTTTTTGATTACGTACAGGGTCCATCTCCTACTGATTGACGCTATTCGTCAATACGGCCAAATAAATGAGTTCGCCAAATTGTTCGTACTGTTCATGGAAATCATTCCACAGCAAGTTGATAAGTCAACGAATGACAAAGAATCTCATTGGTCTGATACCGAACTGCTCGCTGCAATATTTGCACAAAAAGATCTGATCGAAAGAAATCCAGGCCTGTCACTACAGGGAATTGTTGAGATTTACACCAGATATTTACTTCAGGAACTTCCGATCTTGAGCTCAATGAAGTTGTTGAAGATCATAATACAAGGAATCTGGACTCTTTTATTGGATCATAACAAACAGATCGACGGAATCGAAATGCTCAGAGCCATCGCCAGACATGTGCCACAATCTCGGATTGAAAGTTGCCTAGCTTTTGTGTACATGAAAGATGAGAACATCTGCCATCGTCTGATGGTGTTGGACTGCATATGGCAACATTTACCTGATAGTATTGACATTTTACGAAGACCGCTGTCCTTGACTCTTGATGAACTAGCAGATGAGAAAAATTCAAACTACTGGTATGTCCATGAATGGCTCTTTTCTATGATTTCGCGTGATGGCGGAAAGACCATATTTTCTGTCCTCGTTGACAATATAGTACAGCATGATTTCATCACCAACCAGAAGATTAGCTGTATGGATGATCTCTCAGTGTTCGCCTACCACCTGGATGTACTTAAAAATGTCCTTGAGAATGAAGATTCTCCAGTATACAAAAGCTTTGAAACGCAGCCGGCGCCACAGTCCTTTTCAGAGGTTTGGAAGGACAATGATGTCTCCTCCTTCAAAAGTTTGGTGATATCTGTGCTACTCAAATTTTTAACACTTGACAATGAACAGCCTGGAGATAGTGTAAAAAGTGCATTATCACTCCTAAGCTTACTGGTGAATGGTACGGAACCAAACTTTAAAAGTATTGTCACAAGATTGCTTCACATTTCCAGCCAATATACCTCGAACAAGGTCCCTGACTCACAAGTCGTTGTGGTTTCACTACTCCACACCATATCTCAAGTCTTATCCCTTTCGGAGAAGAGGCAAATAAAGCTTGAGATATTCTCTGAGGACTCTTCTCATTTGAAATACATCGACTTCCTTGTGACTACTGTGAAATATATCGACGATGACTTAGTATTCTCATCTTATGTGACGCTACTTTCTGAGAGCATCGCCTATTTCCAGGAGTCAATCTTGAAGATTATTTTGCCGCTGTCAACTTCAATCATTGAGGTAGTCCAACGTTTATTCAAAGAAGAGCAGAGCAGGGGCAAAAATTTGAGGTCAGTTTCCGCGCTTGTTCGATCTCTCGAGGATCTTTTACAGGTGTCTCATGGCTATCTACAGGCAGATGAGAGCAGTGGATACTTTTCTCACACGAACACAAAGAATGATTTTTTGCAAAGTATGGTCTCAAATGTGTTCTCATCCGATACTTCTACAGCAGAAAATCGTTTAATGAATGAAAGGACTGTTGTTCTCAAATCATTCAACATCGTCGCGGATGTAGTCTCGGATATATGGAGTTGGGCTGATCAGAATTCGGCCATTGACCCCACTACATCCAAGCAGGAGAAATCTTTCGCTCAGTCGCGGTACGCGGTATCACTCAGTTATAAAAATGTCTCGAGTAGACTTCTGGAAAAACTGTACACATTGGAGCCATCCAACGTTCTAGAAAACCTGATTGCAAGAGACAACTTCACAACCTTAATTAGACTGATTCGTTCCTTGGACAATGGTCGAACTGGTCTGACGGTATCAAGCCTCTTGCAGGCGATCGTCGTGAGATGCAATGAATCAGGATCGGCATCACTTTTCGGTAATCACAAAAATAAAAAAGCTCTGACAGCAATGGCAGAGAATCAGGTCCAGCTCCTTGACATCTTGTCCTTTCTGTTTCATTATGTGGAGTCTTTGGAAAACTCATGCATCGAGGAGTTCTATAACGACTTCCTTGTCTTCCTAAAAGAGGTCGTCGGTAACTATTCAAATTACAATGCAGTTGGTTTTCCAATTGTGAAAGTGGTTACCTTGATAAGTGAGAAACTAGATTATTCCAGTCTTGGTCAAGAGCGCCGTGTCCGTAAAGAGTTTTCAGAATCTTTCCTGAAGCTTTTGAACAATACACTAAACTCAGAAATAACCCAGTTCAAAGAGAAAGACCGAGTAATCGAAACTCTGTGCTTTACAGTTGAGCGTCTATCCTATGCTGTGAATGAGCTAAGCAACGGTGATAAGTTTACCAGTGCCTTGAACTCTATCGTAACATTTGCTGTGGTACCGTACAGTAAGCGAATCAACGAGATACCACCATCAACGCTAAACCTATTAAAACTGATTTCACCGCTGGCTGAAAGGGTGAAGCTGTGGAAGCAATTGATGAACGATTTCTTTTCTGATGCTAAGTGTTTGCAACGGCTACTTGATGTGGCAGAAGATCCCTGGAACTTCGTGTTTTACCAATGGTCTCAATACACAGATAATAAAGAAAGGTTGGTACCTGACTTAATCCTTTCAGTTACTACAAAATCCAACGTAATTTCACCATTCAATGCATGGAGTGACTCAGAAGTACAGTCTAAGTTCAACAACATACTTCGTATTGCTTACTTGATCCTTATTTCGCCGTCCGATCAGTATTATTTGCATTGTCAGTCAGTGCTGGACATCGTTGAACGGTTCATTTTCGATGAAGAGAGACTGCTTCAGGCTGCAAGTCTCATTTTGCTGCGCTCATCAATTTTGAAGTTCTCTCAAATGCACTTCGCAGACCATTGGTCAATGTTCTTCTCCGGTTTGCAGTGCTCCCTATTGACCATCTTCGAGGCAATTCAAATTCAACAGCCAGTTGATAGCAATACGGTGCTTCAAGTTTGTAAGACTTTGGACCTCTTGCTCACTTTGAACATTGAGGAATTCTCATCGACAGCAGAATGGATCTTTGTCATCGATACTGTTAATAGTATCTACAAGAAAGATCCCTACGTGGCTCTAGTGGACGAAATCAGTCAGTGCAAAAATTTGGCGATGGTAACGACAGCTGGAGTAGAATTGAATGAAAGTGGTAAATCGAGGGTCCCACTCCTGGCAAACGTGCATTCGATTGAAAGCTACACCGCCTTAATTCCCTTCTTTTTCAACGCCAGCTATAATCATTACGAAGATATGTACACGTTGAAGGATTTGGACTTGCAGCTATGCACCTACGATGTATTGCATGACATCAGCCATCAGCTACTTTGAGTCCGCTTTATACGCAGTCTACCATGTGGCAGCCACCTACGTACTCAACTCTTGTAGAACTTATAGACGCTCAAGACTTCCCAACCAGCCTTTCGATGATGAACTAACTCACTGGACCACGATTTCAATTTCATCTGCTCACATACCAGTTCAGGCTTATTTCTAGCGCAGAACAAAATGTAAGCAACTCCGTCATTGCTAAGTGTCTGCTCCAGGTTATCTAGCACCCTTTGAGTGACCACCATGCCATCGTCACCGCCATCTAATGCTAGGAACAGCCACTGGTCGTCGTTTGTCACTTCCTTGGACCCCGGAACCTGAGGAACAGTCTCCGCCGGCACATAGGGCGGATTAAACACTAACACGTCTATGGTGTTATCTCGTATTGAAGAAGTCAAATCAGCTTGTAAAACATCGAACGCCTTGTTCTTACAGTTATTCATCTTATACGTACTGACGGTAGCTTCTAAAGCCCATGGATTCAAATCCGTTGCAAAGTTAAGCCCATTCTGACTCGGTATACCATTTTGCATTAAGAAAGCAGACACTATCCCAGATCCTGAGCCAATTTCTACAGTCAGCGGCGCTGACTTACTGAATCTTTCTCGAAGCCATTCCATATCAGTCTCTAAAGCGTCCAGTAGAAGAAAGGAATCCTCGCTAGGTTCGTACACTTTGCTGTAATCGCAGGAAAATTCCGGGGTTGGTAACATGGCTCGCCTTAATAACTCATAGAGATGCCTTTAGTACCCTGAAGCAGCCCTAGTGGACCTCTGGCTCTGTCTTTGTGCCTATCTCATCGTAAGCTCATCTCTCGTACAGGCTGAAAAGTTGACCTTTAAAACTATAATAAGCTGTTGATGCAAGGAAGGAGAAGATAAGAACGCATACTTGTCGGCACACTGAATCGTATAGGCAGTTACCAGCAACACATTACCGGTTCTTGACATCAGACTCGAGATTAGCCTGTTTAACAGCTTACAGAAGAATGAATTTGAAGGTCAAAACGCTTACAGGTAAAGAAATAAGTGTCAATGTGGAAAGCACTGACCTAGTATACCATATCAAAGAGCTGCTTGAGGAGAAAGAGGGAATTCCACCCTCGCAACAGAAGCTCATATATCAAGGGAAGCAAATGTATGTATAAACGGTTGAGAATCTTCTGACTACTCAGGTCAACACTCGTGTGACACAATTACTAACTAATATGGACCTGATATCCACCGATACAGTGATGATGAAGCGACAATAGGTGATGCCAACTTGCAGGAGGACTCGCTGCTTCATCTCGTGTTGACTTTGAGAGGAGGATGCTAAGCGTAGCGCTCGGAAGAGCTAGCCAAACTCTGGTTTCTGACTTGAACAGTTATTTAAAGGATATACTGAAGTGCTAAGGAAACCACGGGGCCTGGAATTTGAATATACAGTACTCGGCACATTGTAAAGTCGATTTCATAACTTTTTAGAGGCTCAAGTCTCGTTTAGGACCGAGGAAGCTCTTCTTTTCTTGTAGGGCATCGCATTCTATAAGAATATACGATATAATGTACCAAGTATTGAACTCTTTAAGTACCTTATGAAGACAAGAGAAAAGAAGCCTCAAGTAGCCGCAGTCTGCGAGAGATGGCTGAAGTTGGGGAGGCGAACAAGCAGATTACCGCAGATAATATATTGAAGGATGCTTATGGGCAGAAAAGAGGGTTGTCTGCAGGGACAAAGGCTGATATATTAGACCTCGAAGAACTAAAAGACTGGCAGCGAAGAAAGCGGACCGAATATGAGAGCGCCTTGCGTAGAAATAGGCTAGATCTCCGGCAATGGATGAGATATGCACAGTTTGAATTAGATCAAAAAGATATCAAGCGGGCAAGGTCTGTTTACGAGCGTGCTCTTCTGGTAGATCACGGATTTATACCACTGTGGATTCAGTACATCGATACCGAGATAAAGTGGAAAAACATCAACCATGCCAGAAATCTGCTGGATAGGGCTACCAATGCACTGCCGCGTGTTGATAAATTGTGGTACAAGTACTTGCTTTTGGAAGAGGCGTTGGGAAATGTGGGTATCGTACGAGGCATCTACACCCGTTGGTGTTCTTTAGAACCTGGAGTCAATGCTTGGGACTCGTTCATAGACTTTGAACTCCGCCAATCTAACCTGGACAACGTCAGAAACGTGTATACAAAATATGTGCTGGTACACCCGGGCCTTTCTACGTGGCTGAAGTGGATCAAGTTCGAGCAGACATATGCTAATGTGACGACGGTACGATCCGTTTTCTCTCTGGCATTGGACACACTGACCAGCTTTGCAGGAACTCCATTGCCCGAGATTCAGGACTTGGTCAATGATTTTGCACTGTGGGAGGCATCGCAGAATGAATATGAGCGTGCGAGAGCGTTGTATGCTTTATCCATCGAAAGGTGGCCAGCGTCAGAGTTTTTAAAAGAACAGCAGATCCTGTTTGAGAAGAAGTTCGGATCGACAGGGACGTTTGAAGATATTGTCTTGGAGAAACGGAAGATGCAATATGAGCATACTTTGGACAAGAATCCGTTTGATTATTCCACTTGGTGGGTCTACATCGATTTGTGCGAGGAGAGGTATCCCAACAAGATCTTATCTGCGTACGATACTTTAGTTGACAAAGCAAACCCGACTTCGGCAGAAAAAGACACGAATTGGAAAAGGTACATCAGACTCTGCATCCGATACGCTGTATACCTGGAACTGAAACAGCATGATTATGAAGCCGTGCGGCGTTTGTTTCAAAGAGTTCTTCAGGAGATTCCTCATAAGCATTTCACATTTAGTAAAGTATGGATTCATTTCGCAGAGTTCGAATTGAGGCAAAACGAGCTGACAAGGGCTAGAAAGATCCTAGGAATCAGTTTGGGCAAATGCCCCAAACCTAAGACGTTCAAGTACTACATTGATATGGAACTCAAACTGAAAGAGTTTGACAGAGTCCGGAAACTGTATGAGAAGTATTTGGATTATGATCCTAAGACAGTACAGGTGTGGCTTGATTACGCTGAACTTGAAGAGAATCTGGGCGATGAGGACCGGGCCCGAGGACTGTATCAGCTTTCGCTAAGTGATCCGGTTGACCTTTCGACTCAGGATAGACTCATAATTATTCAAAGGTTTATCGCGTTCGAAACGGATGCGACCGAATATCAGAGGGCAAGAGCTCTTTACGAGGACTATTTGAAGATGAGTGCGTATGATCCACAAGTTTGGATCAGCAGAGCTCTTTTTGAGAGCACAATTCCTACAGAAGAACAATTGATCGCCTATCAGCAGAGTCAAGCGAATACTGAAGACTCAGATAATGAGGACGAATTCACCTTCGATATCACTGAGAAGAATAAGGAACAAACCAGGGCGGTGTTTGAGAAAGCAATTGCTTATTACAAAAGCATTAACAGTCCACATTTCCGCAGAAGAGTTTTGCAGGCCCTTTTGGAGTATGAGAAAGTGCATGGTACAGAGGCAACTGTCTCCAAAATTAACAAAAGAATGCCAACCTCCGTCAAACGAAAGACCGTGGTTGATGGAATTGAGGAAGAGATTTTGGTTCTAGAGTTCCCTGAAGATGCAGATACAGTGAGTAACATGGGATCTAATCTCTTGGCTTTAGCCAGGAAGTGGCAACAAGGCTCTAGGGAGGAGTAGTTGCGTATTTGATAGTTAGTATTAAAAGTAGCCTATTATATAATGCGCGTTGTAACACAAAGTCAAATGAGCTGATCACTTACTCTCCTCCGATGGAGTATATTGACGTTCCGCGGTTTTTGTTCCAGGTGGAAAGTTCGTGGGAGTCAGTCCAGGTATTCCAATGCCGGGTGCAGAGATACCTGGCGGACCCGTTGCTGGTAGCCCTGGGGGTTGTAGTCCTGGAGCGGCCAGCCCCGGAGCTTCGGTGATACCTGGTGCCGAAATGATTTGGGGCCCCTGACTTGAAGCTCCTACCATTCCTGGTGGAAGCATGCCTGGCGGTGTATTATCAGAAATTACGGTATGCGACGTTATGCCTGGCGGCGTTGGTGAAGCCAACCTGGAGGGATTCGCGGAGGGTCCCCTCTCGACTGAGCTTCGTGTTCCATTTGAGCTTGCCGCGACTAATGAATTTGGTGATCCCGAAGGCTCTTTTGAGAAAGTCCCTTCTTCTTTGAATCTCTTTGCGACGTCCGGCCCGGTACTTATGCCTATTCTCTTTCTTCCAAACGTTTGAACGTAGTTGTCCTCTCGTAGAGTACCATTGAGCACCGCGAGTTCTCTGAGTTGTCCCCTTTTCAAATCATTCTGACCTTCAGGGGAGGTTACAGCCTTTACAACTATACTCTCGCATGCTTTGATGCCTAAAGGTATCTTATCCTCGGTATCAGCAGTGATAATGCAGTGAAGAGGATCGTTCATATTCAGGGCTCCCTTAGGCAAATCTCCAGCTGCCTTGCCGGATCTCACTGAGCCACGCCCTCTAATCGAAATCTTGCATCCTGAGTCCTGCTGGAGCTTCTTCAACGTGTTACCACGCGGACCTAACAGCAACCCAACAAAGTTTATCTCTGGGTAGTCCTCAGTTGGTATGAAATACTTATCCTGGAACCTAGTTGGCCTCCTATAGTCTGGTGGGGCCACAAAGCCGGGAATCATTCTAAGCGCAATCTCCACAAGACGGTGCCTTTCGTCTTCTAGTTTCCTTTTGTAACGTTGTTCTCTGGTGTTGGTTCTTCTTCCTCTGGTATCATATACTGGCGGTGGAGATGGAGATCTCGTCCTATGAGCAGGAATAGCGAAGTCATTTGACCAAAGCTTGCTAGTGATTTCTGCAATTCTGAACATCACCTGGTATGCAGTCTCATGCTCCGGCGCTAAAAACCCATTGATGCTGGTAGGCAATCTCAAGTCTTGTGCAATTCTGTTATCACTTGCTTTGGCGCCCCAAAGAGAGTCGTATTGCGTCTCAGTACGGCCACGTTCCATCTTTATACAGTCTATGATGTTCGCTAGCAATTCCCGAAGAGTACTTGAATAAACGCAATAAGTTTTACCCTGTGGTATCAATTATCTTTGTTGCTCATCGCTATGTTGTGTTATTAAAAGCTATTAGGATAAACCTTCTAAAATATGCTAAAAGCTATATGAATGAGTAGTGCAGAAAGAGAAACAAGTCTTTTGGTCACTTTCTAGGACGCTGCTGGCTGCGCGACCTCCATCAGTATGCCGAGATTTGATTTTGGTAAAAGGAAGGTTAAAATCCTATGCTTACAATGTACTTATTGATATAAACGGATTGGATGATCCAGTACGATGAATGTATAAATGCAAAATCAAATAACCTAGTTGACCAAAGCAGAGGCAGTAGCAGATTCGTACTTCCAGTTTGGTGGCAAGACAGAGACAGTTCTGTAGTATCTGGCCAATCTGTGAATTCTAGATTCGATCAAAATCAATCTGAACTTAGCGTCCTTGTCCTTTCTGTTTCTCTCCAAGTGCTTTCTGACAGAGACAGCCTTCTTGATCAAGAAGTACAAGTCTTCTGGGATCTCTGGAGCCAAACCGTTGGACTTCAAGATTCTCATGATCTTGTTACCGGTGATAACTCTGGCTTGGGTGACACCGTGAGCATCTCTCAACAAGACACCGATTTGAGATGGAGTCAAACCCTTTCTGGCGTACTTGATGATCTGTTCAACAACAGCATCGGAAGAACCCTTGAACCAAGCTGGTGGGTTTCTGCTGTATGGAATAGCAGAAGAGGAGATACCCTTACCCTGTATAAATGCTAGCATCGATATAACGATACAACTGATTGTTAGTAACTCTTGGACTTCCAAACGCTTGTTAAGCGACACGAAATCCAAGAACAGAAAAACTGATGATCTTCACGCTGCATTGGAGGAAATTCGATAATTCAAATCTGCCTCGGCAGGATGCAGATGTTCAGGCGCCTCTGAAAAAGGTCCTTATCAACGACCATCCTCTCTCCTTTTACAAGCCTCTATTTCAGATAGGATCTTGCAGATTTTGGACAGGTAACATGTTCATGGCATAAATTGAAAGAACATCTTGTTGATTGTGCTGCTCTGTTTTGAAAAAACGTCAATGCAACACCCTTATCTGAAACAAGCATTCGTACGATCAATTCAGTTTCCACTGGACATAGTTTAAGGAGTCACCCAGCAAATATACCCCGTCAATCTGACTAAGAGGCGGTCTAAAATGACAGAAAATCGTGCATGACAAACATGTCGCAACTTTCAGCCACTAGACACACACCAATGGTATAAGCCGGTAGAGATGATCCGACAGACAACCCTCAGAAAAACCGTGCAGCTTTCTACGAAAAAGTACCTGCTATTCCTGTGTGCTTCAAACTTACAGAAATCACTACTCTCCGATTATTGAAAACTCCAGGCCCTGAATTGGCTTCTCATAAATTTCAATGTCCTTGACTTTCATTGTCGAGTCAGTACAGATTGCATCTTCCTGAAAGGAAGATGCAATCCAGTACCATCACTCAACTTGATTCATTTTTCAACGTACCTTAGAATGCATACGACCCATTTTGACTGATTGTTTTCTCGATGGTGTTTGGCTGGCTTATCTGGCTTGCTACTGTACACGTTAACTATATCCTCAACCGCCAGTAATACAGCACATCTGATCGTTGTATCGCTTTAATGCCTATGTGTAGATGGTTGAAGTTCAACTTTCCAGCATTCGCCAAGTTTGCATCCTCGACATTAAACGAATTTTTCATGAAAAGATGAGATATTTCCATATTGGGATATTGTAAGAAGCTGATGTGATGTATGGGTGTGTACTTAAATGTAAACTGTTTAGGATGCATGGGTTTTGTAAAACCGGGACTGTTTGGGTCACGTGACTATTGTTGAAGAGTCTTGACGTCTTCGATACTGGACCCTGTCCGGAACGTAGTGTCGCACTTGAGACGTCTTGATGCTTTCTTCATCTAGTAAGCAGTAATTACTGATGTACATCAGGAATGCTATTTGTTATATGATGTCCAGTGATCAACTAGTCTCTATCTCGTCTTTCAGTTCTTCGACGTCTTCTTCGCGTTCCAAACCTGAGGACACTTCTATATACTTGTTTACAGCACATTCCGCTCTTACCATTTCTACTGCGCCTGCGTAGAGCATCTTCCATTCCTGAGACACAACGGTAGGTGGTTTCCAGTAAAGAAGCACTAGCGGTGTCTTCTTTCTGCCGTCTCTAGTAGTCATAGGGTATGAAAGCAGAACGAACCTTGGAATGTTATCCGGTAGCAGCTCGGCGAGGTTATCAAGCTCACTGAAATCTTCTAGGTCTTCATCATCATCGATGGTGATCTCGTATGAAGGTTTTGGCTCAATCTTCAGTACCAGAATTTGCGAGTCGTCGGCTCTGGCTGTATCAGTTCTGAATTTCTGGATAACACTTTTGGTTTCGGTGCCCAGATGGTACAAAGTTGACATGTTGTTGGGTATGCAGGCTTTTGGTTGTTCAATTACACTTTCTGACCAGCACAATCTAGTTGTGAGCCTCCTATCAGGAGCCTATCAGGTGATCGATTTCTTCTTCAGTGTTTATGCAATGAGTTAAGGTTCAAATCTTAGAACTTAACGCTTTTTAGATCTATAATGGAATTATACAAGTCTATGAATAGAGTACCAAAGCGCGAGAAGCGCAGTTAGTCAAATCAACCATTTGGTTATGGAACTTATTATTACAATTGCTGCTAATGTGCAGCAGACGTTCGAAAGATAAGGAAAGAACTAAAGTGAAACTACAAGATACGAAAACGTGTCCAAGATTATACTCTGTGTACTGTTTCGTTTCAATGCAGACTATTTCAAAACGGTTCAAACAGGGGCTGGCTCTTGTCGTAAATATTCAGAACGGCAATTAACTCCCTGGCATGATATGGTCGCAAACCCATGATCACTTTGCTATGGAAATTCAAACTTGCTGGTGGTGACAGATTTACGTGATTTTCCCAACTCGTCGCTTTGTATGAATTTGTGTAAAATTCTCTCAGCTCTTCATCGGTACAGTTTGAGTATGCAATCATTGAGTCCGCGAGCTTGCCCGAACGGAACAATTTTATCATGGAACTACCCATCTCGAACGTTCTTGGATGGTATGACGATAGGTCTTTACACTCCACGATTTTCTGAACAATCGAGAACAGCTTTACCAACGCTTCCTTCACAAGAGGTAAGACTTCTTGGTCGTTGGAATGCAAATCGAAATACAGCAATCTTACGATGATCCCGAATAGCGTCATGAGCGTTCTGTTCATGACATGGAAGACGACGTGAGATGCGAGGAAAGCTGACGGTGTTTGTATCAGACGGAGTTGACGTAAAGACGAGATGAATTTCTTGGCACCGTCTATCGCTGTGGATACTGTAAAGAGTAGGTTGGTCCAATACAGCGGAGAGTGTGCCCTCTCAAAATGTAGAAACAACAAAGACTGGTTTGCTAGTTTCTTTGCTCCAAAGAAGGATTCCCATTTGAATTTGTTGAAGTCAGTGAACAAGGAAAGATTTATACTGACCTGCGGGAGCAACTCTATCTCTTGGTCCTGTTCGAATGGGAAGTCGTACGATGGATGTGTGGATTCAAACAAATTCAGCTGTTGGTTTTCCATCAGCTTGAACTGTATGAACTGCTCGTCGGTGAGCGTCCGCTCTCTGATTCTGTTGTTGACTATCAGCTTGAACAACTGGTATCCTTTCCTCAGAATGTACCTGACTTCCAATCGTAGTTTACCTGCGTCATCGAGTGAAATAATCTCTTCCAACGTTTGACCATCGTCGAGCAGACGTTCGTCGTTTTCAAACACATGTTCCGTGAACTGGTCGTTCACTGCACCGCAGATCAGCATGTAATGCAGATTGTTCCAGCACACTATCAACCACATGTGTGGGTTCTTTTCCTTGATCGTGACGCCGACGTCATTGATCAGCTGGCACAGCTCCGCATCACTGAATCCAAAAGTCTTGTAGTTCTCTTCATCATCCATCAGAAGCAGTAGTCGGAGCATGATGAGAGTTTGCACCTGAAGCTGCCCATTGATCTTCAAATACTGCACGCATTTGGCAGCACATTTCACGTGGCTGGGTCCGATCGGATGTTGCAGCACCCAATGCACGTTTGGGTCGTTTACCGTCTGTGTTTGCGCGTAGTGGTGGAACACCGAAAGGCATGCGAGTCGCAAAGTGACGATGAGGTCGGTGAGGAACGTAATCGTCGCGTGCACGTCTTTGTAGTACTGTCTCTCCACTAGAATGGTCTGAAACATCGATTCCAGCTGTCCGACGTCTGTCACCGGGTATGGCCCGTGCACGTTCGAGTAGAAGTACCTGAGCAGCGCCCTGATGTGCAGCACCGAGGGCAGCAGCGCTACGGTTTCGTCGATGATCGAGTCTCGAGACGAATCCTGCAGCAGGCTCATCTGCCCGCTCAACGAGCCACTCTTAAAATCGGGTTCCAGCGCATTGCTGGCCTTCATCATGCACTCAAACCACAGAGACGATGCGTTCGGGTCTGTTTTCATCAGTTTCGAGCCTGTCACCGCTTGCGACAGCAGAAAATAGTGGTAGAAAGGATCCTTCACGACGTGCGAATAAAACTCACTCGAAGTCTCGAACCTCGACTTGACGCTCGGGTCTGCAAAAGTCCTTGCGCTCGGGCTCTGGGGCCCCGAATTGCAAGAGCCAGGGTCCTGTCCGATAAAACCCGTCGTAAACCCGCACCCGGAGCCTCGCTTGACACTTTGTCTTCTGCCCTTCTGCTTCTTCACCCTGCCCTGCGTCGCACAGCTAGTGGCACCGCTGCAAGCAGCTGCCGTCCCGGCAGCTGCCTGCATCATCTTCAGCTTGTGCTTCGGAGGCAGCTCGTACACACACTTGATGTTGTACTTGGCGCATCTCGCGCACGTAGGTTTCGCCCGATCGCACTTCCGTCGGCTCTCCCGGCAGCTCTGGCACGAAAACGACATTTGAATTACCACGCGCTCCGCGAGCTGCTGCAACTCCGGCCGTCGATCATGCGCGTGGCTTCGCTCCGATCCAGATCTGTACTATGCGCTTATATACTATTTCATGAACCATGCCAAGAAACGAAAAAGAGGCCTCGAAGCCCTGCAGGTGACTATGACACATTTCTGCACGCCTCGCCGTCCGCACGATGCCTCGCAGAGCCGCGACCCTGCCGGACCGAAACTACGCGTTGCCAAGAGCCTTGTGACGGTCGTGGCACGACCGTCACCGAGCCTGAAGCCGGTGCAGGGTCTCGTACTCATCGCTAGTCTTGGGAACGTGACTCTGATTCAGCCTGCTTTCCTCGAGGCCCTGAAGTGTGGCGGGCGAAACATCGGTCACGTGCGCGAACCCTTTCATAGCCGGGTAACCATCTTCCGAGCCAGCGTACCGTAACGGAGGAATTGAACGGAGCCACAGCACGTGACCGCTGTGCGGTGGTTGCATTCGGCACTTACACGCCGACCGGCAAATACACTAAGCGACATAATGGGTGCGGGAGCGCCGGCGATAACGGAACAGCCGCTGACCCGCGACACTTGGAAGACCGCTATGCGCGACAGGCTATACACATAACGAGGAAAGCGTCCATATTCCCCCCTTGCTGAAACAGAGGACATGAGGTAGCACCAATGTAAGGCAGTTGTGTCAGTATACTAGCGTGAAGGTCAGGATGACACAAGCGGGTTTGTCTCAGGTTGAAACAATTCAAACATATTTAAGTCCATACCAGATACATCAATGGCTCCGGTTAATCGGTAGATCTGGATAACCAGTGGATCTAGACAATCAGCTGATTCAGCTAAACTAAGCTCTGTGAAATTCCATGCACGTGACCTACACAGACCGTGAAAAGCCTGTGGGTTCCTAGGATACACAGGATACACCGGCTGTAGCACGTGACCACGTCCATTACTAATTGCTTCCGCGGAATCCGTACGGCTGTTATTGTTTTTGCTCGAAAAGGACGCCGTTTCCAGGCGAAAAGAAACGACGCTGATCGAACCGCAACGAAGCACCATTTGTATGCGATGAGCAGACTGCTTAAACCCGAATTATGGCATTGTTGCCTTTGAGCGATATATAAGCTAGCAGAGCCAGAAAGGCTGCAAAAGAAGATGACACTTTGACAGGTTTTGGTGAGTAAGCTGTGAGGCTAAAGAGACTGAGACTGAAGGTAGTGTGAAGCTTGATTGTGAAGCTTGATAGTGAGACTTTTGTGAACTTGAAAGCCTGACTTGTGAGCCAGTGTACTCAGGAAGAAATGTCAGAACCTGTCGAGCCTAGAGCACCCTCTGTGCACGATAATGCATCGTACAGCAGCTCGTCGTCCTCTGCGTCCGGTACGATGGCTTTCCACGGGGAAGACCTAGCAAAGAACAGCCAGGGCGACTCTGCAGACCTGGACCCGGACGTGGAGCTGAAGCTTGTTAAAACGTTCACCAATGCGGCCTCTGAGACGGAGGTGGCCGTCAACAGAAGATTGACCAGGATCTTGACCAGCACCGAGAATGTGCCAGACCTGGTAGAAGTCGACTACTCGCACTGTCTGCCCATGGGGGGCGGAAGACCGTTCCCTAGGGCGCTGCCCGACAAGACTGCGTACGAAGTTACGTTCGACGGGCCCAAAGACCCTCTGCATCCGTTCAACTGGCCCATCAAAAAGAAGGTGTGGCTCTGTGTGCTCTTGGCGCTGGACTGTATCGCCATCACTATGGGGTCTTCGGTGTTCGCAGCAGCAGTGCCTGCCATTTCCAAAATTTACCATGTGCACAATGTGGTGGCCATCCTGGGCATGACGTTGTACGTGCTCGGTTTTGCTGCATCGCCTGTCATCTACGCGCCTTTGTCCGAGCTTTACGGCAGACAGGGTGTGCTCTTGATCGCATCTTTTGGTTTCGCGTTGTTCCAGTTCGCCGTGGCCACAGGCGAGAACTTGCAGACCATCCTCATCTGTAGGTTCTTTGGTGGGTTCATCGGTGCGGCTCCGTTAGCTGTGGTGCCAGCCTCGTTCTCGGATATGTTCGACAACACCCAGAGAGGTACTGCAGTCACCATGTTCTCGCTCGGTGTGTTTGTGGGTCCCGTGGTGGCCCCCATCTGGGGTTCGTACGTGGTCCAGTACACCACCTGGAGATGGACCGAGTACGCCACGGGTATCTTTGCGTCCGTGATCTGCGTCATGCTCTGCATGTTTTACGAGGAGACCCATCACCCAAGTATCTTGGTCAACAAGGCCAAGCAGATGAGAAAGCAGACCGGAAACTGGGGTATCCATGCGTCGCACGAGAACGTCGAGATGTCCATCAAGGAAATTTGCCAGAAGACAATCACAAGACCCATCTACATGTTGTTCACGGAGCCTATCTTGTTCCTCATCACCTTGTACAACTCCTTCGTTTACGGTATCCTCTACTTGTTGCTAGAAGCTTACCCAATCGTGTTTGTCGAGGGCTACCACTTCTTGAAGAACGGTGAGCTCCCATATTTGGCTCTTATCTTCGGTCTATCCGTCGCTGCCGTGACCAACATCTACATGGAGAAGGACTACGTCAGAAGAGTCATCGCCAACAACGGTAAACCGGTGCCCGAGGCCAGATTGTTCCCCATGATGGTCGGTGGTATCATTTTCCCTATCGGTATTCTCTGGTTCTGTTGGACAGGTAACTACTCGGACAAGGTCCACTGGATCGTGCCCACCATCGGTGGTGCCTTCATCGGCTACGGTTTGATGGCCATCTTCTTGCCATGTTTCAACTACATCATCGACTCGTACTTGTTCTTGGCTGCATCGGCCATTGCAGGCAACACCTTCATGAGATCCTCCTTCGGTGCTGCTTTCCCATTGTTCGCAGGGTTCATGTTCCACAACATGGGTACCAACTGGGCCGGTTTGTTGCTAGGGTTGTTCGGTGTCGCGATGATCCCAGTGCCCTTCTTGTTCTACATCTACGGTAAGAAGATCAGACAGAGGTCGAAGTACGCTTACGACCTGGAGTGAACTCCAATTGGCCTGCACTAATATGCCTATAATCCCAAGCATTCTAGATACCCTACGTTAGATAAAGTGAATACACTTTGTAAGTAATTGCAAGAACAATCACTCTGTTCACATCTGCGTCTTTTGCCAGCCGCGCCCTCGACTGGCGTAGCATTGAAGGCAGACATGGCTACATGTCTGCGTATTATGTAATCCACACCATCGTCACGTGACACACATGGTCAAACCATCACTATGTGAACGGCCACGCCGGCGCACAGAGTATCCCTTTACACCTGCTCAGCCTGCTGCGTCTGCTGCGTCGCACACTGAATTGCACCGGTACTCGGATTCGACACCTCTTGTTCTCCTTCTATGCTGTGGTGAACCGGTTTCTTTTTTTGTCGATTATATAGGAATAAGAGGATTTTGATCAGGCGCTTTCATTATTACACCATTACTTATACCTTTAACCAGGTGTGAGTTTGGAAGCACTGAAAGTAACCACTAACGGTCCGTTTTAGCACCTTAAGGATTAATATCAGATAGAAGGTATACAGAGAAACAGTTGGCGTCTCAAGAGTTTCTGTTTTTGTGTGATATTTCCTCTTTTCAGCAGAGAACAGATAAGAGTATTAATATAAAAGACAGATTATTGATACCGCTTTCTTTTGGTAGTTTTATTCGGATTGAAAGTTGGAAAAAGCTTTGTTTCCAGCGTAAGCAGCGGTGATATCGTCTGCTAGAAGGTCATTTGTGCGAGGTATAATGACTACAGTTAATGTAAGGCCATCTTTGGCGTCTATTTCCGGCTCTGCTACGGTTGCAGGCCATGAGGGTACTGGGCAAGGCAGTTCTAGAAACTTCAAGCCTTGTCCGAACTGTACGTGCAGTTACGGACAGCTTTCGAGACAGGGCCGTCGCTCCAGTGCGTTGTTGAAGCAGATCAACTCTAGAAGACACTCGCATATCGGAACCGGGCCTCTAGGGTCGACCAGCGAGTCGATTTACTCGACAGATGCGATTTGTCAGTTCCAAAGCACGCACACTGGCAAGAGGCTCTTGGCTCTTAGAAAGCAAATGACCGAACATGAGTTGTGCTGCTACGTGGTGCCTTCAGAGGACGAGCATCAGTCCGAGTACGTGTGCCAGGCGGACCAGAGGCGTGAGTTTATCTCGGGTTTTACCGGGAGTGCGGGCGTCGCTTGTGTCACAAGAGACCTACTGAATTTCAACACAGACAAACCCGAGGGAAAAGCGTTGTTGAGTACTGACGGCCGTTATTTCAACCAAGCGAGCCAGGAGTTGGACCAGAACTGGACTCTATTGAGGCAAGGTGAAGACGCGCTGACCTGGGAGCATTGGTGCATCAACGAGGCGTATGAGATGTCTCTTGCGTTAGGCGGCAGAGCAGCAAAGATAGGAATCGACCCCAGGTTGATCACTTTCGACCAAGTCGAGAATTTCCAGAAGCTGATCAACGAAAAGGTTCAAAAGACCAAGGCTATCGTTGAGTTCGTTCCCATAGGTGAAAATTTGATCGATAAAGTGTGGAGTGATTTCGAGCCTCATCCTGTCAGAGATTTGAACGATCTTCTGTACTTGGACCGCAAGTACAGCGGGGAATGCTTCAGATCGAAACGTGAACGTGTCTTGGAACAGATGGCCGATAAATATGAAAATGCTAGCAAGCTGGTCGTTTCTGCTCTTGATGAAATATGCTGGCTGTTATCTATGCGTGGTTCAGATATCGAATACAACCCCGTGTTTTTCTCATATCTTGTGTTGTCCGGAGATGACACTGTTTTGTTCACGGACAATCCGTTCGATGAGAAGATCAAGGCCTATTTCAAAGAGAACGACGTAACAGTAGAACCCTATCATCAGATATGGGACCATTTGACAGAGATGGCCAAAGTTTCTGCAGAGAAGAAGGACACTATTCTGATCTCGAAAAAATCGTCATGGGAAATTGTACGCAAGTTGCAGGATGCATTTTTGTTGAAACGTATTCAGTCACCAATCGAAATCTTGAAGGCAGTCAAAAACGAGACAGAGATTCAAAATGCCCATGCCGCGCAAGTTAAAGATGCAGTTGCTCTTGTACAGTACTTCTCATGGCTAGAAGATCAGTTAATTCACCATGAGCAATTGATAGATGAACATAAGGCAGCGTTGAAGTTGATCGAGATCCGCAAGACCACCAAAAACTACAGAGGTAACTCGTTCGAGACTATTTCGTCAACGGGTTCCAACGCTGCCATCATTCATTACGCCCCTCCGGTAGAAAATTCATCGATGATCGATCCTTCTAAGATATATCTCTGTGATTCAGGTGCACAATTTTTAGAAGGTACCACTGATATCACACGTACAATGCATTTCAGCAAGCCTTCTAAGGAAGAAATTAACAACTACACTCTAGTTCTTAAGGGTAACCTAGCGTTGGAACGTCTAGTATTCCCTTCGGGCACCAATGGGTACAGCATCGACGTCATTGCTAGACAGTTTTTGTGGCAAGCAGGACTTGACTATAAGCACGGTACTGGTCACGGTGTGGGGTCCTTCTTAAACGTCCACGAGGGACCTGTCGGTATAGGTATTAGGCCGCACCTCATCAACGTGCCCTTGCAACCGGGTAACATTGTTACAAACGAGCCAGGTTTCTACAAAGACGGAGAATACGGTATCCGAATAGAAAACGACCTTTTGGTCAAGGACGCCGACGGCATGAAATTCGGTAATCGTACGTTCTTGAAGTTCGAGAATTTGACGAGGGTACCCTACTGCAGGAGATTGATCAATCCAGATCTATTGACTCTTGAGGAGAAAGCTCAAGTCAACGAATTTCACGCAAACGTATGGTCCTCCGTAGTTCCGTTCTTGCAGCCTTCAAGTATAGCATACAAGTGGTTAAAGAGGGAGACCAAACCATTGTAATACAGTCCGACCGTGACATATTTTTCTCTTAATCCTTACTCACCTATAGTATTAATTGTGCTCTAATGTCTGTCCCCCATAGTAAAAGACATTCTCATTATGGCCGCTAGCGAACTGTGCTACCGAGCCAATTTGCTTTCTTTTTGAATTCTAATCTGTATACTGTACATAATATACACAAATCCTCACTTCCACGAGTGTATCTTGCGTAGAGTACAACAGGACGCTACGGAGGAGGGTCCCTGGGCTTACGAGCGGGCACTAAACGCGTTTGAGCTTAGCATCTTTCAGCTTCAAAATTTTCTGTCACGTGATTCTCACGTGCTTTCTTTGATGACGTGAGATTTAGAGTTACCCGGTTTACCCCTCTCCAATTCTCCACTTTATTCTTTCGGATCCCGATCACGGACCAAGAACGAAACCGTTTAAAAGAGACTTGATCATCGATGATTACAACTTTGATATATAATAATAGAATGTAACATTATTTTAAAGGGATTCATTGTTATTTTCCCCTCAGTTGTACCGACAATACTACGAAGACCGGCTAGCAATTACAAGGATAGTGTATTACATATCATTGTCTGAAGTTTTTGAACTAATTTGCCAAATTTCCTCTACAGATTAGCTGGTCTAGTTATTTATTGGTCAGTTACCAAGAACTTACTACCTGAATATTCCATAAAGGCAGAAACATACACAAAATGCATAGACAGATAGTCATGAGAGCTAACCAGTCTGTGCTGCTGCGCTCACACAGGGTATTTATAAGGTCTCTGTCGCAGAAACCGCTTTCTAGGACCAAGAGGTTCTTACAGACTTCGCAGAATGGGGAGAAAGTGAGCTCACCAGTATGGCCGTTCAACTTTGAAACACCCGCTAAGGGTTCAGGAAAGAAGAGCAGTGTAGACGCCTCAAAGAATGGAGAAGTAAGTTCTGCAGGAAGCGACCCCAACGGTAAGAAAGGGTGGTTCAGTTACTCTTTGCCCAAGAACGCAGGAAAGAAAGAGGAGACTCTGAGGAATGTACAGCCGCCTCAGAAGGAGACACAACAAGCACCACAGCCGAGCAAACGTACAAAGCGTAAGCTAAGGCCTCGTAAAGCTCTTATATCGTTAACTCCCAACGCGCTGTCACATCTCAGGGGGCTACTCGAACAGCCGGAACCAAAGCTTATAAGAATCGGAGTGAAGAACAGAGGATGTTCCGGTTTGACATATGACTTGCAGTACATTACGACTCCAGGCAAATTCGACGAGATTGTGGAACAGGATGGAGTGAAAGTGGTGATTGACTCGAAGGCCCTATTTAGCATAGTCGGAAGCGAGATGGACTGGGTTGACGACAAATTGTCTTCCAAGTTTGTTTTCAAGAATCCAAACTCCAAGGGTACCTGTGGATGCGGGGAGAGTTTCATGGTATGAAATCAAACTGGCATGAATTCATTTGATTGCATTGATATCGTTGCATTAACTCGCCTTATGACACCATCCACAGTTATAAATTCGAGCCCAATTTAGAGCATCAATGTTGAAGGGGCTCTACAATCAAAAAGGCCCTCATCACAAACCTCAAAAACATCTTCATTTCAACCACATGGACCTCAGGGATGCTTGCAGCTTCAGAATTTCACCGGAGTGTATCATATATCTTCCAGATGTGGGAGTGGATACCCTGGCCTAGAGTAAGGTCACTTAAGAATTTTGATCCATCCCTTATTTAACGAATCATATTTATTCACATTATTTATTATTGATGTATGAGCATCAAAACTTTAACCACACTAATTCATGTTTGTTAGCCGTAGTGCAGTCGTTGGGTAGATTCAGCGTTTCTTCTCTTTCTTTTCAGTATAGCATTTCATGATTTAATTCCAACAATGAAGTGACAATGGTGAATTCGAATGAATCAGTAAACTACCTCAGATAAAGAAGTGTCAATTCAACGACAGTCGTATGACGGGGGTTTGTTTGCATTTAAACTGCCTGAAACAGGAGTAGTGTAACACAAACACGCATCGAAACGTTGAATATGCTTTTTTGTGACAGATAATTCTACCTTTTGTGAACGCACGCTGGTGTTGATACGTGTCGGGTATATAAACTGGCGTAAATGGCTATATGACACAACAATTATTTGATTTACAATACGCTACTTCTTGCTATGCTTAGTTGCGATAGGAGTTAGAGACCGTTTCCAAATCTCCAGAATTTCAAGAATTCTTACACTTGTAATTGAACAAGACCATAGCGACTTGCAAAGAAGACAACCATGCACCAAAAACAATTGCTCCCACTTCTAGCAACAATTCCAGTTGCTCTAGCTGGTGCGAAAAATGAATGCGCCCCAGTGGTACATGAAAACCCGGAAAAAGCTTGCTATGTGGCAGAGTTCCCTGAATGTGGCTCTGACAAGGTTGGTGGATACATCACTTTTACCACATTGGACGGGATCGCTAAGGTTAACGTCAGGATCTCGAGTTTGGAACCAAACCTTGATTACCACATCACTGCCAAACCGGTGGAAGGCGAAAACTGTGACTCGACCGACGGTGTGTTTGACCCATACAAGGGTAAAGCCCCATGCGGGAAGGAAGTTTCCAGCTGTCCAATTGGTGATTTGAGTGGCAAGTACGGTAAGATCGACTACGCCTACTACGAGACTGAGTACTTGGACCCTTACTTGTCTTTGATAAAAGGCGATCCCAGCTACATTGGTGACAAATCTATTACTTTGGAGGATGAGAAGGGCCACAAATATGCTTGTGCCAACATCGTTCCCTGCAAGAAGTTGAAGGAGGAAGAACCACAGGAAGAGGATAAGGAGGAAGAGAAGCACGAAGAAAAAGATGAGCACAAGCATGACGACAAGGAGGAGCACAAAGAAGAGCCAAAAGAAGAACCAAAAGAGGATCCAGAAGAAGAACCAAAGAAGGACAAGAAGAAGGACAAGAAGGACAAAAAGAAGGAGGAGAAGAAAGTCCAGCAACCTCATGATGATAAAGAGGAGGAAGAAAAGGACGAAAAGGACTACGAGCCTGAGCCAACCTTGTCTGAAGAGAAGCGTATCGAGACCAGTATCCACAAGGACAAGCCTTATCACACCTCTGAATGGAAGGAGGACAAGAAACACTACCAGGGTAACGAAACTGAGCATGATCACGACAACGACGACCATGACCACACCACTGGCAGTACAAACTTGGCCAACACATGGAAGGCCACATCTTCCATTGGCTCTGTCGTTGCCTTCCTATTATCGCTAGTAGTCTGAGAAGAGCGTACCCTATCTACGCTTCTACAGAATATATACATATAAACACACATCTTGCTGTTATGACCCCTTCTATCAAGTCCACTTGTGCCAACCATACGCAACTATTGAACGGACGGAGCATGTAACTCCTCACTTGTTTTGTGTCCACTATCACTGACGCTGACGCTAATCACGTGACACACAACACCAGAAAACAAAAAAACCATCTAGTCACATGACCTGACATTTCAGTTCCCCACGGTATATTTCCAGGACCTTCTAGAAGATCATTGAGACCCATGGTCAAACACGAAGCCGGGTAAGTAACCTTTCTTCTTCGTCTCGAGGTTCACAATAAGTCCATTCTGCATCAGAACCCACATTGAGCCATTAGATGAAGTCCGGATAAGTGGTATCCATGCCCAACAGCAATTTCCTCCAGAAGGTACTAGCCGTTGGTAGAAGCGGAGCAGCCAATGCTTTGCTTCATAATAGGGTGATTTGCAAAGACCGCCGGAAAGTCGAATTCTGTTGCTAGCAGTAGTACCGACTATTGTGCTGTGTAGTTATCAAAGGAACAGTGGAGCTTTGAGAATAAGGGAGCCCTTAAGAAAGGAAGCTTGTAGAAAAAAATAGTTGGACTAGATACCTGCTGTATATAAGAGGTGTAGTTTGGATTGTTACAGCGATAAGATTCGTGAAATTGGTCTTTGATGTCCTTATCCGAGTTAAATCATCACAGACACAGAGACCAAGCTTTAAGTTAAGAAGTCAGTAAAGATATACGACAGTATTAATGAACGACGAAACACAATTCACAAATAAAGCCAACGAAATCCTAAGGCTGGCGCAGAAGCTGGCTCAAGATCACAGACATGCGCAATTGCAGCCTATTCATTTGCTTGCAGCGTTTGTTGAGCCCAATGAGGATGGTTCGATAGGGTTTTTGCAAAACGTGGTGGAACTGGCCAAGTACGATTTTGACTCGTTAAGAAGGGCCATTAACCGTCATTTGGTGCGGACACCAGCTCAGACTCCGGCTCCGTTGGAGATCCAGCCCAGTTATGCTTTCGGACAGGTCTTGAAGGACACATTGGAGATCAAAAAGCAGCAGAAGGACTCGTTTGTAGGCCAGGACCACATCTTGACTGCATTGTTCAAAGAGTCTACTACGCAGGGCATCTTCAAAGAATGCGGAATTGACATCGAGGCTGTCAAGCAGCAGATGCTAGAACTAAGAGGAAACCAGAGAATCGACTCCAGAGGCGCAGACACCAATGAGAAATGGGAGTATTTGAAAAAATACGCCATTGACATGACAGAACAGGCCAGAGCCGGTAAATTGGACCCAGTGATCGGTAGAGAAGAAGAGATCAGAACAGCTATCACGGTGCTAGCCAGGAGAATCAAGTCTAACCCTTGTTTGATCGGTGAACCAGGTATTGGTAAGACTGCTATCGTAGAAGGTGTCGCCCAGAGAATTATCGACGATGATGTGCCTCAGATTTTGCAAGGATGCAAGCTATTCTCCTTGGATCTTGCTGCGTTGACCGCAGGTGCAAAGTACAAGGGTGATTTCGAGGAAAGGTTGAAAGGTGTCTTGAAAGAGATCGAGGAGTCGAAGACTTTGATCATTCTATTCATCGATGAAATTCATATGTTGATGGGTCAAGGTGTAGATGATTCCGCCAACGCCGCCAACATCTTGAAACCAGCATTGTCTCGTGGTGGCCTAAAAGTCATTGGTGCTACCACCACCAACGAATACAGAGCTTTGGTGGAGAAAGACGGTGCATTCGAAAGAAGATTCCAAAAGATTGACGTCCCAGAACCTACTGTAAGACAAACGGTGGCTATCTTGAGAGGTCTACAGCCTAAATACGAAATCCATCACGGTGTCAGAATCTTGGATAGTGCTCTTGTGTCCGCTGCCCAATTAGCAAAGAGATACTTGCCATACAGAAGACTACCTGATTCTGCCATCGATTTGGTTGATATCTCATGTGCCGGTGTTGCAGTGGCTCGTGACTCCAAGCCTGAAGAGCTAGATAACAAAGAGCGTGAGCTGCACTTGTTGCAAGTGGAAATCAAGGCATTAGAAAGAGATGAGGAAGCCGATCCAACGACCAAGGAGAGATTGCAGCAAGCAAGACAGAAAGAGGCTTCGTTGATCGAGGAATTGGAACCAATGAGACAACGTTACCAACAAGAGGTGGACTCTCACGAACAATTGAGACAAGCCAAGAAGAAGTTGGATGAATTGGAGAACAAGTGTCTAGATGCTGAGCGTCGTTATGATAACGCTACTGCTGCTGATTTGAGATACTTTGCCATTCCAGACATCAAGAAACGTATCGAAGAGCTAGAATTGAAGGTAGCAGAAGAAGAATCCAGAGAGGGTTCAGAGTCCATGGTGAAGAACGTCGTGAACAGCGAAGTTATTGCCGAGACTGCAGCCAGGATGACTGGTATTCCAGTGAACAAGCTAACGGAATCCGAAAACGCCAAGTTGATCCACATGGAGCGCGAATTGTCTCAACAGGTTGTGGGCCAAGTCGAAGCCGTAAAAGCCGTCTCAAACGCTGTAAGACTTTCGAGGTCTGGTCTTTCAAACCCTAATCAACCAGCTTCGTTCCTATTCTTGGGTCTAAGTGGTTCAGGTAAGACCGAGCTAGCCAAGAAGGTGGCTTCGTTCTTGTTCAACGACGAAAAGGCCATGGTCAGAATCGACTGTTCTGAATTGATGGAAAAACACTCTGTCTCTAAGCTTTTGGGTACCACTGCCGGTTACGTCGGTTACACAGAAGGTGGTTTCCTAACGAATCAGCTCCAAAGAAAGCCATACAGTGTGCTGTTGTTCGATGAAGTGGAAAAGGCCCACCCAGATGTCTTGACCGTTTTGCTACAGATGTTGGACGACGGTAGAATCACCAGCGGTCAAGGTAAGACGATCGACTGTTCAAACTGTATTGTGATCATGACCTCCAACCTAGGTGCCCAGTACATCAACGCGCAGGCCGGGTCTAAGATCACCGAGGGCTCCAGAGAACTTGTCATGAGTGCTGTCAAGGCTCACTTCAGACCTGAATTCCTAAACAGAATCTCCAGCATCGTGGTATTCAACAAGCTATCGCCTAAGGCCATCCACAAGATCGTGTCCATCCGTATCAAGGACTTGGAGAAGCAGTTCGAGGACAACGACAAGAACTACAAGATCAACGTTACTCCCGAAGCACGTGACTTCCTAGCCAAAAACGGTTACTCCGAAGATATGGGTGCTAGACCTTTGAACCGTTTGATTCAGAACGAATTGTTGAACCCTATGGCTATCCGTATCCTCAAGGGCGAGATCAAGGATAAGGAGATCGTGAACGTCCAGGTGTCTGCCGACGGCACTCATTTGGAAGTCTTGCCCAACCATCCCGCCTCCTCTGAGGTCGGCGACGAGGACATGGACCTAGATTACGAAGAAGATGACTTAGATCTTGATTAGATCTCACGTGACCATCACGTAAATTAATAACTACCTGTATATTATCAATAGAAACAACAGTTTTACCAAACCTCGCGTTACACATTCCGAGACCTTCGTGGCGGACGACAAGGCTAAACCATGAACACAGTGCCTTGGTATCAGCGTCTCAGAGTTATTCAAGGCGTTACTATCCATGAGCATTAGATCCAGCGCTACAGCGATGTGCATGCATGGACCTATCCCATGCGATAAACTGCATGCAATGCACGCGGAAGGCTAGAAACAGTCGTACTTCGGGCAGAATCCGGCTAAAAAGGGAACATGCTAACCAATGGGCAATTACCTCCCCCCGCTTCAGTATTCTGATGGCACCGCCAGAAACGTAAGCACAATATCCACTCATGTTCTTTCTGCTTCTACGGAAGGACAGTACGTTTCGGTCTGGTGCCGTCACACTTAACACCTTCGCTCCTATATTCACCCAAGATCCGTGTAATATGTCAAATACCGGCGGTTACTATGGGTTTTGCAACTAATACACGACATTACATGCTATTTTTCCAAAGGCTGAAAAACACCTGTCAATTACCACGGTAAGTGGCACACTGTCCGATGTCACATTCCTAATCTTTAGAGGAGTTATACCACGGTCCGCATTTAAGGGTTATCCAATAGCTAGCATTGGCGATCATCTGCAAGCAAGCGTACTGCCGTCTGTCTCACGCTCGCGGACTACTTTTATGCGCTGCTCAGTTGCATGAAAATCGTCTGATATTCGTAGGCACGTCTCCGACGAGGCGAGGCGAAGAAAAATGTGGGACATACGATTCACAAGAATTGTCTCTGAATTACCTGATACAGCCAATACCCAAAAGCGGAAGCGGCTGCATGACAGCATGGACTATCACTGATGCACAGATGCTTATGTAGTCACAAGCGTCACGTTCTTCCCACTTCATCCTATAAGCCCAAAGAAGTGAGCGCATTTTTCTGAGGAATCTCTACAGTCCATCCTTAACAGTACTAGAGAACGAACTACGTGCGTTACACGCGTTGCAGTGGCTGAAACAAAAGAAACCTGATAAACCTAATGACAGGACAAAAAGGGAGATTGCCGCCATAGACAGTGACATAATCGTTTGGTATATCCCAACTGTCACTGACTGCTAAAATTGAGCTGTCGTTTGCGTCAATTGTGCATGACCTCGGCGGTTCGCTTTCTTGTTTTGCTCAGTTCAAAGACAAGGGGTGAAAGCTCACCCCCTGGATGTACTTAATACCGGAAAGAGGAGGAGTCAACCGTACATATGTTCAGTGTTGGTTTTGGCCCCCCAGTATTTGCCTGATTTCAATAGGGTATAAAAGCGGCGGCTAATTTCTGATTAGACGCCCTTCCCTCTGAAGTGGTTAATCTTGAATATAGGTGAAGAGACAGGAATTCCAACTGCACAACATAGTAGAGTAGACGCATACTAAAGAAGCGACAGTAGTAGATCAGGATTCGCATATAAGTGAAAAAGCTGTAAAAACCTGGAAAATAAGAAATCTGCTGCTATCTTCTTCGCCCGTTTGCAAAAATACCATCAAATCTCTAATCAGCTTTCATCATTTCATTTTTGCTGCGTGGCTATCGACAATCAGCAAAACCGAGAAGTATTACCAACCGACAGCTAGCTACCCAAAGCCGTTGAAGGATCCGTTCGGAGCAACAGCGTGTCACACCGAGAAAGGTAAAGATAAGGTACAGGAAGGACGGATACGCGTACCTTCAACTCACATTCAGATTTAGATCTACGGCAAAACTCATCCTCTTCGGCTTCACCTTCTTTCTGCAGGTAAATCAGATCGGCTTCAGATCTCAATAAACCGATCAACAGGCACAACACACGTTTTTTGAGGTGCTGGAAACTTACTGGAAAAAACAGAGAACCCATACAGAGGAGCACAGGCTACAGCTATTCCTTCGGATTACTGGCTGTCGTGGACATTGCCGTCTTTGTACTATATCGGTGCCAGCGTTGGCTCATCTCATTTTTTATTTTTCCTTCGGGTTTGTCTTTTTTACGCTGAATAGCGGTTTCCCCGAGAAACAGCCAATACCACGACAACGCAAAGCTCTCTACCCATTATTCAGTGAAAAACAATCTGTGTAACAGGGCTGCACCAGTGGAAGAAATCTCGCATTTACACACCATTGGAGCCGTTCGTACAGGTCAATACCGGTAACATTTCGTATCCTATCGTTTCATTTCTGTTCGCATCAACGCGTGAATCTCCCTCGACCCACGCACCAGTTCAGTTTTTCCCACAGTGGACCCTGCACATCTTTCTACCGCTACAGAGGCAACAACAAGAACGCCTTAAGTGTGGCTTTTTGTAGCAGGATATTACACGACTACTGCGGCGATTTACTGAGGGTTTTCCTTTTTCAAAAAACCAAGCCCAAAAAACGCACCGGCCGGACAAAAAGGTATCCAATCGGCTTTCGAAGTTCTTAAGCGCTTGCATCTAGGCGATCGAACGATTGAAGCCATCGGTTCATTCTTTCGGGCCCTTTGAAACTCAGCCCGCGTTTTGGCGGTTTGATCATAAGGCACATCTCAAACTTGGCTCGGCTTTTCCGCTTCAGCAGAAAGACGACCGACACAGGAGTATAAATCAAAAGGACCGACAGACTCCTGAACTTATCCCTTTTCGATCTCGTCTTCTAACTATTTATTACGCTGGGAGAGTGTAACACCTAGGGGTAAAAAACACATTACTTATCGCGGAGCCTGAAACCAATAAAGTCAATATCCGATTAATCCTTGTCTGGCACAGAAAGTCAAAGGTTTTGAAGCGCCTGAAAATCAATTCTCGGTTCACTAGACTAAATCCGTCGTTCAAAGAGTCAAATCATCATCGACGTTTTAGAACTTTGCTCCCCCGAATATTGTAGTGAAGGCTCAGATTGGGACACGTCGTTGAAAGAAATTCAAGTTCCGATTTTCCAAGGAGTTTGAATCACCTATTTTTGAACTTCTTATTTTTCTTACTCTTTTGACGCTTATTTTCACATTACAAAAAAACACTATAATCAAGCGCAGAAGAACTAGACTGCAGAAAAGTCTGACCACTGGTACTAATTGATACACTGTTAAGCAAGAAAATAATTCCCTTCTTGAGTCATACATACGATACGCCTTCAACGATCAGGAATTGAGTACTCTTTGGGATAAAAGTAACGTACAGAACATCCGACGAAAGCGTAGAGAATAGGTATAACCTCAATACCTTCGAAAGTGTAGCCGTGCATTTCATCCGTCATACTCGTAGGAAATTGAAGTCGGTCTACAGAAAAATCACAAAGCGCGAACGTCTTTTTGAAAAGCTAGCGGGGTAAACAATAATAAATTCCCGCTCTTCTCTGAAAATAGTTGGCGCGTAGCATTAGGAATCCCCACAAATTTGGCACACCAATCGCCGTATTCGCAAACTGGCACTGCTACATCAGCTTATCATTTCTGGATATTTCAGGTAGTAACCCTGGCATTCTTAGTACTGGTGTCAGATTAAGTCCGACCCACGCGCCCTTTTAATTCGGACTACATAAATCCATTCAGGTTTAGCGGAGAGAACAACAAGAAAGGTAAAGTGCAAAGGTAACAACGCATGATGTCAGCTGAGCTATCGGAGTCAATTGGTGAACACAACAAAGAAAAGTCTTATATTCTGGAGGGTACGACAAGTGTGGTCCATAAAATAGATTCTGAAAGTGTGCTCGAAGATGGGGCTCATGTTGATTTAAACCAATCTGCCACAATCCATCTGGACGAGTTCAGTAAAAAAGATCGTCAAAAACTTCTAGATAATACCTTGACGGATATTCTACCTGATCAGTTGTCTGAAATGACAAGCGAATCTGACGGGGACAACAGCAACTTGTTGGATGAACCATCATTGCGATCTGCCGAGGACGCTTCTTTTTCGAGACCTAGTTCTTGCATCTTCGTGGCTTCTCTAGCGGCCACGCTCTCAGATTCTGAATTGAATGCGTCCGTAACTCAAGAATTTACAAAGTATGGGAAGATCATTTCTGTTAAAGTTTTGAGAGATCCAGTAAACAGGCCCTATGCATTCGTGCAATACGCATCTGATGAAGATGCTTTAAATGCGTTAGCGCAGGCTCAAGGCACGACGTTGAACAACAGAAACATTCGTTGTGAAAGGGCCAAAGTTAACAGAACAGTCTTCATATCCTCGACATTTTCAAATCCAATTGAAGGCAAGCTCACTATCGAGAAGATTGTTGACTTGATGGGAAAATTCGGTGAATTGGAACAGGTCGTTCCAAGCAGGGATCACATGTACAAAAAAAATTACTACCCCTCTGAGGTGGCAAGTTCTTGGTTTATCCAGTACGCTTACAGAGATGACGCCATAAGAGCATACTTGCAAATGAAACTGAATTATGAATACATCGTTGAATGGGCGCAAAATGTTGACGTGCCTCCCCGATTCAATTTCTTACTTTCTAAAGAGAGAATCGATGAACTCGAACGGCTGGAGAGAGATAGGGCCAAGAAGCAACCTATATTCATCGACAATAAGTCGGTGTTCATTGGTCAGTTAAATGTCAATGTCACCAAACCACTCCTTTTGGAGCGTTTCTCCAAGTATGGTGAAATTGAAAACTGTAACTTGATTCACAAGCAAGATCAAGGTAAGTGTTTTGCATTCATTAAATTCAGGAATCCTGCATCTGCAGCCAAGGCTTTGGAAAGGGAGAACCACTCTGTATTCATGGACAAAATTTTACACGTCCAGATTAGAGAAGTGTCAAATGCCAGGCGCGGCTCTACTGATTCTCACAAGTCCTTTCAAGGACCTCAATTGAATTTAGCTCCACCTCCCCTGAACGTTGGAAGAAGAGCAAGTACTGGGTCATTCGGAAAGTTCATGTACCCAATGCATGGAGCTGCTTCTGGTGCTAATGTTGGACCATGTCATATGCATTCTAACATTCCATCCCCATTCCTTTATGGTCCAGTTCATGAAGCAAGAAGAAATTCCATAAATGCAGGTCCACAGCTCTACAACAACATCCATAAACATAATCATTCAGTAGGGGTGGGATCTGAGACTTATGGTATGTACGGTGATCGTGGTGCTCAGAACCATCATGTGAAAACAAGCGAAAGCAGAAAATATTCTGCTACAAGCAACAGCGATACTGATGAAGGCTATGATACAGTAGAAATAGCTCAACGCCTTGAAAAGCTGCACTTGAATAAGAAAGGCAAAGCTAAGGACCATGCTGCTATTGAAGAGGAACAAGACTCGGAGGATGAGAGCCACTTTCGTGAAGAGGAAGAACATGATGATGACGATGGGTTCGATCGCTATGAAGAGCATGACGCAGAGGAGACTCAATATTTGGAGCTAGAATCTAACTCTTCTTTCACCACTTTCAGTGCTGGCACTGGAACGTTCAGACAAGGTTCTTTCCAGGCAAACTCTGGTCCGTATCATAAAAACCACGGCGGCTTCAAGAAAAGAAACATGGAGAACTTAAGAATGAACAGATTGGATCCGAACTTTTACTATGGCCCACCGTTCTATTATTCCATGGAATACTGTGCTCCTCCAGGGGGTCCAGTAGGAACCCCTCCAGCTCATATGATGCAAGCACCGCCAGGCGCACATATTCCTGCACAACCACCTTCTCAGCACTCTCCGATCTTCTATTACTTCCCTATGCCTCCTCCAACTCCAACATTCACCAATCCTTTCCCCCACGAGCGTTCTCATCCAAACAGTGGTTACAATGGAGCAGGAGATAGCGGTGGGGAACACGAAAATGTTGATCTCGAATACTAGTCATAGAAACAGGAACGTCTATCAATGCCAATCCAATTATGCCCAATTGACGCCATGATTACTTCGACATCCAGAATTCATCTTGACCTTTTGCATTTGGCTTCATATTTCTTTTCAGCCACTCTTAGTTTCTTTACGTCATACGTACCCTTTCTCTTATTTAATGGTAAAGATTCACAAAGAAAGTAGGAAAGCAAAGGGCTATGATATTCATGCTATCAAGTTCAATTCTTGATTTGACCTCTCACGGTGTGAAGCATTACAAGTTAGAACGTAGAGTTAGGGCGGTTTGTTGGAATTACCAATGCTTAACCTCGATTACATATTTTCCCAAAGCGCTCAACAATCTCTTCATGTCATGTCTTGGAACGTTCTCCTTTATCATCATGTACTCTAGAGAAATCCTTCCGTTGAAGTACTTCACCAGCTGCTTGAATAGGACTTGCAGGTCAGCTGGCAATGATTCTGCACATTTGTATAGCCACCTTTTCTCTAAAGCTGTGTTCCGTTCCGGTTCAAGGATAATGGTGTAATCATTGTCATCCAGCATTTCTAAATCATCAAATTCCGCATTGTAATTCTCACGGCCACTTATGAAATTGGATGAAGCACTATCCTTACTATTAGCTTTGACACCGTCACGCTCTAGATCTTCCTCGACTACAACTTTGATCCGCTTGTCCACACGAATATACACAAAAGTTAACAGCTGAGTTAGGTAGCCGTATCTTGTCAGCCATGCTAAAGCATTTAGATACATAGCCTTGTGTTCATTGGATGGGATTATGTGTCCGAACGGTTTTGGTTTCTGTGTTGAAATCAGCTGGAGGAATGAGGTGAGGGAAGGTAACGAGGGAAACTTCTCACTGAATAGTTTACGGTTCTGATATATCACGAGCAAATCTTCGTTGTGGGCCACCGGTGCGTCTTTTCCACCGTTTAAGGTATCGTATCGGTCGTGCGAAAACTCGTTTGATGTATAGCCAGATATGGGTGCTAGCGGTGAAACCACGTACACATTTCGTGAAGAGATCGGCAAAATCACCCGGGCATGTCTCCAATATATGAGGTGCAGACACAGTGATTTCAGCGTCGTCTCGTAGAATTGACTGTCATAGACAGTTTCGTTCGAATCTAGCAGTTCGTTAAGTAAATACTTGTATTGGTGAAGTCTGACCGTGGGCTTGAGCTGCTTGACCAAGCTGATCAAAAGCAAATCAGTCAATCCGTTATCGAAGGATGATTTTTCCAGCTCCTGGATTATGTTTTCTGGCTCATCGAGAAGTAACAGTCCGTAATCAAGTAAGTTATCGTCATTGCTACGGAAGAGATCAGCGTCATCCGCAGAAATTCCGTTTATACCACCAATGAAATTCTCGTTCAGAATAGATGACAGGAAAGATCCCTGCAAAACTGAGCTCTCCTTCAAGTTAGGTAGCAGTGAATATTCGGTCTTGATGGGTATCTGCAATGATACAATTTTATCATCATCCAATTCTAGATTAGCGATCTGATTGCTTGAGATACGATTAAAACACTTCGTGAGTGCTCTCGCTAGCGATGATCCACACAGTAGCCTCTGATACAAGTATTTGCCCTTTTCCCAGGGCGTCTTTATTGATTTGTAGGTTTGAGAATGCTTCATCACATGGTCCTTACACTTCATCATATTAACGCACTCTCTGGTAACATAACCGCTTCTCCCCTGAATATACCTCAAGATCAAAGACAATCTTGTCACCACATAGTGGTACATATCATCTACCATCTCGTTGTACTCGATGAGCTTCGGGTTCATGATGAAAATGATTTGGAACATATGAATGCTCTGTTCCAGGCTATCCAGTTCTTCCTTCTCAGCGTTTAAGACATCGTACATTTCATTTAACATATCAGACCGTGAGCCCTCGGGATCACTTTGTGCATCATCTGCAAATGAGTTACTGTGAGCGGCCCGATCCGGAGCATCGCTCGCGGATCGACTTTTGTTATTGCTGTTCCTCGAAGATCGTTTCGAGAGATGCTTCTTCTTCTTTGACTTCCTCCACCGTCCCTTGCTGTCGGCATGTATCGGGAGCCCTAAAAAGCACAATTCGTCAACCGTGAACTCAAATCTGGTGTTGCACATCTCCTTCCTTGGAGAACAAAGCTCTGCCACAAATTCTGCATTGAAGTTCAACACCTTGGAAGGATCCTGATACTGATCTTGCTGAAACACGGAATCATCTAGCAGATTATCCACAAGCGTTTTGAGTTCTTCATCAACCTCAGCAGCCTCTTCTTCAGCTCTAGACTCATCAGTAAAAGAAGCATTTGTGGAGGTTTTCGTCGAATGGAAAGAATCCCTTAAAGAGTTGTCTGCATTACTGCCAGCGATGCTGCTGTTGTTGTGAGTCGAGTTTAGCATCTGAAACAGTTTGTTAGCACTTATCTGGGACTGCCTGGATCGCAGCTCGTTGTGGATGCTAGAATCGTTTGCACTGTTTGCAGTCTCCTCACGCTGTAGCTGGGGCAAAGAGTCCAATGAGTCTCCAGAAGCATCAGACGAATAATCGGCGTAATCCGTCGAAAGCTCACTATCACTTAGCCCTGAAGAGTAGTCTTCTGGCGAGGACTCATCTTCTGAGTCAGATCGTTGGAACCTGGGCTTCTGGTGTTGCTGCTGTTTCTTGGAGCTTGAGTACTTCGCAGGAGGATAATGGTATACCACATGAGGACCCGAGTGTGTCGAAACTGTTAAAGTGATGCCTACAAGACATGAAGGCAGGGAAGTCGTGTACATGGCATGACACCTTATCAAGTAGACACTGCAGCTTTACTTACACCTGTCTTGATGCAGATACACACACACCAAACAGCTGCCTCTCTTTTGGTCAAGTGTTTGTGAATAGGAATCTTAAGAGCCTTATCATTTTCCAGCCTTAATAGCTGCTTCCATAGTGAAGAAACGAATCAGAAGAACAGAACTTCCCAAGACCACAACTTTGAGCTCTATAACACTCCAGGGAATCATACGTATAACTCATACATTACTTTCTGTAAACTTATAAAAAGAATGGCTACAGTTGCTGAGGCTAAGGCTCGACAAGAGGACCAATGCTTCAACTATTCACGAAATGCCTATTTGGAAGTGTCAACAACATATCTTCCAACAATCTGGGCTTTAACCATCTTGTCGTAAACGTCTGCCAACTCGGACAAGCCAACAATTTTGATAGGAGCATGCACTAAACCTCTAGAGAAGAAGTCTAGAGCTTCTCTCGTATCGGCTCTGTTTCCGACATAAGAACCAACGATGGACAAGGATTTCACCACCTGGCTGAACACGTCAGATCTACACTGAGCGTCTTTTGGCAAACCGACTAGAACCACGGTACCGTTTGATCTGGCGTAACGAGTTGATTGCTCAATAGCGAATTCGGACACCGAGACGTTAATGACACCGTGGGCTCCGCCGTTGGTGACGTCCAAGATCTCCTGGACCAGGTCCTTAGAGGTAGCGTAGTCGACGAAATATTCACCGCCAAGCTCTTTGAATAACTTGTGCTTCTCGTCACCGGTATCGATACCTAGCACTCTGTAGCCCATAGCCTTGGCGTACTGGATTGCTAGCGACCCTAGACCACCGCAGGCACCGGAAATGGCGACCCAGTCACCTGCTTTCAAGTCGGCAGACTTTAGAGCCTTGTAGACTGTGATACCTGCACATAGAATTGGAGCCACTTCAGCCAAATCTAGGCCTTTTGGAATCTTAGCTGCCTGAACCGCGTCTGCAGTGGCATATTGTTGGAAAGAACCGTCATGCGTGTAACCAGACAAGTCTGCTTCGGGACAGTTGGACTCGTTGCCCAATTCGCAGTACTCACAGCTCATACAGGAGCCGTTCAACCACTTGATACCTGCGTGGTCGCCGATTTCCCATCCTTTGACGTTCTCGCCCATGGCGACGACGACACCGGCACCCTCGTGACCTCCGACTAGAGGCAACTTCGTGGCCAAGGGCCAGTCACCCTTCCAGGCGTGCAAATCCGTGTGGCACACACCTGAGTACTTGACGTTGATCAATAGCTCGTTGGCCTTGGGTTTTGGCACTGGAATATCTTTGTAGAATAACTCTCCACCGTTCTCATAGAAAATAACACCCTTCTGGGTCTTTGGAATCTGTACTGACATTTTTAGTTGCTTTAACTGTTTGAAACTACCGTTCTGGTATATTTTGCTGGTCTGTTGCTGATCTTAAGCAGTATTTCCCAGGCTTCAATCCTTCGAGATGAGCTCAAATCGTCGAAATAAGACGCCTTTTTATACGCAAAACCGAGCGTCCGCTCCACGCAATCGACGCTTTGACTGGCAAACCTGGCAAACCACCCCATTTAATTGTACCACCGCGTAATCTGAATATTCGTCAGTGCAACACCTGACAGAGCCCCAAAGAGTCCGGAATCCCAAATCCTGGCATCATCTGTTCATCTCGTAGTAAAAACCACCACTCAGAATCACCCACGGCCCACGTTACGCCTGCTCCCCTTTTCACGCCACATCGCAGAACGTGCAACCCGTTAGCAAAGCAACCAGTAACGCAGTCTGGTGACCAAGCCTTGTTCCGAGTAAAAAGAAACGACGCTTCTTCTACCACTGAAAACTCGGAATCCAGCAATACCCAAAAGCTCTGCCAACACCCGACTTATATACGTTGGCCGGCAGAGGTTACTCGAGAGGTTACGGCGGCACTCAAACCGTATAGCGTGGTTACTGGAAAGGTACCCAGTGCACACTGCGCGATACGTATGTACTCAGCGTCAGACAAGTATGCCAAGAGCCAGGAAACAGCCTTATATCAATTACAGGCAACGTGACCTGTAATTGTCGAGGCAGAGCCTGTCAGAAAACATCAACAGATGACATAATCACGATTGTCGCCGGTCACATGACCGAAAACCGAGCGTTGCGGCATTTATCACTTTGAACGGCGAACGGCAACATCCTTTCGTTTCATCCTGAAACAGGGCCTCACGGGCTTCGGTTGTCAGCAATTTGACAATTATCGGATGCCGAACCCTGAGCCATGCAGATGGATTAGTCAGATACGTGCCGAGCACGCAAGCAAAGCTGGGCCAGGGTGAGCGAAGCTGAGAGAAGCTCAGTCATGTGCCATTTGTCAGGATGGCAGGTCCAGTTCAAGAACTGTCGCAAACGTCTTTAAATGGGGCATACAGCATATGAAATTTCAGTTCAGCTCTGGATATGAAATTTCAGTATTAAAGAATATGAAAAGTTGATGCTGATGCAGAGTTCGTCTTATTCACAAGTGGAGTATTGTCTGTACTGCTGTTTGTAGCCTTGGTGAATGTGAAAAGCAGCGAAAGCGTTAGATTTGCGACTTTAGTTTCCATTTAAGGTTCTTTGGGTATATATATCTGAGAGAAGGGCAGTAGAGGTGCAGGCTGGGATTTGGATTGAAACTTGGGAACAGGCTCGAGAAGTGACTGTATAGCCGTTTGTTTCATTTGTTTTTAGGACATACACGGGATCAAGGATTCAACTCTTGCTAGGACGTCGTGTGTTTTAAGCCAGTGCCTTCATCATTTCAACAGCTGAGGCACAGTTATTTGAGAACAAAAGACACCGTCCGGCAGATCGTCCTGTGTGTTACTACGGCTCCTGTACCAGGGATATTTCATTCAACCAGCATTTTACGTTGCCTGCGCAGCAAATACAAGTCATTGCGTCACTTAGGACTTGATTCGTTTCTGGGAACTCAACTTCCGTGATCAAGAGCACAGAGACTGTCCAGAGACCTCTCAGACACTCTCATTTGGCTCGGCATTCAGAACGAATTATTTCCGCATTCACTCAACTGAAATAGTGTCTTTGACACAGCTTACTGCCTGACTTCATTGTCTATTCTGCATTTTATTATTTGAGCAACAGATATTCGCACAATGGCCACTTCTTGCGAATCTAAGACCGCGTTCAGTGCCAACATGGCCGCCAATATCGGGGCCCCTGCCAGAGCTAAGGAAAAGAGAATTCCTGTGGCGCACCCGAGGTCTTCTACGTCGATCCGGTTCGACCCCCCAAAGACTCACGATATGGTCAGGTCGCTATTCGACCCGACTTTGAAGAAATCGTTCCTGGAATGCTGCATCACTGCATCGATCATTGCCAATGTCGTTTTATGCTTCTACTGTCATGACAGGTTCGGAAGTCACGTGACGAAGCTCGTCTTCTTATCCCAGTACATCTTTTGGAGGCTGTCCTATAACGTGGGCATTGGTATTGTACTACAGTACCAGTCACACTATGAGTCGCTAACCAATTTTGCCAAGAGACATGCGTTGTTTGACAAGAAAACTACAAGTTTTCTTTCGAGGTTCGTCAAATTTGAGGTCGGTGCCAAGTATCAGAAAAGCGATTCTTTGTACAAGTATCCAGATGAATGGAACACTTGGTTACTGTACAGACAGTTCGTAGACTTGATCTTGATGCAGGATTTCACCACGTACATGTTGTACGTGGCAGTTTCAATGCCGAAGACAGAAATCTTGGAAAATATAACAAGTTTCAACATCATTGGACTTAGAATCTGGCTCGGCGTGCTCATGGTTCTTTTCAACATTTGGGTGAAGATTGATGCTCATTCGGTTGTCAAGGACTATGCATGGTACTGGGGCGACTTCTTTTTCTTGCAAGACGCCAACCTTGTCTTTGATGGTGTTTTCAACGTTTTCCCTCATCCCATGTACTCTATCGGTTACATTGGTTACTATGGACTGAGTTTGATTTCCGGTGACCACAGAGTTCTTTTCGTGTCAATTCTGGGGCATTGTCTGCAGTTCTTGTTTTTGAAATACGTGGAAACTCCTCACATTGAACGCATTTACGGCCCTGATACCGTCGAAGACGAGGAAGAATCAATCGATGACAAAATGGTCAAACAGTTGGACAACTACTCAAAACCATTGGTCACCACTTTCTTAGGCCTGAAAAACTTTGATGAGTTCAGACCTACTGACTATATCACTCTGATTACCGTCGGAACCATTATTGTTAGTTACAAGATCTTGCAGCCAAGCTTCCTGACCCTATCCAAGATTGCTTTGATAACTAAAATTGTCTCCTCCATTATCAACATGACAATTCTTCACAGACAGTCCAATAGCAAGTGGTTTACGACGTTATACTTGAAAAACGGGTACAACGAGATATACGCTTACCAAATGTGGCAGTTTATCTTTAACTTGAACAGCACTGTAAATTACGTGTTGCTGATTCTGCAATGTTACAGCCATTTTGTCAACTGCCCTCGTGGGAGCTATAATTCGATCACGTTTGGTCTGTTGTTATTGGCTATTCAGATTTGGTGTAACACAGAAGTGTTCCATAGCATCAAGGAATATGGTTGGTTCTATGGTGATTTCTTTTTGCCCAACTTTATAGCCAAAAGGAAACTAAAGAAGGACGGTATTTACCGTTACTTGAACAACCCAGAACGTGTATTCGGTGTTGCTGGTATATGGGGTACCGTTTTAATCAACAATTTCTCGAACTGGAATCTGTGGTTAGCTACGACTTGGACCATGTTCAATTGGTTCAGTGTTAAATTCATTGAAACCCCACACTTGCTGAAGGTGTATGGTAGTAGACCAACCTCTAGTGGGTTTGAGAAAACTTTAACCAAGTACAAATTTGGCAAGGATTTCAAGAGTTTGATTGACAAAGTCGATGGGTTACTCGATGAATACTTTTTCACCTCGTTGACGAACAAGTCCCACGATGTAGAAGCCGACAGGGAAAGAGACTGGGAGTCCATAATCAACATGATCTTGATCAGAGAAAAAACCGTGAAAAATCTCCATGGCAATGGCCACTTCAGCCTTGAGATTGTTAACCTGAGCGAGGAGAAGTTGATCAACATTCCTGAACCAATTGAAATTAAATGGACGGTCACTAACGAAGCTTTCAGCAAGGACGACTGGATAGGTATGTACAAAGTTGTCGAAACTGGTCAGGACAGATTAACAACCAAGATACCGTCTCAGGGTCACTGGACAGCAGTGTCACAGACCTCTTCGTATTCTGAAGATCACAAACGAATCACTCATTTCGACTCCAACGACCACTTCACCTATGGTTCAATCGTTTTTGATCAAAGCTTGCTTTGTTTCGAAGAAGGTATCTATGAGTTCAGATACCACAGTGGAAACACTCACGATGTGATTATGATCTCGAATCCATTCAAGCTCTTGTTCCCACAGTTGGACGAAAGGACGGTGAACGACGTAGAGGAGTTCACACATGTTACCAAAAACTTTTTAGACCAATGTGGTGTCTTAGCCCATGGCCACAAGGTGGACTTGAACAAGAACAGATACTTCACAGGGAAGTCATTGCAAAACTGGTACAAGTCCACTTCTGGAACTGACGTCTCCATTGATTATATGAAACGTACCAACTTCGATGTTGACATCATCACAAAGAAAGTCCGCCAGGTGAAGCAAGTACTCGAGTCCCTGGACTGATACTCAGATTGCTGTGTGCCTGCTTCGCAAGGTTACGCCTTCATCTTACATATGCTCTTATATGTACTTACAAACCGATCTTACCATGCATGGCCACCATTCAGGTGCTGTTGTCTGCATATACACCCTTAGCATGCTACCTACATAATGTCTGCTGCTTCCTTTAATGATACACTTACAAATTCACTCTGTCTTCTTGTTGCCTTCTCGTAGAACCTTGGACAAGGTAAGCTTGTTCTGCAGATACTTTTCTTTGCATGCTGAGACCATCTCACTCACATCAGACAACTCGTCGTCATCGTCGCTCCATATTCCTACAATTTTCTCGCCGTTCTCTATGAATGCTACCATCGAGTTGCCTACGCATCCCGCACTTACAAGATCCACGATCTCTATTCCTGCGTCGACAAAAGCCATGGTGACGGCGTTGATGCACGTAGGCAGAATCCTGACAATATTTTTCTCTTCACTCGAATTGCTGTTAGAGTGCTGAATCAGGTCGATGAACACGTCTATGCCTGACTTGGGGTACTTTTCCAGGTTGACGACTGCGTTGAAAACCTCCGTTAAGAACGAACAGATCTCCTTCATCTCACCCGTGTTGAGATGCTCCAGCGTAATTTCCCGGAACTGAATGCTTAGCAGAGCTGCCGAACGGAAGCCTCCCCTGACGGGCTTGGGCCCAAAAACCGAGCTCAGCACCAAGACTTGGTCATATTTTCCGTCTGTGTACTCGAGATACGACGACCCATTAGCATTAGACACAAGATCCGTAGCCACAAACACCGATTCTTTGCTGCCAGAACTCTCGGTCTGCTTCTCAACAACCCCACTGTTTTGGTCATTGACCGCAAAAGTCAACGGCCTGGCCTCTGCTGGCCCTAGAATCCTTCTTCTGTCTTGCACACTCATTATCTGCCTTCTTCTACCGTAATACAAACCCTAGCAGCCAAAATTCCCACAGACTTACACTCAAGCGCTCAAACCCAGAACTCCAACCCAGAACCAAACTAAGGCCGAAACTCAGTCCAAAACCTGTCCCATCCTATCCCATCTCATCGCTTGAATGCTTAGCTTTTCAATAAAGCTTACTAGTGAAAAGTTGATACTTTGGCCTAACAATTTCCATACTGTTTCGCATGCGTTTCGCATATCCTGTTTGTTTCCAAGTCGTATTTCGGGAGCCGTTTCGCAAACCATGGAGGCTTCTGAGGTGAGCGTTCGAGTTTCGGAGCGAAGTCGCAATGAGCAACTACTGCTGAGGGGCAGGCCGCCCCTCGTCTTCGTGGCACCAAGAAGCAATTCGGCACCCTTCGTCCGAAAATGAAGGCCGAACTATCGGCTTTGCAGGTGGTTCGGTTGTATACTGGTAGGGTGTGCGTAATGGCAGTTTTGAAGCGTGGTAGAGCTTAGGGCCTGACTGGGATCATGGGAAGGGTGCTGTGGGTAAAAAGTGAAAAAAAATGCTTCCAACCAGAGTCGAACTGATGATCTCCACATTACTAGTGTGGCGCCTTACCAACTTGGCCATAGAAGCTCTTTCTTAGAAAGTGGTGATATTCTGGGTGTTATTTTCTCGAGTACTGTGCATCCAGGACTGGGTCTAGCGCAAGCACGTCATGGCAGTGCAAGGGTCGAGAACACAGCCTCGAGACACTACAGACACATGAGGTGTTTGCTACCGGACTAAGATGCTGTGATTCCAGCTATATAAAGGTAATAGATGTAGTGTCGATCGGCATGTGTTTTGCTCAAATTGCGCTCATCCTGTATCCAGGCTTGTACCCTTAATTTGAACACCTAGCAAACTAAAGACTACTCTTGTGCGGAAACTCTATTCAGTTCAGCTCTCTTAATCTCATCCAACCCTTCAGGAACGCAGGTTTTAATATACGACTCGACAATGCTAGACAAGTTGAAGCAAAAGGTGTTCAATGCTCCTAAACCAGCGACTTTTGTCGATTTACCGGCTGCTGGCAGCATCAAGGACGAACGTATTTTCTACCAGAACAGAACCAACTATGGTGTTAACTTTGGGTCCATGTTCGTTCTCGAGAAGTACATTTACCACAGCTTGTTCTCTGCTGGCGGTGAGGCAGAATTCGATGCGATCAAGAATCAAGTTAAACAGAGTGGGGCTGATGATGCTGCTAAGAAACTATCTCAGCATTACAACTCGTATTTGGACAAAGTTGATTGGGGCTGGCTCAAGTCTGTGGGATGCACGGCGGTCAGATTGCCCATTGGCTACTGGCACATCAAAAACGGCGAGCTGATGACGAGCGATGAGAAGTTCTACAGCTTGAGAGAAGTTTATTCCAAGGCCAAACCGTGGGACGTGGTCAAGAAAGTGATCTCCGTGGCCCACGAACACCAGATCGGAGTCTTGATAGACTTGCATGGATTGCCGGGAGGCTGTAACGGAGATTCGCACAGTGGAGAACAATCAGGAGGTCAAGCCACGTTTTTCGGTAACTCGAACTATGTCAAGGCAATGACGGACGTTGCCATTCCATTCATAGTTCAGGACCTAAAGTCTAGTACCAACTTGATCGGGCTACAAGTTGTCAACGAGGCCCAGTTCAGTAACGGTGCTAAGAAAGAGAAAAGTTACTACCAGAGAGCTGTGGAGAAAGTCCGTTCTGTAGATCAGACGTTGCCTGTCGTCATATCCGACGGCTGGTGGCCTCAGCAGTTCTCTGATTGGGTTCAGGAGAAGAACTTGCACACGGATGTGGTCATCGACTCGCACGTCTACAGGTGTTTCAGCGACTCTGACAAGCAAAAGAGCCCCGAACAAATCATTCAGGACTTGCCGGGGTCTTTAGAATTCGACAAGTCTAAAGCCGATTTCACTGTGGGTGAATTTTCTTGTGTCCTCGACGGTCAAAGCTGGTCCAAGGCGTCTCAGTCAAGAGACGAGTTGGTGAAGAAGTTTGGTCAAGCCGAGATCCAAACGTTTCAAAAGCAAGCTTCGTGGGGTTGGTTCTTTTGGACTTTACAATTTGAATCTGGGGACGGAGGTGAATGGGGCTTCGTTCCGATGGTGAACAAAGGCGCGATTCCCAAGAAACCGTCCACTTGGAACAAACCCTCAGACGACCAGATCAAAAAATTGATCCAGGATCACAAGAACTACTGGTCTGATAAAGGCGGCGACAAGATGGAACATTGGAGGTTCGAGGATGCCTTGAGAAACACTATCAAAGACATTGAATCCTTTGCCGGCTTCAACAACTCGCTGTTGGGCAGGACCTGCGCCTGGAAGAGTCACAGACGTGCACAGTACGTCAAGTCAAAAGGCGACAGCGAGTACATGTGGGAATGGGAGCAAGGCTTTGACCAGGCCGTTGACAATTTCAACCACTACTGATGGCAAGATTGTTTTCTGAAGTATATTCAACATAAATACATACCGATAATACAGATACATTCGCTGACACAGCCGGGCTGCAGACAGAGATCAACCTTGTGGCCTTTGTGTCACTCGGCACCTATGGCAACTGACGATTACCCGGCTATCGCGATTCTGGTCGGTGCGTTTCATAAATAGAAATTATGAAACACCACGGATCTGCCATATATAACCGACAATACACGTCTTCGCGAGGCTAGTGCGCCAAATGTGTCTTTGATCGGCGATCTAGCGTACTTAATCATTTGCTAATAATGAGCTCTTCTCAATTGCGTATTCGGCGCGTCTTTTATTAGAAGTTACTCCAGCAGAGCACAGCAAGGGCCAAGATGAACAATCCTCAGTACCAACAACAGCAGCCTATGTACTACCAGCAGCCCCAGGGCTACGCTCAGCCGGGGTACCAACAGCCTCCTCAGGGCTACCAACAACCACAGTACTATCAGCAGCCCCAGCAGCCGGTATACGTCCAACAGCAGCCGCAGAAGCAGGACGATGGGTGCTGTGCTACGTGCTGCAAGTTCATGCTCTGTTGCTGCATCTTAGACATGTGCTGCAATGTTGCAGCTGCAGCCGGAGCGGAGTGAGCATTCCACAAAATTCCCTAACATCGACAAGTTAAAGTACGGTGTGTTTCTTCTAGGATCAAGTCTCATTTGGCTTTGATCCAATTCGAGTCTCGAGAGATCACAAGTTTTTCCGAATTATCACTTGAAAATGAACAGAAACATACGTTTGATCCTCAAAATGCATTTAAAAACTTCCAAAAAGCCATCACCACACGCTGCATACCGTGGGCTGCTTCGCTACTAATTGGCTGCCTTCAAGCATTGACTGAGCGGGCTCGTTGCCGTTTCGGCGAAACTCATCTCACAAGTCAACGTTTTTCCGGGTTTCCAAGTTTCTCCTAAGTGCACAAAAAGTGAAAAATTTGGAAAACGTTATGAATCATACTCATCTCATGCTTAATGAAAGCGAGTAAAATTTATATAAGAGTACGTTGTGGGCCTTTTCTGGTACTGTTTTGACGTTTCACCGTTGTGTAGTATTATTTTATACCGTCTGATTAAATTTTGTGCTCTTCCAAGCGGTATTCGTAAGATCTGAGTCAGTAAGAGAATAAGTGGTATCATATCTGGAAATGTTCATCAGTAACGAGCACGTTGGGGACAGAAACAGTCTAGAGGACTGGAGAATCAAGGGTTACGATCCGTTGACACCACCAGATTTGTTGCAACATGAGTATCCTATTGGAGAAAAGGGCAAACAGAATATTGTGAGTGCAAGAGAGCAAGTCTGTGACATCTTGAACGGTAAAGACGACAGATTGGTCATTGTTGTGGGCCCATGTTCAATTCACGACCCTAAGGCTGCCTACGAGTATGCAGACCGTTTGAAAGCGCTGTCCGAGGAGTTGAGCGAGGATCTTTTGATCGTCATGCGGGCTTATTTGGAGAAACCAAGGACCACCGTGGGTTGGAAAGGGTTGATCAACGATCCAGACATGGATAACTCTTTCCAGATCAACAAAGGGCTCAGAATCTCACGTGAAATGTTTACAAGGCTTACTGAGAAGTTGCCCATAGCTGGTGAGATGTTGGACACTATCTCTCCGCAATTCTTGAGCGACTGCTTCTCTCTGGGAGCCATCGGTGCCAGAACTACTGAGTCGCAGCTTCATAGAGAGTTGGCTTCAGGTCTTTCCTTCCCAATTGGTTTCAAAAACGGTACAGATGGTGGTCTACAAGTTGCTGTAGATGCCATGAGAGCAGCAGCACATTCACACTACTTCTTATCTGTCACAAAACCCGGTGTCACTGCCATCGTTGGAACCGAAGGTAACGAGGACACTTTTATCATCTTGAGAGGCGGTAAAAAGGGAACTAACTTTGATGCTGAAAACGTGAAAACTGCCCAACAGGATTTGATCAAGGCGAAACTTGCAGATGCAGAGGGTGTTAGAAGAAGAATTATGGTCGATTGTTCGCATGGTAATTCCAACAAAGATTTCAGAAATCAGCCAAAAGTGGCCGAATCTGTCTACGAACAGTTGTCTCAGGGCCAGCAAGCCATCTGTGGTGTGATGATAGAGTCGAACTTGGTGGAAGGAAGACAAGACGTGCCACCAGAGGGCGGTCGTGACAAGTTGATTTACGGTTGTTCTATTACCGACGCTTGTATTGGTTGGGACTCAACGGTCGAGGTGCTGAAACGTTTGGCCGAGGGTATCAGAAACAGGAGAGCTCTTAACAAGAAATAGAAGGATTATATGTTTATAAAAAGGACAGGCTCTTTCTTTTAAACCGCAGCTTCACTGTTTAACCCACTGACGTTGCTCGCCCTTCTCGCCAAAACCGCCTCATCATAAGGACCAGCTGATACGGTTCCCTACATAGTCTAGTAGTCCAAATCACAAACTGTAAATACCGTTCCTGCGTCGACGCATGCATATGGTTTGGCAGTATATATTTATGTAAACTGCGGTCATCAAGCACATGCTGTTGGCCCGATTTGAAATATCTCAAACATTAAATGAAACCAACGTCAAAGTTACATGAGTAGCAAAATATTCTGAATATGTCTTGTATTGGTAGCAGTGTTCGTATTAACAGCCATAGCGGAATTAGGCGAATGGATGGCGTGAACCGTCTTCGGGGCAGCGGTTTTCAAGAAGAAGTGACGGGTCTGTTTGCTCTTTCGCGCTCTAGAGCCCTGATCTTCTCCTTCAACTCTTGGTTTTCCTTCCGTAAGAGTTGCATTTCAATAGTGGCTTCCTTCACTCTTCCGTAGCTTAACATCTTGGCCATCTCCTCGTTCTCTTTAAGTAACGCTTCAAGTCTTGTTATCATCTTGTGAGCTAGGCCTTCTTCGTCATACCTGCCAAATCTTGTAGTTGTATTACTGGGATTCAACGAGACTGCAGTAATGATGGCTTCAAGCCGTCTTTTTGTTTCTTCGAGCTCATAGTCCTTCTTCTTCAAGGAGTCTGATAGCTTGCAAAAGATGACTTCCAAATTAGCAGGCATCTGTACTTCGGAATCGTACGTCAAAGTCTTGCACTTGGCCAGTTTCTGTTCCTCTCGCTGTTTGAAAGTAAGCCCCTGGTTGAATATGCCTTTCAACTTCTTTATCTCCTGCTCTAAAGACTCAATCTGAGTCTCCTTGAGTTGAAGGTCTAACTTCAAAGCGTCAGACGACGCTTCCGCATCTGAATCCATCGTTGTGTTAAAACCAGAGCTTTTCGCATGCAAAGACGTGTCCATAATCACAGTGTTGTTTGATGAACTATGCGGGTTGGGAACCGATAATCGCCCGGGTGAAGACTCAAATGACGACATTCTTTGGTCATTATTTGCTGGGGGTTCCCAACAAGAAGAGGCACTGCTCCGATGGCTGTAAGTGCCACTCATATGGCCCGAAACACCGTGACCAAAATGGGTTCCGAACGAGTCCACGTTTGACGGGAGATTGAAACTGTTCTCCTGGGAAATTTGGGGGTTCATGACATTGGCGGCTGTTTCATAGATTCTTGATTCACTTGATCTACCAAAATTTAAATTCCCAAACGTATTTTCCAAGGACTGATGCTCATAATTCTATCCAAATCAACATACACCATCGTTGAAAGTTAGTATAAAGAACTGTGCAATTTACAGCTATATCAGCAGCTTTCTTCACTATAGTTCTGTCCTTTTAACTCTGAAACAGGGGCGGACATAATACTAGCAGAGCGCTTAAAATGCAAAAAGGACCGAAAAGTCCTATCTTTTCACTTACAAACTGTCCATATCCCTTAGAATTCATTTCTGAGATGTTTGATGCACCTAACTGGATATCATCGGTACGATCAGTAGACAAGTTCCGTCTTTTGACTATTCTTCTATTCTTTAACTTATTATGTTTGTCTGTAATGACAGTTTACCTTTTATAGGCGTAATTTCTTAAGATTTGGCGATGTTTCACTTGGTCAAATTCGAACATCATTGGAACGTAGGTAGACCTTCGATCGAGCGGGTATAGAATGCGAATTGATTGTAGTGACGTGTTAACATGTAGTCTGCTTTTTTAAGTGGTCAAAAAGCTCCAGTTTTATCCTATTTACTAGCAGCTTTAATAAATATAGTTAAATTAGTATGCAATGGATTAAGCCGGTATAGGAAGTACTTGGCAGTAAAGCATTTGGAGAATATTATGGAGGTATAATGAATACGGAGACCTCAGAATGGATCTATTTTTGCAAGTGGAAAAAGAACATGTAGCCGTTTTTCTCGATATCTTCGAAATTTTGTTCGTCGTTAGCTAGGATGATCTTTTCGTCATTGTAAAGAACCCACTGTTCCTTTCCCTCCACGATCTTCTTGATGAACGCCACGTAATGACCGCTGTGGACAGAGTTACCTTTATGGCAAATGACGGCTTTTAGTTTGTACAAAGCTGTCGGTAAATCGGAAGAAGGAACGCCCACAGCCTTGGATTTTTGATCGGTCTGATCTTCCTCCTCCGGAAGTTCGCCGTCGTCATCCATATGAGAAAAGACCCACTCGACACTGGAATTCACGTCATTATTGTTTAGGACTAGGGCCTTGTGACATAATTTCGAGTCGAGGCCCATAGATACCATATTGTTTAGTGCGTCCGAATCTACGGTCTTCTTCCCGCTATTTTTGGTTGGAGGAACGAACTCATCATTGAGATCGGGATCCTCTACATGCTGGAACAACCACTCCATGGCTGCATTGGTATCAGAGTTTCCTGTTTTGTACAGAGCCCTCTTTGCTGCATTGGCTGAGAATCCCATCTCTTGTAGTTGAGATAATCCAGTTTCACTGAATTGGAAGGAATCCGACTCTTCCTCCTTCAACTCTTCTTCGTCGTCAAGAACTGGTTCAGCCTGAAATGGCGTTAGATCCAACAACTTCTCATCACGGACACCTGGAACGTCCACTGGGTATGATGTTTTGCTCGGCTGCCAGTTGATCAGTTCGATTCTGATAGGGTTAATGATCAGTGTGCTGGGATAAGTTCTGAAACCAGGTTTCTTACTGGCTGTGGTCATCCCATTGCTAGTCGGATCCCTATATTCAATGATCTCACCATTGAAGTAGTCGTTTAGCCTATCGGTGAGGTTTTGTATGGTATCAAGTTTCTGCAAAGGAAGCTGAATCACCTCCGAAACCTGATCCATAAATTTTACCTTGTTTGTATTACTTATCTTGATCTTGTCCTGCATGCTGAACCTGAATAATTCATTGGGATTATATTCTGCATTCTCGAAGACTTCTTTATCCAACTTATCAGAAAAGTAAGTAAAGAAATCAAGTGCGTCTTGTTGCCTTCCTGACGAGAACTCTTCATGAGTACCTCCTATCACCTTTTTGAAAGTTGTGGGCTTCACACCATCGGGGTATTTCGCAGGATTTTTAGTCATACCTTCCCGCATCTTGATCAGCTGACAGATCAAGTTCTCCCTAGGATACATAACATCGAGGGGGAAATCTCCTAGCTGATTTAAATTCCAGTCAGCTACTCCTCCGTTCATCAACGCTTGTAGCACCGAATTCATGTAACAGGAGTTACCCAAATTCATCAAACCTAGGCCATATTCGGGCCCATTTTCCAGATGTTTCAAGCTTTCACCTTTGGAATCCGTCATACTGAAATCCCACTTCAGACTTTGCTCCACTTGGAGCTCTACAAGGCTCTTCTCCTTAGGCTTGTCAGGTATTTCTACACCCCAAAACTCTAATATCTCGTCCAATTTTTTTCTGTCAGGGAACTGCACATCTTCATCATCCGCGTAAGAGTAAACGTCAGCTGTGTCTTTCGTAAGAGACCCCAACTTGACAGCTAACGGATATCCAGTTTGTTGATAATGCTGCAAAGCGTGTCCGTGCCCTTCGATACCGACTTGCTGTCTACCACATCCCACGAACCCGGAATGTAGACAGAGCCATAGATTCGTAGTAAGACCGCAAACTTCACACCTATCTGATATCTTGGGTTTCCGCTTGACACATTTCGATAGGTCAAAGTTTTCAATGTGGACCGATGATTTTAACTCTAAAGTCCATGTCTTGGAGATGTCCTGGTAGGTTGAAGATTTAGCATTTAGAATCTCGTTTATTTTATCCGTATACTCCTTAGGAACATCTTCCGTATCCGAAGATAGTAGTTCACCCTGTTCTAGCGAGCCAAGGGTCCAATGCGTATCGTAAAGCTCATCCTCGTTAACATCCTTGACTTCGAGCTTGAGTTTTTTCTCCGATGGTGGCGTGCTTTCTAGCTCTTCTTCTTTGGGTTTCAGCGTCTTGCAGACCCTTAAATATAAATCGTGAGTAGACCCTGTCAAATTCAGCGCAACCTCTTGGTGCAACTCCCAGTGTTCGTCACAGAAACACTGAAATGTAGTGAGGCAGAGGATCAGAGAATGCTTCCGATTCTGATCTTTATTCTTCATCGTCTCAAAACAGTATACGCAGTCATCTGTGTTTATGAATTTCGGCACTTGAATGCCAAGTATATCTTCAACGGACATGTCGCTTCTTATCGTCTCTCTCGGCGAGACTTCGGCTATTCTGTTGCCTTCTTTTACCCATCTCTTCGTTCTTTAAGGTACTAAAGTTAAGGTTTAAAGCTTATGCTTACATTTTTATAGATATTCATATGAACACTGTAGAGAACCACTAAAGGAAAAAAGCGGCCGACCGTGAAGGCCACTAGCGGCTCCTCAATCGACTGAGACTGTACTAAACAAAGATCACAACAATTCCGATTTCTTAGTATCGTTCGTTGGCCTAATTAGACATAATCGTTTATTTCTAGAATTAGCGTATCTAGTTGACTTTATATACAGGGTTCAGAGCAGACATTCGGATCTGTTCACAGCTTCGAACTGGATGAGCTCCACCTTAAGAAGCCATCAACGTTCGCAGCACATTTTCTGTCAAGAATCGAACCCACTAGGTAATCAACTCCGGTTTTGTTTTTGGAGACAGGGTTCAACTGTTGGAAAAACTTGATAGCTTCACTCTTGGTGACTGCAGTCTGTCTTCCCTGATTATCATTTCCAGAGATGTAGTTCTCTACATCGTTCTCCTTTGGTAGTTGATATTTGCTGTGATGAGGATAGTTGGAGAAAGTGGTTAGATTTGCTGAGCGGATCAATGACACAGGATCCGATGCGTTTTGCGAGATCAAACTTGACACTTGGGACAACTTCAAGTCCTTGATTTTCCATGGGTAGGCGGTCTTGTTCTTTTGCAGCAACTTATGGCTGACTGCAGCAGCAAATTCACATAGATCTGGCGAAGCTGCCATTCTCACAGCAGTGATCAGATCCTGTGTCAAAGCGGTTTGGATGTCACTGACAGAGTTTCTTTGGAACAACTCCTTGGCAATCTCTAAAGAGACTGGTGACTTTCCAGCCAAAGTGGTCTTGGTCTTGGCTGCAAACTCCTTTGCAATCTGACTCTCGGAGTCCGAGGCTATAATTGAGTCCAACCTAGCGAAGATCTGCTTGACGCTGGATCCAATCGAAAATGCTTGTTCAATGACGTTTAACTCATCTGCGGAGTACTTAAACGAATAGTTCTTTGGCAGAGGCGAGTTAAATTCTTCGATGGCATGGTTCACGACTTCATAGATCTTTTCGTTCTGGTTTTTATCGTTACTGCGACGACCGAAGTTCATCGCCTTACTTTCAGAGGCCTGGTCTTCTTTAGGCACATGCAACTCAGCCAACCTGGATCTCAAATTGCCCAATTGGTCGTGCGGAACGTAATGGGACGCTAGTCCTGCCACGTAGACGTCAGCACCGTTCAAGATCTCGCCAGTCATGCATAAGTACTGCGCCAATTGTCCGTTCGAGCCCCCAACGGTGGTGACCTTGGGCAGTCCGAAAGTGACTCCCACGTCAGGGAAAAACCCAATATCCATCTCTGGCATGGCCCAACGAGTGTTTTCGGTAGCCACTCGGAACGGAACATGTATAGACAAGCCGACGCCGCCTCCCATCGTGATTCCATCCAAGAAACACACAACAGGTCTGTCCATCGCAGCGAGCGCCAAATCCAACGAGTATTCCTTGGTGAAAAACTCCTTGGCGATCTCAATGTTGCCCTCAAGAGCGCTCTTAGCCACCTGAGCCACGTCTCCGCCCGCACAAAAGGCCCTGGGACTTGCAGAGGAGTCCACAATGATCACGCTGTTTGCAGAACTCTTGCTGTACTCTTGCAAAGTGGGTAAAACCGCATTGCACATCTCTGCATTCAAAGCATTCAACTTTTCGGGACGGTCCAAAGTCACCACTCTGGCCGTCGAATCCACCCGAAACTTCACCTGACTCATACTTCTTGTCTGAACTAACGAAACTGCCGGTCTCAACACAGAAATTCCTCTTACAGCACGTCTTGCTGCACCTGAACAACGTAGCATTATCACTCTTAAAATGCACTCTACTATAGGTCACAATCTGGATCTCAAAAGAAGACAAACGTCTAGGAAACTCCTCTATTTATACAAACTGAGTCCCTTGAAGCACCAATAACTCCGCAGATGCTCACACCCCTTGTCAAGGAGTTCAATTGCTATCAGAAACGGTTCATATCAGTTGGAGTAACTTTCTGTGTTACAAAGTGGTTTCTGGTTATAAGCTTTAAGTGACCAAATTTTCATTCTCATCGGTCTCCAAATGATACAACAGAAGAGACCTGTGGACCATGGACCCTGATGAGAGTGTGCTGAAGCGTCGAAATGTTCAGAGGTAGTTGTAAGGGTTGAGTCTGTGATGCTCTGAAGAAAGAAGGCAGATTTAGCGTCTCTGACGTCGATTTTAGCTTATGTGGGACAGAAACTGCACGCTTGATGCCATAAAAAGGCAAACGAGTCGCAGAACTGGGTCGTCCTCCGAAATAAGCGCATGGTGCACGCTCGCCTTGTCAGATATTAACTCCAGCGGTGGTTTAGTGGTGAGATTTGACCGAGTATGGATACTTTAGTCACGTGACATGAACCCTCCAGTCGAAGTTAAGCTAAATGTAAATCCGGGTAATACAATCACGCGTAAATCATGTCAGGCACGTGTTATACACGTGACTAGATTCTTCTTACCTGAAAAATCTTCGAATCTCGTGCCATCTCGAGGCACAGGGCTTAGGCATCGCATCGGGTTGCCGTAACGCCTCGCATTTGATGTCAGAAACAGCTGATACATTACGTCGTGACACTTGTCAGTGTATATATGGGACTTTGTTTACTGGCGTCAACAGTTTTGGAACGCTGTAGCTTACCTACCCATTTTAAAGAGCAGATCAAGATCCTATCTGACCAATACGCATAAGTTATGGTTGTGGCACATCGCGATCTGAAGATGTCAGACAAGTTTGCCGAGGTACCTGGTGCCAGTGAAAGATTTGAGGTGCTGGATAACTTCTACTGGTCTACGCACAAGGAACCACATGCCGTGAGAAGACATGCTATCATCAAGAAACATCCGGAGGTACAAAGACTAATGGGACACGAACCGTTGACCAAATGGATCGTTATAGGTGTCGTTACGTTGCAACTGTCATTGGCATATTGGCTTAGAAACACACACCCGTTCACTTGGAAATTCTTCCTGGTAGCTTACGTTATTGGGGCGACCGCTACTCAGAACCTGTTCCTGGCTATCCATGAGCTCTCGCACAATTTGGCATTCAAGAAACCAATCCATAACAAATTGTTCGCCATCTTCACAAATACTCCTATTGGGATTCCCTACAGTGCATCTTTTGCTCCTTATCACCAATTGCATCACAAGTTTATGGGTGATGAAGTCTACGATACGGATATCCCAACCAAATTTGAAGCTTTAGTGCTTTCTAACCTGCTGGGCAAAGCATTTTTTGCAACATTCCAGATCTTCTTCTATGCGGTCAGACCCATGTTCGTGACCAACATAACGTTCTCGTACATCCATTTGTTGAACGTTGTGTACCAGTTTGTGTTCAACTTCATTTGGATCAAGAGTTTCGGATGGTACTCGTACTTTTACTTCCTTATGTCTGCGTTCTTAGCCGGTTCGCTGCATCCATGCTCGGGCCATTTCATAGCAGAGCATTATCTGCTTAATGTTGAAGAAGCAATCGTGGGGGGTAAACTGATGATGAAGCATACGCCGGCAGAAACGGAAGCTGTTCATGTCACGGATCCATCCACAGTCTCTAGACAAGACGTTGCATTCAAAGATGAGTACGCTCTGGAGACGTACTCGTATTACGGTATTTTGAACTTCTTCACATGGAATGTCGGCCTGCACAACGAGCACCACGATTTTCCCTTCGTGGCATGGTCAAAGTTGTGGGAGCTGAACAAGTTGTGTCCTGAATTCTACAATCATCTCCCTAAACATTCCTCATGGTGTAAAGTCATTTATGACTTTGTTACCGATGACAAGGTTGTTCTTTATAACAGAGTGAAGCGTGTGAACAAGGATTTCTCCAAAGAGGCACCATAAATGAGGAATCAAGCCACACATTACCGGAATATATAGGCCATTTCATGATTCAAACGTTTATAAAGCCAATGCTTACATAGACTCATATATTTATACAGCATAAGAAAGAAAGAACGCGATGCCTTCAATGGGATTTCCTGCACTCAGCAAATTTAGTTAATGCCAGATGCTTATATGCAATGTTCGCGAACAGGCTTTGTTCGCGGTGGATGAAGCTCACAGAAAGATGTATTTCAGCACTGCAAATAAACTCAAGCTCACTATCATGAGAAATGTCGTATGCAGGCAGAATGCATCCACCGAAGTCATTAGATAGAAGGGAAGGTGGATGTAGTAAACCCAGTAAATGTTTTTCACAAAGCTAGTGATCTTTTCTCCTATTCCACCGCGTGACATCTGCTTATTAGTTGGTGAATAGATCATTGACCCACGGGCCTTCTTGTATGGTTCATATATTTTCCCTGTTGACATGATGTGTTTAAACGAATAGAATTTGATACAATTAGAGTTCTTCACCCCTCAAAAGACGCTCTTTGTTCGCAGACCTGAATAAACCTTACAGGGTAGACCTTTTCAGCTATGTAGATCTGATCAACAGAACAATCTGGGCCCCTGTGAGCCCTTCTGATATCTCTCTTTTTAAAGGTTTCATGTTGTGAAGTTGTTGATAATTAACAATCCTTAAAGCTTAACAAACGAGACTAAAAGCTATCACGTGCCGAATGATAATAGGTTCTTGATCAAAACTGTATAAAATACATATATTCTGGATATATATCGGTTCTAGGTCTCTATTCAATGCTATGGAGCAATTCCTGGAGCCCTGGAGTTCTTGAGTTCTTGTGTTAGTGTGCAGTGTCTATTTGAATACACCGAAAAATGATCTTCTTTTTGATTCTTTAACTTCGTCTCTTCCAGAGGTACTATTGTTATTGGAGGTCGCGCTTGTACCCGAACTCGAATCGTGCTTCATGCGTTCTCGTTCACGTTCTAGTTCTACTGATCTTCTGATGCTGTTGCGCGAGAAAGATTTGTTCTTGTGATGTTTTCTTTGATCATCACTTGAAAGATTGATTTCCTGGTACTTAAGGTCTAGCGACTTTCTTTGGGGAGCTTTTGCGATGGAAGGTTTAAGGAACTCTTTATTATCTAGATTAATAGACCCTGAAGAATGGCTTAGAGTTGGGGTGTCTTTCTTCTTTTTCGGCTGCTTCAAATCTAAAGAGATGCTTTCATCAGATATGATACTTTCCTCAACTTCTGTGTCAGACTGCCTGGTGAGAGAGTTCTTGGACAAGTCGAACTGATCAAAACTGAGATCAAGACGAGGCTGTAAAGGATGACGTGGATGTATGGCTTGTGGCTGACCGGCCGTTTGCTGGTGCAGTTGTTGCAACGTCAATGGCTGAAGTTGTTGAGGTGGAGCAGAAACGTTCATGTTTTGATCAAGTACAGCTAGTACTGGCGACTGGTTAGAATAAGGAATGCTTGTTGTGGGAGCAGACAGGTCAATCAGAAACTCTTCTTTGGCCATGCCACCTTGCCTCCTATCCGGTATTCCAACGTTCGGATCAAACTTAGGGATATGTTCAGCTGGTTGAGCTGGCAGTGGAACGTCGTTGTTATCTCTTACTGACGTTTGCTGGAAGTAGGACATTTGTTTATCGTTTCTAGATTGTCCCGGAGGCGTTCCCTTGAATAGCCGCTCGTTATCTGCATGGAAGAAGTTACTCGATTCAAGATCTGGTTGGTATTGAGCCTGGAATGGATTGTACTGTTTGTGCTGCCTGGCTGCTGCCGTATTCTGCTGCTGTTTTACTTGAGATGAAGTAGGTTGACTGAGTTGTTGGGATTGCGGTGTCTTAGCTTTCTCCTTCAGTTCCTGTAGATCGTTGGACACTAATGAGGTCTGAGATCTGTTTGAGACATCCGAGGTACTCTTCGATTCAGATTTCTTCATAGAAACGTCTCCACCACTCTGCGGCTGGAAAGGACCCTTTTCCCTTACGTTCCCTGATTCTAGGGTTTCTACAGTAGGATAATATTCGTCCATTTTCGCAATATCGGCCTCCAAATCTTCTGGTACATTTACTTGGCTCTTTGATGATACGCTGTTACCAACGGGTTGCTTAGGAGCAATCTCAAAATTCTGCATAAACATGTTATTCAAAGTATCAATATCCTCTGTTGTTAGTTTATCCTTGGCATACAACTCGAACATCTGGTACTGTACCTGTTGCACTCTCAAATGATATGCAGAATATTTTGCGAAGTCATAAGGCCCCAGTTCATATTTGTCTGGGAACGGGACGTCACATTTGAGTATCGAACAGACGTGATGCATCACCTGGTAGATATTAGGCCTCAACGAGGGATTCTCTGCCAACATAATTATTATCAAGTTGATCAACTTGGATGAATAGTTGTTCTGTGGAAACTCGTATTTGGAATGTAGAATGGCGAATTGACCAGTCAGTTCAAAGGGAGTTGTGTAGAATAAGAGCTTATAGAGAAAAATTCCAAGGGCCCATATATCGGACTTTTCATTGATTGGGAGGCAACGGTAAAGATCAATCATCTCGGGAGACCTATACTGCGGGGTAGTGTGGACATAAATATTATTAGTCAACACAGAGATGTCCTGATGGGTGGAAACTATGGGAAAACACAGAGAAGTGGAGCCAAAATCGCAAAGCTTGAAATTGTCGTCCTTGTCAACAAGCACATTTTCTATCTTTATATCACGATGGATCAACGGCCTGGGCAAATAATGCATCTGGGCCACCGCATTAGTCACGTCGTATAAGATCTTCAATATCTCGGCCTCAGTCAACTTCGTGGCCAGTTTTTGGTTCATATAGTCTAGTAACGAATTCTTGGGACATAATTCCATCAATAGCATAATTTCGTATCCCTGCGACCCATCCTGCAGGCGGGAGGCGTTTGAATCGTAGTACTGTACAATGTTCGGGCACCCTCTTAACTGTTTCATCGTTTCCACCTCGTTTCTCAATTCATTCAGCCCGTTCTCGTCCGGCACCACGACTCGCTTTAAACATGCAATTTCTCCTGGTTGAAGCTGTCTTATCTCCATTCCGGCATCCATTTCATTAGTCAATTCGATGAACCGCACCTTATAGATATTAGCGAATCCACCCTCAGCCAAATGCTCCAGTATCTCACACTTATGAGTGCCAATAACGACTTGTGTGTTGGGACTTAACAGCTGAGAGTTGGAAACCATGGCTGAGGTGGCCGCAGTATGCAGCTCAGAAGCAGGCCTAGACACACTATCTGGGTTATTCATTGCACAGCACAAACTGCTATGGTTGAATTCGCGCACTCCACACTAGCAATGACACGCAGCTGAACCCTGTTATTGGTCTTTGGTCTTGCCCCTTTTCTTCTGTTTAGGTATAGTTGCTTGATACTTCAAATTTCGGCGATCTTTATCTATAGAGCTATTATAGAGACAAGACTCAGTACTATCAAAAGGAAAGTTTAGAGCCTGGTTAAAGTAGCCTAGACGTGGCACAGTGGTCAGATGGACGTGTGTCGAACTGATTTGCTTACTGAATAATTAGAATAATTTTCTTGGAGAAAGGTTGAGTTTATACAGGCTGTGTACGGTTAGTTAATCATAGAGTCTATTTCAGCGATGAGCTTTTCGATGTCTCCGGGACTATACTTGACATCTATGACTTCCTTGCCCATCTTGTTCTTTGAGACCGATGCCATTTTGTGGTCTATAAATTCCGAGAGCATGAGCCGTAATGCCATCTCATTTGATACCACAAACTGCTCTGTACATGCTTTGAATAGTTTTTGGAACTCGATGCCAGGTTGCTTGCCATTTGCTTTAGCTGTGAGCAGTTGCAGAAGGATTTTGTACATTCTCTTGGCATTGTCAGTGAGCGACTCTAACACGTATTTAGCCCCGATGGCGTTGAACAGAGTGGAGGAGTCGTTTGCCAGGTCGATTGCATTTCTTGTTTGAATTGTTTCCACGACGTAAGGCTCAAAATTTGTGATATCATGGTACACAAAGTTGAACGACTGGGCCTTGAAATGGTCCCATAGCAGTGGTGCTTGGATATGATCCACACTGGATACGATGCATATCTGTTTAATTTGGGCAAGCATGCTAATTCTGGTCTGGAACTGTTCTCTTCTGAACGAGGGCCCGTCCAGGTTGTGTATCAGCAGAATCATCTTCACCGTTGGAGGCCGGCTCTTGAAATATTTCAGCAATTGCGCCATCTGCAAGTCGACTCGGTTATCCCAATAGTTGGACCCTACAGAGCTATCGATGGTTTCGCCCTGCGTCAGCACTTTAAATATGTCGAGAAACACGTTCTTGGAAACGGTGTTGTAACCGTTTATGACGAATACCGGGACGCATTCGTCGCCCCGTCCGATATCGGGGTTTTGTAACAGGGCTATTTTCATGGAAAGAAACTCAAACACGAACCGTTCCAAGAACTTACGTTTGGATCCGATTCCGTAGAACAACAACGTGAACCCTTGCAACAACTCAAAGGTGAACTGTTGGAACAGCCTTTCGTGTATTGTTTGCACAGCTTTGATCGACGAACGATGGAAAAGATCATTGGTCAGCTGAGATATGATGTTGTATTCATCCCTGGTGATGCTAGGTGCTGAAGACATTGAGCTTTTCGACCTGTTCTCGGTCCTCAAGATCTTCGTCTGGTCGATATATCCTTCAAATCCGTCAAAGAAGTATATCTGCGTCTGATCGTTCGCTTTTCCGGCCATCTCACCAGATTTCGGTACTGGTGTGGGCTTGAAGTCCGGGTTCAAGTTCAGTTTCATGTGTTTATAGTCCTGCACGTCTTGCGAATCCTCATTGACAAAATCGTCCAATAACGTATTCTTGGGCTTCGCAGACGTCTTCTTTCTCTTTCTGGGACTTTCTTCAGCCGAGAACACAAGTTTCCTTCTAGGAGAATCCAGCGGGGCTGGATACGCTGCTATTCCATGGGTCGATGCATTTTTAATCCGAATACTCTGATCCTGTTCCGCCCTAGTCTCATCTGCCATTTTAATGACATCAACAGTCTGCGATCTCCTTGGCGATCTTGGTCGTACTTTTTTCAAAGGAGACACTATATCGGCACTCAAACTCACTCGAACCGGCGACTGAGTCCCGTTCCGTACAGGAGATACAAAGATATCCTGGTGATCAACGATGTCAACATCTTCTTCAATACTTCCACTCTTCTCGGTCATATGATATGCTATATTTACAGTTCAAATCTCAATGCATATGTGAAGAATCAGAATATTATCTGAACTATCGTTTTATCAGTTTCTCGGCCTCTAACTCGACTGGGGAAACATGCTAGCTGCTCCAAACTGTATTCTTTTCTGTTCCTGTTCGGTTTTCACTGTTAATACTAAGTAACAACCTGGAAAACTATTAAAGTGAAAAGTTGATTTGATATCTAAGCGATGAGATGAGCAACAAGAACTGATAAACAGAGCGTTGTGTGTTTCTCTTGGGGTGGTTACAGAGTTGGTAGAGCAAGGCACAATGCTTTCATTCTGTCCGCTATGCAATAATATGTTGGTAGTGACTCGTGGAGACTCTGGGATGTACAAACTAGCGTGTGGATCTTGTCCATACCAATTCCCCATTGCTGGCATCGAGGTTTACGACAGGAAAGTGCTTCCTCGGAAGCAGGTAGACGACGTGCTAGGAGGAGAAGGTGCGTGGGACAATGTGGATCAGACAGCGGTACAGTGTCCAAACCACGACGTGTGTGGTGGTGAACGTGCATATTTCTTCCAGCTTCAGATCCGGTCGGCAGACGAACCGATGACGACCTTCTACAAGTGTGTGGTTTGTGGGCACAAATGGAGAGAGAATTGAGTTGCAGCTACGGACAAGAGCTGGCACCTGGGTATATGTATCTTAGCGTTCAAGTAAGGCGTGTAAAGTTTGTTAACATTATAAAGGCATTTCGACTTCGGTATACCCCTGCAGCATGCGGCTGTACATCAGAGAGGCATCTATATATCGTTAAAGAGTCATTATAAAGAAGAGTCTCAAGGACCAGACCCTAAGGCAACCAGTCCACTGGGTTCTTCAACACCTGGAGCAGCTTGTCCTCACGAGAACCGGCTTCTGGATGATGATCGTACAACCAGGACGCAGTCACAGGCAACGACATTAGGATACTCTCGACACGGGACCCTGGAGTTCTGAGGCCAAACTGCGTTCCTCTGTCCAAGACCAAGTTGAACTCGACGTATCTACCACGTCTGATCTGCTGCCACTGCTTTTCTTCCTCGGTGTAAGGCATGTCTTTCCTTCTCTTGACGATCTCCAAGTAAGAGGGCAAGAAGGCGTCGAAACAGTCCTCGACCATCTTTAAGATGATCTCTGGATCCCTGTCGTCCATATCGTCAAAGAAGATACCGCCAACACCTCTAGTCTCCTCTCTGTGCTTGATGTAGAAATACTCATCGCACCATTTTTTGTACTTCGGGTACAAACTGACGTCAGTCTTATCTAGAGCGTCCTTGTGCTTCTGGTGGAACAGCTTGGCATCTTCTTCGTACAGATAAGCGGGAGTCAAATCGGCACCTCCACCGAACCACCAAGCTTGAGGCGTTCCGTCGCTGTTCATCGTCTCGAAGTAACGGTAGTTCAAATGGGTCGTTGGGGCGTGTGGATTAATTGGATGGATCACCAATGAGAGGCCACAAGCGAAAAACTTGACACCCGAGGCGTCGACTTCCCCTGTGGTTGGGTCAATGGGCAGATGCAAGTTCTTGTGGTCCTGTTTCATGGCTTTGATCGCTGGTGGGGACAAATTCCCATGAACCACACTGACGTTGACACCACCTTTTTCGAAGGTCGTACCGTTTTGCAGCACCATGGAAGTACCGCCTCCGCCGTCATTGCCACGGGTCCACGAATCAGCACGGAATTTGACGCTGTCTAGGGTCTCTAGACCCTCTGTGATCTCTTTTTGCTTGCGCAAGACCAACGCTTCCATCTTTTCTCTCATTGGGACGCTCATGACGACTGAGTAGCTTGGCTTTTGACGTCTGTACAAGTTATGTAGCAGTAGAAGCCTGGCTGAGTGAGCTTCCGAGGGCAGATGCCGTGTACCGACCCATATATATACGAGCTCCGGCTCATCGCACAGTTGGCAGGCTGGCTCTGAATTTTTCACTATGAAAAGCGATGAGGTGATACGAGCTGCCTTGGTATGGGCAGACAGGCTAAACGAGACAGACACCGGCCCTCCGCGGCATTGGGCGTGTGCTGCACCACGTCAGCATTCAGCCTCGCCACGAGACCTCAATTCGCTGACAGAGACGGTACATATACGAGCTACAACTATCGACGCCCAGAAACACCCGCAGCCTCGACTTGTGATCCACTAGAGCAACAGAAAACAAAGCCCAGTCACGTGACAAGACCCTAGAGCACTTACATCTGGTTCTCCCATGGTTGGCTGTATGTATGGTGTAGTGTATGATAACGCATTTAGAAATCTGAGTGGGCTTTGTGGTCTGTAACCCTCAGATCTAGTTGTATTCGCTACCTGACACCCCCAATACATGTAGGTATCACATACATATTCCCTATGTTATCCTGGTAAGTGTCTTGTTGACCGAACGGCTTGTATACTGACACAGCAGTCTATAACAATGGCAGTTACCCGTTTTAATTCATTTCATGCGTGTCAACGTCGGCCAGGACCAATGACAAATTGCCCGACCAAAGGCCAGCACCTTACCCTCCTTGGGTCGCACTGCCACGTTCTCCACCCTTGCACGTCACCAGGGTCTGACCGCAAAAGCGCCAAGAAAAAAACTCGGCCGGGGCTCTTTGCTTGGCCCCTGCCGCTGCTGCGCTTTCTCCGCTCGAGACCCGGACACAAGCACCCCGACACCCTTCAACCAACCTGTTACCCTGTCCGCACCCTGGCCTTTATTTCCGTTCGCAGTGACCGTTTGCGGCTTTTTTCGCATTCATGGCGTATTTTCGAAGAGCGTGCCGCAGTCTCCTTTGTTTTTGTGGCCTCAAGAAAATTCCCTCACCCAGCACTTGGCGGACCACAGCCATGGGATAGACCCTTGTGCTGGAACAAAGGGTCTAGGTCTTGGCTGAAGATCAATCCGCTTATTCCCGTGATTGTTAGCCAGGCTGATCGGTCCACAAGACAGAAGTCCGGTATTGAGGCTGACGCATATAAGCACGGGGTGTGCTTTGCACACCCCGTGTTATATATACCGGGAGTGTGCTCTGGTGAAAGCAGGGTTCTACCCCTAGTAACGGCTATGCTACGGCCTCTGTAATCTTTGTCTTGGCAGTGCCCTTTTCTCGAAAAGAGATTTTTGCCAAGACTTTTTCTCATTTGCGAAATCAGCTCGAATTAATCCGTTATCAGTGCACGAGCCTGCAGGGACAAAGACCCCGAGGACACAAAAAGAGTATATAACTTGCGAGCGTCCTACAGCAGTTTCAGGGCCCCTTTGTGCGAGGGTTATTGTTCTAAATCTAGTCACTTTTTTGCCAAGCCACAGGGCCAAGAGGTATTTTGGGATTGCATATATATAGTCCCTTGGCAGCGTGGATCGAAGCTATTGTGCAATAGCAAGAAAGGATAGAATCGTGAGGATAGCCCAGCGCGACAAGCAGAGTGATGTGTGTGATGCAGCAGCGCATGGCTATGCCGATACAGATGCACAGTCCAGGTCAGGACGCCAGTGTGGGGCGGGCGCAGGTGCTCCCCCCGCTACACGCGGTGATGCAGTGCAGACAGCAGGGGCCGGCAGGGCCGCCCCTGCTGCCTGCGGTGCCCACCGTACCGGCTCTTCCCACGTTTGCAGTGGAGCTGCAAGCGAAAAGGACGTTGGACAGGTTTTTGTTTGACGGGCCACGGTGCGTGCCGGTAGAACAGCAACAGACCCCATTCCAGAACACAGGGTTCGGCAGCGTGGCGTTACCCAGCGCGGCACAGCTTATGCTGCCGCACGTAGAGCTGCCCCAGCAGCCGCAGCAGATGCTGCTGCAGACGCCACAGCCTGCGCAGGTCCAGCCGGTACAACCAGTGCAGCCGGTTCAGACGCAGCCGGTTCAGACGCAGCCGGCCCAAACCCAAATTCAGGTGAAACAAGAGCCGAAAGGGTGCAAGGCGTGTCCTTCAGCAGAAAAGGCGCCCGCGACCCGTAAGAAGACCGTGAGGCCGAAAAAACCGTCCACCAAGGATCTGCCCTTGGAGCAGCGTAAAAAGTATATATGCAAGATCTGCAACCGTGGTTTCACAACGTCGGGACACTTGGCCAGGCATTACAGGATCCACACCGGCGAAAAGCGCCACGTGTGTCCGTTCCCTGGTTGTGGCCAGCGGTTCTCCAGACACGACAACTGCGTGCAGCATTACAAGACACATTTCAAAAACGGTGCTGTGCCTCCTCCTATGAAACCATGAGCTCTCCATATTCAATTCATGTACTACGATATAGATTTCATACCATATACGAATGCCTTGACGATACAGGAACGTGCTGCTGGTACAGTGACGGCGTGAAGGCATGCGGAAGTGCCCTTAGCGGTGATGACAGGGGTTACCCGGGGCCAGTTTCTGTCCTTAACTATGAGATGTACGGGTGTTTCACTCCCATAATGGAAAATTCTTCTCATCGCCAGCGCAGCTTCAGAGCTTCAACTATATATAGAGGGATAAGCTCAAGAACTTTCCTACACACATGGATCTATTATGAAAGACAAAGAACCTTCTCAGCTCGACAGAAGAGCATGAAACGGTCAGACATTGCGGCATTGTGGCATTGCCTAGAATTTCGTGCTGTCTACGTCTTGAGAGTCCTCAAGAGGTGATTGTAATACAATCATTGACGGTTTTGCGCTCGCTGAGTATTCTTTGCATGATGAAACACCTTTAACAACAACAACATGAATTTCTTCAACCGAATCATCTCATGAGGAATACTTACTTTGACATAGCTTTTTAACCCTGACATAAGCGTACTCAGAGAATGCGAAACCCTTGTCTATAGTGTAGAATGTGTATATCTTGAAATATAAGCAGCTCATCGCTTATAAAGCTGAAAAATTTCAGTCACAAGTACACTTGGCCTAAGGGTACAGAAGAGTCTTCGATAGGTCAACCTGTGCTGTTACGTGCCATAGATAGTGTGCAGAACTATCACTTGAGTCCCAGATGAGCGAGGTTGCAGATATCAAGATTTGTGAAAGGTGCTTGCCCTCAGAAGGCAAGATTCCCACTTTGACAAGATACCCTAACGGAAGAGAATGCAAGCTGTGCACTTTCCCGTTTGATTCCTACTCGTATACGATCCACAACACGACGTATCATACCGTATGCTGTCCCAAATGCGCTGCGAAACATAGGATCTGCCAGGTATGCCTCAACGACTTCCAGTACGGAATACCGATGCATCTCAGGAACGCTATGAAACAGTTGGTTAACGAGGAGGCGGACTCTGTGATACCTAAGAACGATATGATGAAGCGGTTTGTGGGGCTCAGTTCAAAACAGGTTGCGCCGTTGAACGTGGATAAGTTGAAACAGGCAGATTCCATTCGGAGATGGAGAGTAAAAGAGATGCCCTTTTATGATAGCTTGCAGGATTACAAAGGCGAGGCTCTATTCTTGTACAATCTGGATCCCAGATGTGATGAGATGCAAATAGCGTCGCAGCTTATAGTGGCTCTGGATAACAATCTGGAGCGTGAGAATGTCGTGGTAAAGTTGAATGCAAAATTGGGGATAGCCACAGTAACGTTTGTCACGGACCCAAAGACTTGGACACAAAGACTGATATCCATGTTGCCCAAGTTCAAACTAGGAGAGTCTTTGGTAAAGTGCTACCTGCCGATGAAGAACCGCAGAGTACGCATCACCGGGTGCCACTTACAAGATCTGGACGTCACTAAAGTTAAGACGGAGTCCGAATGGGACCGTCTTGTTCACAAGATCATCGTTAAGGAAGACCAAGCCATGGGAATTGATGCCAGCACATCCAAAAGCTTAAAACAAGCCCCAAATCATACAAAGAAACCCAAGACTGTGCGTCGCCGTCATAAGATAGATTTGTGACGGAAGGGTGCAGCTAGCCAGCCTGCCCTGTCCACAGTGTTTTCGTTTTTTACAGCTGCGCATTGCTGCCGTCATCTGTGTCTGAAGATCATAAAGGATTCGCTTACACTGACACATTGTGTAACTACAACTATAATTCAGTAGAACACGTCTGACCAGCTGCTAGTTTGAATCCTGATAGCTAGCATTATTTGATAGCTGGCAATAATATAACAGACACAAACGGCCCTTCGCTTGAAAACCCTCCATGAACTCGCTAGGAATACTATTTTACTCATTCTTATTCGCGTTCAACCAGTTCTACCAGTTGGTAGCCCCGTTGTTCAGCATTGAACTGATTGAGAGCGGCTCCACATCGCAGGTATGCGAGAGGTTTGACACCTTTCAGACGAGTATTCTAGATCCAATTCAGGATCCAGTGTTTCCCATTACAGAGACCAGCGTACACTCGCTCCAGGTACGACTTCTACTAGCCCTCATCGTTCTTCTGATTGTGGTTCACTTGGTCAAGGCAACTTCGCTCAGTGTCAGCACCCAGTATCTACACGAATCGATCCCAATGTACCACCATCTGAATTCAATTACGGGCAATTCAGCCGACTATACCTATACAGAAATCGATGAAGACCCCTTTCAAGATGTATCGCAGTTTTACCCAACTATGTCCATGCGATTCAACGGCACTGTGCAAGGCCAACATACTATGCTAAACAGACCGACTGACTTGCTTATATGGGACAATAAGATGTTTAATCCATCTTAGCCTACATACATAGTCTCTAGATATAACGACATTGGCATTGTGTAAAGAAACTATGCATTACTACTGCCTTGGATGGTGTCGCAATCCATACTAGCTCTTAGAATATCACTGGTGGGCTCATCACGGATTGCTCGGTGAAACGCGTCTGTAAGCCTTCTCTTTAACCATTTCTTTTGACGAAATATGGGTGTCTCAGTGACACTAACACACCCTTTAATGCTGAATCAACAGAAAGATACTTAAGCGATTGGCTGCGCTGTTAGACCGTGGTACTTCCGATATTGTGATCAGATCGTGAGAGAACATAGCGGATGCTAGTGAGATGTGCTCAAGTGTGAGTTTTTAAGGATTAGTACTGAATCGATAGAAGCTTGCATCAGGACGTCAAAATGACTATGACAGAGGCTGCGCTTCAGCGTTTGTTGAGCAGAGGATATCTGTCCCACGAACCTAGATCTATGGATAACATATTGGCATATGAAGGCATTGATGCTATGAGAGGTGTAGTGGTGTCGGACCTTAAAAGAGGTATGTCCGAGGCGTTTATTGACTCACTTCCCAGGGTTCCTAAGAGCATGCTAAAAGAAGGTGACTGCTGCGCCATATGCCAGTCTGCGTATTTAGATGATGAGTATCCGCTGGTTGCACAACTTCCTGGATGCAAACATATGTTTGATTTGGAGTGCTTGGCGATATGGTTACGCAGTAACGATTCGTGTCCTATGTGCAGAGCGGATTTGCGGGCAAACAAGTTGCAGATAGACACTTCGCAGTGCGAGCTCGAGGAGGATTTTAATATGTACGGATGATCCATTATCTTCGAGGCTTGTTTTTGACGTGTCAGGTCTCTTCTTGTTCGGTTTATACGTAACGTTTTGTTAGAATGAGGTTGCTATGTACAGAGTTGTTTATAAACCACCCCTGGCTCATGAGACGGAGGTTATTTGGAATAATCATGAGTATTGCGTAAGTCACCGTTCGGTCTCTTATTTCAGATGTTTGCTGAATTCTGGGTTCTTCAGCAACTCAACGATTCTGGAACCGACAGCGTCGTCAAGACCTTGCAGCTGTGCAGAAACGTCGATGGTATCCAGATTCAGCTCTTCTTTCTTCGCATTCAAATCTAGCGGTTCACGCTGGTATAAATTACATTTCAACCCGACACCGCTGATCCCGTGCTTCGAGATGTACGCCAACAGGGTGTCTACCACTTCTGGGTTAGAGTCGTAAAGACGGATCAATCTAGCATGCGTGTGTCTTTCAAAATTCTCTTTCGACTTAGCCATCACAAATGGCGCTCTGATCACGGTCCAACGCTTTCTCTTTGTAGGCAGTGGTTTAGGCCCCGTCATTGGAATACCCAGATAGAATCCTGCTCTGAGGATAAAGCTCGAAAAGAAGTCCAAATTCTCGTTATCGTACGACCGTAATTGAATATCCGCCACCACGTCACCGTACTGTGGTTTAATCTTCAATGGAGCATGGTAAACAGCCTCCACACACTTGGGAATTGGGGTCTCGGCCTCGTCAAATGGCAGGATTTTAGGCCTTACAGTACCATTCGTCGACTGGAATCTCACCGAGGAACGCAATAAACCTCTAAACATAACGGTTTTTTAGCAGAAAACTGGCTCAATTTGCTCAAATATTAATTGTTGATCGGTATCACGACCTCAGATATCCTTAGAGCAGCAGCAACGGTTCTATATCTCTCTTTTTTCCTGTAAGAATTGTCCAAAAATTTTCGTTAATTTGATCTTGTTCCAGTTCATCTCATCTTTAATCATAAAAGCTTTAAACGTCAAGAACACAATCATCAACAGATCAAATGGAACATCCACTGAACCGTTTGAGAGCCATTTGCAAGAGTTGAGAAGGATTGCGATTAGTGGCGAAGCGCCCGCTATAATATATTCTATTGTAGGGGATTTTGGTCGGATTTTTGTGACACTATGGGTAAAAGTAGTAAAGACAAGCGTGACTTGTATTATAGAAAGGCCAAAGAACAAGGCTACAGAGCCCGGTCTGCGTTTAAATTATTGCAGTTGGATGACGAATTCAATTTTTTAGATGACGCTGTACGAGTGGTGGATTTATGTGCCGCTCCCGGGTCGTGGTCTCAGGTTTTGTCTAGAAGACTCTTTCCAGAGAACAAGGATAACTCGGACAAGAAGATCGTTGCTGTCGATCTTCAGCCAATGTCACCTATTGATAATGTGACCACTTTACAGGCGGATATCACGCATCCTAGAACGTTACAGACCATCACAGACCTCTTTCAAGGTGAAAAAGCGGACTTCATCTGTAGTGATGGTGCGCCGGACGTGACAGGACTGCACGATTTGGACGAGTACGTGCAACAGCAACTTATTTTAAGCGCTTTACAGCTTTCCACATGTCTCTTGAGGAAAGGGGGCACTTTTGTGGCCAAAATCTTCAGAGGAAGGGACATCGATATGTTGTACTCCCAGCTAGGGTACTTGTTTGACAAAGTTGTATGTGCGAAACCTAGATCATCGAGAGGCACATCGCTGGAAGCTTTTATTGTGTGTCTTGGGTACCACCCTCCCGCTGATTGGGAACCGAAATTGGACGTCAATGTGTCCGTAGAAGAATTCTTTCAAGGTTGTGATATAGGAAAACTCAAACTAGACGATAAACTGCCGGATTACCGAGAAGAACCAAGATCTATTGCCAAGTTTATTGCTTGTGGAGGCCTTTCCTCGTTTGACAGCGATGCCACGTACCATTTGGATTCTCCATCACCAGCATTAGATCCCATACAATTTCCCACGAACCCTCCATACAAACAAGCTCTCGAGCTGAAACGGAAGGGTAAGATGACACGAGCCACATAAAGTCTTGACGAATATCAGTGTATTCAAGTTTGCAAACAGCTGTTGAAGGTAGGTACAAATATATACGAGATGATGGTATATACACTAGCATTAATTAAGAACTGAGTTCTACTTTGATTTGACCACTTAGTTCTTCTCTTCCTTGGTGATTTCTGGTTTCAATGTGGGGAACAATAGCACTTCTCTGATAGTGTTAGAATCAGTCAAGAACATGGCCAATCTATCAATACCACAACCCCAACCACCAGTTGGTGGAAGACCGTATTCCAAAGCGTTACAGAAAGTTTCGTCGAGCAATTGCGCCTCGTCGTCACCTTGAGCCTTTTGATTAGCTTGCTCTTCGAAACGAGCTCTTTGATCGAATGGGTCGTTCAATTCAGTGTAAGCGTTACAAATTTCCTTAGTTGCAACAAAGACTTCGAATCTTTCACATAGACCTGGTTGATCTCTGGATTTCTTAGCCAATGGAGACATCATTTGTGGATGACCAAAGATGAAAGTTGGGTTGATACAAGTGTCTTCCAACTCGCCAATCATCTTGTCAAGCATTCTGGCGTTGGTCAATGGAGGAGGACATTCCATCTTGTTGTCCTTTAGTACTTTCTTCATGAATTCACCGGTATCAGCGGTGTGCAATTGGTCGCCAGGAGGGAAGGTCACGTTGAATCTCTTTTCAAGTTCTTCCATCATGTTCATTCTCTTCCATGGTCTTGTAAAGTTCAACTCAAGTTCCTTCTCCTTGTCGTTTGGATCTGGGTGGTACTTGATGATGTAAGATCCAGTGATCTCTTTAACCATCTCAGAGAACAGTAGTTCAGTCATATCCATCAAATCGTAGACATCAGCGTAAGCCTGGTAAAACTCACAGGTGGTAAATTCTGGGTTGTGAGTCATGTCAATACCTTCGTTTCTGAACTGTCTACCAATTTCGTAGACTCTGTCCATACCACCAACAACTAATTCCTTCAAGAATAATTCTGGAGCAATTCTCATGTACATGTCCATGTTCAAATCGTTGTGGTGAGTGATGAAAGGCTTGGCAGTGGCACCACCGGCGATAACGTTCATCATTGGAGTCTCGACTTCTATGAAGTCTCTGGAGTCCAAGAATTTTCTGATGTATGAGATGATTTTAGAACGAGTGATGAAACGGCTTCTGGAGTCTTTGTTCATGATCAAGTCTAAATATCTCTTTCTGTATCTCAACTCTTGGTCTTTGAAACCGAAGTGGTCAGTTGGCAACATGTGCAAACATGGGGTTAGCAACTGAACGCGGGATACAAACACGGAGATTTCACCATCACCACCTTTCTTTGGGGCGGTTCTGCCGACGTAACCCTCTACACCGATGATGTCACCTCTCTTGATCAAATTGTGGTCATCTTCGTAGGCGGATTCGGTGTGATAGTCCTGTAATTGGGACATAACTTGGACCTCAACTCCGTCACCGTGCAAGACGTAGAACTTCAACTTGGAACCAGATTCTCTCTTGGCGTGGATTCTACCAGCGATGCACACTTTCTCGTCGGGCAAAGTCTCACCACGCTTCAAACCCTCATATTTCGCCAAAAACTCGGGCAAAGTGATTGTCACGTTGAACTTATGTGGGTATGGGTTAGGGCTCTGGCTGTTTCTTAGCTCATTGATCTGTCTGGATCTGGCTTCAAAGTACTGAGATGGGTCTAGATCAGCGAAAGCATCGGTATTGACCTTCTTCTTGGGCTCTGGGGTAGGCTTAGCAGTAGCCTTCTTAGCAGCCTTCTTCGCGTCCACTTGTCTCTGCTTGATACGCTTCTTCAACTCAGACTTGGACACCATTTCACCGGTGACATCGTCCAAGTGAAGGTTAGCCACAGATTCTGTGGCAGCAGCAACTTCGTGTGGTTGAGACATTATATTCAGTTAAAACCTGACAAATTGCGTGACCGAACTGATTGATGTTAGCCCTCAAACAAGTATCCAGAATCGATACAGCAGGAATCACATCTTATCTTTCCAAGTTAGTCTATTGTCATTGAGCTTTTCATTGAACATCGAATTTTTCACTAATCAGGCTCATCGTCAAAAGAAAAGTAATGCGTCACAAAGCGATGAGATGGCAGATAATGAGAGTGCTGGTGATGGATTGAAAGCGGTTTTCGTCGTCTCGTATGGTTCACGAGACCAGAATATTCATCAGGAAGACACTGTGAAATTTTCCTGGCAAAAAACCGATTGCTGGCAGATTTTTGCTCGAGCAAAGTTTGACTGTAATGTATGTCAATATCATTCCCGATGGATATTTGATGGTATAGTACTTTGAATGGAGTTTTAATCGTTACATAAATCGGCTATTTGCGATGTGCAGTTGTTGAGTATACTTATATACAAAAGTAGGGATATACCTACGATGCTAGTTGTTTTCATATGCCCGATATTGATATGGTAATGGAAAGTAATTTTGATGTAGTCTGACGTTTATTCAACACCAGAAGTCGTATGTTCTGTACAGCCATCCCTTGCGTTTTACTCTGGCTTTGTGTTCTTCGTCTTCCTGCCTGAGCAGTTCTGGGTCGTATTTCTTCCTGTAAGCATCCAAGTTAATCGACTTCAAGGGCACCAATAGTGTGAAGTCTCTGGTCCATAGGATATAGCCGAGGTAAAATACGATCCACACTGGGGCAGCCAAGTACGATGCGAAGAAGGCTTCGGCATCGGCCTTTCCATTGTTGCCGATTGGGAACAACGCAACCCAAAATTGGGCCACAAACACTAAAACGTTGAAACAGATGGCGTACAGGGACCCCCATTCTCCTGTTGTGGACTTGTATCCTAGATCGTCCAAAGGCTTGCCCTGTACTCTCATGGCTCTTCTGAATCTGTAGTGAGACAACAAAATGCCGGTCCATGTGAACAATTCTGCCAAACCAGCGATGGCAGCTAGCCATGTGAACACCTGCTCCTCATCTTTTGAAGTGGCAGAGAAAGCGATCACACCGACCACAGAACACACGATCAAGGCAATCAATGGTCTACCTCTCCTGTCGACGTAGTTCAAGATCTTGGGAGCCATACCTTGTTCAGCAAGAGAGTTCAACAATCTTGGACCAGTGTATAGAGAGGTGTTACCGACTGAGATGACTGAGATTAGGATAACGGCATTGACGAAGTGAGGAGCCACTTTAACACCGTGCGATGCAATGGCAATCACATAGGGAGATGCATGGGAGGCAGATCCGCCAGCACCCATCAAGAAGGGACTTGTTCTTGGCACCAAAAACCCGATCAAAATCATGGTCAATAGATAGATGAACAGAATTCTGTAAATGGATTTCTTGGTAGCATCAGGGATGGCCTTTCTTGGATTGACAGATTCGTTGACGGTTAGTGCGTATAGCTCTTGACCACCGTAAGAGAAGAAACCGTTGATCAACACATAACAGACACCTTTGAAACGGGACCCTGGGCCACCCTCGGCAAAGGAACCAGGATCATTCCAGTACTTGCCTCCGATGTATCCCGAGTTCCCAGCGCCTCCCGCGTTGATTACGATGCCCAATATGACAAACCCGATGATCATCAAAATCTTACAAATGTTGAAGACGAACTCGAACTCTGCGTACCATCTACTGGACCCCCAGTAGTGGATCGTGAGCAAGAAGACGTAGAAAATCACCACAAATACATCAGGGTCGATCGATTCGTTCCAATACTTGATGGTTAAAGTCGAGGCGATCAATTCCAAGGGCAACACGGTGGCCCATTGGATCAAACTTAGGTAAACGGTAGCGAAACACCACGCTGGCGATATGAAGATCGACTGGTACGCACTGAAATTTCCGGGAAGCTTGGGATAAGCCAACGCTAGCTCTCCGACGGCTTGCATCATGATATAACTCACAATAGAGACAAGGACGTAACCGATCACTAGCCCGGCTGGCCCTCCGTAGTATAAAGACTTACCGTTTGCAACCAACAAACCGGTACCAATACCGGTGCCCAAAGACATGAAGATAGTGTGCCTGGGCTGGATGCTCGACTGAAGCTTCGATGCAGCAATCATGCGTATGTTCGGTTGGTCGTGGTCACGTGACTCGCCTGCCCCATCTATCTTATCCTGGTCTTCGGCCAGCTCGTGCGCGCGCCGGCTCTGTCTTTCGCACACGCTTTCCAACACTTCTAGGTCATATCCATCGTCTCCGGGCTCTGCCCTCTTGAAAGAGTCCACTACACGGTGCCACAGCCCGTCCCGAATCTCTATCGAATGCTTGTCCACAGTGGAAAGACTAATCTGAGTGTCATTTGAGTTCTTTTCGTTCATGCGCCCCGAGGCCCCAAGGCCTCCGTTACTATGGCTTGTAGACATGTCTTACCTGTTTAACCACCTTGCAAACTGCAAGCTATAGCTTCTAGAGTCTCTGTTCTGCCGGCTCGCACATCTTCTTCTGCTATGTCATCGCACTTCCCTTTATATTACCTACATTACTTATATACTATAAGTGTCAAAGGCCTGAAAAGAAACGCAAGCTAAAGACCTGGAAAAGGCGATACCTATGACTGATCCGCTGCGCTGCGCTTGCGCACGCGCAGCGTTACGCTATACTCCGCACTCCGCAACGCCTACTCGCGTAACCACTCATCATCAGTCTTCGTCTGATAGACATTCACCGGAATCGCAGTTTCTGCCCATTATGTCTGATAAATGGAGCTTATCAGATACTGGACGACAGGCCACCTCTAAGGCAAACCGGCAAGCAAACTGGCAAGCCATTCAGCGAGCGAAAGGGTGTGCCCTTTGGCTTGCTCATCACTAGCTCATCGGAGGCTCGAAATTTTTCACGTTTCTTTTTGTGGCATTTTCTAGCACGGCTCTTGGCACATTTGGTGCCGTTCAAAGACGGCATGCCGGTTCCGGAGAAAGTATGGGGTCGAACGGCACTGTCGGCGCAAATGCTGGTGGAAGATGTGGGGATACGTGGTGCTGGTTTGAGTTGGTTGCCACGTGATTCCGGTACGAGTGAGGGTAAAGGTTCTGGTGATCACGTGACACATATAGTATACATGCAATGATACTTACGGCGTTAATGAGTAGTTGAGCGTCAGTCGTCGGCGTTCTTCTCTATCCAGGCCTTGAGCTCAAGCCAGTTCAGCTCGTGTAAGTTTTCTGGCGAGTACACGTCTACCGGGAACGTCTTTCTCACGGCTACCAGCGTAGGCACCCTGTGCACTCCGAAGCGGAGCATTGCCTCTCTGGTGTCGAGAAAGTCAGTTTCGACGTCGCAGATGTTGATCCGCTTTTCCGTCTCGAGCAGGACAATGCGATTGAGCGCGCCAGTGAGCTTGTTGCAGGGGTCTGTGCCCCGCACAGTGAAGTTCAGGATTAGGGGCACCCTGTTGTTGAACATGAGCACTTCGTTAAGCTCGTCGTCGCTGCGGATGGGCAAGAAGCATTGATTCTTGCCCGTCTTGACGTACGACTGTGCAGGGCTTGCGCTCTCATCCTGCGAGAACGGGTAGATGATCTTCGACCACCACGAGCTGTGCCTCAGCACGGCAATGCTGCGAGGCGAGTACGCGGCACGCAGCGTCAGTTTACCGGTCTGAGCAGTGAGAGTGCGGAGCATTGTTGCGGTATTCGTTGGGTACTCGTACTACGCTACGTGCTAGATGTAGAAGAACCAGCCAAGTGCAGGAAGCGGCCTTCGAATGGTGAGTGCTACAACAGATATACGTAGAGAGCAAACTACAAAGGAATAGATTCGAGAAAAGCGTTCAGTCACGTGACTGCATTGACGTCACGTGACACAATTTTCTACATGCGAAACTCAAACCTCATGCGTATATCCGGGATTTAAGGATTGCATCTTCGCCATTGGCAGCAGGCTCAAGGGTGCATCCGCAGTACTTCGCTACATGAACACGAAAATCAAACCTGCATCCAGACTGCTGGCCCCAAACCGAACCGGGATCTGCAAAGCATGAAGCCCAGGCTGATTCTTTTGATAAGACATGGCGAGAGTGAGTCCAACAAGGACAAGAAGGTGAACGAACATACGCCGAACCATCTGATACCGTTGACCAGAAACGGCAAGAACGAGGCCAGAATGGCAGGGATCGAGATTCTGCGTCTTTTGAACGTTGACGACCAGTCTCTGATCGACAAGATCGAAACGGAATTGAACTACAAAGATGACAGAAAACCGCTGGCGCACAATTACCAGCGGACGAAACCGGTGAAAGACACCGACATCGTGTTCTACACGTCTCCATACCGCAGGACGAGAGAGACGCTAAAGGGAATCATCGAGATGATCGACCGGTACAACGAGCTGAACTGCGGGATCCGGGTCTGCGAGGGCGAGTCGTATCAGCCGCTGGGCACACGCAGATTGGCACACTGGCAGTGTCCCGTGTTCCCCAGTGCCGTTTTCGAGAACAGCGAGAGCGTCACGAATCTGCGACTGATGATGGCGTCTGAAGCCTCGACTCCAAGGGCTGTGCAACCGCCCGAGATCAAGAACTTTCTGCATTACCGTGTCAAAGAGGAGCCCAGGATCCGCGAGCAGGATTTCGGGAACTTTCAGCAAACCGCGTCGATGACAGAAGTGATGAACACCAGGGCCAACTACGGCCATTTTTTCTTCCGGTTCCCGCAGGGAGAGTCTGCGGCAGACGTCTACGATCGCTGTTCTGGCTTCCAAGAGTCGCTGTTCCGCCATTTCGACAAAAGCGGTGGCAAGAAAAGAGACGTGGTGGCCATTGTCACCCACGGCATCTTCCTCCGCGTCTTCTTGATGAAATGGTTCAGATGGACCTACGAGGAGTTTGAATCGCTGATGAACGTTCCGAACGGAAGCGTCATTGTCATGGAACTCGACGAGAAAGACGATCGGTACGTGCTGCGCACCACGCTCCCCAAATGGTGCTGACGCGCGACGTGCCAGGTCTATAGTAGCATGTATGCGGACGAACCTCAATAGTTGAGCATTGGTCACGTGCTTCAAATTTCCTTACCTGTATTACATCTACATATTACCCGAACATATTCTTTTCCATTCCCTCTGGTCAGCATCCACTAAAGCAAAAACAAACAGGGACAGAGACACGTCTGTCCTCAGGGTCAGACCGGGACATCGATGCGAAACCCCGGGCCGTCCGTAGTGGACGCCACCAACGGGGCCCAATGACGTGCTTTTCCCGGGTGGTCACCTGGCTTGGATCCAGATTTGTGGTTGCCCGGCCCACCGATCAGCTGGTTGAGTCTGCCTCATGGCTTCTGCCCTGTAAAGATCAACTGGTATAAATATAACGGCTTCTCATTTGAACCTCTCTGTCATTTAGGGTAGGGAATGTGGAATTGAGCTCTGTACGCTTAATTGGCATTCAATTGCACTCAGAGCAGCAAGGTAAAGTATACAGAGCAGTATACCAAAAACTTATACACAAGAAACTCACGCACAATGGCTAGAACTTTTTTCGTCGGTGGTAACTTCAAGATGAACGGAAGCAAGGCTTCTATCAAGGAAATTGTGGAAAGGCTAAACGACGCTTCGCTAGCTTCTAACGTAGAGGTCGTGCTAGCACCCCCAGCTACATACTTGGATCTTGCTGTTTCTTTGAACAAGAAGAAGCAGGTGAGCATTGGTGCTCAGAACGCATACTTGAAGGCCTCTGGTGCGTTCACCGGTGAGAACTCGGTAGAGCAGATCAAGGATGTGGGTGCCGAATGGGTCATTTTGGGACACTCCGAGAGAAGAACGTATTTCCACGAAACCGACGAGTTTGTCGCCGACAAGACCAAATTTGCGCTAGAAAGCGGCGTCAAGGTGATCCTATGTATCGGTGAAACCTTGGAAGAGAAGCAGAAGGGCGTCACTTTGGACGTCGTGCAGAGACAGCTAAAGGCCGTGCTGGACAAGGTGCAAGACTGGACCAACGTGGTAATCGCATACGAGCCAGTGTGGGCTATCGGTACCGGTTTGGCTGCCACTGCTGAAGACGCCCAGGATATCCACCACTCGATCAGAGAGTTTTTGGCCCAAAAGTTGTCCAAGGACGTTGCTGAGTCCACCAGAATCTTGTACGGAGGCTCTGCCAACGGTAAGAACGCCGTTACCTTCAAGGACAAGGCCGACGTTGACGGGTTCTTGGTCGGTGGTGCTTCTTTGAAGCCAGAATTTGTTGACATTATCAACTCCAGAAGCTAGACTCTTCACAGTACGTACATGTTTCGAAATTCCACTACGTAGCATCTATCTACTTAAACTAATGCTATCAACGCCTTTACACTAGGATTCCGTAGTACTTGGCTCTGGGATACTCCGCCAGCAAGTCCGGCCATTGCACCACGAATTCGTCTGCAAACGGATACACTATCTTCCCCGTCAAGCTGAGTCTGTTTGTGCGCGCCAAGGACTCGACATACACGATTCTCGAGGGCTCCCCGAGAAACAGATGGTACAGCTTCATCCACAACGCGATCATACAACAGGTTCCGGGCCCATTGAGCAGCGTCAGGTTCGGTTTTCCTGCCATAGAACGCTTGACGCGGCACGTGATCAAAGACGACTGTATCAAAGTCTGCACGACGGACCGCACAGAGCCCACCAGAGAGCTGCCTACGTCTCGTGCCTTGTGAAACCGATGGTGCTCCACGCGGGTGCTCGGTGTCAGCTGGCTCGCAACTTTGTCTCGGAACTTGTTCACGCTGTTCTCATCGCTGTATCCCACATGTACTGTCACGTGACCTGGCTTCTCGAACAGCAAGCCTCTGTAATGGTCCAACAGCCGCAGCATTTCGCCTGTGTGGCCGCCAGATCCCAAAAAAACAAACAGGACAAAATCCTGCATCCCGTCATTGGTGGGATCACCTTTGCCGTCCGTTCCTGACGCTGCTCCGAACACCGGAACCACGAAGCACACTCGAACCAAACATGCTGTTACGCACCACAGAAGAACACACCACACTACGGGCTCGCTTAAAAACATCGCTGCACGCCGTTGCTACGCTGCACAACCCTTGCTATCCAATGCGTTGCACAGCATTGTTACACTCTTGCACTACGTCTCGTTCTTGTTCTCATCGTCGCCAAATCTCGATAGCATGAATTATGCTGAACCTGCAATATAGCTCAGAATTCAGTAATAAGAAGTTGTCACGTGATCAGTGTTGCCTCATTAGGCAATTATCGCCTACGAAATTTAAATTGCCGACCAAGCCTGCTGCAGTTCAATAACGTTACCTGATTCGGAAATGTTACGTACCTGCATCAATATAGCGCTATTCAGCATGCTCGAGACAAAGGTATCCAGATGCAGTGCGGCTCGGCAACGCGTGCTTCAGGTACGCGTCAGGGCCGCTGCGGGGCATACTGCTGAATGCGCTAGCTGTAGCAGGCTGTGGGCTTCTTCCTTTGTCACAGGATAGCAGTATATATACAGAGTCTGCCAAAAGAGGAACGTAAGAAAGCACTGCCAAATCAAAAGACTAACACAGCGCCCGAAGACCACACACAGCGCACACTACACAGAATGAGCAAGCCAAGAAGCACGATAAAACGCAGTACCGTGATACTGGACGACACGATGGTCCGCGACTACAAGCTGGCGCTGGAAAAGCTCTCGTCGGAACAGAACAAAGGGTTCGCAGCCAGATCGGAATCCAGCTGCTCGCTCAACTCGGAACTATCTATGGACTCGATCCTGTCACGTGACACCTCGATTCTCGATCTGATCATCAGCGAGCAACCACAAGAGGACAACGCGGTAGAGATACTGTACCTCACGCACGGCGTGCTGGCCAAGGATCAGGACCTGGACTGGGACTCCTGGGACACCGATCCCGTCGCAGTAAGCAGGACGGCCCTCGAATTTTGACCTAGAAGTCTCCACAGTGAAATCAGGCACTCGGACCCCTAATTTATGCCTCGGTTCACGTTTCCATTCAGTTCACACCACTATGTGGTTTCCATGTAATTCTATACAGTTTAATGTTAACACCCTTTAGCAAACTAGTCCGGCGTTGCAGTGAGCCATTTTCCAGTCCACAGGGTAGCTTTTTCGCCATGACAATCATATCGAGTTACGGCTTGTGCCAGAAAGACAGGCAATGTCACCCTATAATGCTGTGCCAATGGTACCAGTTCCGTAAGCAGCAAATCGTTGTACGGTAAACGCTTGGCAGCTGGCCTGGGACACGTTCATAGAATAGTCTCTGTACAGACCTTTGTGCACCAAAAGAGGACTGGAAATTTCTAGACTGCGCCAGTATGTGCCAGGGTGTTACCCGGACGTTTGTCCTTCAAGGGACCGGTAAGTCTCGTTATTAGAGCCTTTGAGCCTGTAAGAAGCGATGAGAACGGTTAAGGAAAGACAGAGCAAAACAAAGGTGCTAGGGGTGCACTAAGAGCGTATGACGGGTTGCATTTTTAGGGGCGGTATAATGTCTGGTGTGTTTAGAATTTTCTAGGATTTTCGGAGTGCCAAATCAAGGGTTATGTGTGGTGTCAGTTTAACCGTAGGCTATGGCTCTCATGGACCAGTGGTTAGAGGCAGGAAAAGGTATAAATTGAGAGGGTCTGAGCCAGAATGAGAGATCACTCGCTTTCGGATGATAGTTATTTGTTGTAGTTCAATCATAAGTCTCAAATAACCAGAGATATTTGATTTCATAAAGCATATCAAGTGATCACAAGACTATTCATACAGCGATAAGATGTCATTCAACTCACCATTTTTCCAATTCTTCGACGCTATCAACCAAGAAGTTGACCAGTTCAACAGACTGTTGAACTCCTCCGGGTTCGTGGCCCCAAAGCAGATTGAGGGCAGTGACTCTTCGGATTCCAGACAGGTTACCAAGCCTTCAAAGAACAACAATGCCTTGTCCAACTGGTTCCAGGACCCATGGTTCGCGGACTTCGGCAAGGATTTGATTCCACCTCTCGATATTTTGGACCATGAGAAGGAGTACGAAGTCCACGTCAGCGTTCCTGGTATCAAGGAGAAGAAGGACATTGGCTTGGAGTACCACAAGGACTCCAACGAGATTGTGATTTCCGGTGAAATTCCAGACGTCACAACCGAGCAGACCAAGGACTCAGCCAAGATCAGAGAAAGAAGATACGGTAAGTTCAGAAGAGTGGTCAGGTTGCCTGACTCTCCAGGCATTGATGTCGAGAACATCAAGGCGAACTACTCAAACGGTGTGTTGGTCTTGAACGTTCCAAAGTTGAAGCCAACTGAAGAAGAGAAGAACAAGGTCTTCAGAATCGAGGTTGGCGATGGCTCCGCTAAGTTATAAACATAGAAGGGGTTAAGCTGGAACTGACACGCCCTCGATGTGGCCTGGGAAGGGACCAAACAGCCGAATTCCAAAATAAAATCTCAATGTGTTGACCAGATTCTGATTTTTCCGTGTGACTTGCTTTCGATACGCGGCTGTTGGGTTCTCGGGCTTTTATGACGCTATAACGGCTCTCTTGTGTGTACGGTTGCTTAGGTATCTAACTATGTAGCCATTAATCGAACAAGATTCAAAAATTGAACTATCAATCATCTTTTACCTGTCCAAAGTAGCATTCCACTTCGAAATTTGAACCAAGTGACGTTGTCCACGTTTCTAAGAATGTATCGGGTGTAAGTATATTAACAACATTATAAACCGTGGTATATACTAGTTTCTTATAGCAGATGCGAACGTGTAAGAAGTAAGGAGGTCCTTGGTCATGTTCAAGAATAACTTTCAGTCGACCTTGATAGAAGAGTATATCTTTCTGACAAGAGCCAGACTACTCAAGAAGCCGATTGAACCCGTCACTATACAACATAACCCACTGATGAGCAGAGAATATCCCAAGTATAGGACGACTGTAGACAGTCCACCAAGTCTGAGCTTTGTGAACAGAATGGAGTGACAGAAAACGTAGAATGCGCAACCGCAACCGCCAATGGCGAAACTTCTCCACTGCCACTTCCAGTTTTCCATACATAGTGAATAGTATGTCAGTAGCACAGTGATCAAAGACGTCGTGAGAACCAGCAACAAGAACGAGAAGAGTAAAAATCCGAACATATAGTATATCTTGTTGAACCATAGTGATGAGTAAATGAAGAAAAGCTCAACAGCAATTGATCCGAATGGGAAAATACCGGCGATCAAAGCAGCTGGAACGCTCTTCAAGTACCAAGGTTGGAATGGAATCTGTCTGGGAATCTGATTTGTCTTAGTTGGATGTTCGTCGAAATGGCATTTCTTCCATGCAACGACAGAGCCAATTGCTGACAACGGGATGGAAATAATGAACCATAGCACGACAATGACTAAAAGGGTTTGGAAAGGAATGGCACCAGAGGAGTGAACAAAAATCAAGAAGAAATTCAAGCCAAGAACCACGGTGAAAATACAACCAGGAACCAGGATAGGGGTTAAAACCAGATTTAACCTCCATGCTTGGCCTTTGAAGAATTTGTAAGTAGCCATAGATGTGTAGGAGCCAAAACAACCAAAGATAGCATAGAGAATGAACATGACAGTGGTCAATGATCCACGAGAGCTTGGGGCAAGGAAACCCACACATGCAAACACGATGGTTGTAAGGGTCATCAACGCGATTTGAGCACCTGACCCAACGAGAACTGATAACAACAATGGATGAGTTGGGGTACGGAAAACATCTCCGTGAATCAACTTCCACCCGGTTTCCTCTTCGAAGTCATTTTCCAAATTCAAGTCGTTATAGCGAGCCAAATCGTTTTGCAGAGCGTTGTACAACGAGTGAACCATGACCGATGAGAGCAACATGACGATGATCGAGAAATTGATTAAAGAGAACCATTGAATCTTAGGATCGTAGACGTGCAGATATTTGTCCCATCTGGTGGCCCACACGGTGTCGCTGGGAACCCATTTCACAGAGTAGGTGAAATAAACTTTGTTATCCTTTGTTTCATCCAACAACAGCGATTCTCCAGTGCTGTCACAGCTATCTGCACTGCTACGTTTGATCGATGCTGGAGTCACAGTGACACCGACAATTCTGTGATTTCCGTTCCCTCTATCGTGATATTCGACCTGAATCTCGTAATGGTTGACGAAATATGGAATGGATTTCGGCTTCCCGTAGATTTTCACACTCCGGTCATGCAGATCGACCCCAGATTCGTCCAGAGACCTGCTTGGCTTGTCCAAAACATCGATCAAACCCAGCTCAAAGCCGTTCCCGTAGAAATGCGTCTTCGTCTTCGCATCCTCCATCTTTCTGGCAGCCGGTAGCCCGTCTATGATCCAGTTTTGGAAGAACCCATTGATGATCAATTTGTTGATAAACTGCGCATCTTCCCCGGGAATAGTACTCTCACACAATGGAACACACTCTACGTCCTTCAAAAGCTGCAATTTAAACGGCGAGTTGTATATGCGGTCCCCGAAAATAATAGACCCAAGAGATTCTGGCTGCTTTTCCAAATGTTCTGGCTGGCAGAAGTGAAACTTCTTGTAATAGTAGTCAAACGAGTACAAGAACCTCTCTTTATCGCCTGTATCGTGGTTTTCCGAGTCGACATGCTTGAAATACTGCGAGGGCGTCAAATGGTTAACCAGCAATGGGATAGAATCGCCCTCATGGTAAGTGGTCGGTGCTACTCCAGGCAAATAGAACGCATCCACCAAAAGCGATCCTATGAGGGTGCAAACACACAGGCTTCTCCACACGTGTGATAACATTTCTGCTCTGAAACTTTAACAGAACACGCTTGTGATAGCTGGCTTCCTAAATATCACTTACACAATGTCAGACATAAACCACTGAATCCAGGAACGTGTTCTTTTCCAACCTTAAAGTAGCTTGATAAAGCCCAAGATTTGGCATTTGATCTTCAATGACGCCAATTGAGAAGTGTTGATAATTATGGGGTTACCCGGATAAAATTTTACATATTAAATGCTATCTGCATGGCTTTTAGCACTGACAAGTGCGATTCATGGGGGATTTTGACGGCTCTTGCGGTGATTTGGTTTCCCGACAGCTACTACTAGCCTAGAGGCTTCGAAGTTCTCTCAAAATACCTCAAAAGGCGTTCCTTTCCCTTTTCTTTAGAACAAGCATTACGCTGCTATACTATACCGAAAAGTTAAAGGCTTCAGTACTGCAGAGCGAAACATTGGGGCAGACAAAAAGACTTCCTGAGGCTGAGTTGGGTGGCTAGAAACACCAACGTAGCTGGATAAGTGTAAGTGTGTATTAGACGTTATGTCGCTGCACTTTTCGTACGAGAAGTACATGAATCTGAAGGAATATCCAGCACATTGGTCCAATGCTATACCGCATGAGATATCGAAAAAAGTGATCTATAACACGTTGTCTCCGTGCATATGCGTACAAAGTAATCCGGAACTGGACGAACACTTGAGAGAGATGTATCAGATTGATTCCTTTCCCATGCTTTTCCGTTATTTTGGCGACTACATCCAAGACAGAGACCAGATTCCATCGACGAGTACCTTAAATTTAAACGATACAGAGCAATCCATTGCGATAAAGCGAAGACCCAGGTCAGACTCGCTGATGCAGAGGCAGGCGTCCGAATGCGTACGATTTACGAGGTCTCTAGAAGATTTGGTGGCCATTGATTCAGAGGATCACATTTTAAAGCCAGAAGACATCGATAGCTTTCTGGCTCAGTATCTGGAGAATTTGGAGCCTATCATGGCTGAGACAGAGGTGCCGAGCCAAGTTTTGAAGCATTCCATCTATCATCGGTTCTACATCACACTCTCGTCAATCAATCTGTCACGGTATCACAGTTTCCATCATCCGGTGGTAGCGTTGATACCGTTGGACGTGTCGAAAAATCAGGGCTACGAATACGCTAGAGAGCTGTTGATCAGCTTTAAGAACTTGAACAACACGCTAGAGAACTTTCCTGAGTTTATAAACATCAATGATATCTTGCCCATTTTTGTTATGTGCTATGATGAGAAGTCTAGGGAACAATGGGAATCAGTGCAGTCTTTGACCAAGAGCTTCAAGAAGCAGCTTTTCGTTGAGAGCGTGGCGATTCCTCTGTTCACCTCGTACGATAATCCTCAGTACACTACACTGCATTCCCCGATAACAGTGTCTTTGCATGAACAAGTTAATGACATGTCTCACCCTGTCTCAATCAAAATACCGTCAAGGTTGCTGACACAGATATATGATACCATTTCTTCTATCGTAGAGGACCTGATGATTCCCTTCATGAATAGAAAGCTTGTATTCTGGGACGAAACTGTTCTACAACCTCGAAAGTCGATCTTTCACAGCAACAAGTTCTTCAGGAAGTTCCTCTCATCGCCAAAACCAAACAATGCACCGCAACAAAAGGCTACAGATTCAGAACATAGTTCTTCAAGCGACATCATGTTCCCCTCGGGTTCATCGGAATTCCTTTTGAGAAAATTAGCCGATTGGTCGTTCATGTTATCCGATTTCAAGAAGGCTTACTCGATATATGATCTGTTGCTCAAAGATTTTGAAGCGTACCCACAATATCTTGCACCTTGTTTAGAGGCAAAGTCTGTCTCATTGCTGATGGGTGCCCAAAGCATAATCACCGCCAAAACTATTAAAACAGAGGTAGAATCTTTAATCAGTAGAGCTATTGAACAGTATCAAAAGCAAAATATGAAGCAAACCTTACCTTTGGTACATTGCATCTTAACATTTGCCGACCTTTTGTTGTCCTTAAGTGATACCTGGGTATCTGCACCATTAGCAGTTAACTATTTGACTTCCATCTTGGATTACCATCTCTTAGGTCCATACGCATCCGTGATAATCTGGGAAAGGATAGCTTATGCTTACGAGATTTGCATAGATATAAGGGTTAATGAACATTTTGTACCACGGCCAGAAGACCATAGAAGCGTCGATGATTTGCCTGGACAAAGCACCGAAAAGATTCACCAGGAAGACATTCCTGATGACGTCTCTGAGGATAGCTGGCATAATCCTTATAAACTCGAACAGAAGAACGTACGATCAGAGGGGCTGACCAGATTTAGAAAGTCTGCGTTGTATCAGTTGGTTGCAGCTAAAAAATGGTTAGAACTAAGCAAGACCAATCAGGCAAAATGGTGCATATATCAGGCATCTCCTATCTACGAAGGGCTACAGTTGGCCAACCGGAATGGAAGCCTGTTCAAAAAATTGAACACAGAGTTGATGGAATAAATTAGCGAATTTATCGTCGTAACTAATTAAAACCGTTTGTATTAATACCTACATATGAGATAGAGTGTTGTTAAATTCTATTAATTCTGTTCAAATGAACTTCATCAGTTTCTCCGGAGGAACCGTTTCCAACATATCATTCTGATTGATTCTTGGTTTGAGAGATTCGTATCCTCTTTTCCTCATGAAAATGAATGAAACGACTGTTCCAACTAGACCAATGACCGCAACGGTTGCCAGAGCCAGCGCTAGCCCGATTAACACAATAAAACCTCTATCGATCTTACTCTTTTTCGAAGACGACTCTTGACTAGGTGACGGTGATGTGGTAGGAGAAGAGACCGAGGGTGCGTTGGAGTCGTTTGTCTTCAAAACAGTTTGAGAAGACGAAAGATACAGGTTATCTATGTTTTGAAAGAACGATCCCTGACCATTTTGCGAATCATTCTGCGATGGCCTCGAAGTAGCAAAGTAAGGCTGCCACAGGTCTTTGCTTTGGTCAAAAACAAAGGAATCGACGTCGCCGTACTCTGGTGAATTCAGCACTCCTTCCACCAAAAAGACATGGGATCCTTCGTCCCTCTTCCTCGAAGCTTCATTTGGAATTACTATGAGTCCAGATAGAACCGAGTTATTTTCCAAGCGTGGATTGATGGTACTCCATTCACCATCTCTGAGCTGCAGAAGTTCCTTAGCGGTATGGCCGACAATATTTTCGGTAGTGTTGTCAAGCGTGCTAAATGAAAGTAGTGGTTCTGGTCCGCTCTTCAATATGGCTAAGGAATTGTTGCTAACGTTCATGGATATCAACTGAACATTAGAATGGTTGAGTGTTTGAAGTAACCCTCCAATCAATAAGGTATCACCTGAGTCAGCAAACTGCAACTGTCTCACATCGCCTAAGATAGACCCATTCAAAAATTGATTCCACTTGCTGTCCTTATAGTTGTATAAACACAGATCTCTGCAGTCATCTACTTCATAAGATCCTCCGACCAATACGCTGTCATTTGAGTTGAAAAAAACCATAGCGTTGACATATGAAGACGAATCAAACTGCGAACGACCTACACTCTCGTAGCCCGTGAGGTTTAAGACTGTGAATTGGGTATCGTATTGACTCAAAGACGTGGATCCATTAGTCCCTACAGCAATTATGTTCTGCTCCTTATCATATAGCAGAGCATTGATTGGGGAAGACCACTGTAATTGTAATAGATGGGATGAAGAATTTGTATTGGAAATCATCACTCTGTACTGAGTACCATTGGACAAGTCCTCTCGGAGAGCATACAAGGTAGATGTCTCATTTAGATACGAGGCTCTCATAGGATGAGATGAAGGCGGAAGTTCAGGAAGTTGTGATTCAGATAGATCCCCACTCGATGAAAGCTTGACAATACCATTAGTACCACCCAAGGATCTCTTCAAAATGGAACCAAAAAGCAATGAATCCTCATACAGGTTACTACCTGCTGCGCTCCCTCCAATAGCAAATGTGGAGGAGTTCGAAACATATGTAGCTGCACTCACGTTAAAGATGTAAGCATCGTCAAATAGAAGAAGCTCACTTCCATGAACAGTGACATTGACGATATTGTCAATTAAAAGATTCAGTTGACCGAAATTGTTGAAGGTGTTACCATTATAGCTCAAGATTTCATGCATTGAATCGTTATTATCTGTATAAGAACCCACGAGAAGTATGCCTTGCGAGTAAGTGAAAATTCCTGTCGTATAACCAGTAGTACGCATCCTTTGAGATGCAGACACAGAAAGATCATCATCCAACTCAATCTTGGCGATTCCGCTAAAGTTTCCAGCGACTAGCAATTCGTTACCAATTACAGCAGCAAATAGCTCAGAGGAAGCTGGTACACTATTCACAGCATATCTATTGATGGTTCCATTGGACAAGTCTAGCGATGCCGTAATATTTTCGGTGTTGTATTGGAATAACCCATTGAGCCTAAAAGATGCATTGTTGGAGATTGATTCAGTATCGATGAATTCCGTAATTATTCCCAACTTACCAACCACCATTATAGGATCTGGCTGACCAAACGAGCTGTCCCAAGTGACAGTGATCTGAGGAGAGGTCGACAACATTCCTGAATAAAGTGGGTCAAATTTATCTTCATTGTTAGTCTGGTAAATAAGTTTGGTTGACAGAACCTCAGTGGTAACGCTATCGATCATGGTGACATTGACTATACCTCTTTTAGAACATGAGTTGTCTTGCAAACAGCCTGGTGTGTAGACGTTGATGGTATATTTACCGGGGTAAGTGATATTTGGATGAAATTCTGCATATGGGTTACCATCTGACACCGCAGCCATAACGTAAGCTTCAGAACCAGGATTTGCATACCAGCCAGAATCGGACAGTTCAGTTTGAGAATATTGGCTCACCGCATCGCAGTTGGGGATGTTGTAGGTGTTATTCGAGAAGACACTAAATTCAGTCTCGAAAATTTCAAGGGAATGTAGTGCCACGCTATTACCGTAAGAATCCAGCGAGACAAACTGTAACATGGTGACAGGGACGTTGTTGACAAAGGCAAATTCTTGAAAAGATGATGACCATTTTAAGTCAGTGCTATTGTTGTTAATAGTTTTCGACCTTGAAGCAGCAGAAGAAGACTCACTCAGTTCTGTCAAATTAGCGGCAGGTAACAATGGGCACCAGGCATCACATTGTTTCAGATCGCCAGTAATTGGATCAATGTAGGTAAGGTTCATTATACCGTTAGCAGGACTTGTGATGATTCTGAACATAGAAATCTCGGAAGACTCTTCCAGAGAATTATAGACTCTTACCTTGGATGGATGAATCTCGTTTACCAGATCGAACTGTAATACCGAGTGAAGCGCGTCGGTAACGGACCAACCGTTACCTCCCCCGCTGGAAGGGCAGATCAAGGAATCCTTCTGAACAGTTCCTCCAGTAATTGAAGACAGCTTCAATGGCACAGACTGGTCCAGTTGAAGATCAACTATATCGGCACTGGAACCGTTGGTTCCATTAGTTACTGCCTTCACTAGAGATGAATTTTGAAGACTTTGGAAACTGCCTGCGAACAATATGTTCGTGTCGTCCAACTGGATGACAGAGTTGACCGAAGAATTGCCTCCAAAACCTTGGAATGGAAAGAGTCGAGTCTCATTTTGAGCTCCGTCCCAATATATAGCACCATGTCCCACTGACTCTGATACTTCGTACGAGAAGTTGCCTGCAAAAATGACACTTTGGTTAATTGATAGGATGGAATTAACGTTTTCGATCTCTGAGGCAAGGATAGGCAGTGTATCCATGGTTGTCAAATTGAAAAGCACTTGTCGCCTCAGTTCAACTCCATTGATTTCGCCTGTCCCAGAAAGAATGAAGGCATCCTCTAAAAATGGCACGATCTTTTCGATATGGGTTTCTGACGTGGTATTGAACAATTTGATGTAGGTATCGTTGTTGTAGTATATCAGGGCTGAGTCATTAGTCTCTATGCTAAAATTCTGCTCACCTGTATAAGATATCAGCGTTATATCGCTGAACTCATTCATATACGTCACATCTGGCGAATTCCACGTAGGAGGTGTGAAGTGGGTTATATTAAGTCGCTTTTCAATGTTCGAGAGCTGGCTTGCAGCGACTATGCTGGGACCCCACAGCAGTATCAGAAGAACGACAAACATGATGGATCTCCTGTAAAAGGGTTAACGAGGCTCACAGTGTGAATGAATGACAACAGTTGGCGTTAGCTGCGATGAGGTGTAAGATTAACGTTCTTACCACAAAGAAATCGATCAACGGATAATCAATGGAACTCAGAAGGAACAACAAAAGGCCTAGCACAACTGTTTAAAAACAGTCTCTCCGTTTTCGTGCCTTGTTTGTGAATAAATTCTCCGTGTTTCAAGATTCACACCACTAATAGTTCAACACCGATGATCTTTTAACAGACCAATATGGGACCTAGCAAGGCAAGTTAATTAACAAAAGAATGGAATTGAATTAGCCTTTACCACTCAATATAAGTACTGCAAGTTCAGACCTCAGCACAATGATAGAACGACGCTCAACTCTCTGGATTCCATTCCGTACTGATACAAAGCTATGTAGATTAATGTATGGCTCTATTTTTCTAAAGAGACTTCACCACGAAAAGTAAGCAGTAAAAGGCTAAAAATACGATGAAAAGACAGATTTCAGTGCAGGAAAAGAGACCAAGTGGCCCCTAAAATTTGAAAGTCTCTGATTGACTAACGAGATTAGTCAATGGGCTTTTGAACGGTCGGATATTCCTACCTGAAAGCTTTCACTTGTTTTGCTTGTAGACAAAATGCGCTTTGATAGGGTTCATTATCACTATACACGGACGTAAACAATAGATCTGAAAATCACATCATTGCCTAATTGGGTAATTCTTTGACACGTGATGTACAATTAGTCCGGTAACATGTGTCACGTGCACAAGAAACTGAGCACACTGACACTGGTAATGACGGTGACTTCAGAGCAGGATTGTGAGAGTTGCTGCAGCAGGGTTCTAAGCTGGTCCCAAATGGGTACTGAACTGAAATGGGCTGGAATTAGATGATATACAACGCGTGGGTACTACTATTTATCTGACTTTTCTTCATCGTAGTCTTCTTTGTGTACGCATACGGAGTCGTTACGGGCCGAGACGCCGGTGCACTCAGATTGTGCACACTCAGCAACACTCTTGTCTTGTTTCTCCTCATCAACAGCTGGTTGCAATGGGTTTCTGAGCATAAATAGAGCGACGAGAAATGAAAGCACAGCGGCAGCCAAAGTGAAGTAGGCAGTGTTCTGGTATCTATTCCTCAGTGTAACTCTATCTGTTCGGTCGTTACCTAAAAGTGAGACTATGATAGACAATGCGACTTCTGAACCAAACTGTCCTGCGGTTTGGACGATTCCACCGGCAAGCGCTTTGTACTCGTCTGGAGCGTCGCCGATGGCCATTGACAACATGTAAGAGAAGAAAGTAGCGCCACCGACACCCGTAAAGAATGCACATAAGAGTAGCAGTTTCCAGTAAAGGTTCGTTTCCACTTTTTTGATGGCAAGCAAGAACACCGATCCAAGTACACTTATGAAAGTACCAACTATTAGACCGTTTTTCGGAGTTAAGAGATCCTGTTTCACTGCAATTGTAGCGTTGGTCAACACTAACGCGATAACTAGCGGAAGAATCTTTATCGAAGCAACAATAAGAATGTTCCCCTCCACTGAGCTTGAGTAGTTCACGACGATGTACAACACCGACATGAAAGAGACGAAAAGGAAAAAGGTGACCAGGATGACTGGAATGAAATTATGCGCAAACATCAACTCCTTGGGGACCAAGAGATTCACGTTCTCCATGTACCTGTGCCCCTTCTTGGATAACACTGGATCTAGGACTCTCAAAATCACGTTGTACCCCAAGTTCCATACAAAAAATGAGATCAACAGAACAATGGAAATGGCAAAGGGCACGTAAGCCACGGGCTGCTTCCAGGACTCACCACCATTGGTCAAACCGACCACCAATAAAACGCTTCCACTAATAAACAACAGACACCCGATAACGTCAAGGTTCAAAACTTGTCTGAATCTCTCGTGGTACGTTTCCTTATTCTGAACGTATTCCGGATATCCAACGAGGAAGAACAGGACGACAGATGTCACTAATGAAGCAGCAAATAGGAAATAGAATAGCGACTTATACCCCAAATCACTCTCACCAAAACCGCCTCCAATGACAAAACCGACACCGTTCATTCCCGACAATACACTCGACAAAATTGAGAAGTATCGCTGCAAATTGGGCCCGGCAAACATGTGATTTACTAACGCGTATCCGCATGGGACGATACCGGCACCAGCCATACCCTGGAGTGCTCTAAACACTGCGAAAGCTGCAAAATTCGGAACGACAGCGCATAACAGAGAGCAGATCCCGAACACGACAATAAAAAATGACATCATGACTCCATTGCCGATGAGCCCTCCTACCCTTCCGAAAAATGCAATAAACCCTGCAAATGTAATCACATATGCTGTAAGGCCCCAACTTGCCGTGGTAGCCTCTATATTGAATCGGCTTTGCACATCACCTACCAGTACGACCATAGCCCCGACAGAAGATATGTCCAGCCCACAAGCTGTCAAAATGCACAAAAATTTAGCATGCTTCCATCTGTCCTTATGGAATACACTGCCCTCAGGGAAGTGATTGGATTTCTCGTTGAATGAAGTAACTGAGCCTCCTTCATCATCAATTTCTTGCACTGACATTCTTGAAGAAAGTGTTGATATTTCTACGACGTCAATTAATTAAAGCTCGGTAAGCTGAAAGCCGAAATCCTTTAATTTTAATTAAAGTTATCTTGAAGTTTTTGTCTGACAAATGTTATTTTGATAAGATAGCATTGGTGTTGTCAGACAGAACCTTAGACGTGGAATGACATCAGGATATACAACCACTATTGGCAAGACGGGCTGGAGCATTTATATAATTTAGATAGCTCAATTATGCCAGGGTTCCAATTTGTCATCTAACAATCACTATATTACGGTTACCCAGGACACAGTTGTGATTCTTCACGAGTGTACCGCTGTGAGTATTATTAATATATATCTCTAACGTGGCTGAAACTCCGTGCTAAAAACCTCTAGCTGAACGGTGCCGAATCTGAGCTTCAGCATTTGCTGTCATATCCCGGGAATGCGGTGTTGGTAGGAAATATATCTGTTGGGTTACTGCACGGCAATGTGTGTATTTTTCATTTATAAGCATGCATACAGTAGCTGCAGAAACTGGCAGAAAATTGGGTTCAGTGGCAGCTTGTGATAAAAGGTTGCAGGGGATGATTCAGGGTGCCTCAATCCTTGGTGAAAGATGTTGACAGTACTCCGATGCAGGAACCCTCGAGAGGCATTGGGGCTATTCGAGATCACGTGATTTTCGGGAAGAGGCAACGTGCTGTTTACAGGTCGATAAGAACAAGAGTGATAAAGAGCAGTAGCGTTAATTTGTACATATATTTGCAGGTATATAGAAAACGCAAATGACAATCCAACGTATGGAACAGCCGGGAATATGCTACAAAATGGATTAAACTTGTGTGAAAACTAGTGGAACGAGCGCTGAGAAAGAATGCTAGTATGTTGCAATTAAGTGGGCAACGCTTTCTCGGGCTCATGACACAACACAAATGTGTTCTTCCATAAGTTTGGTTGTGTATTATGTGTGTATCTTTGATTTATGCAGGGAATTTCGTGCTGAAAACGAAATCGTGTAGGATCAACAAAATGACGAGTAGCGTGAAAACTAAGGGCTCAAGTTTATTCGCGGTCGGTTGACTCAGAACGGCTCGTTGCTCAGATATTTGGCAAGATTGGGCCTTTGTTTGATCAAATCTGCTTTCAATTGATTCAGATTGTTACAAACCCAAATTACCGAGTGATCGTTCTGTGTTCTTAGCTCGTCTATCATGTCAAGGATTCGTTCGACAGACTGGTTGGTATAATTTGCAATTGACTCAACAAAAGAGCAGAACGCTTTCCTCTTCTGAAATGTTCTTTTCTTCTGGAATCGTGCCAGTCTTGATCTGCCAAAATCCTCGACAAAAGCACTCACTTGTGGCTTCAACGATTGCACAAACTCGTTGTATATCGAGTATACGGAGTCCAAATCGTTCTTCATCACTATGTTGAAATTTCCATCGTGGGTTAGAAGATAATTCTTACCGTGAGGGCCCACCGGAGGCTTAAACATTTTGCCTTTGCTGACAGCCGAGCCTTCTGAGTCCTTTGTTTGAGCAGTTTTACCTCTCTTTGAAGCGGATCGAACGGGATCCTGAGAATGTGAATGCGAGATTTGTTCTGAGGTATCATTCACATTGGCAAATGTGAGATCTAGCATGGTCGACTGAGATGGTCCTGTTTGAACCAGTGCCATGGGGTCTAGTGTTAGTGTCTGTTTGGCTGTTCCGCTAAGTGATGAAAAGTCCCTCTTTGTGGTATCGTGATTATCTGGCGAGGGGTGTGTGGTTTTAGAGTAATTCATCGGGCTAAAGGTGAATGGATAGGGACTGCCGTTGTCAACAACCTGGCTCATTGGATTGACAACGGTATTAACAGAGTTTGTAATGTAATTTTTCTGCAGCAGTTGTGGAGGATGCGTGGTGGCTGACAGGAACAATGCGTCCTGCGGTTTGAGACCAGCAAATTGATCCTTGTTGGCTTTGGTTTCTGCAGTTTGGTCAATTCGTCTCAGCAGGTCAGGGTTTTCCATTAAGTTCTGAAGATTTTGATTCAAATGACTGACGTATTCCTTCAACTGTTGGTTCTCCATTACCAGCTCTTGTACACGATGGTTCAGAGTAACGTTGTCCTGGTCCATGAAAAACTGTGACGGCGAGCCAAACGCACCCGACGTTGGGTGGCTGGCACCGTCCTGGAAATGCTGATTTAGTATGATACTTTGCTCCTGTTGCTGCTGAGGCGCATGACCAAATGCAGGCAGCGCATTGGGCGAACCTGGGTTATACGTGAGCTGTGGCACAACAGTGGAGGGATCTGTGTTTCCTGGTCCCTTGGGAGAATGGAAAGGTTTCTTGTTCGCCTGGTACAAGCGGTCCTTGATCTTGATCACATCGACTGGCTCCCATGGAAATATGGAGATTGAGTCAGTGCCCACGATATCTATGCACCTGAAAATGCGCTGCTGCAGCTCAGCGAGCGCTTTTATCGGTTCTATAAGCGAAGCCACGGTGGACTCCTCATGGTGGTATATTCTGATATCGTCGAGGATGAATCTGAAACACTTGTCGTTTGTAACCAACGAGTTCGCAAACAGAGGGTCCTGAGCTCGCACTCCGCACCATTTAAAAAATCGCAGTATACAGGGCAGCCCGACTCGTTTCAGCACGGGAAGCGGTAGCTTGTCCATGATCGAGAAAACCTCGACGAAATTCACCGCAAGGTTCGAGATTTCCCGATACATTGAAAAAGACTTCTTCGCCGTGCTCACAAACGCGTCCAGATCCTGGTCCTGGTCCATTGTGAGAAACATGTCGTTCATGATGAAGTAAATGTTCATGCAAATACACTCGGTTTCCGCGGTGTTCAGCGTCCGTCTGACGGGCTTTGCCTGCGCGGGATCTCGCTGCGCGGGCGGCCGCGCGCGCAGCGGCCGCAGTTTCTTCTCCTCCTTGCTTTCAGCCCACGACGACTCGTCTGTGCTGTTACTTTGCGACTCATGCTCATGTTCGTTCTGCGTGTCGTTCTCATTGGTGTTGTTGCTGATCGTCTCGTCGTCATTGTTCGATGACTGTGTTTCAGGACTCGAATGCTCCACATCAGAAACGCTCCCCACTGCAGACACCGTCTCAATTCGTTTCCCTTCGCCAGTGTCGCCTTCTATGCGTGTCGCGGATTCCATGTATAGTTAACTCCGGAAAAACTAAATGTGTCAAGTGACTTTAGGGAAAAACAAATAGGATCGGCGAAACCTTATCTCGGATTATCTCGAGTGGAGAGGAAAATTTCCCGATTTGATCCGAACAGGATAAGAAAAATATTGAATACTGCAACAGAGTCCGTCAATAAATACTCTTGCGGACAGCCGTCGGCCGTTCCTGTCCTTCTGCTTCTTTACGTCAGGTAAATTCCTGTCGATCGGACTACCAAACTCTAGCAAGTCTTATACCTACGTGATGCAGCGCTATACCTTAAAATATGCGTGCTTTGCTTCTTTCTTTTTCGGAATTAGTGCAAAAACTGAAAAAGTTCGAGAAAACTTATACCGATTGTTCCTCTTGGATGCGATGAGCAACTGCTAGAAACCTCTGGAAACGGTTTTAATACGTGGTTTGGACTGGTATTTTGATATAAGTGGGTAGGGAGAAGACGCTTAGGCTGAGATAGGTGACAGATGATGCGTATGAGTGGGCGTGGAAGATGTGGTCCGGGGGAGGCTTATCTGGGACTGGGTAGTAGTCGCAGCGAGTTGTGCTGGCAGGTTCCACGGCGTGCCGGAGCGTGTCAGACCGGTGTAACGGGCCCCAGTGATGTATAGCTAGGCTCGGACCAGCTGTGGTTAGTAATGAGCCTCGGGGTCAGGTAGAGAAGGTGTCGGTGAGGAAGCCTTACTGAGTGCTGGAGCGTCTGAACACGGGTACGTGGTGTGGGCCAAGTGCGGTGTGACTTTTTTATACGCTGGAGTGCAGAGTGACACGTATCCGCAGGCCGACAAGTCTGTTGGAGAGGCTCTGCAGTAAGTGTTGATTCTTAGGGCTGTACAGTTGCAAAAAATGACAAAAAGCAGGACCGTGCGAGCGCTGAGTGCCTTAGTAAACAATAACAAATGGCTCCGATTATGACGGTTCTCTTAAAGACCGAGTATCTTACCTTTAGCTCAGCTCTTTAAAACTGGGGAACTCGAAAATCCTTGTCGGTGCTTCGAAGATACGCTTCTCACGTCTTCCAAGCGCTCTCGCAACGATGAAACTGTGTCGATCTTCTTTCTGACTCTCTTGGTCGGTAAAACTCTGAATAGAAGAGCAGTATATACCTCTCGACTTCAAACTCTCTCTTAGGTCCGAGAGAGATCAGATTTGTAAAATCTTTTGATCTGAAGCTAAAACGGAAACTGTAGAACAGCACGAGACTAGTCTAGCCGCAAGCGCCACAGTCCGTGCTCGAAGTTGCTGAACAACGATCACAGGGCCTCTGGGCTCTCAGGTGTTTTCTTCTTGTGTTCTGGCAAACAGCCTTTGTTTGTTTCTTCTCTTTACCGAAGATAAAGAACGTTTGGTGATGCAAACAGTGCAAAAGTGTGCCAGGTGTCCAAGCCTATGTTTGTGTTTGTGTTTTTCAAGAGAGTACCTGTGTGCTCGTCCAGATGTTTCGGAATTTGTACATTCCCTACTCCAACTGGCGATGGCAAATTCTGGGAGCGGGCTGACGGGCCGGTCGGTACTTTAGATCAACTAAGCTCACTGCCTGATTCGAATCGGTCGCTGATAGCCGAGGCCTGGAACCGGACAATAGCAAGAAGTACGGAACAACAGGACTGACAAGGGAATTGATGAGCCCATGACTTGTCCCAAAAGAGTCGTGCTACTAACGTTTTTCTATGGAATGCTAAAGTATAAAGTCTCGACCTTATAGTCATGAAACTTTAAAGCCTACACAAATGATCGTTACGATTGGGTAACTCTGCTGTTTACGCTGTACATGCCTCTTGAAAACGCTACGTTATAGAAAAAATAAATTCGGTAAACCGGTTAGGGTTTCTGCCAGTCGATACCTGTTTTCGGTGGCTGTTTCCTCTATTGGCTACAATAGTGCAGTATACCTTTGCCTTGCATTCCTGTTGCAAAATGATCCACCAAGGCAAAGGTCCAAAGGTAAACAAAAACAGGAAATAAAAATTCTTTTCATCTGTGGGCAGGCGCAGCTGGTGCACAAATAATGGGCCACTTTGACTCGGGCTTTTTTCTTTTTACTTGTGCACCACGTTTACTCCTATTGCGCCCACTCTTATGCCGTGCGACGCCATGCGTACTGTACAACTTATGGATCGTCTTCTTGAAAACCGGGATCGCTGTTTTTCCTGGATACTTCTGGCACCTATAGTCAGCATCAGAATGATGCATCGGAATTCAGGATCCGGGACTCGTAAATTCTTTTGCTAACCGTCCAGCGAGACGCAACGAAGTCTCTCCAGAAGCACTCCAGCGATTAGATCTTGCTTTCATTCGCCAGTCTGTCTTTTGAGTTGTATTTTTCGGCTTTGGGACCGTGCTTCAATTTGGTCTGTCAATCCAAGACAGTGACTAGCCTCTCTCAAGCTAAGGTGTCGCCAGTGATCCTCGTCTCTCTGTGCGAGTCGTTTCTTGGTACCCAGTCAGTGCACTTATCATTGAGTAGTACTCTTCTGCAGTTGGCTGGCCGTATACCTGCCTATGATGTTTGCGTTGGCAAAGGTAAATAGTGTTGATACTAGAAACTACAGGAACCTTGGAGGAGGTTTTCAAGGAAATCCTCTAAGCAACTCAAGGCCATCGGTGAGAAAGAGCAAAACAAGCAGAAAAAGAAACTACGGTCCTATTGGGTCTCAGAAGTGGACGCAGAGAGGCGCAGGGTGGGTGCTGAGGTTATGCTTACGTTCTCTGGGAAAGGAATACAATGAGGCGTAAAAAGCTGCTATTATTGGGGCTATGTCTCGGTATGTAGAGTCGGCTTCAATCTCGGAGCAGGTGACACATGTCTTGATCCACGGAGCGGGTACACCCGAGGCCTGAAGCAGTGGTCTACCCGGAGTATGTTCGGATCTTGTGCTTGCAGGGTTTTGTGCTAATAGCGAAATTTGATTCTAGATTCTACGCTGCGGCTTTAAGCATTTGCGTTGCGTAACCTTGTGAGCCAAGATTCGATTGATTGATTCAGTCCAGCAGGGCGTCATGCGCTAGCGGGGCTTGGATCAAAGTTAGGTAGCAGATCTACTTAGCATTATTATGGCACGAGGCCGAGATCTAGGTGACATGGGATGTGAAGTGCCTTTAGACGAAGCCTTCCACACTTTTAGATAACGCTAGAGCAGTTACATCATTCGGAATGGATTATCTTACACACTAGATTAAGTATACATTGTGTATAGAACTTTACACTAACTCGTCTACCATCTTTCTGTAGTCACGTTGAGTCTTGGCCATGTCCAAGAATATCTTGTACTTCACTTCGAGCAGGCGTCTGTCTGGAGAAGACTTATCAGCGGGCCACACGACTTTACCGCCTCCGGTCATGTTGTGCATAACTTCCCAAAGCTTGTCCTTAGTAATGTCACGTACCAGTTTGGCATTGTTGTGATTAGCAGCTAAATCCTTTGCACGTTTGGATTTTTCGGAGTTTGTGTCAAAGGTAAGCACGGTGTCATCGTCATCTGCAGCTGCTTCTTCTTCCATCTCGTCCAGAATGGCCTCATCGTTTCCTGCCATGACGGGGAATGGATACCCACCAGTGGTCGAGATTTGCGCTGTGGAAGAGGTGGCCGATGGCGCAGTGTATGGACTAGGTAGATCAGTAAACTTGAGATCGTGGCCCTTCTTGTTGAGCTTTGTGAGTCCCGTCAAAGGTTTCAGACCACTGCCGAAACCCAACCCGGTCGAAGTGTTTCCAGATCCGGATCTAGATCTGTCACCTCCTCTGCTCAACGAGCTCTTACGACGGACCGATAGCTCATTGTTGGTGGCACCAGTACTTGCTGATGTTGAGCCGTCTCCAAGCTTGCAACAGGCGTCGAAGGACTCACTGGCCACTGCGCCGAGCAAAGCTGATCCGAACACAACAGCAGCATCGATGTACCGTGGAATAACGATGGGCAATCCGGTACAGTCGGCCAATAATCTCATTAACAACCCATTTCTACATTGGCCACCTGACATGAAGATGGCTGCCAAGTGATGACCGGAATCGCACATTTGTTCTACGATTTGTCTGGTTTGCTGCGCGATGAACTCACATGCGCCAAGATACATTATGCTTAAGTCGTCGATAGAATTGTCCATAGATTGCCCAATGATGGCCGCACGCATGGAGGGATCGGCAATTGGAGATCTGTTTCCATGATAATCACCATAAAAGAACAAATGCTTCGCTAAAGCAACAACAGAACTTGCGTTACGTTGTTGGGTGAGCATTTCCAACCTGGAGTTCAGATAATCGAACTTGGACACGTTTGCAGCATCTGAAAGCTGAGAAAGCTCCGCATACGCTGGATGGGTTGTTAAAACATGAGCAAGTAAAGCACCAGTACAGGACTGACCTCCTTCAGCTAGCCAGAAGCCAGGTGCCATCACGTCTCTGTAAGGGCCCCACACACCTTTTACGAAAATAGGATCGCGAGACATTGCAATGTGACAAGTCGACGTACCAGCCACTGCGGCTAATCTGCCAGTGGCACGATCGATACCTTGCTTTTCCGCGTCTGACTTCACTAGCAACGGAATATCAACGTCCGTGCGGGCAGCAACTGTACCAACCCATCCTGCATAAGCATCAATGACACCGGAACCAACCACACAGTGTGTGGATAGCCCCAAATCAGCTGCAGACTCTTCGCTCAACGTGCCGATACACTCCCCTGCAGATAAGAAAGTGGTGTCTGTCACTGATCCACCAAGCTTAGAGAAATCGTCTTCCACTAACTCAGGCAATCCAATGGCTTCCAAAAACTCCTTGGACCACCCACTCTTTGATCCTTCCACTCCAAGTGGTAACAATCCCTGCTTGCACACAGTAGAACAGTAGGACCTGATCTCTGACCCTGTAGCCTTGAAAGTAAGATAGTCCGCCAAATCGAAGAACTTACATCTTGCGAACTTTTCTGCAGGCATGTTGTTCTTTAGCCACTTGATCTTGGGGATTTCCATCTCAACACTCATCTGCCCACCAACGTACTTCAAGCACTTGTCTCCAGTCGCGTTGATCTGTTCTGTCTCGTCAATGGCTCTGTGATCCATCCACAAGATGATGTTCTGCAGGCGATCTGTGAAATCAGGACCAACTCCAACGTCCTGATCATCCTCGTCTACCACAACTAGCGAACAGGTCGCATCAAACCCAATCCCATGGATCTGTTTAGGGTCTACACCCGAGTCTCTGACAACGTTGCTCACACAGTAACAAATAGCGTTCCAGATCTCGGAAGAAGACTGAGTGATATAGTTGGGTTTCAACTCTTGCCTCTGAATAGGTCTCTCTGCAAGCGAGAGGATGTTACCCAAGTTATCAATGACACAAGCTCTGGCAGACCCAGTTCCAACGTCCACTCCTACGTAATAAACCATTTTAGTGCCATTTTGGAGGGACAATCCGCTCATGGAATTGGACAACATTCTCTGTTGAGAAATAGACAACGAAGAATGCGATTTCCTAGTGCCCAGCATCTTCACTCAATGAATGTTGTTTAATCTTTTTGCCAAGGCCTCAAATAGCAAAGTGTATCCTGTAACTGTTATCGAAGTATGAACACCTTTCTTATCAAAAGCTCACTGAAAACCAGAATCTTTCCACAAAAACTGCCTTTTATATATCAACGTGTTCTAATGATGAGTTGATCCGCTTGCTAATCTGTCATTCACATTTATAAGCCCTTCGGTTTCTATCTTTATAAGTGGTTGTCACTGGGTATCGTTTGTACCTTAAAATACGTAATTGTTGCCTTCTTGCCGATTTATATAGAAAGGCTCGAGATATACAGCAAAAGAAGGGCAAATGCCTACGCTTTAGCCACAACCGGTGGGAGCCGACGTTGGGCAGTATCCGAGCTGCATATATGACGTTGGAAGGCTGTGCTGCAAGAATCCTTCTGCACGTTTAAGCGCATGACGTGCATGTAGGTGCGTCGATGCTTGTTACCCGGCTATAGTCACGCGACTTGAAATGAAGGGATCTAGTCACGTGATCGTCTCACAACCACTGTTGGTATCCGAATCTGTTCTTCGTGCACCAGTCGAGCCCATGCTCTAGGTACTCTTCTCTGGTGACCCTGGCAGAACGGAACTGATCTGACCCGGCGAAATCGTTCATGCATTGCCATCCGTGCAAAGCTTTGTCCTTGTCAGTGGTGACGTGCACGTTACAGGCCCAGTCAATGGGACACTGTCTTTGTAGCTCTGTTTGCAGTCTTGTGTGGAAATTAAGAATGTTGAAGTTGCCTCCGGTGCATACTATGTTAGCCACAAGGAGAGGTCTGACCACTTCGGGACACATGTTGATGCTCTCTAATATAGTTTCGATGATGCCAGGTTTCAAGATTTGCGATATCTCGGGATGGAAGAAGGTTTCTGGAACAGAGAAAATCTCGTCAGTAAGCAGCAACGTCTGTGCGTCAGGCGGAAGGTCTTCTGTTTTCTGACCCGGCTTTTTCACGTATCCTAGAATGCTTGTTTGGAAGTCAGGTAGCACGTATTCGACTTTCGTTTCAATCTTTTTGTGGAAGCTCGCGAAATAGGACTCAGGCGGCACAAAAACACATTGTTCCTTGATATTGTTAACCAAAATAGTTTCCTCCATGACGTTGTAATGTCTAAAAGAGATGGTTTCCTGTAGCAGACCGGTCAAAAACCGACCCCCGATGTCGAGTTTCTTTATGGCTTTGTAGTACGGCACGCCTTTTATCACTGGTACGATCCACGTACAGTTGAAACCAGAGTCTATCACAAGCTGGAAATCCCTATACGAGGGGACTTTCTTTTCTGTCTTGATTGCTCTACTCTCTGAAGAGTCGTTATTGAGGTACTGACCCTGATAAAAGGGCACAAATTGAGCTACAGGACCTTTGAACATCGACTTGAAATCGTACTCTTCGAACATTACTTGATCCATATTCTTTGAGAGTTCTGGTATAGTCATAAGAGTCTCACTCACAACTAGATGGTGATCCTTGGTGTCATTATCATGGGTAAGTTTCCAGTTAAACTCATCGTCGTTGTAAAAACAGTAATCCCATATTTCGCTCTCTAATTCCCACGAGACGAGCTGCCCTAGCTCATGTGGTCTTCTAATTAACGCCTGTGAAATGTCACGCATGTTTTTTGTCTGGTTCGATAAGTGGTACCGTGAGTATTTGTCCTTTGTAAGACAGTTCAGTGCTCGAAGCGGAAGCTCATCGCTAGATTCTCCAAATTTTATCTCATAGCTACCATTATCTATCACTAAGGTTGGCTCGTTCATCGTATAAACGTTGCTCGGAGTCCAAATGCCACTTCTGATCCCTGTTTAGGCAGCCTAGGACAAATGCAGACCGCTCATCGTGTCTTTCCTTGAAGTGTATGGAGTACGTTAAAGACAGAAAAGGATTATCTTTGTTTACTAAACAAAAAGATCAACAACCATACCTTTATGCTCAAAGGAAACAGCTCTTGTCAGAGCTCTTCAGACTCGAATAGCGCATTCGAAGCTTGTAGTGGTAGTCACAATTGTGTTTGTGAGCGAGTTTGGTGGCTGCTACTCTTTTCCTAAAGCCGTGGGGTGCGGTTCACTGATAGAACTTAAGATTTGAACGTGATGGAGGGAGAAGAAAAGACCGCTGCTTCAAATACTGAGGAATTACCGGAGGTTAAGAGACAACGCTTATCACAATCACCTAGTAGAACACCCAGGAAACTTGTTTTGGCTTCAGCAGAACGGAAATATGCTGTGTCTAATTCCCAACCGAGCACAATGGGCGGAAGCGCAAGTTCAAACACTTTAGATGCACCAAGTCTACAGCCTCCGGTGGCACATGCCGTCAGGGGACGTGAGTATAGTCAGTCTCCGCCAAGATCACCCACAAGATCACCTACGAGATCTCCAACTCGGAAGTTAGAACTGATTAGGCTGTCCCCCAAGAAGAATACACGAATTGAGATGCAAAAACTACATGAGTCTAAGACTCAAATAACGCAGCGATTGTGCATTGAAAAATTGGTTCTTAACAATTTCAAGTCTTATGCAGGAGTTCAGGAAATTGGACCCTTCAACACGTCGTTCTCTGCTGTTGTCGGGCCGAACGGCTCAGGTAAATCCAACGTCATCGACTCGATGCTTTTTGTGTTTGGATTCAGGGCCAATAAGATGCGACAAGGTAAACTATCTGAGCTGATACACAAATCTGAGCATTTCCCTAACTTGACATCTTGCTCTGTGCAGATTCGCTTTCAATATGTGCAGGACACAGAGAACGGAGAAACTAAATTGCTACCCTCAGCAGGAACTCTTGTAGTGGAAAGAAGAGCCTTCAAGAATAACTCTTCGAAGTATTATGTTAATGGGAAAGAGAGCAGCTATACAGAAGTTACGGAGCTACTTAAACGTGAAGGAATAGATCTTGACCATAAAAGATTTCTAATTTTGCAAGGTGAAGTTGAATCAATAGCGCAAATGAAACCTAAAGCAGAGAAAGATAGCGACGATGGACTGTTAGAATATCTGGAAGATATTATTGGAACAGCCAAGTATAAGCCTCAAATAGAAACGTGCTTGGAGGAGATTGAGAGCTTAAACGATGTTTGCATGGAGAAGGAAAATCGATTTCAGATCGTCGACAAAGAAAAGGAAGGCTTAGAATCAAAAAAAACGGAGGCGTTAGAGTTTCTCGAGAAGGAGAAACGTTGTACCATCGTGAACTCGCAACTACTTCAATACCAAATGAATGTCAATAATAAAAAATTAGCTTCAACTCTGGAAAAGCTCACAAGATTGAACGAGGAATTTCAGAAAGAACGAATTGTTTATGAAAAGCTCAAAGCTGACGCTAATGGTGTGAACCATAAGATCTTTGAGTTGAAACTTGAGATAAACAGACTTGAAAAGGAGTCTAAGTCGCTCAATTTGAAGAAGCGTTCCCTGGACAAAGAAGGCATTTCCATTGATGAAAAATTAAAGAGTCTATACAGGAAAGTCAAAACCGTTGAGAAGAACGCGGCAAACACTGAATTGAACAGCAAGACTGCATCCAGTGAACTAGAGTCACTGAAAAAAAATTCGGATAGCTACTGTACAGAACTCCGTAGCTTAAGTGAGGCCTTGGTGTCCGAGAAACAGAAGCTAGACGTCATCAAACATCAGTTACATGATAAGACTAGGGACTTGTCAGACGAAATGGCTGCTCTCGAAAAACATCTTGAGCCGTACAATACTGATATTCAGCGTATAAAATCTGAAATTAAGTTGTCGGAATCAAAGGTACAGATGCTACGAGCGTCGCATAATAAATTATTAAACGAAAAAGATGATACGGTAAAGAGGATAGACCTACTGGAAAATGAAGAAGCTAAAACAAAAGAACTTCTACTATCCTTGGAAGAAGAAAAAAGGTCTCTTGAAACAAAAGTCGTTTCGGCCAAACAGGAGATTGAACAGGCAAGACAGCAGACTAATTCTATGCGCAGCGTTTTAATCCAGCAACGTCAATCTTATGAAGAAGCAAAAGCTAATCTAAGTGGCTATCAGAACAAGAATACCGTACTTGTTGCACTAACAAAACTCCAGAATTCTGGGCGTATTTCCGGGTTTCACGGAAGATTAGGAGATTTGGGTACTATTGAGGATTTGTACGATGTGGCCATATCAACTGCTTGTCCAAGACTTGATGATGTAGTTGTTGAAACTGTCGAGTGCGGACAGCAGTGTATTGACCACCTCAGGAAAAACAAGTTGGGATATGCACGTTTCATCCTATTAGACAAATTAAGAACGAACAATATGAACAAATTCAGAACTCCTGAAGATGTTCCGAGACTCTTTGATTTGATCAAACCAAAGGACGATAAGTTCAAGCCAGCGTTTTATTCTGTTCTTCGAGACACATTAGTTGCTAAAGATTTGCAACAAGCAAATAGGGTAGCTTATGGCAAACGTCGCTTCAGGGTGGTGACGCTAGACGGGAAACTCATTGATATATCTGGTACAATGTCTGGAGGAGGGAATGCCCCTCAAAGTGGCGCAATGAGATCTAAGAATGCTGTTGGAAATCATTTGTCTCAGGATGAGGTTGAAAGGATGGGGTCGCAGCTTAATGCTAAAGAGAGTAACTACAATGCAGCTGTTTCGATGGTACACGATATGGAGTCGGCTTTGCAAAAGTTTTTAGACCGACAACCTGATATTGAAAGTCAAATTACTAAAGTGCAGCTAGAACAAGACTCCAACAAGTCCGAACTTGGTACATGCAAGCTTCGCCTTATCCAGCTAACGGAGGATATTTCTCATAACACTTCAAATCAAGTATCATTACAAGAGGAAGAAACAAAAATCTTGGAGCTTTCGAATAACTTACAACGTATTATCAACGAATCAAAGTCTACTCAAGACAAAATCGATGACATCAAAAATGAAATAATGCAAAGAGGTGGGATAGAACTTCAAATGCAAATATCTAAAGTGGACTCTGTAGAGCAACGCATCCAGCTAACTAGCGAAAAACAAAAGCATGATAAACTAAGGATGAAGAAACTTGAATTTGACATTGGTAGGGCTTTGCAAGATCGTGCGAAACATACAGAAGAACTTGATTCATGCAAGAAAGAAATTGAAGTTTTTGATGGAAGAATGAAGGTAATATCAGAAGAAATGGTTTCTCTAGAGAGCGAACTGGTATTGGTTGAGGAACGCAGGTCAGTTCTAGATTCGCAGGAAGAGGAATTTAAGGAACAATTGGCTTCTATTGAAAGCGAATTAAATGAGTTCACAGCGAAGGAGTTGCAATTCTCAGAAAATACAGAGAAGCTGAGGGCACTAGAAAATCATTTGAAAGGGCTACTCAAGAAAGATGAATCCGATTTTAGACAATTGAAAATAAGAGACGTTGTTCAGTTACTTTCTAGGATAGAGGACGGCGAATACAAGAGTCTCGAAGAGGTGCCTATCTCGAACTCTGAAACGAGTAGAACAGAAGACAAGTCTACAGACGTGGAAATGGCAGATGCTGACAATGGCGTTTTAGCGAATGAGGAATCTATGATAGAATCGGATAGCGGCCTGCCTATTTTGACAGAGGTTGAGTTGCAAAGTTTAGATGTTGACCGATTGGAGCTAGAGAGGCAAGAATTACAAACTTATCTAGACAATTTTTCAGGTGATATTGATGTGCTTGAGGAGTATGCTCGAAGGTTAGCAGAGTACCAAAAGCGAAAATTAGATCTGAATCAAGCAGTGGCCAAAAGAGAACAGGTTAGAAGCACATGTGAAAGCCTGAAGTCAGAAAGGTTAGAAAAATTCATGGAGGGCTTTGGTATCATCTCAATGACATTGAAAGAAATGTACCAAATGATCACCATGGGTGGTAATGCTGAACTTGAACTTGTTGATAGTCTTGATCCTTTTTCTGAAGGTGTTTTGTTTAGTGTTATGCCGCCAAAAAAATCGTGGAGAAATATTTCCAATTTGTCCGGTGGTGAAAAGACCTTGAGTTCATTGGCTTTGGTTTTTGCGCTTCATAAATACAAGCCAACTCCATTATATGTGATGGACGAAATTGACGCAGCGTTGGATTTCAGAAATGTTTCAATTGTGGCCAATTATATCAAAGAGAGAACTAAGAATGCTCAGTTTATTGTGATCTCTCTGCGTAACAATATGTTCGAGCTTGCACAGAATCTGGTTGGCATTTACAAAAACAACAACATGACTAAAAGCACGACGATTCAAAATGTAGATGTGTTACATACGATTTAGGTTATCTCCAAGCATACTGTTGTAGCGATCCTCAGCCAAGTGAATAAGTTTTTGCAACGGAACAACCACCAATTGATGTGTCATACCAGGAAAGCGCTTTCTGTTAACCCCAAACCATTCGACCGGCGGTGTAGCATTTCCGAGATCGCGCAACAAAGGCATTTCAATATGTGGTTCGTCCAATGGAATGTAAGTATATTTTGTACCTAAATCAACAATTTTAATCTTCTCAGCAATGTTCTCATCTTCAAAGAAAGATTTTGATGCTTGCACCTGGGATTCTGGGGCCTCAGAATTACTCCTACGTAGCACCATGGCACGTACATGCGTGGCCCACATCTCACGAATGAAATTTATCGGATCCAAGTTCCACTTAATATCAACTTTATCACCGAAGCTACTGGAGTACAATAGTTCTATATCTCTTTGAGGTATCTTTTGCCAAGTAGTAATCCCCACAAAAACTGAAGGCGCAGCCAATATGATATCCCCATCCAAAATTCCGATTTTCGAAATATAATCCGGAACATCCATTTTGGCAAAGGCTTCTTCGTTGATTTGCTTTCTGTTTGCAGCTAGACTGACATTAATATCATGTAATTGCCATGTTAGGTCTGTTTTAGTCTTTTGCTCAGTTTGCGTCGTTGCCTCGACGTTCATCTTTCTACCCTTCAGCACCAAAACTTCACTATCCAGCAATGTACTAGGAAATACATGGACCATAAACGACCCAATTTCTGCATTCAAACTTGTTCTCAAGCGTAACGGTTCAGTCAATTCGCTGCTCATAGACTCAATTTTGCCGGAACTCTCGGGGTTAGATTCCTTCAAGGTCTGTACGTACGAATTTCTGTTTTCTGCTCTCATTCTCAGCAACGCAGTGTGAATATCGTATATGTTAGCCGAACATAGTGCTGTGAGGAAAATGGTGATAGAACCACATGACGTAGACACTGTCAAGAGATCCTTAGCGAGTCCTTCTTCATCCCGTTCGTTGTGCAGCAAAAATAATATATCACGAATCTGAGCTATGATGAAGGTATGGAAATCGAAACCCAATCTCAAAGATACATTTTCCACAGAAAAGGTTACTTTGATTAGAGGAGCTTCAAACTTCTGATCTTTGACTGGCCATGAAATACTGGAATCGAATAACAAAGTGCTGATCTGCAATGATCCGCTTAGACGTGCATCAGAATGCGAAGTTAGCTCTTCTAAGTAAAAGGTCAACGAATGAGACCAATCGAATTGATGAAGAGATGAGATCCCAAACAAAGGTGTCTTCAATGTTATAGAACCGAGAGAAGGATCTAAATCCATTACCGCTGAAGTGTCTTTGAAAACAATTTTGTATATCCAAGGAATCTTCGGAACAGTGGCCTCCCTATTTGCTTGAATTTTGGGTTCCGGGGAGGTCGGAGCAATGGAAGGCTTTTGTGAAGGCTTTGTCTTACTTGACCAGATGTCAAGGAACAAGCTGATATCCTGGAGTTGTTTCATATTCATATAAAAGTTCATACCGGAGATCAAAGTGTGTCCATATACTACCAAATCCTCTCCAAATGTCAGAATTGCATCAAGGTACACGTTGCGGATTTTAGCAGATGAGCTTATTGCCCTCGAAAATACATGGCGAGTGCTGATTTCAATATCTGATAATTCAACAGATAGAGATAGAGGATTCTGATCTCCTTGACTATTGGTGAAGAATGAAATTTTGAATCTTTCAAAACCCAAGTCAGCCTGTACTTTTGCTTTCGGTTCACAAGAGAGCGACAAGTACTGCTTTCCGATATCAACTACAGTTGCGACATCGAACGACTTCAGTAGATTTCGGTAAAACAGATATGAATTTTGAGACGCGGCATTCTGCACTTTCACGAACTCGGTGCTACGCGGTTTTTTTTTGACATTCAACCTTTTCATCACTCTTTGCGTCTCTTCCTTTATTTCGTTGAATAATGGGACACAGGAAGGATATAGCATATTATGAGAAGATTCAACATTAACGAAACTTCTGACCCAGTGGGGCTTGTCTTTCTCGGATTTATTAGCATAATAGAGGGTTACTTCAATCGAAGGACTCGTTAATTCGAATTGGTGCTTCGGTGGTGTGCTGTCAGCATTTGGAGTGGAAAGCTTGACGACTCCCCCTCCGTAATTTATTCTGCAGTCAATTGAATTGATTGAAGGTAATATATTCTTGGTGTCGAACGAATGAGACTGATCTTGCTTTGGTGAAGCTGCACTTGGAGGAGTTTCCAGTTGTTGTAATTTACTCTGGAAATCTTCGATCGAATCAACACTCGCGGCTACTGAGAATATCACATTAGTGATGATATCTACATCAAGCTTGTCGGCGTTCATTCTAACGAATAAATCCTTTTTCATAGTGCTATTAGTTGTTAACCAAAAGTTAATTTGTACTTTTGATAATAGACTTCTATTAGTGTCTGGAATCGAACTTCCAAAATAGAAATCTTCAGAGCTTTTTCCCTTTGCCACTGCAACATAACCATCGCTTACTGTCAGCTTCCCATAAGGTTCCTCGAATGCAGCAAACAAACTTTGATAACCAATGATGAAACCAGATTCAGAAGAATTTCCCTCGAATAGCCATCCAACACACATATTGTAAGATAGTACATTGATGGAAATAGTATCGAAGAAGGTCGCTCCCGATTGGCTGTCAGTGACTTTCGTTTGAGATTTGTCTGATACTTTTTCGTAGACGCCTTTGAATATTCTCAAGCAGCTGATCGTATGGACGAGAGAAGTGGCAGATAACGACACTCTAGAATGAGGACTTTCCACTTGTAATGTCCTTTTTTGATCTTCGTTCGATAATTTTATGACAACCCCGAAGTCTAGTATCTTTGCGGTAGCAGCGGAGATCTGAGGATCTAATAGAAGAACGCAGACGCTCTTTACAGCAAACCAAGAATTAGAGTTCGAAAAACTTCTAGCATCTGGAACTGTTGACGTAGGTTTCTTCAAAAGGTAGGAAGAGGTATCATTGAACTCGATTACAAATTTGGACTTTTCAATCTCTATTAACGCTCCAAGATAATCTGCACTGATGGAAAAACTATACGGCTTCGAAATGTTACTCTCCACTTCTTTAGAAGTGCCTACCAGGGTGTTCAAATAATCGCCCTGTTCAATTATCGAGCGATGTATGTCCTCAATTTGACGGCGGCAATCGCATACTGTTATCTTTGATACTGCCAGATTCAAGCTGACCTCGTTAATAAGGTCATCTTGCTTATGAATTGCTTGACCAGAGGAGCAGAAGAGCCTCATAAGTTTCATTTGACCAAAACTCAGGTCACATATTAAATTGGAAAAGTTGACTGAAGTGAGCGCTCTTAAGCCGTGCTCAAGTTCCAGTTGAACTTTGTTTATTGAGGTGATCACAGCAAATGGTGAGAACAATGCGCTTCGTGCGTCCATCACTCCAATCTTGATATTAGACTTTAGATTTTTCGATGAAGCTGTCACTTCAGAATGGGTCGTATAACCATTTTCTGAGTTTTGTAAACCTTGAATGAGGCTTTGAAGAGATCTAACATGTGCATTTGCTTCTCGTAGAGTGAGATCAAATGAATTAAGGATAAAACTGTTGAGCTCTACAGCATTGAATATGAAGTCACTGCATTCAATTAAAGAAAGACTTCCCTTCAGCTGCTCGAGAACAACTTTAAAGATCATGCGCTCCATAAAGGATAAACTGAAAGACATTAGTCCCAGTGAGTATCGAATCGAGGATATTATTTTTGAATCATCGATGGTTTTGAGAAAAACTAAGGAGAGTTCTTTGAGCCCCACAGAACACAGAAAGTCTCTGGCTCTCAATTGAATTGACGTTTTGACAAAGTGTACGGAAAATTGTTGAATTCTGGAGACCATAGAGTCTTCTGTTCTCGGCTGGTTCGTCGGTATTGGAATGAGCACCTTGATGGAATTTACAATTTGGTATAGTTTCTCAATATCTGTGAAGCATTCAAAAGTGTAAACAGATATATCGAGGTCAACCTCTTTCTTATTGTAATCCATCACATCCAGGTCTAATATCGAATCTTTCGTTAGATTCTTGAGTCGCACAGTTATCGTTTTCAACAAGAAAAACGACGCCTTTTCTCCTAATTTGATTCTGACATTAATGCGCTCAAATGAAAAGCTAAAGTCTTGATATATTCCATCAGTTTGACTTGAAGGGAGGGATGGGAACAAGAGCTCAAAAAGCTTACTATTCTGAATCTCGGCTATGTCCCACCCTTTGAGCTTACTGAGAAGATTCACGAAATGTGTTTTGGTGTTTACAGACAAACCCTGTGAGTCCGTTGATGTTACCGAGCGGTTACGGTTCTTCGGAGATTCGAGTCGTTCGAATATGTATCTTAATCGTGTAATAATTTTCCAGCTTGGCGACTCACGAACATGATTTTCAGAGAGCCTAGAAATGAATGCTGTTTTGCTAATGACATACGGAACAGAGTCTGACTCTTGAAATTTCTGAGATTCGAACAGTACAAGAAGGGTCTCTTTTTCAAAATTTTTGATCTCTTCAATAGTAGTAAGGAGTTTCTGTATCGGAATTTGATAAGCGGATATCACTCCTCTAAGAAAATCAATACTCCATTCAAGTTCTTTGTTTGACAATATCACATCAATTGAACCATGGGAGTGTTTTCCAACCATGTCTATATCGTACGCCAATGAACCATCCAAAGATAGCACTGTAATTCCGACAGCAGAGATAGGTTTAGCCAGTCTGTTGTGTGAACATTTGAGCACCTGCAGTTCTAGTTGTTGCATAGCATATTTTACCTGTGTTTCTGAAGTTTTGAGAGTTGAATCGTTCCCAAAGTTCTGTGGATTCAAGCAGCGCTTAGTTGCCCCCCACAGTATATTCAAAGAAGTTACCGTCAAATTGAATTTCCCCGATTTTTCATTCTGACCATCAAGGGCCACTTTCGGCCCATTTCTAACATCCATGGAGAAGCTATCAACACTCACTGAAACATTTTTCACCACATTTGAACTTCGCAATCGTTTGATGAACGAAGATACAAGAGCCATCTCATAATAATCTAAGACGTGTTCTACAGATTTTCTTGAAACACAACCCAGGATGTCGCAGAGTAGAGAGACTCCTCTTGGAGAGACTTTCAAAGACGTCGGGCCAAGGTGTATCACAAGACTCTCACTATCCATGATCTCCTGTATAGAGCCCCTTGACTTAAGAGAAAATCTTCGAGGGTTGATTGAAGATGGCAACTCTTTCCTTGAACGGGTGTCTTCTACCAGGATCCTGGAACTGTAAGAGTCTGTGTCATATGCCAATGTATCCGAAAAATCACCCAGTATTGCTTCGTAAACCAGATCGAAGGTAGCATCTGTAATAGGTATAGGGAGAGTTGGTAAAGAAATGCTTGGAATTATCGAGCCAAATAGTGCATTGTAGAGAGATAAATCTTTCATTTCGTCCAAATTTTGTAGGAAGTGACATCTGTGAAAGGGACTATCGTTCAGAAGTATACAGTTCTTCTGTTTAAGCCGAAATTGGTTCAGCTCCTTCTTCACAGTAAAGAAACTAGAGTCTATCCAAGTTTCAAAAAGAAGCACGTCCTGAAACTGAGCATATGTGGATTCAATAGAAACCAGAGCAACCTTCAAATCTGTCCGTTCAGAATAAGTTTGATTGATTAAATCCCACGATTTGAGTGTAATCTCCTTGGCGGACATTTTGACAGCAGTATCCTCCAGTCCATTGGTCAGACATAACGACACGGTAGAAATGCTCATTGTCAATGATGTAACATCCTCGGGCTTCAGCAAAGTATAATGCAAAATATTTTCAGCATCCTTATACGTGAAAGCGATTTTATACATGGCATCTTTGAAACCAAGCAGATTATTCAAATCTGAATGCCAATTGATGGCTAGCATGCTGATATCCCATTTGCAAATATATGTTTCTTCTGCCGGTGGTAATCCGAACATTCGATGACCGTGAATACATAATCCGTCAATGGATCCAGATGTATCCATTGGCGGGATCCCGGCTGAAGATTTAACTGTCAATGAAAAAAAACGGTCTTCGAAAATATGTATTCGTGAAAACGACAGGAATAGATCCATATAGTAGTTGGTGTACCGCATATCAAACTCTAACCTGTCAAAGCTAAAAATGTGACAGTCTTCGAAACTGTAAATGCTTTTAGGTACAACTACACGGCCATCGTTGACAGTGAAAGTTACCCATACGTCAGTCTCATTTTTTGTTCTCTGCAACGACCTTTTATTAACATTAATGTCGTCGTCCGTGTTCTCATTGTCGTAATCACTATCGCCGGAAAATGATGCAGATGATTCCGACTCATTGAAATAAATATCTGTCGAATTTTTGTTTCGCTTATCCTCCTCAGATCTTAGTTCATCGCTATACTCTTCTATGGTTTTAAAGTGATTGAAGTCACCAAAATAGTTGAGTTTAATGTTCATCAGATAACGTAACAAGAATCCCGAAGCTACTAGTTGCGTAAAGGAACTGTTCACTTCAATCTCAATCGTGTCAACACTGTCCACGTCTACGCAGGGATAAGAGATGTAGGATCCAGTAAGAGAAAAGTCTGGTACCACTCCAAATGCTTTCTTTCCCAAAAACTCGTTTACGGTATTCCATTTGGCTGGAAGAAAATCCAGAGTAACAGCAGGAGATTTAATGTCAAAGAGCGACTCATGGTATGATGGAGCTATCGAAGTCATCGGGAGTTCAATAAGGGAGTCGAGGGTATCTCCACGAAGACAGATAAAACAATTATCATCGAAATCTAGGGGATTGTTGATGATGTTAGCATCGTTGACATTAAGATATATTTTGAACGAGTCAATATTCCAGGATATTGAATAAGTGAACGGCCTAAAAAGATCGTACTCTAGTTCACCCCCAGAGGAGAAATCTGAAAACAAATCTGAGAAAAGATTAATGTGGTCTCTTAGTAAGAAACACTCGACATCCGAACTGTCAAGCTGAAACAACCAATCCGTTTGTTTGTTCCACTGAATAGGATATCCTAAGTCAACTGAGAGCGTCTGCTGCCTGGCTTTGAAAAGCAATTCGTGATTTACGCTGGTTTTGATTTCCGGACGTAACAGCTTTACATATATTTTGTTGGAGGTCCATTCTCTGTCTGATGCCAGAGAAAAAATTGATGAGAATTCTGATCCCTCACTTAGTGAGACGTTCAGCCATCCAAAGGCTCTATGTGTGTCACCATGTTCTTGAAAACGCTTCAGGAATTCTGGGTTTTTGCTCGGTTCTCTTGTAGGTATGTGCAAGGTGCTTTTGTCAGTGAAACTCACAGCAAGTTTGAAATATCTGTAGTGTCTCAGGGAGCCTGGAGAGTATATCTTTGACGAAGGCTGGTCCCTAGACACTATCGGAGAGAATAGCCGCACAATGTCCTGAATCTGTTTATGCGACCATGGACCGTAGTACAATACTGCATTAGAGACACAAACATCAGCTCCAAACTCGGGAGAATCCAAATCCTTTACAGTGGGTTCTAATCCTTCATCGTAGCTTGATGAAGATGTAATACTCGATGAGTTTGCTGAAGCCAACCCTGGTATATCGTAGTAATAATTAAGCGAGAGCTTTTCCGACTTCAAAATTTTACTGTATCTCGCATACTCTTGATCCTGGAAGTCAGAGAAATTGACATTTTCGTTACGTTCCGATTCCGTACGGTTGTAGATGTCCAATCCCTTCCAGGATTCAAGGTATGCTTGATGGACGTTGTTGTCAGATCTGATAGAAGATAGGTACCCATTCTTCAATGCCAGAGCGTGTCTCTTGATGCTTTGCCATATTTTATCAATCGTTTTCTCCACTATGAAAGTCTTGATGGGATTGTCGTTTAGATATCCAAGGTTTGTTCGAAGCTCAAGCACGTTGTCGAAGAAATCAATGGACACAGATTTCTTGTACAAATCCTGCGGAGAAGATGCTGAAAACACATCACAAACCCCGCTGGCTTTCTCGAAACTGAACACCGCTACATGTTTTGTGTTACGGTTCCCTACAACCACCGCGCCTCTATTAAAATCTATCTGTATTGGAAACACCTTTGCCGCAAAGGGCAGGCCTGATCCACCATTACTCTCCGCCAGTACAGAAGCCGAGCTGGCTTTGTTCACATTTTTCGGCAGCACTGGCCCAGCTATGTCGTTATAGTTATCAAGTGTTTTGTCATCATTCGAGTCGGATGATCTGCAAGTTTCGGTATCTACACCGAAATGTTCTCTTAAAATGGACTCATACACGTTCATTCTGTTGTACACGAACGCTTCCATCCCGTCACATTGCAAAAGAAATCGGGACGGTAGTTTTGAGTTTTCCTTGACATCCCCTTTTGCGCTCTCGAAATCGATTCCTCGGGTCCTAGTATGCAGTAGCCAGTACCTCCACGTAAAGTTGCCCTCTAAAAACGATATGGTCGCATCCTGTGTTACCACTGTTAGGTTCTTGAAGAAAATTCGGCCTCCTAGAAATGAAATCTTTACCGATTGTATTGTAATTTTGATCTTATGTCGCCTCCATACCAGGACGTCCAACACTCTGGTCAATACCCACGCAAATACTCTTCCAAAGTAGAACGGAGCTAGTAGGCATAATAACACCGCTAGGATCCAGTCCACCAGAAATGGCACACTGAGGTCCTTCTGGTCGGAAATAGCCACCGGTCTAAACGATGAGCTAGAATCCATGACCCTTTCAGTTGTAATTCGGGTTCTAACGTCCCTGAAGTCCACTGCAAAACCAGTCTTTAACTCTGTCGAAAGTATCAAGACATCTCTACTGTTACTAAAAGCCTTTATTATATTACAGATATCAACTTTATAGGACATCTCTTACACAAGTAATAGAACAATAAATACAAAACTAGTCGTCCAGCAAGCCACTAAAAAGCCATTGAGTCAGTCAGAGATTATCCCATAAGTCACCATGGCTCTGGTGGAGAAGTTGCACCGTCGAATTGTGGCTATAGGCTTAGTTCCTAAAATCATTGCCAAGCTTTCTAAACTATCGCTACTATGTTGTTTGATTGGGTTGGGATGGCTAGTGCTGCTGTTGCCATCGGATGGACAATTTAGAAGGACATACATTTCAGAAAACGCCTTGTTACCGTCGCAAGCTTATAGCTATTTCAGAGAGTCCGAATGGAATATTTTAAGAGGGTACAGAACCCAATTGGACATATTTCAACACGTATCTGAGATCCACGACATCAACCTTGAGGTCTCGAGATGGCTGAGGGATTTTGGAGTCAAGACCGCCGTTTACGAAAATGAGGAGTACGGAGAAACGATGTATGGGATCTTTCACGCCCCAAGAGGTGATGGTACAGAGGCAATGGTGATCGCCGCGCCGTGGTACAACGAAGATGGAGAATTTAACACTGGAGGTGTGGCATTGGCCATCTCTTTGACCAGGTTTTTCTCCCGCTGGCCCGTGTGGTCCAAGAATATTATCGTCGTATTTAGCAAGAATCCAGGAGCGTCGCTGAGATCCTGGGTCACTGCGTACCATACTTCTTTGGATTTAACTGGAGGTACCATAGAATCAGCCATTGTATTGGATTATCCTGGAGTAAGCGATAGATTTGACTACGTGGAGATACATTATGACGGCCTTAACGGGGAGGTACCCAATTTGGATTTAGTTAACGTGGCAGTGCATGTCACAGAGCATGAGGGGATGACGGTGTCTTTGCATGGCTTGGCTTTATCTGAGGCTACCAAGAATGATCAAATGTCAAGACTTAAAACGATCTTGCTGGGTATAAAGGATTCTGTTCTGGCTGGTATCAAAAAATGCCACGGTAATGAGGCTTTCAGCGGCTGGAGGATCCAAGCTGTCACGCTGAAGGCCAAAGGGACCCAAGGGCCTCATGATATTACCACTTTCGGACGAATCCCTGAAGCTATGACCAGATCCGTAAACAACCTGCTTGAAAAATTCCATCAGTCGTTCTTCTTTTACTTACTACTCGCACCAAGATATTTCATCTCCATCGGAACTTACCTCGGAACGGCAATCGCAGTCTCAGTTTCTTTCGTGATTGCAGCTTTAGATCAGATTCTCAATAACAGATACCATGATTTGCCGATGCTGTCAATCTACAATATTTGGTCTGCAGTGGCATTTTCTCTGTGTCTTGTCGTTGCATTCGCCACCTCACAGCTGTTTTTCTACCTGCCACAGCCGGAGCTACTAATCTTAGTCAACATCCTGTTTGCGGTCCTCCCATTACTGTTCGGATCAAGAATCAAGATCCAAGAACCTTTCTCCTACAGATTCAAGGCTTTTGCATTTATTTATTTGGCCCTTGTTTTGACCTCCCTCTTGGTGCTGAACTTCTCACTGGCAATCGTGATGGGACTATTAGCTTTTCCAATGACTAGAATCACTACCAACCTGACTGCAGAAAAGCGTGCTGCGGTCAAAAACTTTGCACTTCTCGTCGTCTCGAATCCGTTCATTGCAACATGGGCTGTCACAAACCTCGTTGAACCAACTTTGCCAGGTACACGAGTATTCTACGCCCTGACTGAGGCATGGCAAAAACTAGGCTGCTGGACGTGGTACATTATATGTCTCGGTTGGTTCCCTAGTTGGCTGTTAGTGGCTTATTCGAGCATAGGTGCGATTCCATTACCTGAAGTGAAACAAGATTAGGCTTACACTACCAATAGTGAGGTGCGTATATATATTGGATGCCTGATTTCGACACAATTACGTAGAGTGGCCGCTAAGGCTACTAAATATCTTGCATTGAGCTAAATATTCGTCAACTTTCCTACCGCTGGTATGAAGTCGAAGAAGCTTTCCTGATGGATATACTGTAGGTGAAAAATTGTAACGATACTGTTAAAGACCAACTCTCCTTTAACAAACTTTCCTGTTGCAACGAGGCTTTGGAAGATGATTTCGCGGCCTACTGGAGCTAAAGAGGTACCGCCACTGCTTACAGCCAAAAGCACATCGTTTGGATGCCCGTTATCTTCTCTCAAAACAGTTCCGTGCTTGCAGAGAGTAACAGCCAAAAATGCGATGAGTTAACAAGTCCTGCACATACCAAGGCTTCTGACACAACCCAGGGCGATAAGAAACCCACCGGTGATCAAGATGATGACTACACGTTTGTCATTCCTCGCGGTGATGTTGATTCACCTACTGTGTACCGAGGATTGAATCAAGAGATGATGATGGAGGGAAGAATGCAATTAGAGAAAGAGATTAATACTTTGAAGGGACAATTGACCAAGCACATGTACGAGCTTTTGCAGTCTGACGTTCTGACTAAAGAGAATTTGCTAAAGGCTAGCGATAAAGTGACCCCATCCACAGTTGAGAACAAGTTTGTCCTTCTGAAGAGACGTTATTACGTCCAAGATGGACTGCTTCACGATGTGAAAAGGAAAGATCTGGTGGTATATAGGCCCGACAAACTTTTTGACTTGATCATGTCAGCTCATGTTTTGAATGACCACGCCTCTTCTGCGGTAGTATACAACCATTTGTCGACCACATTTGCTAATGTGACGCAGCTATTCTGCAGACTCGTAATTTCGTTCTGTTCTAAGTGCAATGCAAACGGTGAAATGCTTGCGCCAAAGAAATACAAACACACGAATATGCATGCTAACTTGATTCCTCTTGGCCGATGCCATATTGAGATTTTAAGCCCCTTCCAATTGGATGAGGGAAGTGACGAGAAAGCGTCACATATACCTAAGATTGAAGGCAAGTATGCTTATGTGCTTTATTGCAGAGATTACCACTCTAGATTTGTTTGGCTAGAGCCACTCAAGAGTGTCAAACAGTCCTCGCTGTTACCTGCTATGACTAAGCTGTTATTTTCGTTGGTCAGAATGCCAATATTCATTGATACATGTACTTTGGACAGACAAGATATGTTTGACCTGTGCGAAAGCATTTCAAGAAAATACAAGATTAAGATAGGTTTGGGAGTCAACAGTACCACCAGCTTCCAGAGGCATGGGATTAAACGAGTAAAAACGCTCTTCTGTCAAAATAAGGAAGACTGCCTCAAAGATTGGAATATGTGTCTGAAATTGGTAATGCACAGGTTAAATCAGACTTATTCTGATAGGGTTCGCGGAGTTCCTAGTGACCTACTATGTTTATCGTCACCAGATTTACACAGAAAGTTCAGACTGTTACAGAAAACCATCATTTCCAGACTAATGGGCCATCATGTCGTGCAGTTCGAAGAAGCGGGTGGAATGATCTATTTGGAGGATAAGAATAGCTCTAACATGTCTGCTACGGAAAGTGATATAGAAGAGGCTGAGACTGGGATTGACTCTACGGATGAGTCAGTTTTCGACACTGAGGCAGCGGAGAGTCTAGCTTCAACGAAGAGAAAACCAGATGAGCTGGTGCCGACTAATACACCGAAAAAGATGCGCAAGCATCAGCCAAAAAGAATAGATAATCAGCCTTCCATTGCAGAGAATTCTGATCTTGACATGTCAAAGGAAGTATGACACTGAATTGTGTGCTTATGGTTGTAAAAAGATCATACTTAAGATACAAGTTAGACTGAGAACTACTACAAATAAACCTCACGTAAAATGCGTATATATACAGTAGTATTACAGCAGGTGTACTAATCAGTCGCCTTGTAAAAAATGCATTTGATTGGAAGTAAAATATGATGTACTTGGTACTGTGTTAACAGACCGATACAACTGATATTATTGGTGAAGCATAATTCCAAAAGTCTGTGAGGCTATGGAAGCTGCCTTCGTTGTCTTTTGATGTTCTTCAAAATGTTGTTTTGTTTGATGACGGAAAGTTTTTTCAAGTTTTTTATTACGCTCACGTTATGGCGACCGTTAGGAGTGGTTTGCTTCTCAAGCCGTGATTCCTTTAGAGGCGTTTGAAGCTATCTAGTCACGGTACTTGTCGTAAAATCCCTTGTGGAATTTTTCCCAAGACTCGATCCATTCAGTGCCTGGGGGCAAGAAAGTAGTCCTTAGATGGTAAGTACCAGGAACTTGTCCGAACCCAGATCCAGGGACAGTGCAGATACCGGTGTTTTCAAGAAGTTGACTACAGTAAAATTCGTCTGGCTCCATCTCTAGATGCTGAGCCTCTTGAATAGCCTTGTATGGTAGATCGAGCTTCGGATATAGGTACATGGCGCCTTGTGGTTTGCGACATTCAATGCCTTCAAGTCTTGAAAAAGTTTGGAACAATTTTGAGGCACGTTCATCTAGAGCTTCGTGGATGTCCTTACGTTCCAACTGGTCTCTTTCGAATGACGGTTCTCCCTCCTTAGGTGGCGACACCATCAAGTCTACTAGAGCCTGACCTGTGACAACCGGACATAGCGAAATTGAAGCCAACTTCAAAAAGACTTGTCTGATATCATGACTGAATCCTACAAGTTCCATGTAACCACCTCTCTGTCCGCATTCACCGGACACACCTTTAGAAGTGGAGTGTAGCGATGCCAACTGGACGTTGTCGTACTTTCCGTGATGAGTCTTTTGCAAATTTCTCAAAACTTTCTTCATAGAGTGGAACTTAGCGCCCTTGAAAACATTTTCTTGGTACACTTCATCTGCAATGACCACAATCCCGTACTTGGCAGCAATATCGAAGATTTTCTCAATGGACTCAGGGGATAAGATGGCACCAGTAGGGTTACCAGGGTTGATCACAACCAAACAAGCCGGTTTTACCTCTTTCTTCAAAGCGTCCAAGACGACTTCTTCGATTTCCTCTGGGTCTACTGACCAGTTTTCGTCCTCCTTTAGATAATACGGCAACGCCTTTGAGTTGTTTAGGGCCAACGACGCAGTGTACAAGGGATACTGCGGAATTGGAATCAGAACTCCGGTCTTGGGCCCCTGGCACAAGATCGAAAGGATATAGGAGACCGCAGCGGATGCACCAGCGGTCAAGTATATGTCTTCGGGGTACGAAATCTCTCCGTCGTCTCTGTTTGTGATGAACCTGGCAACAGTTTCACGGATTCCCAGAACACCCTGTGATGCAGAGTAAGCACCGACTGACCCTCCGATGTCCGAGAGCAACCTTCTGGCGCGCTGAATTGCATCTAGCTGGTACAGAGAAAGCAGATTCTCGTCGGCCAGCTCCAGTAGCTCCGGGTGCTGAAGTAAAGAGAGCACTTCTCTGTAGAAAGTCAACGGCTTCTGATCTAACTGCTGGGGATTCCCGATGTTAGCGTTCACAATCTTGCTGAAAGGAACGCTGGAGGGGTCCTTAGCGAGCTGCGCTTTGAGCTCCTCAGCTCTCTGCGGAATCCGGCCTCTGACCGCATACTTGGCCTTCAATACGTTCTCATTAACGTCATCTAACGAGAGCTTTGGAGCTGCTTTCAAACCTGTAGAATACGCAGCAACTCTGCTTTTTTTGGAGGGGACTGCAGTAGGCATTCTGATACTGATGCTGATGACGCTTGGTCTTGCCAACTGCCCAACCGCACGCGGCAAACGGGCCACAGATCTTGTTTTAACTGCCAACATTAAACCTTTTCCTTATAGTAACTTTCAAAAACCTGTAATACTCTGTAAGCTTAAAAAACGCGGGGAATACAGAAACACACGGTAAACGACGCAGAACGCTCCTGACCGTCTCTTACGATCTGTAAATTTCAGGTGGAAACAATTGGATACTATGCAAACTTAGAGTGTGCAAGCAATGCCAAAAACAGCTCTCAAATCCACTGTAAAATGGGCCTCAAAATGCCGATTAGCCTGAACTTCTCTAGCACTGTAAGCAAATTCTCTATGAGTCAGAAAACCGATATCCTGGTAACGTGACCTCTAATTCAACCCAGATGCACTACTCTCAACCTTGTGCTTGCAAAACGCACCAATTGACTATCAGCGAGTAGACATCCTTAGCCGCCAAAATGCTCTCTTTTCAACATTTCGTCAGACCCTTTAACACAGTTCGTACAACCTTCGGTCGGTTTTCCTTTATATATACGCCGTTATCAGAATCTGACTTGCCGTATCCAGATAAAACATTGAACAGCGCACGCTCAAACTGGAAGGAGAAACGCCATAACCAGCCTACGCCTCGGGTGTCTACAGGTAACGGAACGTTACGGCGCTTATAACAGCCGTGTTGAAGCAGGTGATGTGGTCTTGGAGAAGTTGTCTTTATAATGCTTATCTCGAAGGCCTTTATCGGTATTCGAAGTCCTATTAACCGGGGCGGACTTCGATGTGCGCCAAAGGGCGTCCGTGGTTTTTTGCTTCAAGCGGTGTGAAAAAAGGAGGATGCGAGACCTGTGTAGGTCACGTGGTTGTATTGGTCACGTGGTAGATACATAGGTCACGTGACAATATCAAGATGAGGCGAGGTGAGTTGCAACGGCATAGCAGGGGCAGGCGGTATGGCAGCTGCGGTTCGGACAGGCCTCGTGATGATCGCACCCGTGCCCTCTGCTGTGTGTTGTCTTCGTCCTCTGCGCTAAGCTGCTGATAAAGCTGCGACATTGAAAGATGAACCTCGACAGAAGAGCGCCACTGTGCAGACTCAGAGAACAGACCCTCGAGGAACATACAGCCGGCAGGTATGGCGCACAAACTGTATGAGGTGCTAGGCGTGAGCACGGATGCCACAGAAGTCGAGATCAGAAAGGCCTACCGGAAACTCGCCTTAAAACATCATCCTGACAAGACGGTAGACATCGATGAAGTGGAAAGAGAAGCCAGCGAGACGAAATTCAAAGAGATCACTGCGGCGTATGAGATCTTAAGCGACCCCGAGCTTCGAGCAAACTACGACACATACGGAGACGCCGGTGCTGCAGGCCAGGATGAGTACGAGTACGACGACTTTACCAACTTCTTCCAGCAATATCAGAGGCAGCAGGGACGCTACGGCAACGGCAATGGCTTTGCAGGCCAGGAGCCCGCTGCAGAAAGCAAGAGGACGCCTGATTCGAAGATTTCATACAAGATGACCACCAGGCAGCTATACATGGGAAAAACCGCAACTTTCCAGCTGAAGAGGAAATGTCTGTGCTCATACTGTGGTGGATCTGGACTTAGGAAGAAGTACTTCCTCAAACCAGAGATCTTCTGTACTGCCTGCAACGGACACGGGTACAAAGAGCGCATCACGCGTCTTGCTGGTGGGTACATGGTCAAGGAAAGAGTCATGTGCGAGGTTTGTATGGGTAAGGGAAAGTACAGAAAGAAGACCGCGTCTGATATATGCAAGCATTGCGGTGGCAAAGGCCTTGTCGATGAACAGAAGCCCCAAACTGTATATATTCCGCGGGGGTCACGTCACGGCGACGAGTTCAGGCTTTACCAGATGGCCGATATGGCCTACGGAAAAGAGACCGGGGACGTCGTCATCGTTATAGAAGAGGACTCGAAAGACGCGCATCTGGAACGGAAGGGCAACGATCTACATACCACGTTAGAGATCTCGCTTGTGGACGCTTTGACAGGATTTTCTACCGTCGTATGTGAAACTTTCGACAGTAGAAGGCTGCGTCTCACTGTGCCTGCAGGAAAAGTCGTGAGACCTGGAAACTACTTCAAGTTCAAGGGCGAGGGCTGGCCTTGCTCTAACGGGGACAGTTTCGGTGACATGTACGTGAAAATTAATATAGAGTTCCCAAAGGACAATTGGTTCAACGAGAAGTCCGAGGTCATGGCCCTGAAGAATATCCTACCCGGGTTGAAATCAAAGGGTGCTAAGGACCCTGATCCGTTGAACACCGAAGATGTGTTCAGTTTCTCTATAGTTCAGTCTCATGAAGATCTACCCGATTATTTGGCAGAACAGCGCGAGAAATACGAACAAGAACAGCAACAGTATGAGAATGCACATAGAAATCCGTACGAAAACGATTTCGGTCAAATGCCTTCAGAATGTGCTGCTCAGTGATTGTGCTATTCTCCCATATTAATTTCGCATGTACAAAGGGCCAATCTCTACTGCCCTATAATATTTATTACACCTACTGTATATATTGCATTGAATCAGAAACGATAGATGTCATTACCTTGATCCGTCGACATTATTGCGCTTACATATTTATAAGACACAGCTGTACAGAAACAATGTTCACTCCAATAAGGAGTGTAACTCTCCGTCATTCAAGCCCTTTCCGTTGTATTCTTCACCCAATTCTATGCTGATATTGTCGTCATCAGATTCCAGTCCGACTTCCACGTGATGATTCTTGAATTTGGCTTTTGTAGGCGAGGCAGCACCGTCTTCAATAGACGCGAGACTCATCAACTCAGGTTCCTGCACATCAGTATCAAAAGTGATGGGATCTACCTGAAATGGCGATTTGTGATGCTTTAGCTTTTCTATGCACTCTTCGTCAAAGGGCTCATACCCGTTCGGTACGTGCGGCAGTTCTGCCACTCTTTTCGGAGCGTATTCTATGCTCAACTCGTCTTTTTTCTCCTGTATCAACGCCTGTAAACCACCGCCAAATTTGAGTTTCGTGCCGTGATCCTCGCCGGTCATTGGTGGCAGTCCATCGTCATCCTCCTCATCTTCGTCTTCACCCTCGTCTGATTCTGTATCTTTCAGCACCAGTGATTTAGTCCTGGGAAGAAAACTTGGCGCGCCCAGTACGCTCCCATACTTCTTCAATTTATTATCCGGCAAGTTCTTCACAAGACTGCTAGCACGCCTTTTCAACGCATGACCTGTGTTTCCTGCACCCGCTGTGCTATTCTTCAAATTTAAGATAGTCTGCGTCTTGTTATTATCTTTGCTCGCTAACGGCCGCCTGTTCCCCCGTAATTGCGAGTCCGTACGTTTCATTTGATGTAGAGGCGTCCTAAGCGCCAAGTTCTCTGTATTATCTTCCATGGATATCACGTTCTCCTTCCCTTCGTCAGGCATTCTTAACTAAAAGTCCCGAAACTCACCAAACTTCAATATTGAGCCAACTTGCCCCTAGTAAATTGTTGAATTGAATTGCACAAGAAGAAAAGCTCAAAATCACTCAAAATATGCCTCTTCTGACGTGATAGTCACCTTTTCTGCCCTCGGTCCTCTCTTTACTTTTTTATTGTTCATACTTTGTTTATTTGTGTTGCTGTAATCTTTAAATTCGTCGTTTTCTCGATTTTGGTGATCTTTGAGACTGAGATTGACGCTTTAATATGTGGTGTAAGGGTTTCTTGAGTACATAAACGCCAGTATCTCCTGTCAAAGTGGCCGAGCTAGAGTTTGAAAGCCAAGGCTAGGGGCTGGCAGTATTTGTGGAGTTTCTTCGAGATTTTGGTACTTGTTAAGGCACTTTTCGTACCTTTACTATCAAACTTGTGTCATTTCTTCTATAACACGACCTTTTCCATGATAATATACAGCTCATCGACAAACTGACACAGATCAGCAAAGAATTGAGCGATATATAGTCTACTTGGATGCGAGCTGGGCTAGATAAGAAGTAGAATCAGACAACAGCAGTGAAGATATATCTGTGAAAGGAGATTGCTAAGCCAAACCGCTGATCATGAGAGCCAGATTAGCCAGAACCAAGAAGCTGTACAATGGGCTTCATCCTATCACCAAGGAAGCTCTGTCCAAGGTCACCCAGAACCCTGGGAAAAGTGAAAGAGAGACTGTCAAGAGGTTGAACTTCTTTAATTCGAGTCCCTCGCGCAAGTCGTTGGAGAAACTGGTATACTCGGTGCATTTCCATCAGATGAATGAAGCACCTCAGCATGTCCAGACGCTGAGGAAGAATCCTTTTGTACTGGGCAAATTTTGGCCATTTGAGTATGATCATGACGTGACGACGATGTCCGATCCAAGGAAACAGTCCTTGACGATACAATGGCAGAATAACGACGCCAACGTTCTAAAATCTACGAAATTCGAACGTCATAATTGGCTCAAAGATCAATCTCCAGACCAGCAACTGATAAAAGAGCTCACAGGAGTAGACAGCCTTGCCCTTACTGGTGGTGCAGAGAAATTCCCGCTGTCTCCAGACGAAATTAACGAGACGCTGCGGAAGGTATTCGAGCAGTATTTCTTCTTAAAGACCAACCCGAAACTCTGCCCTTCAAAGAAGCTTCCTGTGCCCATAGTGGAGGTAGGAATGAAGCCTGATGGCTTCGATATAGCAGATGTCCGAATCGATAATTTGTTCAAAAAGAAAGTGACCCAAGTGACTACTGTTCTCGACACGACTTGTCCTGTTCTGAGCGGAAAGGCAGAAAGCATTCTGTGGCAGATTATGACCGACGATGTCCTGAACAGACCTACGCGAAGGATGTACCGCAGCCTGTGTAGCAAAGCTTACACTAGTGTAGGTGACCAGTACAAAATCAGTAAAGTTGCCAGGTTCGGATTTCTATACAATAACGAGCTCGAACCATCGCACACTGCAGAGGAACGGGAGGGGTCGGAAAACTTAGAGGACACCAGAGAGCCTCAAAAATCAGGTATAAATGACCCAGAGAAAGTGGATTAATGTCAGAGACAGCAGGGGCCCCTACCCCACCATTTCAACTGTATCGTCACGTGACGTCCTTAGCATTCACAGATTGGCATTCACATAGGTAGATAGTATCTACACTGTACATAGACATATCATAATAAGCCAAAATTCAACAGTCCATGATGGAATGGTAGACGGTGCACAGGCGGTTTTGCTCCGTCCACCAGTCAGGCACCTACAGTTAGCTGTCTCTCTTCTCTTACATAGTGACAGCTTCAATATCAATAGTGAAAAAAATTTCGAGATATCAACCTCGATTGGATTCTTAGTACGAAAGAATGATAAGCAATGATTAATGGCCTTTGATCTGAGTTTGATATGGACACCAAGTTAGTGTCAGAGGGTGGAAACCAAATCATAGGGCATAATTAGTTGATCAGGGATGAGCTTTCTTTCCAGAAATATTTTACAATGGACCTCTAAGCGTACTTTCACTGGATTTTCCAATTTCTCTCCATTAAGATCCTTGGATTCGGCAGTCCATAAGCCATTCAACCAGGTAAATCCTATGCACGTCACAGTACAATCACTTCCCCAGGGCTCTACTACTTCCTTTTTCGGCACTTTGTTCGGACTGACACACAGAAGATGGAAGAGCAGAGGGAATACTTTCCAACCAAGTACCCTCAAGAGAAAGAGAAGAGTAGGATTCCTTGCAAGGGCTAGGTCTAGAACTGGCCAGCAGATACTGAAAAGAAGGAAGAACAAAGGCAGATGGTACTTGACCTACTAGAGCGAAGTCCGAATTCTTGTTTCACTTCTTCTTCCTGTACATAAACTAAATTGCAACGGTATATACGGATGTACTCACGCCTCAACGATCGCATTTTCAAGGTCTTACTCTCATACTGAAGGTGTAAACCGCAGTTTTGTCTTAGGGTCATTGCGACGGACTTGAGCCCGTTGTTCTGCTATATACATGCGAAATATGACTATACAGTGACGGTAGAAACCATCTTTATTCTATTATTGTATGAGCTGGGCCAATGCTTAAGCGAAATCGATGACGATACCAGGCCCATGAGTACTTGTCAGCGTGGTTTGCGACAATATACTTGGCTTCTTCGCCTGCTGTTTGGAGACGGACTGTTTCAACGCTAGTTGTGCTGCAAGCAAGTTTTCTAGAACTTCTTTGTCGGAGAAATAGGTCTTCGCGACCCCTAAACTGATGGTGTTGCCACGCTGTCTGAAAGGAATCGAGCTCATGCTGTCCTTGATAAGTGGTTCAAGATCTTCTGCCACAGTTCCCTTCTTGGTAGCCGGTAAAAGACCACGAGGACCTAGAATTCTACCCACCTGAGCAAGCTGAGGAACGATATCTGGCGTGGCAAAGGCCTTGTCGAAATCAATGTCAATCTCGCCCTGCTTAATTTTAGCCACAAGGTCTGTTCCGCCTACAAGATGGACGTTGTATTTCTCTTTCATTAAAGCCGCCTGGGCCTCATCGTTGGTGAAGACCGCCACTTTTACATCCTTTAATGGCTTTTTGAAGGAAACGTTGCCTGAAAGTGGCGCAACACCTCTTTCCCCAACAACTAATGTTGTCAATGTTATGGTTTGCTGACTGGCCGGTTGACCCACTTCAATTGCGCGCAGATATCTTAAAGCTTTGGGAATAGGCATGTATAGAGGATGGTCACTGGCAGGAGTCTTTGCCTGCAGCCTTCTCTGCACCATTTTACGCATTTCTCTTTTCTTCATCTGTTCCCTCGAAAGCTTAGGGCCACTGCCTTCCGCAAGGCGGAAGGCAGTGGTCTGAAACTGTCTGGTGAATAATCTTGGAAACATCTGTATTATCCGTGAATATCACACTGAAATTTCCTCTTTTCGTGTTCCAAACAATCTCTACCCGATCTCCGGACTCTCAGTTTAAGTGAGCCTAATGAAGTCTCCCAATGGCCCAAATACAGCTGTCAAAGCGTTACGGTATCTCATTCGATGTCAAGCTCTTCAGTATTAAACAGGTACATATTGAAAAATTTTGATATACTTCATGAGATCCGGGTAACATTAAGTATTAAGAGATGTTTAAGATTTAGTAAAGTATATGCCCTTACACCGTCCATCGTTGAGGTCGCTAACAACTGGAAACGGTTAAACACTTTTCGACTGCTCTACTGTTTCCTTTTCTGTTTCGGCTTCACCTTGTTCACAAAGGAAATCCATTTGGTTGGGATGCCGTACTCGTTTAGAATGGAGATGACAAGAGCGCCGTGAGGACCTTGCACTTGTACTTCCTTAGACTTGGATTCTTTGGATTCGCCAATTGTAGTGGACCCACTGCATCTTTTTCTTAAAGTGGCAGCTAGTTCCTCCTCGTCAATGTTGAATTTGTCGAATTTAGTGACTCTAGTTATGATCTTTCTGCCGATCTTCTTCTCAGTAACGATTTCAACAGTAGGTAAGGGGCCCTTCTCCGGAGACTTCAGCAACGGAGTGCCATCAGTCTTATATATTTGATGGTATGCGTTGAAATTTTTCGTCAAGAAAGTAGGCGAAAGTAAAAGTGCTCTTGCAATCTTGTTGATTCCGCCATTCACTGGGGATTTATTTGACATTTTGAACAGTAATTCATCGAATTTTACCAGTGACTTGTCATTTGGATCGATTAAGTTGTTCTTTGTGACGTATGCATCTAGCAGCTTCTTCAGCTCTGCTTGTGTGTAATATGCTAATGGAGGCTCCGATGATGCCTGGCATAGGAAAGGCAGGGTGCCTGTATTTGGTTTGTATAGGTTCTCTCCAGTGAAGAATTTTGCACTGTCTTGTCCCTTGCCAGCATGGTTCGCAGAACCTTTTTTGGCTACTTCTGCTATTGTCTTATACCGTTCCATGTTAGCGAGGTCCTTGTGCTCTTTGTTGATAGATATCACGCTACAATTCTCGTTTTTACCCTTCAATTTTAGGTATTCTTGGTCCTCCAAGTGCTTCAAAAACTTAGTGGCTTTCTTCCATGATGACTTCTTGAGATTGACAGCTTCAATATCCACGTCAGGCAGATTTTTCATAACATGGTTTGAGATGAAAGTGGATGCGACCATCGGTAGCGATACTTTGTCATCAAATTTGATCGTATACTTGACGGCGCGCATCAACATGTGATCCACGTCTTCAATGCTTAGTTCCTCCAACTGATCTGCCAGTTCATCATCGGACTGCTCGTCCGTTTCATTGTTGTCTTCTTGTCTACCTGTTTCGGCCTCTTCTTTGTCGTCTTCACCAACTGTAGCGTCAACTTGGGCAACCTTCTCTTCGAACATAGACTCTTCTAAACGCAACTTGAACGCTTTAAATAGTCCATCGTCGAAATAATGCACCACTCTCACAGCTATTCCTTTCGTCCCAATCACGCGTGTGATACCAGATAGATTCATCTCTGCAACACCGACCGCTTTGACCCATAACGGTTGTTTGGTAGACGCAATTCCGACAAGAGTGCCTTTCTTTACGTCTGCAGGAAACGGGGGAACCGTACCTGGTAGCATAAGCTGGGCACCGCCCAAAATGTGCTCTTCGATAACAAAGTCATGTGTGAGAATGATGGGAATCAATTGCATGTGGGACTGCCACAGGGTATAGATTGTTGGGTACAACATGTCTTCAAACTTGGTCTTGAACCAAATCGGCTTGTCATTTTCCACAGTGTAAATTGATCCAGCCGTATTAGCAACCTGGAAGCTAGTCTGCTTCACCACAGTACCAGGCAGTGTATAGTCCTCATTTACCTGACTCTTTATAGTGGACAGAAGTTTCTTTCGATCACTGTTCTTCAAGTTGGAAAGAGGCTTGATATGAGGTTCTTTAGCAAACATCGTAATAATAAGTCCTGATTCTCAACCTGAGCACTGCTTTGATCTTTCTTGCTCAAACTTTGGTAGATTTAGTACACAACTCAGTGCTCAGCAGCTCAAGTTGCTTGAAGTCCAAAGGTCTGTCTTTTCGTTGGTACTTGTCATAGGCAAAAGACTCCATACGTATTTAAGATATATATGTCAACTAATGTCAGAGAACATATAAACATAAACTCATTAATCCGATGCATTGGGCTCGGCGGCTACCGAAACGTACTGCATCAGAGTCGGTACTTGGCAAGATAAGCGATGAAACTTGGAGTGGACCCCGATTTTTTACTGCGAAAACACTGCGATGGATATTCGTGCAGTGTATCTGTAGATGAAACGTTGATATGTTTGTGGAAACCTGGAGCCAGTATTGAGATATATAGAGCTGGCGGCGGAGAATTGAGCACTAAGGGTACTGGAAAGGATGGGAACAGAGGTTTGCTCGAAGTATCTTGGCAGGATCATCTGCTCTATTGCTATTATTCAGACGGAACGGTATACATTTACAAAGGCGGACAAGAATTGGTACGACAAGTGACCTTATTGCCCAAGGGTGCTAGGACTCGCTGTATTTTCTGCGATACTATACAGTTGGATGACGATCCATATTCGCTTACTGAGGGCAATCTTTTGCAACGCATGCCGAAGTTGAACAAGTGGGATACCGTCAAGAACACATTAGATCCCGAATTGATCCTACCTGACCAATGCCAGCGACAAAAGACGCTAGAATTGTTTCTATGCGTCGAGGCCAAGACCAGAAAGTTATTTGTATCCGTGGAGGGAGCACTCAACATCAAACTGGGCGACAAATTGAAACTCCCAAAGGACGTAACGCAGATCCTGGCTCTTGCGCAAGGACAGTATATGTGTCTGAATAAACAGATGGACTATCAGATTCTGGATTTGAGCTTCTTGCACGATCACAACATGTACAAATTGATCAAGACGACGCAGGAGTACGGCGCTTTGCTACGGTATTTGAAGCAACTACACAGACACCTTGGAATGAAACTTACTGAGCCCTATTATCAGTTTGTCGCCTCGATATGGAGCGAACCACAAAGAAACGCACTACAAGACTTATTCTATACGGGAATCACCGACTTGGATCAGATAGAACAAATCTCTGACGTTTCCTTACAGCAGTTCAGACTCGACAAATGGCGAGCTCTGTCTCGGGATCTGTGCACTACAAGCACAAGTCTCATAGTCGCGTGCATGTGTCCCGTGTTGGAGCGGATGTGCGTGGTGGCTGCGTCTATAGAGTCACTTTGTGAGGCGATCACGTGGACAAAATTTCCAACCGAGACTAACGGCAGCGTAGGGATACGGCCTTTGAGCGTATCGATGTTTCGGTCCCTGAGACAGGAGATTGAGACTCTTGGTGGTATACGGCGGACTCACCATGTGGGATTAGACTGGATTCAGTCACTGGCTGCCAAGTTGTTGGAACTTGCCAAGACAAAGGACCAATTGACGTTTCCCGCCGCATCCGGAAACAATTCGAGCGCCGCACCTACTACCACGAGCGACGCAACACCCTCGAGACCTAGCCCGGTCCTGCCGCTTTTAGATCGGTCCGATCTCTGGCTTGTAGAAGATTTTCTCACCAGCGACATGGTCCCGCAGCCTCACTACGACTACGTGAAGTTCGAGTTCCCGCAGCAGATCTTGAAGACACAGACCCAATTTGACACCACGATGAAGGACTGTACCATGCGCTGGATCAAACGCCAGATAAGCGCTGTCTTGCCCTCCGTGGGGCACGTAACGTTGCCAGACCCTGTGCTAGAAAGTCACGTGATCTTTTTTTCTTCGAACCCGTCTCATCACCTTCTGCTAGCGGTGACAGAGCTGGAACTGCTCGTAATACAACTCGAAACCAAGACCGTTGCATGCCGCGCGAGCTTGCCGCTGCCGTCCAAGCGCATCGCGCGACTGCTCGCGAGTAGCAAGCCAAGGCTCCAGCTGGTCAGGCTACCGCAATCCGCAGCCAGCTTCTTCCTGTTGCCTCTGTGCCTTACCGTGACAGTCATGAGCGTCAGCGAAGAGACGAGAACGACTTCATCACGTGATCATGTAAGTTATTCGATCGACTTTTCATCCGGGTAACCTCACCCCGTTCGAAAAAAGGTTTCTCTGTCAAGAGAAGAGAAGCGGTGACATCACGTGCTCTTTCTGCTTACCCGCACACTGACGACATCACTTCTCACCACAGTTGGGCCCATCGCACAGAGCGACCACAGGCGTTCTCTCTGTCACAAAGCCACTGCCACAGGCCTCAAAACGTTGAGTGTTCGACGGGCAACAGCACATGACATAGCAGACGTAATTGAGCGTATTCACTTGCGGAATGCCTTACGAAAGGACAGAGCAAGTGCTTCCGGTTTCTTCGGCATAGTGACAGTGACTTCAAGAGTTAGACTCGAGACAGTGGACCCACTGATGAGTAACGGGACCTAATTGTGAATCAATGGAGAGATCTGCAACGAAACGGTATATAAGACAGGTCTATTGTGTTTCTACAAAGGATTAAGTTCTGCAGTAAGGTATTAGTCAGAAAGATAGAAGAGCAGCAGAACAGCAATTGCATGGACATGGACCTAACAAGTGGCAGTACGCACAAGTACTCGAATTCGAGGTCTAGCAGCCCGGATTTCGACCAACTGGAGCAAGAATATGATGTGCTGAAGACTAGTGAGATTATCATGCCGCACATGAGCGGTGGGAAAAGCGTCAGATCTGGCAGAAACGGGCATCTGGACGCATTGGTGGACGACAGTATCGGCAGCAGCAGCTCGGGTGCGCATGGTACGAACGTGGTGATCAAGGGAAAGCTCGCAGACGAGGGAGAAGAACCAGAGATCAACGTGCAACATGTGTACAATTTTGACTCTGTAAGAGTTCCAAACTACGAAGAGACGGTGGTCACACCAAAGCAGCTGTTCGATGAGCGGTACAGGTCCATATTCACGCTGGAGGCGGTGAAAAACTACGCGGTGTCCGTGTTCCCAATCATGAACTGGATACACCATTACAACGTGAACTGGCTGTACAACGATTTGGTCGCAGGTATCACGGTGGGATGTGTTCTTGTGCCGCAGTCGATGTCCTATGCGCAGGTGGCTACGTTGCCTCCCGAGTATGGGCTTTATTCGTCTTTTATCGGTGCGTTCATCTATTCCTTCTTCGCCACGAGTAAAGACGTCTGTATTGGGCCTGTGGCGGTGATGTCCCTAGAGACTGCAAAAGTGATAGGAAGAGTGATGCATAAAGTCGGTGACAACAGACCAGAAGTCACGGCGCCTATAGTGGCAACTTGTTTGTCGTTGATCTGTGGTGTCATTGCCTTGGGTATTGGACTGCTTCGTTTGGGTTTTATTGTGGAACTTATCTCATTGAACGCCGTTGCGGGATTCATGACCGGGTCAGCAATGAGTATCATTTCTGGCCAAGTGCCTGCATTGATGGGTTACGGTAAAAAGGTAAACACCAGAGATGCCACATACATGGTCATCATCAACTCCTTGAAGCATTTACCAGATACGAAGTTGGATGCAGTCTTTGGTTTGATCCCATTGTTCTTGTTATACACTTGGAAGTACTTCTGTGGTACTTTGGGCCCAAAGTTGATAGACCGTCGGTTCGGAAGATCCAACCCAAAGAAGGCTAAGCTTTACAAAATGGTCTTGTTCTACGTGCAAGCTCTGAGAAATGCAATAATTATCATCGTGTTCACCTTGATCTCTTGGGGTATTTCTAGAAAGCATCTAGATCATAAGCGCATCTCTTTGTTGGGCGAAGTTCCATCTGGTCTCAACAAAGTGGGTCCCATGAAGCTTCCAGATGGCTTGTTGACCGATTTGGCACCAGAGTTGCCTTCTGCGATCATCATTTTGGTGTTAGAACATATTGCCATTGCCAAGGCGTTTGGAAGAGTTAACGATTACAAGGTCGTTCCGGATCAAGAGCTGGTCGCCATTGGTGTCACCAACCTCATCTCCACCTTCTTTAATGCTTATCCTGCTACGGGTTCTTTCAGTAGAAGTGCTCTGAAGGCTAAATGTAACGTCAAGACACCATTGTCTGGTCTCTTCACTGGTGCGTGTGTCTTGTTGGCTTTATACTGTATGACAGACGCTTTCTTCTTCATTCCAAAGGCAACCTTATCTGCTATCATCATTCATGCCGTCAGTGACTTACTCGCGTCTTACAAGACAACTTGGAATTTCTGGTTGATGAATCCTTTGGACTTCATCTGTTTTATCGTTACCGTCTTCATCACTATATTCTCTTCCATTGAAAATGGTATCTACTTTGCTATCTGCTGGTCATGTGCAATGTTGTTGTTGAAGGTAATGTTCCCTACTGGCCAATTCTTGGGTTACGTTGAGGTTTGTGAGGTGACTAATGCTGAAGTAGACGAAAACTTGGACCGTATTGTAATTTCGAAAGATCCTCAAGGAAAAGGCTTTGATGCCAAGGGTAAAGACAGTTTGGCTGATGGCGATACTGCGGCACCAGGTTACTCCAAGATGCAATTCCATACCAAATGGCTACCGTTGAAAACCTCTTATCAACGTGAACTGAATCCAGATGTGTTCGTGCATCCTCCGCCTCCTGGTGTCATAGTATTCAGACCAACTGAGTCCTGGACTTACATGAACTGCTCCAGACAGTATGACAAGATCATGGACAGAGTAAAAGATTTGACAAAACCCGGAAGGCTTCTAAGGCATCTGAAGAAAAGTGAAAAGATGTGGAATGATCCTGGTGAATGGGAAGCTCCATATGTCATCAGAAAGATTTTCAAGCTAAAGGAGAAGCAGAGTTCTGATGTCAGCGGTAGAATCATCGATGAGAGACCCGTGCTGAAGATATTAGCGATGGACTGGTCCCAGGTGAACCAAATCGACTCTACAGGTGTTCAAAGTCTGATTGATCTTCGTAAGGCTATCAACAAGTACGCCAATAGACAAGTCGAGTTCCATTTCTGTGGCATCATCTCGCCATGGATCAAAAGATCATTGATCAACGCTGGTTTCGGGACTATCAATGATGAGTTCAGCGACGAGTCTATCATCATGGGCCACACATCGTACAGTCTTGTCAAAAACAAACCAAGAGTACCTTACGATGAAGAAGCCGAGGTGGGGCTTTCCGAGCCAAATACTACTGCTCTTCACACTGCATCTGGAGTAAATCTGCCATTCTTCCATTTGGAAGTGCCGGATTTCCACAAGTGGAACTTATAGAGGCATGTTTCAACAGGTCTTGATTCATAATTTACATAGCATCTTAAGCTAATTGCAACTAATATCTGAATTTTAATAGCACTTCATGTATCATACCGTCATTGAGGTAACAAATGACGTCCTCTCATGCTGTAACTGGCTGTCTTCATGCGCGTTTGCAGCCACCTCTAAATTGTTGTCTTGCCTGTTCTCCTATATAAGAATTAAGGTTTGATTTAGACATCTTCCCTTACAAAGAGTCATCCTCTTAAAAGGGACGATTGAACTCGCAGTAAATCGTTGTAGGCGCAGAATCTCATCAGTGAATCATGTCATTGGCACAGGTTAGATTAGGACGTTCTGGATTGAAGATTTCCCCTATAGTCGTGGGGTGTATGAGTTACGGCTCCAAGAAATGGTCACCATGGGTTGAAGACGATAAAGAAAAGGTCTTCTCTATCTTGAAGTACTGCTACGACAATGGTTTGCGTACCTTCGATACGGCTGACTTCTACAGCAATGGGTTGAGTGAACGGTTGCTTGGAGAGTTCTTGAAGAAGTTCAATATTCGCAGAGAAACTGTTGTCATCCTGACCAAAGTGTTCTTCCCAGTGGATGAAACGTTGGATTTGAACCATGGCGGGACCACCCCTACCGCTGAACTGGAATGGGACCTGGCCAACCAGTGTGGTCTTTCGCGCAAACATATCTTGGCCGGAGTTGAGGCCAGTTGCCAGAGATTGGGCACCTACATCGACTTGTTGCAGATCCACAGGTTGGACCGTGAGACTCCTATGGAAGAGATCATGAGGTCCTTGAACCATGTGGTAGAGTCGGGCTTGACCCGCTATATTGGCGCTTCTACCATGCTTGCCACCGAGTTTGTCGAGTTGCAAGGCATTGCCGAGAAGAACGGCTGGCACAAGTTCATCAGTTCCCAGACCTGCTACAACTTGCTGTACAGAGAAGACGAGAGAGAGCTGATTCCATACTTGAACAGACACGGAATTGGCAGACTCCCATGGTCTCCAAACGCCAGAGGCATTCTCACCAGACCTGCGTCCCAGCAGGCTAACTCTACCCGCTACTCTACCGACGGTAGAATCAAGGCCCGCAATTTGAACAGTCTCGAGCCACAAGAGGTTCTAATATTGAACAGAGTCGAAGCGTTGGCAGAGAAACACAACGTGTCAATGGCCGTTGTGTCTTCTGCCTGGGTCTTGGCCAAAGGCGGCTTCCCGATCGTCGGTTTGAGCTCCATCGACCGTGTCAAGGAAATCATCTCTGCAGCTAACTTCAAACTCTCTGACGACGAAGTGAAGTATCTCGAAGAGCCATACTTGCCGAAGCCGATGGTATTGTGAGCACCGCGCGTCACCCAGGCCGTGGCCGCGCCGTGGCCTGTCCGCACCTCCCACATTTCCAAACGCAGCAAACGTACGTAGTTCAGTAAAGTCACGTGACTCGAGATGACCTCTCATCTCGAGCCCATCTATCCTCTATACACCGCCTCTCGAGGCCTTTAACACATACCATGCTTTCACACGCTGACTACTACACTACGCAGCGCCCAACCGCAATCGAAAGGCTTAAGCCTCACAACCCCAGGTCTCGTGACTATTCTCCACAGCATTCCACCTGACCCCGGAAAAGGGCACCCTTCCGTGCACGTTGCCACGTTCACCGCTTTGCATACTGCATCGCAACAGTGTTCTTTCGCTGAATTTGCAGCCCACTTCCCTGCTCTTTGCTTCCTGTCTCGAAGTGGTGATACTTTTTAGTGCCGATAAACTGCTAACAAGCGAAGTGGTGTTACTTAGCACTGATGAGGCCACTGAATGAAGAAACGGAGCAATGTGGAGAGCAGGTTTAGTGCCGATGCGCTGTGTTGTATGGCTTATGATAGCATGAAAGTAACATACCATAGTCTATTGTAGAACGGTGTAGTGATTAGATAGGAATAGGTGGTATGAGATTTCCAGTCAGTCTATGGTTCGACTTTGTGACAGTGCAGTTCTAGAAGAGGATACTGGCATTGGTAAAGAGAAGTATATAAACGGGCATATGTTGTGATGTTCAAGAGAAATATGTTCTGGATATGTTAAGAGCTTTTAATGAATAGTCTTTGTGGTTTGTATAGCACAGTAAGACCAGACAATTAAAGATTGACTAGCCTTTACAACACACCACACACGAAAAATGTTTTCCACCAGAATTTTGAGATCTACTGCCAACATTGCCTTGCAGCACGCTGCTAAGCCAGCCGCCAGATCTACCGGCAGAGTCGGAAGAAGAGTCGGAGAAGCCTGGGCTGTCACTGAAGCCAAGAGATTGGTGCCAACTTTGTTCATGTACGGTGGGTTCATGGCCTCTGTGCTCGGCTGGCCATACTACATCAGACTATTCGACTTGGGAATCGGGATCAACGGTTTGGAAGCCGACAAGGTATAAGCGGGGATTTCTATCCTCTTTGCATAGAAGCATTAGCCTGACATCCCTATCTTATCACCTTTCATAGCGTTTGAGGGCCCCGGTTAAACCGGTTACTGGGGTCTTCTGCATAGCTCAGATATATTCACATAACTTACACAGTTTAATGATCCTTTACGATTCGATTTGCCTCTGGAGTGAGTCCATCGCGTGCTCTTTGTGGCAGCCATCTAGTTGATGCGTTTTTTGACATGGCTTGATGCGTTTTTTAACAAGGGTGGACGTAAAGGGAAATCGGAGATGACTCTGAACCAGCTTGCGGCTGGCGCGCCGCGTTCACGCTTTTGCAACCCCTTGTTTGGAGAGTTGCTGCATAAAGGCGCCGCGATTAGTAAGAAAGAGGTCAGAGCCTGTTCTAGGCCTTCATTTGGCTTCTACGAGTGCTACTCGCAAGACTTCAGCGAGGTATACAGAGGGTTCCCTGGCGTGCTGTTTTTGAGGGCTAAGGGATCCTTAGGGAGTTTTCATTGCTTTCTCACATCAAGGGATGTTGCATTCTTGCAGTCCGTGTGATGGTCGGGCGGCAGGATCTGTCAGTGACAGACGCTACTAGACAGGAAGGTTCGGAATTACATCATTATTGACATGACAACCGCAAAGTCCGATACCGACTACAGTACGATCAACAGCATTTAAGGGTACCTTAAGTTAGGTATTGGCACTAACTAAATGACAACAGTAACCCCAAGGCTGAGCTCTTGTCTGAGTTGGGTCTTGGGGCAATGTAGCAAAATAAGTTGGTTTGCTCTATGCGTCACCACGGCAGGTATGAGACTCCAATTAGGGAGAACCGTGAAGACAGTATATATAGAAGTTCATCCTGGTGGCTATACTTTGCGTCTCAACACCATCTTACCAAGGTATTGTACGGTCATTCATATCTTGACACTAGCGACGTCACAATAAATAAGCAGCCCAGATGTTGTTGAGATTACTGCGAACAGGCGTTAAAGAACAAGCTACCACGGCCCGGAGGGTCGTGAATGCCTCTGGCCACCATTTTGGAGAGCCGTGGATGAAATCAGAGGTCAAAAGGTTGGGTCCCTCGGTGGTGATGTACGGTCTCTTTATAACTTCAGTGGTCACGTGGCCATACTGGGTCAAAGAATATTCGTATCTAACACACGGTAAACCAAACTGGTCCCCTTAAGATCTGCGGCAAGAGTAGACGAATCTCTCGTTCTCTTGTCACAGATGGCTAAATTATTCGACGGTGTCGCCGTTTTGCTCTCATAATCTGCTTTACGTTAAATCCCATCTCGCTATCGTATATCTTATTTGCACCGTTTTCTGTATACTCACCTCGCATCATATGATTCCTATGTATCATCGCTAGCTCAATCACATGTCAATAATTTGATCAGTCCTGTCCTGTATTCCTAAGTTCAACGGTTGTTAGACTTATTATGTCAATAAATATTAAGATGCACATGTTGATCTATACTACATTATAACGGTTTTTGAGGCTCTATACCTGGCACATCTATTGAGGCCTGGCCTTGGGCCCCCAGTTCTTGGTTGGATTCTCTTGATACCTGACAATCTTCAGCTTTCTCAACTTCTCGAATTTGCCACTGAACTCGTTACTTTCAAAGGAAATCATTTCATCCCAGTTTGTTCCCTTGCCAATGTCATCGTTTGTCATTATCTTATATCCATTGCCGTTCTTATTCATCTTTTCGATGTCAACCTTCTCTTTCTCCAGGCAGTACTTCTTCATCACGTACCAGATTGCATCCCAGCTTGCATTCGTCTTCAGACTTGAAGCCTTAGCGTGCGTTAACGAACAATCAAAGCCGAGAGACCCTAAACCAGCGACCACAGCTTTCAATGGAGGCACCTGGAACTTCAAAATCGAAGAAACCGAATTTGGAGTGAAATAGAATGGAGCTTCAATCTCATTTTTGGCAATTGTCAACATTCCTTCGATTCTCTTTCTTGTGCCGTAGATGTCATCAGTATGCTGTTCTTTGTTGATCCTCAGCACACGATCGATGAAATCCTTGTTATGCAAAGCTCCTCCGTACATAGGTCCTACTATGTGGTGGGTTCCGCCGCAGTAAGGGCATCGTCTGTCTACTGGAGGACCCTGGGCCAAAGAGAACTTGGTGAACTTGTTTCCCTTCTTAGTTTCTCTTTCCTGTTTTCTTCCCAACGGCTGCGTATGGTACGCGCCGCATCCTGAGCACATGTATCCGATGATTGTCTTAGACTGCAGGTTCTTTACTTCAATCGGACTTGTCTTCACGCGAACAAACACACGCACGTAGAAATCGATACTTAGGGAAAGTACAGGTTCGATGCTTTTCTTGTATTTAGCAGCAGATTGTGCCAGGAGATTGAGCACTAGTCTCAATGCACTTTCATGCGTAGCGTCATGACCAGCCATATTCACACCGCCGTAAAGTGCGAAACACTTCTCCGGATACCCGTTTCCAGCCAACACCGATAAATCTGTGCAAGTTACGAGCATCAATCCTCCGTCCTCAATAGATTGAATCGAGGCATCTACAAATGGAGTCACTGTTCCATAGGGGTCCAGGTCAATGACGTGGTACTTGAGGTTGTCACCTTTGTTTCTGTACATCAAGACGTTAGCATCGTCCTGATTTGGGACCACTTTATCTGTCACTCCGTTAAACTCAACATTTCTCCTGATCGACTCAACCGCAACCGGTAGTAAGTCATTTGCAATCACAGTTTTAACATTGGGGATCTCTTTGGCATACCTGATGGCACGTAAACCTGTCGCACTTAGCGCTTCCAGAATCTTGAGGTATGGAGTCTTGAATGCAGATTGTGACGCTGACACGGAAACGGTCCCTGTGACACCTGTTTCAACGTCTTGCACTCTCCTTTTCTTAGAACCGTCGTCCGTTGCTTCCTCTAAAACCTCGCTACTCTTCCGCTTCTTGTTCCTGTTTTGACGCTCCAGCTTCTCTTCCTGATATATTTCATCCCAAGCCTTGATACAGCTCACACTCAAGTCTCTGTTAAACTGTTGGATGGGATTGTAAAAAACTGTCTCCTTGTTAGGAAACAAAATCTTTGCTGAACCTTCCTGTACAACCTGGTAATCAGCTACATCTATAGCAGGCTTGTTGACCGCCGTCTTGCTAACCAGCCTTGCCTTTAAATTCTGGAAAGCTGCCCTCAACATGTTGTCCAAAATAGCTTGATCCTGGCAGGTTCCTCACACCAAACGTCTCAGATTCGCACTCTAGTAACTGCACCACAGTTCAAGCAGCCTTAAAAGGTAAAATACCGCGCGTAACCACACCAAGTCAGCTGTTGAAGGGGGTACATCTTCTGCTAGACGATGCGATGAGCATCAAGACTGAAAAATTGTCGATTCGAGCCTGATGTTGATGTTGATCACGTGACCTGCACTTTGCGAGTCTTGGCAAGGGCTCTTGTGGTCTCTGAGCGCCATGGTGACCGGAAGTGGCCCTCAAGACAGCCAATTCGAACACTGTGCCATGTTTGTACCCGTTCTCTGCTTTACGGCTTAAGCTCTTATTCTGATATCATCGATATAAAGCTTGACATCTTCAAAGGTTTGAGAGCAAAATTTACACAGATCAGGGGCTCCATGAGCTCCCAAAGTCACGCTAATAACACATCGCAATGCCGCCTAAGGGATGGAGGAAAGATTCAGAGGGGAAATACCCCGATTCTTCGTTTGTTAGAGAACAAGAGAAGCTCGGTATCGATGATCTACTGTTTCCCAAGAGTATCATAACGTCTCTGGCGAAGGAGGCGGTGCAGAATGCATTCCAGAAAGACGATGAGGAGAGAAGAACGACAGTGAGTAAAGATGCCGCGTTAGCTATGCAGCGGTCAGCTACCGTTTTTGTGAACCATTTGCTGATGTTTGCCAGAATGAACGCCAAAAAGAACAACAGGAAGAGTTGCAACGATCAGGATATTCAAGCGGCCCTCGACACGATGGGACTGGGAGCTCTCAAGAGTATACTCAGCGAACGGATGCAGGGGTACCAGGAAGCCATGCAGTGGAAAAAGCAAAACAAGGCCTTAGCTGGCGAGCCAGATGGAGACGTTCAAATTGAAGAAGACGATGAAGACGATGAAGAGGAGGATGAAGAGGACAAGGATTCGGAACAGAATACTACCCAGGTTATAGAAAATGACGAGAGTAACGGAAATAAAAAATTGAAGCCAGCGGACCATACAGAAGCTGCTGTCGTGGCAGCCACATCTTCTCCATAGCACGTCGCACTTCATAACAAAAGCGGTTTGTAACAGCATCATCTACAGAAATTATACGGTACATCCTACAAGAGGCCTAGTCAGTGCCCGAAAATTATCAAGGAACCTATCACAATAATCACCAGTACAATTGTGATAATTATGGCATAAACCTTGACGTTCTGCCACCACATCTTTCTCATGATCTTCGAAGATTTTCGCTGGAACTTGAAGCTGTTCTCGTTCAACTGGTTCGTGTTGTCCACCAGCAACGAGATGCGTTCCTGTCTTTGCAGAAACTTGTCAATGTTGTCGTTCATGATCGCAATGATCTTCTGCAGCTCTTCCTCGGTCGCCGCGGCCGACTGCTGACCCTCGGTCCTGTAGGACAACAACTCCTCATGAAACTTGTCCAACTGTCTGTCGATATTCTTTCGTAACTTCTCATCATCGTCATTATCTAGCTCTTTCAACTCAGACAATAATCGCAACGGAAGGAAGGTAGGTACTTCTTGTTTCACGAAACAGATGTACACTTTCCCATCGCTTGCAGTTGTATAATAGCAGTCAAACCCTTCTAATAAGTTCATAGAAGTCTTGGTAACTTTGTTGCCCGGAAGATTTACCACGTTCGGTATTACCATATCGCTGATCAACCTACGGAAAGTAGCCTGCTCTTCTCTCTTCCCCTTGTCTGTGCTTCCATATCCTGTGTTCTTTAAGTCCCTAGGTTCATACCAACTCGAAATAGGCTCATCCTTATCCCAAACTTCCACGTAAGAGACAGTGTAACGTTTCATACCCATACTGACCGACTATACAGCAATGCAGTGGCACCCAAATGCTGTGTATCTCGGTGCTCTTCGTCTTTCATGTGATGTCTCCACTGTGGTTATCAGTGTTAAAGGATTAACCCGCTTTTTAAATAATTCGAAGCCTTAGAAATGCCAAGCTTCATGAGAGAATAAGTTTTGTCTCATAGCCACTCCTTTAACAACCTATCGGGGCAGTTAGCATGCCTGGGTGATGATAAGTGGACTAGGAGGTAAATCGTTTTTTTCGAGCTGTTTCAAATGGACTAAATTCGGATGTATAAGGTGAATTGTCGATTAAACATCATATATATTCAATAGTACAAGGTCTATATTCGTTGGATTATGATGCAAGGCCACGCTGGGCGATTGAAATACGTAGAGGCAGCCTCTTATCAAAATCAGTTGTAATTTCTTCTAAATGCGGTCAAGAACAATTAAGAGAAGGAAGTTATGGCGCAAAAGGTGGAACTTGCACACAGGACTGAGCACTTTCCGGCCACTCGAAATGACCGCTTTCCTCTAATTCTGCGATAGTGGTGGCCTTTTTGCCCGTAGCTTTGTAATGTGCCACGTAACCCTCTTTTAAAGCGTTGATTGACGACCTGATCTTGATTTGGTCGCCAGTCCACTCAACTCCGAAGTACCCTCCATTTCCGGCGTGTCTGATAGCCTGGTTTAGTCTTTGTGAGTATTGCACGTCCCACGGGAACGCCAGGTCGTGATACGTACCGTTGTCGCCGTTTTTCTCTATAAACCAATCGTGATATTTTCTTTGCAGCTCTTCAGAAGGGAGCTTGATTCTTCCGGACCATACTCTACTCAACCATGCTCCCTGTGTCTCTGATAGTCTAGTAGGAAGTACGAACCTCGGTAACCCAATGATACCAAATGTGGGTAAATCTATCGCAGTTATGTGATTGTACAGGTTTTGAATTCTTCTTCCAGTTCCAATAAGATCGTTTAGGACCGCATTTCCAGCTCCGGTCTCGCCTTTTGGAAGGAACGGTAAGGACTTCAGATACCCAGTACAAAATATGACCCTGTCCACGTTCTTGAGCTCGGAACCATCAACAAAGGAGACAACTTTGCTGTCAGGATGGAACTCTTTCACGTCGGGAACGTCTCTGATCAGTGGATCAAAGGGCGCAGGAAGTTTTGATTCCGATCTTTTAGATTTGTAGATAGGTTTTTGCAGCTCAGTGGCTAGCTCAAAGGCAAGATCAGCACCAGAAGCACTGTTTCCAATAATTAATATCTCGCCTTCGATACCATGGAAATCCTCTGGGCAATCGAAATCCTTAGCGTGGGTCACAGAGGATGGATACTTTTCGTGCCACTCTTTCAATCCTGGTCTAGAAGGAATGTATGGCAGATCGTAGAACCCGGTGGCAGTAGCAACAGCATCAAATCTGTCTTCGAACTCTTCCTTGGTCAACAAGTTCTGAGTTCTGACAATGTACTCGTGTGTTGCATCGTCGTATAACACTTTGATGACTTCTGTGTTAAAGTTGACATGCTTCTCAATTGGTTTAGAGTAGTTCACGATGTAATCAAGTACCTGTTCTCTCACAGGAAACAGAGGAGTGCCTTCGGGAAATTTACGGCCCTTGTATTCCATCAGGGTCTTTGGAACGTTGGTGTCCAAGTACTTGTACACTGCTGTCTGGAAAACATTACCATGATCTTTGTCGTGAAGAGGCTGTAATCTGACATTCGGTTTCTCGCACGGCACGCCAGGGCACGAAGTAGCATTAATGGATTTTGTCCATGGTTTGGTGTAGTTCCAGATACCTCCGAACCACGGTCTTTTCTCGAACACCTTCACTGAATCGAAGTGTCTCTCATTCAGCAAAGCCTTTGTGAGTCCTGAACCGACAGGTCCTGCACCAATTACTGCCACACGACGGATCTTGTCGGGATCCAAAGCAATGTGACGCACATTAGAAGCGGTCATGCTGTAAAACGCCCTGCTGTACCGTTTAGTAACAGAGCTTCTTAATAGCTTGGATCTTGATGACGCTCGACTGAGATTCTTCCACCAATCCACCATGACTTGCTGCTTAACAACCTGCAAATTATCCGCCCGCACTTTCGCGCCAATGCCCGATCTTATATACCACCGCTTGGCTGCTTCGGGCCTTGACCAAATGTATGCTGATAATGAGGGCGGACTTAAGCTCGAAGGTCAGGAAAGACTGAGATGCTTATCATTGTATAGGACATCGCGATTGTGAGACAAGGTGTGGCTTTACACGTGATCTGACTGATACAATCATAGAGCGTTGAACCTTTATAAGACATAGCCATCGATTCGTAGAATCGTCTGAGATCAACGGTAGGTGGATGAATGACAGTTTCTCTCGCTGTTAAGACGTCTCAAAGTGTGTTGTGGTTAATAACGGCTTCTATATCAGTATGAAATAAATACCGCGATGAGCCGCTTTCGGCGACTCAAGGCATGCAAATGCGATTATGAAGTTTTAGACTGGGCCTGAAAGTGTTTATGCAAATCTGTAGTCGCACCAGCCCTTTACGACGTACTGTATTTCTTTTGAGCTTATGCTTCTGCCTGTAGAAATTCTACCACATGGCTTGAACATTGTTCCCTGAGACATTTCTGGCTGAGACCACGGTTTCACCTCAGAGTTCAGCCGTACGAGCGATGTGCTTTCTTGTTGCTGGTGCTCAAGTTCTTCAGTAGATCTGACGAATTTAAGGTTCGACGGAGCGTACTCGCCATGAAGATCGGTTCTTGTGACTTGACACATGTCCGACCATAATTTCTTTCTCGTGATCAGTGCGAGTTTGATTTGCTCCGCAGTGATTTTGGTTGACGAATCCAGCGGTATTTTCAGCTGTGCGATTTCTCGGATGGACAGTCTTTGCAAAACTGATTCATCTAGATTCAGCTCCGGCAGCAAGCGCTTTCTCTTCATGGTGGTTTCCACAGCATATAGTCTTAAGAAGGATGGGTTTAAAGATTTCTGTCTCGTTCTCTTGTGCAGGAGGGAATCCGGACATCCGTTACGTGAATCTGGTGGAGTTTCAGGCGCGCTGGAATTTGGCACAGTCTCCAACCCGGTGTTGGAACGGTTCTCCGAGACTTTGGCATCATTCTGCGGCCAATGCTCCATCTCTACAACCTCGTCCTGCAAGAAAATCGGCGTAAGACTTCTTCTCCTTGCACTGCTACTGCTTTGTGCCGAAGAGTTGCTGAGAATTCTGTTCACATCCATCGGTTCCAAATTTAGCCGAGGTCTTGTATATATTGGTTTGATCTCTTGTAAGATGTCATCCTTCGTAAACGCGTCCACGGGATGCAAGTCGCTGAGATTGTACATCTTGGCATATGGCAGTTCGTTGAATCCATTTTGACTCCGGTCTTTCACCGATTCCGTATCGGTGTTCGAAAAGCTGAGTGGGTGGACGTGCTGAGCCATATCCTCATCGGACACTGAATCCCAAAGTATCTCGTCATTTTGTGTCCCAAGAATAGAAGAAGCAGATAACATGCTGTTCGAAGACCTCTCAGATGATGATTCAAGCGTGGATTCCGTATCCCTGCGCTTTCGGTTCGCATGTTTAATCTGACACAGCACTCTGGACAAAGATGGTGTCAAAGAACTGGGATTTACCCCACATAAATCCGCTTCTTCTACCACAGACGCACAGGTTTCATTCTTCTCAACCCCATATGTATCTAATTCCCGTATCGCGTGGTGTCTGGCACGTCTTGCTCCATGCTCAAATTCTATTACTCCATCTTTACTCTTCATGAAACGATTCAGTATAGGCATCGGAGCTTGGCTAGCTATCGTGTTCTGAACCATAAGTCCCATACTGGCTTTGGCCTTCTTCTGACCTTTATCCTGTTCACTGGTACACAGTGCTTTCAAAACTCCTTTGAGTAGCACCTAACCTAGGCCAGCACTTGGTTCTCTCGTGTTTCGAGCGTTCTTCAAATACCTCAAACCCCGCTATTATGAGCAAACGTAGATCCGGTTAGTTGTTTAAACTAGTTCTATCAGGACAACTACCACCTAGTTGTTAGAGAGCCCCCAACTCGAATATCGGTCTCTGACGAAGTTTCGTGGTTCAAGAGAAGTGTTATGTAGAAGACTTCAATGTCAACTCCAGACTGCTTATGTGATGGAAACGCTTACTGGGCATCGTTCGGAAAATCACTACTTAAATAGCAGTGATTCTCGTGACACATTCCTAACATGGTAATTTCCTGCACGTGATTTAATCGGTACTTAGTGTTACATATAGATAGGGGACCCGGCATGGCAGTCGCCGCCAAAGGCTATGCAGGACGCTACAGTTAGCTGTAGCGCAGTTCTGGAAGTGTTTTGTACTCGTGTCCCTTTAATTTTGGCTTTGTTCGGTCTTGAGTTGTGAGTTGTGTTCATTAGAGACTGGCATCGGAGTTTGCACCGCAGTTCTGGAAGTGTTTTGTACTCGTGTCCCTTTAATTTTGGCTTTGTTCGGTCTTGAGTTGTGAGTTGTGTTCATTAGAGACTGGCATCGGAGTTTGCACCGCAGTTCTGGAAGTGTTTTGTACTCGTGTCCCTTTAATTTTGGCTTTGTTCGGTCTTGAGTTGTGAGTTGTGTTCATTAGAGACTGGCATCGGAGTTTGCACCGCAGCAGGCGCTGCAACCGCTTTTGATACCGAAGGTTTAACAGTCTGCCATGCGGCCAGCTGTGGTTTGTGAGCCTGGGTAGGCAGTATTGGGTTTGGCATAGATGATCTCTTTTTCTGTTGTTGTTTCCTTTTCTTCTCCTCTTTGATCTTACGACGAGTTTCCTTGTCTTCGAGTCTCTTTCTCTCATTGGCTCTCATTTGTCTAACTTGATCCGCAAACGATGCTCTAAGCTCGGTTTCGAGCTCGTGTAAATACCGTGCCGAAAGGAACGGCTCCGTAACATCGAAAGGCTTCCGATCAGTGGGTCTGTTTTCTATATGGGACGAAACCGCTGACGCGGTTTCGTCTCTTCTTGAGGATCTCCTGCGAAGGTTCTCGTCGTACATGGTCACCGCACCAAGTTCCTTAGGGTACAACACGTGATCATGCCCATAAGAAAGAATCTGGAGCACAATAGGGTCTTGTTCTTCCCACATCTCCCATTTCAGGTGCTTCTCACAGCAGATTATTTTGGAATCCTTCACCTTCTTGAAATCATTGACTCCGTATTTCCCACTTTTGCAATCCAAATACCAGTCCTGGCAATCGACCTGGTAATTTTTCGTCGACATGCCAAAATTTGATAGTTGATCAAGGTCTTCCTGGGTTATGCAGAACTCAGCCGGGATCTCGGACGCATCTACCTCCCCGTGGAAATGATATTGCTCTTCATCAAATGGTATAATCCACTCGTTGTAATTTCTTCCGGATCCAAACACGTATGAATCGATCCCTTGCAGGTACTCTTCGCTGGTAACGTCTATCATGTCTGTATTGTTCCTCCTTTTCAGTTTCTCTTGTCTAGAATCGTTCTCATATTTTTCCCAAAGCAAGGACCACAGATAGTCCTTTAGTTTCTTTGTACGTCTAGTGAGTACTCTGTTGCGATGACGCAAGAAATGGTCTCTGCGTTCCATCTTTTCGGCCCATTTGATCTCGAAATCTTTCTTTTGATGGTCTTCTTCACGGGCCACAAGACGAGAAGACCTTTTTCTTCTCACCATCAACGCTTGCATGGACTGCTGTTTTATCCGGTTAGCATACAGCTTACGACCGAAGACCTCGGCTTCTGCATGGTACTGAAGCAGTCCCTGGAAAAATTCTTGAAAGTCCTCGTCCTCTATACTCGTGCAATACTCAACGAAGCTTCTATAATCGTGTGCCAGCGTTTCGTATTTGATCTTCACGTCATGCAAATATGAATCCACTTCTTCTGAATAATCCAAATGGATGACGTCGAGCGTCGTTTCTGTTTGTTCTAGTAAAACGCAATTTTTCAGCTTAATGGGCACAGACAAGCCCTTTGAGTCCGCTTTCACTTCGACTCGCTTCCTTATTATCTTCCCCGTGGGCAGAATCACCAAAGACGTGGTATCGTTCTCCCAGATCTCGGGAAACTGGAAATTGTCCAAATGGTTTTGCAAATAGTTTCTGAACCCAATATTTTTCCTTTCCACGAGCTTTATGGCATGGAATATGATCTCAAACTGCTTCACAATGTCCAAATCCACAAATCTGCAGTTTGGGTCCTCTGTGTACCAAAGCAGTGCGGCTTTCTGTTTCGAGTGGAAAAAATGATACTTGACAATCTCGTCCCAATGCTTCAAAACCACCGTCTTGTCCTGCTCCAAGGACCGGATAAGCCGCAACATGATGCTCTTGAAAAGGTTCGGTATGATCTCTACCGCCTCGTCTTCTTCTGCTGCCACAGCGCCGACTGAATCCACCAGATCGTCGTCCATGCTCCACCCCGCCTGGTGGTCGAGCAGCATCAGCCGCTCATCAAACATGATTTCCGTCCACCACGGCTTGCCAGTCGTGAAACCCTGCGTCCAGTAACCCGAGCACACGTTGCTGAGCCACATCACGCTGTATTGATAGTACCACGACTGGACCAACTCCCCGTACCGCCCAAAATCCAAGGGAATCTGCGGCACTTTCGCCAGCTGGTTCAGCACGTTTCGCTCCACATGCTCCTCCCATTTGCTGCCCTCAAGCCCGGTATCCGTCCCAGCTAACTCCCCGTTCGCCTGCACTGGCAGTTCAAGCGCTGGCGGAGCCAGCGCTTGCTCTGCCAATCGACGACTTCTGGTTCTTTTCGTCATTTTTGCCCTAGACCCGAAATCCCTGCTCAGAAAGCTCAAAGCACGCGGGCAGACTACACTATAATATCACAGCCACAAACTCCTGCCGCAATACTCTCCAAATTCAAATCCTGAACCCCGTTATCCCTCTCTCAAATCCTTCCATAACTTCACCAATTGTCACTGCCAATACTAAATCTGAAGCACTTACTATATAACGTTTCACCAAAAATCGCGAAACGTATAGAGACGCGTGAAAAAGGAGGGTAACCTATAGATTTTTCTCTCGTTCTTGTATCAACTGTACACTAAAAGAAACTAAAGCCAGACAAGGGTATTAGGAAAACGTGTTTGGAGGCCGCTAATGAGTCCAATTGACGTGCCAGGTAGGTTCTCAGGAGTGCAGACTCGAATAAACCCGGTGCTCCTAGGTTTGTAGCGCAAGGTGTGGGTAAAACCCACACACCACATGCTGTTTTCTCTTAGCAAATGGCCCAAACTGCGCTTCGACATTTGGGCTGCCCCCTTCAATACTTAATTATGGAAATAATAAGGATTATGCCCAATGACAACAACAAACAGGGGAGCACTAGCAGGCGTTAGAGGTCATTAGAGGCGAGTAGAGCCGTGGTAAGCTTGAGAGGATAGTGGATAAAAGGGTATAGAGGATTATTGGCCCTTTTTTGACGGCTTTTTTAGTGTTTTGCTTGGGTTGTGTATCGCAAGGATATGCCTTCAGCTCAGGATTACCACGTTAATCCTCACTTCCAGATGAGAGAAGAGGGGCAGGAGCAGGCGCCTGTGGCGCCTGCCACGCCCAGAATGATGGGCCACCGGGCGTCGGTCGGGAATGCGGCTGGGCTGATGCCTGCGGCAGATATAGTGAATGACGTGCCGCGGGGTGCGCAGCCGCCGCAGGCTCAGCAGAGCCAGCAGAGCCAGCAGCTACGGGTTCAGCCGGACAGCGGACATGACAGGGAAAGTGCGGGAAACGGGAGCAACAGGCCGTTCCACAGGAAGTCGTTAGGGGACTGGGACTTTCTCGAGACGATCGGCGCAGGGTCTATGGGGAAGGTGAAGCTTGCCAAACACAGGCTTACGAACGAGATATGCGCGATAAAGATAGTCAACAGAGCAGCCAAGTCATACATGCATAAGGAGAGCCAAATGCCGCCGCCGCAGACGGAGGAAGAGCTGTTGGAAAGGAAGAAAAAGCTGGAAAAAGAGCTTTCTAGGGACAGAAGAACGATCAGAGAGGCCTCTTTGGGCCAAATTCTGTACCACCCGCATATCTGTCGGTTGTTTGAGATGTGCACGATGAGTAATCACTTCTACATGCTCTTTGAGTACGTTTCTGGCGGACAGCTCTTGGATTACATCATTCAGCATGGCTCGTTAAGGGAACGCCATGCCAGAAAGTTTGTGCGCGGCATTGCCAGCGCGTTACAGTATTTGCATCTGAACAACATTGTGCATAGGGATTTGAAGATCGAAAACATCATGATATCGACCAGCGGGGAGATCAAAATCATCGATTTTGGGTTGTCGAATTTGTACGACAACAAGAAACAGTTGCATACCTTTTGTGGTTCCTTATACTTTGCTGCACCTGAACTCTTGAAGGCTAATCCCTACATCGGTCCTGAAGTCGACATATGGTCATTTGGTGTGGTCATCTACGTATTGGTATGCGGCAAGGTTCCATTTGACGATGAAAACGCGAGCGTCTTGCATGAGAAGATCAAGAAGGGCAAAGTGGAGTATCCGCAACATCTTTCCATCGAGTGCATCTCATTGCTCTCAAAGATGTTGGTAGTGGATCCGAAGAAAAGAGCGACCTTGAAACAGGTCTGTAACCACCAATGGATGCAACGAGGATTTGACTTCCCGCCACCTTCTTACATTCCTCATAGAGTCCCGTTGACGGTAGAAATGCTGGATATAAGCGTCATCAAAGAGATGCACCGGTTAGAACTGGTTAACGATATAAACGATGCTTTCCAGGCACTGCATGACATCATAGACTCAAGAGAGTACAAAGAGCTCTCCAGACAGTATTGGTTCGATGTTCAAAACTCAAACAACCAGGATGACCCTACCAAAGCGTTCAGTCCATTACTTTCTCTATACTATCTTGTCGATGAGATGCTCAAGAGAAAGTTGGCGAAGAGAATGCAGAAGCATCAACTACAGCAGCAGCAACAATTACAATCGGACGTGCCACAAGGAGCGTACCAAGCACAGCCTAGACAACAGCAGATATTCCAATCAGACCAGGTGGATACATCCATTCCTTTGCCGAACGAGAGTCAGCCTAAGTATCTACAGCAAGCTGCGCCCATGAGTAATAGCACTTATGCTTCCCAAAGGGTCGGAGGCAAAGAGTCCTATTCTGAACAAACTACAACTCCTGTATCTTACATTCCATCTAATATCGAGAGGTCAAACACCGTAATGGTGTCTCCAGCAAAGTCCAAAGATCTACCACAAATTATGATACCGCCTCAGCTGGCAATGCCGGAACAAGCACACATGTCTCCTACGCGAAAATCAAGCGACGCAAATCCGGATATCAAAACCGTCATGTCTCCTTCTCCAGCACCTCTGGATTATACATCTCAGCAACTGCAAACCAAACAGCAAGCACAGCAGCAACCAGTGCATAATCAACAGAGTAATAAGTATACCTTCGGTTCCGGTACTTCAGGAGGAGGCACCGAGAAGGCTAAAATCGGTTCTATTTTCCGGAAACTATCTCAACGTCATCGTCACTCTCAAACTATTACTCAGGCTCAGGCACATGCACAGGCTCAGGGGCAATCAATTGAATCTAAGCCCAAGGTTTCATCTTCAGCTGCCACCCCAAGAACCAGAAAGACCCATACCAGAACTGTCTCCGAGCATGTTCCTGCGACAAACTACCAGCCAGAATCATTTTTCACTGAAAAAATCCCTAGGGATATGCAGGGAGATCTACCTGCGTTACCGCCTAATGCAGAAGTCCTGGTGAAACAGCAGCAGCAGAAAATGAATGAACTCAAGATAGACGATGAGACCGATGACCAGTTCGATGACTCTTCAAGTAAATACGATGAAGATCAGCCACTTGCATTACTTGTAGCACCAAAGGGCAAGAAATTGCATCCAAGTGCTAGGGCGAAGTCAGTCGGACATGCCCGCCGCGAGTCACTCAAGTACAACCGTCCTCCAGTGCCAGCTGCTTCTATGGCTACTACTAACGTGAGAAATACGTCAATACAAGGTCAAGTCAGTACCAACGACGACGGATTTCTGCAGTCGAGCTCCGAAGGAAACTCTTTGCAAATCGATGACATTTCCCCTTGGGAAGAACTCACGGACGAACAAATTATTGAAAGAGCATCTAAGGCTCCCCCAGGGTCAATGCCATCCATCGATTTTCCTCGTTCACTTTTCCTCAAAGGGTTTTTCTCTGTCCAGACCACATCGTCAAAACCGTTGCCAGTTGTTAGGTATAAGATTATCAGTACTTTGAAGAAACTCAACATTGAGTTCAAAGAAGTGAAAGGCGGGTTTATATGTTGTCACAGACAATCGTATGTTCCACAAGAGCAAGCAAGCGGGCATGGTAGACAACCGTCTATCGTTGTCAATGAAGCGGCATCTATAGAGTCGAATGCTTCCACGAGCAACTCTCATAGAAGACAATTCTCCATTCCATCTCGTAGCAGCTCGATGAGAAGGCATGGCTCAATCAAGCAACCAGGAATACCAGCCACCCCGCTTGCAGCGTCTACTCATGAAAGAAATCTGTCTGTCACCTCGCCTAGGGCAAGTACTGGCCAGATTTTGGAAGAGGTTTCTACAGCTTCCTTGGAAACGTTAAACCAAGAAGATATGTTAACTACGTCTAAGGCACAAGATCTCAACGCTGGCACGGGTGAAGATGTCAACAAACATACTGGTTCTGAGAGGCCTCCGTTGAAGTTTGAGATTCATATTGTCAAGGTGAAGTTAGTCGGGTTAGCAGGTGTTCATTTCAAGAAGGTGTCTGGTAATACGTGGATGTACAAAGAATTGGCCTCTCATATCCTTAAGGAATTAAATTTATAGAAAGAGTATACATTAATCCCAAAAGTCATTCTTCGAAATTTGACGCTACGCTGTTCGCAGTCTATCAGCGTTGCAAGAGTCATATATCATTACCGCTTTTAGGTCGTTTCGTAATATTTATATGTAAATTATATGCGTTTACGTAGCACAGAATGGTCTATCTTATTCAATGCTAGGGTTTTGCGTGTCACTGGCACATTTGCTCCAGCTCTTCATTTGCCAGCAATAGTAATTGAATGTCCTGTATCACATAGTTCAACAGTGTGTGCTTTGGGACCCTTTTGCCTTCCTTTTTCGGGAGCTTGTAATCAAGTGAGATCATATCTTTCGTCTTCGGCATGCTTTTGTGAACTTGACTCCAATCCGGTCTTGGATACTTGATCAATCCGATAAGAGCATCATACTCCTTCTTGAAAGTATTCCTTCTCTGCTTTTCTAGGTAAACATGCTTCCACCTTCGAAGCTCTGACACATCCGATTGAACTTCTGACGGAATCAATTTGTCTGGTACTTCAGCAACAGGAATCTTCAGTTCGATGGGTTCATAATGATCGAACGATGTGTGCATCGGAAAGCAAAATGTTTCATTTCCTACCGGTGCGCTGTCCTCTTCGTGAGGTGCACTTTCGTGCGTGGTCTCTTCGTCGAAACGGGTTTCCGACTTTTCCATGCTGACTCTCTTTCCAGCATCAAAGAGATAGCTACTAGAGTCCAATGACATCTCGTCTGTGGTGCTCTTCAAAAGACTAGAGGCAGTCTTAGGCGAAAACAACGCGATACTGGCAGCCTTTGATGGCGAAGCCGTTAAGAGACTATCAAGAAAGCTTTCAATCGCATGCGATTCGTTCACGCTGAGCAATCCTTCTCTTTCAGACCCGCTAGTTCCGTATTGCTCAGAACCTCCTATACTGGGCGAGGCATCGGCATTTTTTGGGGTCTGAGGCCTGCTAACGGCTCCACCAGCACTGATGTTCAACGGAGTGCCAGCACGTCGCAGCGTCTGCTTCGATGGTATCGATGCCTGCGAGTGCTCCGCATTTTCATCCAACTGTCTCTTGTCATGCAAACTATCCGGTTGAGTTTCACTTACGCTCTGATTCCCGCTTGCGGCCAGAGTTTCGAAAAAGTGTGGATCATCCACCAAATCCATTTGATCGTGATCATGGTGCTCGCCCCAGAACTCCGCCTTTTCATTGATCATTTCGTAGGCAGTCTCGAAGTCCAGACCCTCAAGATCCATATCTAACAGAGAGCCCAGCCCGCTGTCATTATGTGGCTCCATTTTTTATAACATTTACCAGCTTACTATGCTACAGTAATGAATAGTCATGAGCAACTTTGTTCCTTTCACCATTCAAACCAAATCAGATTTACAACTAAACGATCAAAGAAGCCGAAGCTAGACTTAATCTTATTCTCAGCTCAAATCTGTCCTAAAAACTCAGAAGTAAAACTGGTTCTGACAATCGCAACTTTCTCTACAGCTAGTAACTGAGATTAACTCAGCTGCAGCAGTGCTACACTGGCCGATGATCTGTCTCCATCATGGCGTTGAGTCTTGAAACTTTTCAGTTTTAAGGCTTTGATATCGAGATTGGCAGAAGTTTTCACATGGCATTCGAAAATTTAGCCACGTGACACTCACGTGGATGTGTTGGAGACAAATCACACGGCACCTTAGCTTGCAGCTCCGAAGGTCAGGCATTGCATGCCACCTTAGGTGTAAGACCTGACGCGAGAGAATATGAACGGTTTCTCCTTTCCGAGTCCAAATTCCATGGTGGTTCCGTCGGCCTTTTGCGCCGAGGAACTAATCCATTTCAACTTGTTGAAAGGTTTGTGCCCGCGATTCACGATCTGAAGCTGCTCTCGAAACTGCAGCATGTCTTTGGGCCTGACCCGTGTCACTGTGAGAAGCCTTTCAGTGTGTTCTGGGGATATGTGCCATCTACACAGCTCCGCGTCTCGTACTGGCGGAGAACTGTCAATCGAAAATGTAGGGACGACATGGTTCGGTTCGTCCGTGGTTAGCAGTCTTAAACAGCGTCCGTCTGAGTAAAATCTGAAGTATCTGTAGTACGTTATCATGTGTATCGGGTTCAGAAATGACGAGGAGCCCTCCGGTACGGCTCCGTATCTCAAATAATTTACGACACTGATGTACACTCCGTTGAATTTGATGTAAGGTTTTTCCTTTAACATTGCTCTGTAATCTTGATCCCACCGCAGACCTATTGGCTTTTCTTGCAGGGTCTCGGCATCATATGCTTGTTTCTGGTAAATGTAGCGGGCGAAGGTCCGATATGGGGACGTCTCGAAGAAACATAACGAATTAAACTTCTGACATGTTCGCGATAGATTTACCCAGTCATCGCCTGAGTTGTACACGACTTGGTCCACGATTCTAGCAAGAAGATCATCGGGAAGCATTTCCATGATCCAGCAGGGAAGCTCAGAAACCGTGTCTTCCTCTACGTTCTCCGCTTGTGACCCTTTGTTATCCGAGACGTTATCCAAAACTTCATTCTGTGTTTCCAATTGTAAGCTCTTGAGCCTTTGACTTAACTCATACTCTTCGAGCAGTTTCTTCCTATAAACCTTCTCGATATTCGGTTCAATCTTAAGGGCTTGCCGGTAGAATTTGATTGCATCGGTCATTGCGCCGGCCTTCTCTCTCGAGATTCCTTGCTCCCATATTGTCAAAGCATCAACTGCACCATCCATAACCGGAGTAAAATTGGAAACTTCGTGCTCAAGTAACTATCTTTCTTGGTTGGGTGTATAATACAGCTTTTCGGGCGACGAATGGGCCAGCAGCAGAATCTTGTTCCAACTTTATCTCTTCAAGCATAAGGTTTTTGATGATGAGATATATCTTAAATATTGATTACGTTATTGACATAGAACAAGAAGGCTAACAGAAAGACCAGCTTTCAGACTTCCACCGATCTATGAGAGTAGTTAGCAGTTCGGGCATTTAGTGATACTGTAACTGCTGAATCTGAGCACGTCATTTGGTTTGCTGCCCGTTCAGGACTGATTTCAGTTTTCTTACGCATAGTTACCAGCCAAATTCTGAAGTCATACATCTTTACTTCGAGTTTGGGGCCCCTCCGATCAGTTTGTCAATTTCATTCAGCAATGTGAAGTCAAAGTTATACTCGAAGGCAAATTCATTACCATTTGATAGCGTTCCTAACAAGTCCGTGTTCTCCAGGCCTGGATGACTGGCTTTTGACGTCTTCATTTCATCGTCATAAAACTTCTTCGCTAGCTCGTAATTCACTGAAGAAGAGCCCAAAAACTCCAAGAAAATGGGGAGTCTTGTTTTATTGATGAGTCCTGTCTTCAAACATTGAATCGCTAGGATGGACGAGTAGACCATGTAAATGTTGCTCTTTTGAAATGATTTGAACTTCCTCATAAACGCTTTTAGTAAGAAATACAACTCTTCGATAGCTTCTTCGATGGTCTGTTTGCTTTCTGCGAACGAGTCGATAAACGGCTTGTTATACGAGAGCACAATGACGAAATAGTGGTACCAAAGGTGAGCAATAATCGGATTGTAGTCGAAATTAACGAGAATTGATTTCGTTAGTGTGAAATCTTCAGATAGGTCGTTCCTCCAGTTTAAGACCTCATTGTTCAACTTGCTAAGATACTCACTCCTTTCGGTGAGCGATCCAGCGTGAATAAAGATCTTGGGAGCGAAAACCTCCGTGATTCTAGACAAAACGATAATTTTCTTCAAGGGTTTGGCAATCGATGTTACTATGGTAGGATCGTACTGGTAGTCTTCTATTCCAGTGTCAATGTTGGGCAACTCATCAGTTTCAGGAATAGTCGAGTTGGACAAACGTAAAGAATTCGATCTTCCAAAGAGAACAGCTATCAAATGATCTGCAATATAGCAGCCCCAATATATGCGGCTTCTAACCTCTATATCGATCTGAGAGAGTTTATCGTCGTAAACATCATCCCAAGCCTCCGGATTTAAGTGCAAACCGATTTCATGCGCCATTCTGAAGGCAAGCCCAGACTCGTACCACGCCAAAGGATTTTCTCCATTTCCTATGTCATAGAATGCCAAGCAAAGAAGCGTCTGAATGATGGCCAATTTCGACGAAGACGAATAACTTGCAGTGGATCCGTCCAACTGAAATATCTTATTCAATACTTTAGTCTTGGCTAGTGTATAGTATTCTTGTGACTTTTGATACAAATCCTCAGATTTATCTGAGAGTTTGCTCCCCAGTGCTGCTATCGCGAAGACTAGCTCGTTGGAACGGTAGTAGGCCTTTGTTGAGGAATCCCCAAATAAGGCGCTGAGAAACGTCTCTCTGTGAATAAACGTATAATGGCCGGGATATAACCATTTGAAAAATAGTGATAGCGCACGTAGGATCATTGGAGACCTGGAAAGCGTTTTCAAGTTGTTCGGCGTGGTTAAATCTCCAGTTATCTCTTCTCTACCTGTCTTGGAAATGGCCAATGAATCATTAGAGTATATACTGGAGGGAACCACCGGGGCGCCTTTCGTCAGCGAAACAGCCACTGGTTTCGGTGAAGAAGGTGTCGGAGATCTGACTCCATCGAGATACAGTTTCCACGAAGGGTTTCGAGGCGGAAGCGCTTTCGCACCATTTCTTTGTTCAAATTCCGATGATTTCTTCTCCGTCAAATCTTCTAGGCTTCTCTTCAAATCCTCTATCTCGATCTCGAGTCTTTCCACATACTCATGCGACGGCCTCTTACTACGTTTGTCAGTGTTCAGCACTATACACTCCACTCCTTGTTTCACACAGAAGGAACAAGGCTGTCCCATATCACATTTCCGTCTCTTCAGTCTGCAATGTTCACACGCCAAACGCCGTTTCCTCGGCCTCATGTTCTTAACTGAGACCGACATGCTTAAGCGATACTCACAGTGTATGTTCCCTAATTCTTGATAGGTAGTGGTGCCGTAGAAGTCCGATATATGTTGGCCATGCTGATCAACCTGTGTTAATCATTTGTGAAGGGCATCTCATTTTACATGCCCAATACTATTGTATAAGAACAAAAGATCAAAAGATCCTTGGCCAAAATGCATTTCTGTGAAATCAATTCAAACCTTTCTAATTCAAACGTCAAGTTCACACTATAGCCGGTGAATCACAGTATCTATATCTATTTACAAGTTACAATTGTTCAGTTTATTCAAGTCGGTACAAAGCAATGTCAGAGATTAGTCCTTCAAGAACTGTACTAACTTTGCATCAAATTCAGCTGGATTGTCCAATACCAGATTATGACCAGCATTTGATACTATATCAAAGGTCCCATCATAGCTTTTCCTGATCCTGTTAAACTCTTCTACTGCCATTTTGCCTGCGGTAGTATTCATCCAGTCATGTTCACCGTACACGAACATGAGTTTCGACACCTTAGTCTTACGCAATGAGTCCATAATGGGATCATATGCGTGTAGTTTCAAGGAGAACAACTGGTTGAAGACCTGGATCGATGTGTCAGTCATGATTCCCTTGCCGTAAACTAATTGAAACACATACTCTCTGAAGGCAACGTTGGGAACCCGCTTGTAGGACGAGTTGACGTAACTCCAGCAGGCCTTGGCTCCCAGAGGACCCAGCATTCTAAGCAACTTGTTCTGATACTGGAGCAAAAACTTAGGAACAACCCTCGCGTCCATGAAATTGGGTTTACTGGGGTCATCCGACTGCACTTCGTAATCCGTCTCTGGTTGGAAATGGTTGTTGATAGAGAAGATACTTCTTTCCACTCCCACCGGTGACACCAGACATAATTTGTGCACGTTCTCGGGGTACTTCAAAGAGTACTTGAAACTCAAGTAGCCGCCATACGAGTGTCCCACCAAGTTGATTTTGGACAAACTGTTGCTCTGCCTCCATCTCTCTAGCGCGTCCACATAGTAGTTCTCATAGTGTTCCAAGTGTTTCCGGTACTTATCCTCATCGATAGGGTGCAGCAGCCGCACAGTATGATTCTTCACAATCTGGTCGTACTCCACGCGCTTGGGTTTCTCTGCTGGGTCCTCAGGAGCAAGCGGCAGCTCCTTTGATAATCCATTCCCGGGAAGGTCTATAGCGTAGACGTCTTTCATCGAGTTGGAAAGCCCTTCAAAATTACGGAAAAATGTCATAGAAGAAGCGGCATATCCATGAATCATCAATGTGGGTACACTGACAGCGCGTGCGTTATCATTAGAGACTCGCCATTGATTGATTTCTCCCATTGCCATAGAGTTTTCCACCTTAACGCCATCGCCGAATTTTAGCCCGTCCATTAAATTCTTCTGCAACTCCTGAAGGTGAGGCCTAGCCTCGTAGTTAAGGTTGTCCCACCATTGCTTCCATCCGGAGCGCTTCAAAGATACGCTATCTGGCTGTGCCATGCTTCTTTTCAATATCCTTAATGCTAAATTTCTCTTAGCTGACATACAAAAGGACCTGAGGTCTGATTGTACGCCTCCTAAGTTCTTCGGAGAACGACCAAACGTGCCTTAAGTTACACCGGATTGAAGCTCTGATAAATAGCTATCAAATGAGCTGCTTCTGAGAGCTTGAAGTCACCTTTGACAATGCTAAAAGTGCAATGACATTTTCCTTCATGTGGCCTTTAGATTGCCAAGCCTTTTCTGTTTTTAACACCTCGAGAGGCTTAACTTAAACCATAGCTAATAGCCACAGATAAGACAAGAACGAAGCAGCTTTCTCTGAGCAGCGGTTCAGTGACACTTGAAGCTGGCCAGCGGCTTATTACGGGCTATTATCGGTGGATAAGGAGTGTAGGGTTGTGTGGCTGAGAGTTATTTGCACTCGGAAAGAATTGCACAGATTAAGACTATGGCTGAAGATTTAGACATTGGGCAGCATTCTCCGGGAATCATCAGACAGGCCGCGGACTTACGGGTTGGAGGGGATGACGTTGCAGTTGTCGAGGTTTCGAATTATAGCATTGAAGGCCAGATTCTGACAGACTCTGGTGAAGAAGAGTCTGATTTTGAGAGTAGCGAAGAGTACGATTCTGAGTATTCAGAAGAGTACGAGAGACAGCTCTCGGACGCACAGCGCGAGTGGGAACGCTCACTCGAACAGCTCTGGCAGGCATTGACGTGGATTGTGTTGCCGCTAGCCGGGAAACTCGTGGGCAGGCGAACTGCAGGATACATATGGAGACGAGTTATGAGCCATTTGTACTCGTGACAAAAGTTGACTTGCGTATCCAGTATATAAGCATTAATGAGTTACTACGTATTAGTTTGAATTTGTGATGACCCAAGATCAGAGGAGTGCCTGACTTCAGTCAGTAGAGTCCGGAGTTGAAGTGTAAAAGGCCTTTGCAATAGGGTGTGATGAAACCACAGTCTATGAGCTTTTCGATGGAATCGACCAAAACCATCGAGACCATGCGTGTCTCGCTTTTGCGACATACCTCACAGACCCTTATCAGAAGGTCAATCAAGGAAGCAGTCAGTGCGTGAGGATCCAGCACAGTTTTCGGCCTGCCAACGTTTGTAAATAGAACTTTGAGCCGCTCGTTCAGCTGATACAGCACCTTCTCATTTACCACATCTGAACTTGTCAGATAGTGCATGTCGTATATCAGTTTGACCTTCTCCAGAGTGAATAATATGACGTCCGATCTAGAGTTATATCGCCTTAGTTGTTCCACTGAGATGTTGAAGCTATTGAAAAGCCATTGTTCTCCGCATGAGACTCGCAGCAAATGTTGAAGCAGCTCAATTCTATCCCCGGAAGCCTTCATGATCATTGCAAGTTCCGAAAGTGTAACTCAGAGACTGCTGAGGGCTCTTCTTGGCATTTTCTGTCGTTATTCTATATCTTCATAGTTAAGGCTTTGATATCAGCTTTGATCAGAATCTTGCAATAGCCTTAACTGAACGATGAAGTAAAAGTTTCAGAATGAAGGTCGATACAGCGTACTAGACGAGGTGTGACGTGAGGGTTGAGTGTTGGAGAATACTTGTCAAATTGCTTACAGCAGACAGCGCTCTTTTCCCTTATCTAGAGCAGTTTTTGGTGCTCAAACAGGTATCAGGTCAGAGATGGACTTGGCTGACAGTGCCGAATTGAAGAAAGCGCACAAGCTCGGGCAATAGCACGAACCGAGTCTATTTGGAAGAGTATCGAACCAAAACCAGCCATGTTCCCGTTTCTAACACTATTTGTGGTCTCCCAGGTGGGTCTTTTGATCTTCTCGCCGCGGTTCAAGCATGTGAGAGTGTTCAGATGGTACTACACAACCGTGTATTACCCTTTATTCACGGATTATAGCCGATACAGATGGAAGTACTGGCTAGTTCCTGTGTTTTATGCGTGCATTTTAATGTACTGCGTGCACTTATACTACAGCAAGCTCTATCAAATCGTGCGACCCCATCTTTTGGGCATCGAGTCTCTGTTCATCCCACTGCTGGTTGCAAGCACAGCAGTTTCAGGCATACTATCGGTGTTCGTGGAACCATTGCAGATGGAGGCAGGCCCCCAGTTTGAGCCGGACTACATAATATTCCATCCGAACGTTGTCTGTCAGACGTGCCGTGTCATCAAGGCTCCCAGGTCGAAACATTGCCCGATTTGCGGTAGATGCATGCCGTTGCACGACCACCATTGTATCTGGCTGAATAACTGTATCGGATATGGGAATTACGAGTATTTCTACCTGTTTCTGGTTTCCAACTGCGTCCTCCTGACGTACGCTTCGCTGAGACTACTCTCTCTGACACAAGTCGCTGCGGTAAGGAAAAACAGGTTCTTTCTTCCGCTGTACCTGCTGACCACCGCATTTTCTATCATTGCGGTAGTGTTCACGTACTACCAACTGAAGTTAGTGCACGAAGGAATGACGAACAACGAGCAGGACAAGTGGTTTGTAGTGCAAGAATACATGCGCGACGGAAACCTGTTCAAAGACTCTAACGGAGCATTCTACTACAGACACTTGGACAGCGAAAATTTAGAAAATGCTGAATCGTTGGAACGAGGGCCTGACTCAGAGGCCGTATACTACTCGACCAATCTTTACGATCATAGGAAGTACCATCTCAATGATCCAACCCAGATTCTAAATCACGAAGAGATCACCAACATTTACGACAAGGGAGGATTCTGGAAGAACTTGAAGGAGAGAACATATTTGCTGCACAATCTGAAATCAGTGTAGCCCCAATGAGGCCTCTTAAAGTGCTCTGGGCCCTAAGAGTTCAGCATCAGCCGCAATGCCTCACATATAGTAGTCTAAATCACCCAAATCTACATAAAAAGAACTCAAATTTGCATGAAGAACACCGCTACACCATAGCTGCCTGATGAAGTTGCTTCCAACCTTCTCCAGCAGTCTGAGACCTGCAGAGCTTTTCAAGCTCGAGAGCATCACGTTGTCATCTCAATACTAGAATGACTCAAAGCATGGAGAATCTTGAAAAATTCAATACTTTTAGTCTAATAGAATTTGACCAGCACAAGCACATTCTTGAAGAGCACTTAGCGGTCATTGTAGGCTTGTTCTCAGTGATTTAGAGCAGGAAATAGCTGAACTAGATTCTAGGTTTTACTAGCAGGCAAAAGAGCGGTAAAAACTCTTGCTGAGAGAGTGTCTACCCACGAGGTTTTAATTCAGACACTGAGATGAGTGTTGAATTGTCCAAGGTTTCAATCTTGGGAAAGGATTGTATCCATGTTGGGTACCAGATCCACGAACACATTGTTAAGACTACTTTAGAGCAATGCAAGTCATCAACTTATGTGATTATCAACGATACAAATGTGCTGAAGGTTCCTTATTACCATGATTTAGTGGATCTATTCGAGAAATCCCTTCCACAGGGTTCACGCTTGATCAAGTACGTTGTGAAGCCTGGTGAGGCAAATAAGTGCCGTGAAACCAAAGCTGAGATTGAGGACCATTTGCTACTGCAGGGATGTACACGTGACACTGTCATACTTGCTGTTGGTGGTGGTGTCATCGGTGACATGATTGGGTTTGTCGCTTCAACTTTCATGAGAGGTGTCAGAGTCATCCAGGTGCCAACGTCTTTGTTGGCTATGGTGGACTCCTCCATCGGTGGAAAAACTGCTGTTGATACTCCTGTCGGCAAGAACTTCATCGGGGCCTTCTGGCAGCCACAGTTCGTGTTCGTGGACATCAAATGGCTGGAAACGCTGCCAAAGAGAGAATTCCTCAACGGTATCGGTGAAGTTATCAAGACTGCTTGCATATGGAATGCAGAGGAGTTTTCGAGGTTGGAGGAGAACGCTCAATCGTTTTTGTCGGTAATTGATAACTCTAAGACTATTTCTGTCTTTAGCCTCAAGCTTGACGAAACCGTGAAGTTAACTTATACCAACGTGGAAATGATTTTGGTCCATATTCATAAGCTAGTTCTGGAATCGATTAAGGTGAAGGCCTACGTGGTGAGTAATGATGAAAGAGAGTCAGGTTTGAGAAATCTCTTGAATTTCGGTCACACCATTGGTCATGCGTACGAAGCTATCTTGACTCCTCAAGCATTGCACGGTGAATGTGTCTCCATCGGTATGGTCAAAGAAGCCGAATTAGCTCGTTACATGAACATATTGTCCGCTACCCAGGTGGCCCGTTTAGTGAAGATCTTGGCTGCCTATGGATTACCAGTAAGTGTCAAGGAGAAATGGTTCCAGGAGCTGACTTTGAACAAGAAGACTCCATTGGACTTGCTGTTGGAGAAAATGAGCATTGACAAGAAGAACGATGGTTCTAAGAAGAAAGTGGTGCTTTTAGAGACAATTGGTAAATGTTACGGCTCTTCCGCTCAAATTGTCTCTGACGAAGATTTGAGATTTGTTCTATCCGACGAAACAATGGTTTATCCTTTCAGCAATATCCCAGAGAATCAGGAGAAGACCGTCGTTCCACCAGGTTCTAAGTCAATTTCCAACCGTGCCCTTATCCTGGCTGCTCTGGGTAAAGGTAAATGTAAGATCAAGAATCTGCTGCACTCTGATGATACCAAACACATGTTAAATGCTGTACAGCAGCTAAAGGGGGCAACTATCTCTTGGGAGGATAATGGTGAAACTGTTGTTGTTGATGGACACGGTGGTGCTTCTCTCACCGCTACTTCCGAACCGTTATACCTAGGCAACGCTGGCACTGCCTCAAGATTTTTGACTACTGTTGCTACGCTAGCTAAAAAGAACGGTAAGAATGACCACGTTATTTTGACTGGTAACGCCAGGATGCAAGAAAGACCTATTGGGCCATTAGTGGACTCTCTTCGCAGTAATGGTTTGAAGATTGATTATTTAAACAGAGAGGGGTCACTGCCTGTGAAGGTTGACACTGAAACCAAGTTTAAGGGCGGAAGAATCGAACTTGCTGCCACCGTTTCATCTCAGTATGTGTCCTCAATTTTGATGTGTGCTCCTTATGCTGAGGAACCAGTAACTCTGGCTTTAGTAGGCGGAAAGCCGATCTCCCAGTTATACGTTGACATGACCATCAAGATGATGGAAACATTTGGTATCAAGGTCACGAAGTCTGAAAGTGAGCGTTACATCTACCATATTCCAAAAGGTGAGTACAAGAATCCTTCCGAGTACATCATCGAATCAGACGCCTCATCAGCAACGTACCCATTGGCATTTGCTGCTATGACAGGTACTACTGTCACAATACCAAACATCGGCTCCAACTCTTTACAAGGAGATGCAAGATTTGCTGTTGACGTGTTGAGGCCAATGGGTTGCAAGGTAATTCAAACTGAGACATCCACTACTGTGACCGGTCCAGCTCGAGGAACACTTAAACCCGTTAAACATATCGACATGGAGCCAATGACGGATGCCTTTTTAACAGCATCTGTAGTCGCGGCTATATGTAACGACGGTACCAACAACACCACGACGATCGAAGGAATTGCTAACCAAAGAGTCAAGGAATGTAACAGAATTGAGGCAATGGTGACCCAGTTGGCTAAATTCGGTGTCAAGGCGAATGAACTTCCTGACGGTATCCAGATTCATGGAGTGAGCTCAATCTCTGATTTACAGCAACCAAGTGACGCAGGCATCGAAACCTATGACGATCACAGAGTAGCAATGTCTTTCTCTTTGTTAGCAGGAATACTAAACTCAGACAGCACTTCCGAGAGGAGCAAGAATGCTCAACCCGTAAGAATCTTAGAGAGGTACTGTACCGCCAAAACCTGGCCTGGATGGTGGGATGTTCTACACTCCCAGCTTGGTGCTAGACTAGATGGTGCTGAACCTTCTCAAGTCAAGTATGCTGGTGTAAGGAAGAGCGTCGTAATTATTGGAATGAGAGCTGCTGGTAAAACCACAATTAGCAAGTGGTGTGCTCAAACTCTCGGTTACAAAATACTGGATCTTGACGACGAGTTTGAGAGAAGCTACGGAAAAGGAACGGTTAAAGATTTCGTTGCTCAGCATGGCTGGGATAAGTTCAGAGAAGAGGAGACAAGAATCTTCAAAGAAACCATTGAAAGGGTGGGTGACAAGGGTTATGTCTTGTCTTCTGGTGGTGGAATAGTAGAAAATCCTCACTCGAGAAAAGCATTAAAAGAATTCGGAAAGAGTGGTGGTATTGTACTACACTTACATCGTGATATCGAGGAAACGATTGTGTTCCTCAAGAGCGATCCTACGAGACCAGCTTATGTTGAGGAAATAAGAGACGTGTGGGAAAGAAGAGAACAATGGTACCATGAATGTTCGAACTTCACCTTCTTTGCTCCACACTGTTCAAATGAAGTCGAATTCAAGACCCTAAGAGACGTCTTCAGTAAATTCATTTTGAGTGTTTTGGGTCGTAAAGTGCTTTCCGTTCCGGAAAAAAGATCAGCTTTTGTTTGCTTGACCTTCGACGATTTATCAGATCATACAGCTCAATTGGAGGAGATAACTTACGGTTGTGACGCAGTGGAGCTAAGAGTAGATCACTTGGCGTCATACACTTCAGATTTTGTTACTAAGCAAATTTCGTTGTTGAGAACTGCGACAAACTTCTTGCCTATAATCTTCACCGTCAGAACTAAAGACCAAGGCGGAAAATTCCCTAATGACGACATTGATACATTAGAGGAGTTGTTGATGGTAGCATTGAAGAATGCGATCGAATATATCGATCTGGAATTAACACTACCAACCGAAGTTTTGTACAGAATCATCAATGCCAAGGGTAACACTAAAATTATTGGATCTCATCATGACTTTGATGCGAAGTACCCATGGAGTGACTCAGAATGGGAGATTAGATACACTAAAGCATTATCTCTTGACGTTGATGTCGTGAAATTTGTCGGAACAGCTTTGCATTTCTCCGACAACTTGGCTTTAGAGTCCTTCAGATCCTGTCACACTTCTAAGCCATTAATTGCCATCAACATGACCGAGACTGGAAGAATCTCTCGAGTTTTGAACACCATATTGACTCCTGTTACCTCCAAACTGTTACCTTCGGCAGCTGCTCCTGGGCAGTTAACTCTAGCCGAGATCAACACCATGTTCCATGAATGTGGCGGGCTACCAGCAAAGCAGTTCTATGTGGTCGGTGCTCCAATAAGTCATTCGAGGTCACCCATTCTACATAACACTGGGTACCAGTTGCTTGGTTTACCACACCATTTCGACAAGTTCGAGACCGATGATATCAACGTTGTCAAGCAGCAAGTGTTGACCAAGAAGAACCTAGGCGGTCTAGCCGTGACCATACCTTTGAAGTTGGACATAATGGATTCCATGACTGAACTCACGGATGCTGCTTTGAAGATTGGTGCTGTTAACACGGTAATTCCATTAGGCAACAACAAGTTCCTCGGCGACAACACCGATTGGTTGGGAATCAAAAACTCTCTCACTTCAAATGGAGTGCTCCCTTCCGTGTCAGGGACTGCGGGTTTGATTATTGGTGCTGGTGGCACATCTAGAGCAGCTGTGTACGCTTTGAAACAGTTGGATTGTAGCACCATTTACATGCTTAACAGAACTCCAGCTAAGCTAGAAGCGGTGAAATCGCAGTTCTCAGATGACGACAATATCGTCATCATCCAGTCTGCCGAACAGATCGAAGCCATCGAAGAGCAAATATCCGTTGCGGTATCTTGTGTTCCAGCCGACAAACCGCTGGATGCTGAACTTCTGAGCAAGTTGGAAAGAGCTTTGGTGAAGGGTTCTAATGGTGCCTTCAAGGCAACATTATTGGACGCTGCTTACAAGCCTGCTCTCACTCCAATCATGAAACTGGCCCGTGACAAATACCACTGGCACATTGTTCCAGGTGCTGAGATGCTAGTCCACCAGGGTGTCGAGCAGTTCGTCAGATGGACTGGGTTCAGGCCTCCATTCAAAGCTGTCTTTGATGCTGTTACAAGAGAATAAAAGTAGCTAGAAACTTCGTCTTTCGCGGCATATACCATCATATATCTTACATATGGAACATCTAGAACGTTAAGGCATCATACCAGTTGAATTCGACGGTGTAGGCCATGTAGTGCACGCAGGTTTGCTCTTGTGGTTTTTGGCCTACAAGACTTCAGCTGAAAAGTGAATCATCGTCAGATTATTGATCTTTATGCTAGCATATTCACACCAAAAGAGTGAGTTGCAATTCTAGGCGGTGTTGAGTCACCAGGATCGAGCAATACACGACGAGCTTTATCAAGAAATAATGTCGGAGCTTGCTGGGAGTGATCCCTATGCTTCTCCCACTTTTGGTAAGTCTCTTTCACTTCGAATCGATGGAGGCTTCAATGCTGTTTCGATCAATCCCTCAGGAAGAGACGTCGTTCTAGCGAGCCGACGCGGACTATACATAGTGGATTTGGATGATCCATTCTCTGAGCCTAGATGGCTACATCATTTGACCTCTTGGGAGGTCGCAGACGTGCAGTGGTGTCCTCATCCGGCAAAACACCATTGGGTTGTTTCTACGTCTAATCAAAAGGCTATAGTGTGGAACCTCTCCAGAAGCTCATCAAAAGCTGTGGAACATGTGTTACATGGGCACTTCAGAGCCATCACAGATATCAACTTCCACCCTATTCATCCAGAGATTCTAGCCACCAGTTCGATAGACACTTATGTCTTGGCATGGGATATGCGAAGTCCTCAGAAGCCATACTATCGCACAAGCAATTGGAGATCCGGAGCAGCGCAGGTGAAATGGAATCACAAGAACCCCAATGTGCTGGCAACCTCGCATTCTGAGATATTGTACATTTGGGACGTACGAAAGGGCACTCTGCCTCTAGCTGAGCTGAAAGGACACACAGGAAGTATCAACAGCATTGACTTCAACCCGTTCAAAGAGACTGAGATCATGTCGAGTGGTAACGATGCGACGGTCAGGTTCTGGGACTATAGCCAAGTAGAAGATGAGTTGCAGAGAACGATTACGACAGATTTCCCAGTTTGGAGAGGAAGACATCTTCCATTCGGAGACGGATACTGCATCATGCCAATGGTGGGTGGGAACAACTCCATATACCTTGCAAACGCTTTACATGACATTCCACTGACCGAGAACAAGACCACGAAGCTACAACCGACATACGTTTTCAAAGGACACTCAGATAGAGTTACGGACTTCTTATGGAGATCAAGACATGGTCACAACACTACTGTGGATGACAGAGAATTCCAGTTAGTGACATGGTCCAAAGATTGTGATTTGAAACTATGGAATGTTCCTGAAATGGTGTACGAAAAGGTCGACTTTGAATCTGGCCGGAGCCTGGAAGCTCCATTGCGCGATTACGATTACGAAACGTTCAGAACAGAGCCAGAAAACAATCTGGTGGACCCAAGGTATAGAGACATCGAATTTCCTAAGGAAACCTTCGTAACCAAATCAGGTCTACGTAATTTCAAGAATAGTACTACAGTGGATCAACTACAATGGATTTCTGGTGTCAGAATGCATGATAGTAATTCTCCTCAAGACTTGTTTGCGGTTAGTACCTTAAATAACCTCGGTGAAGAGGTAAGTTCCGTTGGACATAAATTTCCCAGAATTGTCTTTGAAAAGATCTCGGTGTCTACTGGCCAGCTAGTAATCACGTTGAAGGGACCCTGGGTAGCGGATGACTCAGAAAAGTACATTTTCATGCGTATTGGCATAGAGTTCCCCAGCAATTATCCTCAGAAAGGCTTCGAACCTGTATTCAAGATCGAAGAGAATAGGGAACTCAAAGAAGACACAAGAGAGGAAATTATGGAAACCTTGAAAAAAATCTCCAAGCGATACGTTGATGCTAACAGATACTGTTTAGAACCTTGCTTGCAATATCTGCTAGGTGAAGAGGTCAACTTAGATATTTCAGACGTGGAGGACGAAAATAAGTTGTTCAGCTTTGACTTTGGAGATGTGACTTCAATTGAACGTTCCTCTTTGGGTTCTTCTGAAGCGTACAGTGATTCTGATACTGATATCTCTACGTTATCTGATGATGGCCTCACGGAAACCAATGAACCCGGGCCTTTTCAGTCTGGCAGCAATGATTTAAAATTTGACAGCACGCCTGTACCAAATGAATGTGGAGCAGTTTGGACTGCTCAAGGTACCTTAATTTGCTTCTTCAAGGCAGACTCGAAAGCAGAGAAGAAGCAGCTCAATTTATTCAATGCTGAAAGAACGGGCTTAAGTGGATTTATAAAGTCCAAGAATGTGGCAGCGGCCACATCGCAACGAATAACTACAAGCGATAACTTGGGCAAAAATAAACCCAAGACCTACAGAGAAGTGGTAGGCACAACGTATTTGAACCCTGCTGATTCTCTTAACCAATTTTCTGGGTCGGACTCAGAGGATAGTGACGACAGTTATACTGACTTTTTGGATGATATTTTGAAGAACGACTTGACGCTACGAACAAGAGTTCCTAGGATGCCAAGGATATTCCGAAACGAGACCAAGTCAACTGCAAGTGCATCCGGTAAAACCACAGAATCTAGCAAAAAAGGAAAATCGGTGATCTCCGTGAATGACTTCCGCCATTTAATTCCTGACAAGAAGGAACTTGCCAAAGAATATGTGTTGTTCGGAGCATCCCCAGAAATGATTGCCAAATATAATGCCTGTGTCGCAGAGAAATATGGGTACGAAGAGATTGCCCATAGTTGGAGAATGATTTCCAATGTGCTGATAGGACGAGGGAACGACAAAATATTCGATTACGGTTGGGATCAGCATTGCATGGGTGGTAAGCTCTTTATCAAGCGCCTGTTTGAGTACTTTGAGACTTGCCAAAATCTCCAAATGCTTGCCATGATGAGTTGCATCTTTGTTACATTGGGAAGGCCTGACAAGGTGGAAGATGCCAAGAAGAAAGACAACAACGTACCTGAAAACGTGATAACTTTCTACAACAATGAGTACGATAAATCGTCGAGAATTCCGTCTACTCACGGGTCCTTCTACTCGACTGATCCTCTGACGCAGAATGCCAGACTAAGGTTTGGTGCAAACGTACCGGCGCAATCTGGGGGCATACAGGACGGTGCTTCAGCGATATCAGAGGATTATTTCCATCAAAACCACAACATGGGTAACAACAAAAACGTCAAGAACCAGCCAGGCTTGAACTGCAACTACCAAGAATGCGAGATGGGAGGCTTTCCGGACATCAAGATAAAAGTGATTCACGATGAAATCTTAGATCTAGCATTGCAGGGACAGGAGCCCTCACTGCTGGACCGAGATGATGAGCCAAAATACAGAAGATACAGAACCCAGTACGCAGAAATGCTGTATATATGGGGCCTACCAATGGGTAGGGCCGAAGTATTGAAATTCAACGTGAACATGAACACAGAGCCCGAATACCTAGAAACGATTGAAAGAGACTCAGAATTAGACATTTACAAAGGAATATCCAATGCATGGATGGACCCCAAAAATGAATCAGAGTCCGAGCAAGAGCACAGACCTGCAAACATAGAGAACTGCAGCTTTTGTGGCCTTAAAGCAGAGGGTTTAGTCTTCGTTTGTGGAAACTGTCAGCACGTGACTCACAGAGACTGTGCTGGGAAATGGTGGGAAGTAGGCGACGAATGTCCTTCTGGATGCGGATGCAACTGCCTGAAGCATTTTGATATTGATGCCCAGCCCAAATGATGCTAGACTTCCCCAGTATGACCTGTAAGAAGCTCATTTCTGTATTATACGTATCTCGTTCCTCAAGTACTTCATTAAACGACAGAATCACATATAAGCCTACGCTGCTACCAGCTAGAAAGTTGATAAGTTCTGATGATCCAGAAGAACACCACTTGCAGTATCCATCTGAGACTGACTTGTTCAGAATTGCACACTCAAGCTATCGTAGAGCTTGCACGCTGGGTCATATCTAAGGAAAATGTCTGCTTCGTCCAGTAAAGTTGCAGTGATAACGGGCACCAATAGTAACTTGGGTTTGAACATCGCATATCGTTTGATAGAAAAGATAGAGCCTGGTGATAGAATTACGATTGTGGTAACGTCACGAACTTTGCCAAGGGTACGTGAATGTATTGATCTGATCAAAGCGCATGTTAAGACGCTAGAAAAGCCATGTTCTGTGGATTATGACTATCTGTTGGTTGATTTTACTAATATGATAAGTGTTCTTGATGCTTGCTACACCTTGAGCAAACGGTACGATTACATTAATTACCTGTTTATCAATGCAGCACAGGGCGTTTACTCCGGAATTGACTGGATTGGTGCTGTCAGAGAAGTTTTTGCTAATCCACTGGAAGCTGTGACGAATCCTACGTACAAGATCCAGAGAGTAGGTGTTAAATCTAGGGATGGCATGGGACTTGTCTTCCAAGCGAATGTGTTTGGGCCATACTATCTAATCCAGAAACTTATACCGCTGTTAAAGGCAGGCAAGTGTTCAGTGATATGGATTTCCAGCGTTATGTCAGCACCAAAATATCTATCCTTGCAAGATATCGAGCTGCTTCAATCTGATGTTTCTTACGAGGGCTCTAAAAGACTGGTGGACCTTTTGCATTCAGCGACGTATCAAGACTTAAAGAAACAGGGAATTCATCAGTACCTGACCCATCCAGGTATCTTTACGAGTCTTTCGTTCTTTCAATACCTCAACGTATTCACTTACTACGGAATGCTATTCTTATTCTACTTGGCCAGGTGGATCGGCTCCCCATGGCACAACATCACCGGTTACAAAGCAGCCAATGCCCCGGTATACGTCGCAACCATGGCTAATCCAAACTTTGAGAATCAGCAGCTGAAGTACGGATCTGCCACATTCAGAGATGGCATGGAATACATCAAAAAGGACGAAGTAGATGTGACCGGTGCTCAGGACGTCCTTACATACGTCAACAAGCTGAAGCTGGAATGGGACGATAAGTTGAAGGACCAAATCAAACCAACGAGAGTTCCACTGTAAGCGGTTACATATTAGCAATGATTGCACCTTGTCATTATGGGTTCATTGTGTGTATTATTATACATAGTGTTTACAAAATACGCTACAAAGTGAATGAACAAGGTGACGTATAGATGTAGCTTGCCATATTGGAAGATTAACGTGTTATGTAGTCAAGAATCTTCTTATTTTTTGTCTAAAGCCATCAAGGAAGCAATGAAAGTCAAGATCAACCTTGAGCGGATTTCGTTGATATCTTCTGGAACTAACCAGATCAAAGCACCCAGTTTTCTTGCGATCGAGATAGCCAATCTAGCATTGGCGTATCTTTCCTCTTCTGTCTTTCCCGGTGCGACCAAGGAGTAATCGACGTAACCTGGAGCTAGACCATTTAAGACATCCAAAAGGAAGTGGGCATTTGCTAAAGAAGGATCACTGAAAGATCTGATAGTAGAGGATTTACCACCCTTTTTGACCGTGTCTTGAGCCCATTTCAAGATTTGAGAATCTGACATGTCTCTACCTTCTGTAGCCAATTCCTGCATAGTATTGACAATGTTCTTACGCATCAACTGCCATACCAAACCTAACGTCAAAAGTTTGTTACCATCGACGATATCAGAACCATCTATGCCGACCAAAGAGAATCCTCTTGATTTACCGAGTTCGACTGCATAATTCGTGTTCTCTAGAGCTTTGAAGCGCGAGAGCTCAGCCTCTGAAGTTCTTTTGTTGATGACTTTCCAATTAACAGAGCCTGGGATAACTTTATCGTATGCTTGTAGTAGAACTAAACCGTCCTTCAAATCCTCAAATAGAGAAACGACAGGAGGGTCCACTTCCAAGGAATTGAGCCATAAAGTAAACACCCTTGCTTCTCTTTCACCTTCAGCATCGAAGTCTTCAATTTCTATTGGTTCGTTCTCATCCAATGGGTCCAAACCTGGATGAGTGTTAAATAGATGAGCAACGAATGCTAAATTCAATTTTGGATTACCTGCTACCAAAGCAGTTGGAGTCAAGTATTTCCTGCAATCCAATTTCTCGGCGTTCTGTAAGACTTCTTCGGCTCTTTGTAATACGTCTTGCGTTTGAAGTGGCTTCAATGAACACAGGTTAGGATCTAACTGATTAAGCAACACTGTGTAGTTCTCAGCGTCATTAATATCCGACGAGAAATTCGATACTCTTCTATTCCAGCCAGCCTGTTTCAAGTGGTAGTTGAACCAGCGTAGTAAAATTTGCTCTGGGGGCAACCTCAAGAACTGTTCAAGTGTTTCATCGTCTTCCAACAAACGGTACAATTCTGGGTGCAACTTAATGTCAATTTTGGACAAGAGGCCTCTCCTGATAATCTGCCAAATTAGACCCAAGATCAAGTGCTCTTTACCCTCAATGATATCCTCAGAGTGCACATTAACCACAACACAACCAATGGCCTTAGCGGAGTTAATCACGATGTTAGCATTTTCCGATGCAGTGAAAGTGTTTAAAGCCTTGTTGTTCTTGGGCCAGTTCAACACTCTAGTATCGATAGTGTCAGGGACAGAGTCGTTGATCAACTTAGACAAAACTAAACCGTCTCTGCACTCATCAAACAACTGAAAAGTGTCTGTTGGGAAGGGAAGCCTGTGTCCGATGTCTGAGTCACCGCTGAGCACAGAGTTGATGTGCGTGGTGAAAGCTCTTCTCTCTTCTTCATTAATCGTGTGAGTAGTGCCTGCAGTCGACCCGCTCACAATAATCTGAGCCTTGTCACCAGTACCTTTATGCTGCAATCCCACGCTCTTTGGTTTGCTCGGAATGGGAGGCCCACGCTTAATCTGGGCAACATTTGGGAAACTCGTTTGAGGAAACCCAGCCCCATCATCTTCCTGCGTAGAGCCCGACCCTTGAGCATCACTTGAGCTCCCATTGGCTCTCAATTTGGACATCAACTCCACATAGTCATCCAGTTCTACACGTCCTGAAGCATCCACGTCTACTGTCTTCAAAGTCTCTCTGGCTTCATCATAAGAAGCAATCCCAGATTTAGACACTGACTCCAAAACCTCAGGTTTCTCAACCCATCCCTTATCGTCTATATCAATGTTCCTGAACTTTTCAATGGTTTCAAACAAATCTTCCTGAGAGAACTCAGGAAATCTCTTCTGTAATCTCAAAACATTCATCTCTGCCCAAAATATCGATCAATATTTCGACTGTATTCCAATTGTAAATTAATTGCTAGCTTCCAGCCCTCAAAAGACCAATCAGTTAACCGTTAAACTCGCTTTGTAATCGAACCCCTTTTTAAGGTATCAAAAGTGTTGATGTTAAGTTTAAAGCTTAAAGCCTTAGCCTTTGTAAATTAAAGTGAGCAGCTATAGCCACACGTCGTACATAATGATTTGACTAATTTCACACGTATATACGGCCATTCCCGTGGCATTGATCAGCTTGTACCCGTTCTGGGACTTGCAGCAGATGACAGGGTTGAATTTTGTGTCTTTTGTGCCTCGTTCGCACGGGCTGTGCTGAAGATACGAGTATTTTTCTAGCCAAATGCAGTGACATGCAGTTATGACACTGCATGCCAAGCCCTGGAGGGCTACCGTTTCTCCGCTGAGAACTTCCAGGCCTCCTCCTGGATAAATGCAGTCTGAAATTTCTTGAGTTGTTTGTATAGGTCTTGTGAAGACGTGGTCAAATCGAATACAGGGTTCGGATTTGTAGTCTGTTCTGCGATGAGCTCTTCTTGCTCGCGCCACAGAGACTGGTAGTACGGTGTTCGGAGCACGGAGTCTAGCACAGGACGTTCCTTGTTGAACACACGGCGCATAGCGGTCTCCTGCTGCTGTATTTGGTCGATTTTCGTCTGATTTAGGATGTCTTGATGCAGCACAAAGGGCGAGACGTCGTATTCTTGTTCGGGGTCCATGTCGTGCGCTCCAGCAACGGGTTCAAGCTTGGCATTGTTCCTCCGCCTGTTGCGTTCGTTCTTGTGATTGAGCGGAGTGTACGTGCTGGGGTGTCCGAATACGCTGGAAGTGCCGGAGTTCGTGTGTCGTACAGTCGATGATTTGGGATTCCTTTTGTACTGAGGGCTTTCCCACGGAGGCAGCCGCGGTAAATCGAGCGATTGGTCCATTATTGCTCTTTCAGAAAGTTTTCGCCTGTTGGGATTGTGTACAGATAACACAGACCGCAGACTTACGCTTGATAGTATGCCCTTACTTGGCTTGCATCGTCGTAAGGGCTCCATTTGTGAAATCGATGATTCAACTCTTATGTGACACTGTCACGTGATTAGTCTACACGATATACATATGACTGTTGAGCCTAGAGAAGCTTGTGCTCTTCAAGGCAAATGCTGTACTGTTTCTGCTTACAGGAGTCCACTTAGCGTGAGTCTTTCTAAGAATGGCTGTAAGTCGTCTTTCCGGATCTCTATAATGGAGCTTTCGAAATTATCGATTCTGACCTTGGCACCGGTCTCGGCTGCGATCTGTTGGAACGCTACTGTGAAATTGTTTAGCGTCTTATGCTGGTTCTGCTTCATGATGCCAAGTCCCCTTGGGTATCGAGGTGCAAGACCTGCACAAAGATAGGTATCGGTGGTCTCGTCTAACGCAGCCAGAACTAACGGCAGCAATTGCTGCTCGTCACCCTCGGCGTAGTATTCCAGAATCCATGACCCAAGTCTCAATAACGTCAATGGGTTTCTGTATAGATGCAGATCAGGTCCATCTTGCAGAGCACAAAGTCTGTAAATTCGCAAATGCTTGATCATTTTCTTTTCCAGGATTGCGACTCCGGTATCAAAGACACTCTTCTGTAGAGTTGTCGCATGCTTGATTCCCTGGTTGAGCAGGTCCATGTTGTTGTCTAGAACGTCCCAACTAGACCAGAAGTTCGAGATCCATGTCTTTTGTCTCGTCTTCAAAATTCTGTCAATTCGCTGTTCATTGGTTTCCTCGTACTCTTTACTCTCGTCATCACCAACCTGTGGTGTCTCCTTTGTAGGTATGGAAAGAGTAGTCAGGGTCTCTAAAGCGTTCGACACATTGCCTACCTCCAAAAGCGCCGTGATAGATTGGACAAACTCACTTGCACTTATCGAGCCTCTGTATCCGAAAGTTCTCAGGAAGCCATCTCGTACGATGTCCTGTAGTCCGTACCGATCTAAGTTCTTGTCGAACAAAACACCAAGATCTCTTTTAAAACTGTTGTCCATGTAGATCCAGCTCTCTTGTGCTATGCTTAGTGGTATACCCATACGAGCAAACATCTTGTGGAGTCTTTTCTTACCGTTCTCGTTCCACAGAGACAGTTTCGCATTCACAAAGTTAGAATAGTAGAAGCTATCGTATAACGACGTATGCCTTAGCAGGAACAGGCTGTAATCCGGTCGGATTTCGATATTCAAGGAATCTGGTGTCTTTGTCTTTTCACTAGGTGTTAATCTTTTGACCTCGTCTCTAAGGAGTGACAACAGACGGTTGTAAACCAGCGGGTACGAGCTTTCCAATGACGATAACCCTACTATAGTGAGCCAGAGGTTGTCCAAGTTCGTTTCTCCGATTCCTGATAGCAGAGAATACATCTGAACAGAGAGAGAGTTCTGCACCGTAGAACCCTGGGCATAGTACTCCTGCAACACACCTTCCAGAGAATGAAACTCGCGCTTCCGTTGTTTGCGCGTCTGAGCGGGATCCGCATCTTCCGAGGACCGCTTCCCCAGCAGAGTGTCGTCATCGTCCTCGTCATCTGCATCCTCTGAAGCAGCAGTTTTCTCCCTCGTTACCTCTTCTTCATCCTCGCTATCACTCTCCTTGTCTAGCTCGTCACCGAGTTCGTTCTCTATCTCCAAAAGCTTGAAATATGCATCTTTCTGCGTACCCAGGGACTCATCAACTGTGCCGTCATCGAAACAAGTAATGAACTGCGAACCGAACAGATTATCGAGATTCCATGGTCTATGACAATCGAAGACGAACAATTCTCGCTTAAACTTTCGAGTTTCCATTCCCACACCCTCATACTCTCCCTGAGCCCCATCTCCGGACACATTATCCTGAGGCTCTATCTTCAGGAACGATTCCAAATCAACCATCCCACCGCATCCTACGAACACTACACTGTTGATGTTTTCGTCCAATCGCAGGTAATGTTCTTTCAATTCGGTATATCCAAATACGGGAACCAACTGGCATTGTACCAACTGCTTCTTGAGTAGACCAGACAGCATTTTTGATGCGCATAACGCGTCTATGTTCAAACACGAAACAAAGATCACTAACTGACATGACGAATGAGAGCTACAACGGTGCAAAATCTTGTCATAAGCTCCAACAAACTCGCCTATGCCAATATACATGGTCTGTGCACCGTTTAGCCCGGGTATTGATCTTTCAACCCGATCCAATCGCCGTCAAAACTCAACTTTGTGTTCTGTTCTTGTTCATAGCTCATCGTTAAAGTGTTGATATCTAGAGCTTTTCAATATTAACACTTTGTTCTCTGTAACTGTCAAATAGAAGATCAAGAGAATAGACGATATTGGACCCTTCTCGAAGACTTTGTTTGGATCTGAATAGCCCAATCGATTGTGTGGATTCACATATACTGATACGGGAGTTTGAAGCTATGAGATTGGAGCTTTCTACGGTTTTTGCAGCATATTTAATAGGGTCAGTATCAGGATTCTTCTTTGATCGTGGACATCAGCAGCAACAGCAGCAGCAGCAAGGCCATGAGAGGTCTGTAGATGCGTATCAGCGTAGCTTTCTGGACAACAACTGCCCTCATTACCTCTGTCCAGGCACTTTGGTCTGTGTGAAGGATCGGACGGAGTGTCCTTGCGAGTTCCCCAACTCACAGTTGAGATGCCCGCTTCCCAACGGCCAGCATGTGTGCATCTCTAAGCCAGCTACGCACGACCAGAACTTACACGACATATACGACGACCCTGTGAAGGGGCCGTTGCATCATACTGACGGCTTGAGAGACTGCGGCTGGGTTTTGAAAGCGTACGAGGGTAAAGTATGACTTCTGGAATATAGACCTATATAGACTTACGTACAGTGGATTTGTACCGAATTTCAAAGCCAGATCGGTTTTCTGGTTTATCAATCCCTGTTCTTTCCAGCGACCCACCGCTTGTACAGCAGCTCGTGCACTCGAAACTGTTTGAACAACTCGCCATATCTGCACTCTTGCCATAGTTGCAAGATTTCTTCGTCGCTGGCCAAAGATTCCACATAGCACAGCACGAACTGTTTCTTGGCACCACCAATGACTCTTGCTGCACTGGAATACCAGGTATAGTCTCTGGATTCTTCCGCGTCCAGCACCATTATTCCGTACTCTGCATGCTGGAACGGTGGCCCTCTTCTGTATAACAGAAACTCGCAACCGAATTTGATCCCCGATCTAACGCACCATCCCTTCGATCTATAATGATGGTACGCAACGTACTTTTGCAACAACTGCTTGACATCCTGGAGGTGCTGCGGTTCAGGCAGCAACGATCGCATCAGTTCATCTGTTGGAAGTCTTATCACTGGCACGGCATATGAAAGAAAGATGGCTTCTACGGGCATAAGCTGCAAGCTTTCTAGCTGTACAAGGTGTCCATCCTTAATAATGTCCTCGTCTTCCTGGCGTAACTCGGTTCTCTGGGCGTCCTTATCGAATTGTAGTTCTTTCTCCCTCTGTTCTTTCAAGAACAATCGTTCTTGCTCAAGGAATTGCTCATCTATGATTCCATTTCGACGCATTTCAAGCTTTCTGGCTTCGAAGTCTGCCCGCATTCTCTTGAACTCCAGCCGCTGCCGTCTTCTGACGTCTGTGACGTGCTCTAGGTTTATCTTATTGCCCGCATCGAGCTGCAATCGACCTCTTGTCCTTTCCAGCCAGTTTGGTTCGCTTCTGGACAGCTGCCCTGTGCCGAAGAACCCATGCTCCCATAGATACTTCATCTGCCACTGATCTGTGACCAGTAGCTGGCCCAGTGCGTTGACCTTGAGATCTATAATTCTAGTATCACTCCATTGAAGCAGCCAATCCAGGATCCAAGTGATGAGCTTCACAGGCTGAGCCAATGAGGGAAGAGGATGTGGCTCAATGGGTAGCGGAAACTTGTATCGCAGCTGCCTGTTGTAATTCTTCTTGGCCATTCTATCCTGCAAGTTAGTTACGTGTCTGCCTTGCCCCGAGGGAGCAGTTCAACCTCTCTTGATGTGGTAGTAATTGGCTTGAGCCGCATCACAGTATTAATCGCATTCTTATATACAAAACTGCTGCAAGAATAAATATCAGATACCGTTGTAGTCTATTGAGAAATCGTGTGCTCACATCGAAATGAATCTTCGAGACAACATAATCGTTTATCATCATGTAATTGAGTGTTACAGGTAATTGTTCAAGAGCCTAAGAGAGGAAATCGATCTGCTGCGTGCAAGTGACGTTCTTACGGTCCAGCATTCCACCTGGAATGAGTCAGACGGTAATAGACTCACCATTGTGTGATTACAGCACCACTGGGTTATACAGATGAGCCAAGAGTGCTAAGAACATTCATTTTAGGTTCATCGTAGGTGGTAATGCCATATTGATGTTTAATCTCATCTCATCCGCCTTTTATACTGAAAAATTTTAGTCACCGACACAGGTCACATGTCCAGAGATATTCTGGCTCATCTGAAGGCATCAGGGCTCCAAGGTCTGATCGGACAGGGTCTTTCAAAGCTTAACCTTGAGTTGGTCAGTCTATTACAGCTTACATACTTAAATATCGGTGACAATAACTGTTAAAGATCTCACATGGTTGCCATCTCTGAAAAGTACTGTCTTAGAATGATGGACAGCATCTCTGGGAGTTCGCTGATGTCGTGAACAACCACGTAGAATTCGAATGGGAAAGTGTCTAGATATTTCTGGACAGAGAGTTTCATGTTTCCGAACTGATCCGGTACGTATTTCACTTGCGACATGTCCATGATGGATTCATTAGAACTTATACCATCTATGACAACGAAAACAAGCATGATCTTGTTCTCTCTGGCCCTGCGAACCAACCTGGCTAGAGTCTCATGGTCTTCACAGACACCATCTGAGATGATGATTTCCAGCTGCCATAGATCGTTATGTTCTGCAGCCCTGGCTCTTTCGAAGATCTTGATACTTTCTGCGACCAGTTTCTTCACGTCAGTTCTTGTTTCTTGGAAATCGAACCATTGGAACGTTTGAGCTCCAGACTCTGCACTAAATTGTTGGTTGAACTTGTGCACTTCCCTGACGGTTTCTCCAAACTTGACAATGGATAAGGCGCCGGACTCAAGTTGAGTTAACGCCTTGGACACCAAACATATGCTCTGGAAGGCCAAATTGACAGATTTGGACTCGCTCATGGATTTGGAGTCGTCAACAGCAATCATGATCTGGTATTGACGCTTGCTGGGTTTGGTTCTCTTCAGCCAGATCTTGTCCTTACGGTATTGAGACGCAATGTAAGGAATGATTCTCTTCATGTTCAATCTCTTACCTGTCTTATAGTCACCCTTGAGCTTGGTGGCCAAAGTAGGTTCTAAGATCAACCGCAATTGTTCACTCAATCCAGCAGCTAGATCACTGGTATGCTGTTCACTTACTCGCCATAGTTCGCGCGCCTCTGCAATGGGTCTTGGAGGTTCAACATGAACATTTTCCTCTGTAACAGCATTATCAACTTCTTCCAAGATTTGATCAATATCATTCTGATCAATAGCCGCTTCGTTCGCGTTCCATAAGGTGTCACTTTCAGTTAACGTGCTTCTCTCCCCAACAAACGCACCTTTACTTTTGCCGTTATTATCTTCATTACCGGCATCTCCTTGTTGAAGTGCCTCGTCGTCGTCCATTTCTTCTCCTGCGCCCAGCTTCTCATCTTTTATCTCATCATTGAAAGCTTCGATATCGGCGTCATCCATGTCCTCATCAATTGCCAGATCCTCGTCGAACCCTGTTAGTTGGTCCTTGTCGGCAGATCCCATAGCCTGGGTCTCCATATCAGTGTTGGCACCATCTACGTGTTCGAACTCGTCTGGTACTTGATTCGAGCTTTCAGGCTGCTTCTCTTCAGAGTTTGTGGAAGCCTCTTTGATCTCCTGATGACGCCTGTGGAATTCTTTAAGCGAGTCGCCCAGCTGTTTTAAGCTTTCTTGAGCCTCTTTACGAGATGCATCAATGATTTCTTCATCGTTGCTTTCTTGAGTCTGAGTCTGCGTATTGCCGGAACTTCCAATATCTTGCTTCTCTTCTGAGTCCAACGCGTTGGAGCCCTCACCCTTTGCACCTGAGTCTTGTTCGACTGCAGCATCGGTGTTCATCTGATCAATATCTTCATCAACGTTGTCAAGACCATCCAAGCCTTCTACATCCTGATTCTCATCTTTCTGGCCGTTCTGATCTTTGTGCTCTGGGTCCAGTTCGTGGTCGGAACCTACTCCTTCATCGTTAATTTCAGGCTGTTCAGAACCATCTTCTCTCTGAGAATTTTCAGTTGTATCATTCTCAGGCTCTTGATCCATGTCTACGTCTTCTTCTGCATTATCTAGATCGTCGGCATCAAGGCCTTCATCATCCTCGGACTTTACATCAGCGTCAGCTTCCTGTTGACCACCCTCTTCTTTATCTTCGCCTTGATCGTCATCTTCTTCATCGACGTCCATCTTGTCCTCGACATCACCGTTATCATCAGATTCCTCTCCATCTTCTTTATCGTCATCCAGATTCATGTCATCTGGAAGCTCCATAGTTTCAACTTCTGGAACATGTGATTCAAGCTGGTCATCCTCATCATTTCTGACTTCGTCGTCTTGCTCACCGACATCAGCTTCGTCTTCTCCTTCAGACTCATCTTCTATCTCTTCTTTTTCTCCTTCGGAATTCTTTCGATCCTCTTTCTGCTTCTCTGAGATGTCATCATTGTTGTCATTTTGCTCCTCAGAAGCTTGGACGTCATCTGGGTTGGACTCGTTTGGCATGTTGTCGGATTCCTTTTCTTTCGAACCTTCATCTGCTTCTTCTTCCCACATCTTTTCATCAAGCGCATTAGGGTCATCTTCATCGAGATCATCGATTTCTTCATCAAGATCTTCATTCTCCTCCTCATCATTACTGTTTGGATCTTCGTTCTCCTGATCAGAGGCATTTTCCAGATCACCGGCAATATCGCCTTCCATTTCGACAGCCTCATTGTCTTCATCTTCATCTTCGCTATCTTTATCCTTTTTATCCTTGTTAGGTTGCTGTGCATCCTCCAGCAAATCCTCATCTTCGTCTACATCCTTGGAGTTATTGTTTGCACCATCGCCATCTCCGAGACCAGTTCCATCCTGTAAGTTGTTATCCTCTGTCTCTTCTGAAGGTGGCTCTGGCGAACAAAATCCATCTTTAGCTAGACTATGAAGCATCGTTGCAAAGAAGTAAGTGGCCTTTGTGGTATCGTAGTAGTTCTGAGCAGTAGAATTAATGATGCTGTTTAAGAGGTCAAAGTAGTGATTAATAACTGGCATCGTGAAAGTGATGGCAGCAATAAGTCTGGAAGAATCTGCGGCAGAGAATGAGTTTGATCTTATAGTATCCAAAAGATCTTTGATCAAAGTGACAATTTTGCTGCTGTTGGAAAGCTTTATATTGCATAGCAGTCTCTTATTTGTATCAACGAACCATTTGTCTTGTTCTTCATTGATGAAAACCTGCTCATCTGTAAGCTTTTGCACTGACAATAAAATAGCAGTGTGAATTTGGCGCAGTTTCTGTTCAATATCCCGTAGCCCTGCAGTGGGTTCCCTGCCAACGTCAATCACCGATTCTGAGTGTTGATGCCAGTTTTTCTTAATCCAGGCCACGATAACACGGGTCAAAAATTGAGTGTCTTCGGTAGTAACTTCAGACAGTCCCGAGGCAAAGCCATTGAGGAATGATATGAAGCTATTCAGTAACTCTTCACAGGAATTATCATAAACGACAAACTTCTCAGACTGGCCCTGATATTCCAAAATCCTGCCTGCGCTATCACTGAGGAAAGTGAAATATGCCTGAGATCCTGTAGAACATGAGGAGGATTTACTGAACTGGATAATGTAATCAAGCAGTTGTGGGAGCCACCTGCAAACATGCTTGAAAGAGTTCATAGCCGAGATTAGATGAGAATGTTTTAACACCTTGGAGTCCAAGGATACACTTTCTAATGCCAATCTCAGCTCTTCCAACAGTGAATATGTTGACGCGAAGTCAGATAACGGTTGGCGAGTAGCTATCAAAGAGAAAACCAGATTTTCCACCATTGCCATGAATTTTTCGATGTAAGCGATAGGGACTTCATCAGATGGGCAAGCAACTGCGTTTTTCAATCTTGGAAGTAAATCTAAAATCCTAAAGAAGTACGAGTCGCTTGAGCGAAGGGGAGTCTGTTGTAGTGATCGAGAGTTCGTTAAGATGGATATCACACTCTCTTGGACCTTGCGGATATCTTCTCTATGATTTGCTCTCAGGCCAATTCTCTTCAACTCTTTGAAGGTGTCACTGACGATCTTCCGTTTTTGAGTCTTCAAAGTGGCAAGAAGCTTCTTTTTATCCTTCTTGTACACGGTTGGTGTCTCTTCACGTAGTCTCTTAGCTTCGGCGGAAACAGATTGGGCAAACTCCAACAGCGATGGGAACTGGGCAGTCTTGATTTTTTTGACATATACGGAAAGATTTCTGTCTGTCAAGTTAATGTCCTTCAAAGCCCTGGATCTATCGTTCCACCCAGGAATCTCATTGACTAGTTCGGTCGAAGTTGAAAGGTCTAGCTTTCTGAAATACCCAGTGAGAGCAGACTCGAACGAAGTTTTGATAGGAAGAGCTGGGTCAATTCCTGCTTCGATTAGATTTGAGAAGGGAGTCGAAAGAAGCATTCTATATTTTCTGACAATTTTGAACAAACTGTTGTGTGAGCGATGCGAGCTTTGTTTTAAGGCGTCGATGTTGACGTCTTTCCAAGATGCCAATAAGATTACCTCTGATATTTCCTTCTCCAATGACTTTCTCCCTTTCCTGAGTGTGTCATCCACAATCGGAACAAACTGTTCATAGAAGGTGATTATGTTCTGAAGCGCTTGTATGACAACAGATGATTTGGTATCACGTAACAAAAAGACGTGCTGGTAGAAAGCCCTCACCAGCCTTAACCTGTCGTTTATTTCACCAAAAGTACTTTTGCTGAAGAAAATGTTCAAAGCGGAGAGCAGTGAAGAGCATCTCGTAGCGTCATCAAAGTCATTATTTCCAGCAGAAGCAACGATCGTTTCGAACAGGTAGAACCACCAGGAGCCTATGCTCTTGGTGGTATTGAGATCTTCAATCTCAAATAAGCTTTTCCAAGTGTGCAATTCCAGACGTCTCCACGATACGATGAGGTTAGTGACTGAGTTAACATGGTCTTGTATAGAGACCTTTGACGAGGCGTATTTCTGCCACTCCACGACAAAAGTATAGATTTGCTCCAGTTTTTGAAGTAACCTTGCCATAGGAGTTGATACAGGATAAGTCATAAACTCTCGACAAACACGACTCAAATCCTGTAAGATCGCATGTTCTGGCCATTCTTTCAACAGGAACTCGACGTTACTCCACAGTTTTTCAATGATCGCCATCGCTTTCTTGGACTCTATCATGGAAGATCCCCTGTAGAAATCGAAAGGCATACTATCTGCGGATTCAGTGAAGGAATTGCACTGTTGAGACAATTGGCTGACAGCAGCTAAAATCATAGACTCATTTAGGTCGTACATTTTGAAATCGCTACTTTGTTCCAAAAGAACTGCAGAAACCCTTGAACCATGCTTCACGATATCTTTAATTGATAAGGAATTGCTTCTTTCAAAGATTTCAATGTATTTGTAGGCGACCTTATAATATAGATCAGGCAACGACGAATCCATATTTTCGGGTGTTTGAGAGTCAAGAGAAAGAGATTCTTCGTAGCTGGGGAAAAGTCTTCTAAATTCGGCATCGTCGTCATCTATCTCATCGCTGAACTTGAAAAGGCTTGATTTCTGTTCTGCTTCTTGTTCTGCCTTGATTCTACGATGAGACCACCTGTAGTACAAAGGTTCTAATATTTGGTTAAGGCTAGAAAGCATCGATGGATTTTCACTGTGAATATTGCAGAGATCCAGGAAGTATATCAAAAGCTCCTCGACGTCATAAGAATTTACACTTCTCTGTTTGATGTAGGGGTGAATATTGTTGAACATATCTGCAACAAAATTATCGTCAGTAATTGCCGTGGAATCAACAGCAAATAAAGGAGACAATTCAAGTGTCTTGGAGTCATTGCTATTTCCTAAAGATAGCAGATTGAAACCCATCTTCATAGCATAAATGTAGCCTGCAAATATGTCATTGATATCAGAGTACAGGTAATAGTTTGACGAAAGTCTGGACAAAAATTGGGAAGTATTCTGTTCGAACATATCCTGCTTCTGAAGACTCATCGAACCGGAGGTCTCAACAGACTCTAGCAAGGTCATCACCGGAGTGACGTCGATTGTAGAAGCCATAAAGGCCGACCATTCATCGAATAATGTATCAATAGGGCGATTCGGACGGTAGACTCTAGGCTTCTCTGGTTCGCCTTCGTCCTTTAATTGACTGCTTAGGCCATCGGTGAGAGAGCTTGATTGTCCTGAAAGAACAGACCCCGCGACCTTCCAATTGTTGATTATTGATTCTGTAAGGTCTTTGTGAGTGAGGAAGTTTTCATACACTACGTGATCCTGAATTGCAGGGTCAAGAGGCGAACTTGGGACATATAGCTGTAACATTCCTGCAGCAAATAGAACCCAAGCTTTACCCAATGATTTGACAGATTCATTAGTCTGCAACAGATACAAGGCTGGTGCCAAAAACTCCTTAAAAATTGGGGTAAACCAAGTTGATTCTGATGCAACCAGTATATCATCGAGCTCTTCTAATGATTTAGTGTTGAGCTCGGTGATATCCTTCATAGTGTGTGCCGCAAATATTCTCAGCGACCAATTTCTCAAAATCATAGAGAACACTTGAGTTTGGTCGTTCACTAGACTGTCACAGGCTTTAACAAGGGTAGATGTTAATGTTTTAGCATCACGAATAGTTTGATCTATAATGCCGCCCGGGAAGCTGCCAAATTTGTCACATTTCTGAATAATGCTTTCAATCAAAGCAGGGGTGAACAACGATTTAGTCTGCGAAATGTACTTTCCATCATGTTTTTTCCACAGATGATTCAAAACAGGAGGATAGAGCCATTCCTGATTTTCAAGCTCAATCAGACTCATGCTTGAGATTGAGGAGTTGGGAGCAATACGGTAAAGCAAACTTCTTGTAGCTTCAAAATCCTGTAGTAAAAATCTCACAACCATGTCGAACTCTTCTAAGAAATAATGCTTTCTTTTGATCAGGAATGTTGACGATATTGATTCCAAGTGAGAGATTCCTTTGTGAATACCCTGAAACACTTCCTGGAAGTTAGATGAGTTATTCTGCAGAATATCCTGATACAAACCAAAGAAAGTTTTATAGAATTGATCAATAGTCTCGTAGGCATCAGTGAACTGGCTTCTTACCATATTATCCAATTCGCTGGACAGAGCCTGTAAGTCAGTAAGGAGATCCCAGTTTCTTTGGTTGGATGGATAGATCTTTCGGAATTTTGCCCAAAGAAGACTCATCGATTGACCAGTTGTTAGTGTCGTAGGATTTGCAATTTCAAGCAGCATTCCCTTTAGCTGTTGAGCCTCTGGAATGTGGGCCTCTGATTTACTAGACCACCGCAACAACAACTCCTGGTAAACTCGTAACTTGGCCTCATCTCTTGCCCTCGAACAGTCAAAAACTCCCAACCATAGAGTGGATAGTTTAAATAAGGTTTCGTAAAGTCTTTCGGTTTGAAAAATGGGAGACCTCCTTATTGAATTCATCATGTACTGACTTAGCAGATATAAGAGCTTGTACACTTGAACATTAGGTGGGTTTTTGACATTTTGGCCCAAAAAGTGTGCAGCAGACAGTTCCAAATATGAAAGGTCCTTCACTTTGCCATTACTTGCTTTATTTTGAGCCCGATTTAACTTGACCTGGCCATCCAAAATATACCAAATTAAGGCGTAAAAGTATACTGCCTCACAAGTCTGCGACAGTGGGTACAGTCTTGAAATGGACGGTGATATAAATCCATTTAAGGTAGTCATCAAACTTTGATTTTGGTAAAAGTCTATTGTGTCATGTAATACCGCTGCTGCGACCTCTTGCAAAACCCCATAAATTTCTTTTATCTCTTCCAACTTACCTGAAGAGAGTAAAAAGTTGACAACGGAATTCATATTGCTCATTGTATCAGCTTCTGAAAACAAATTACAGGCCAAGCAATTTCTGGCCCAACCTTCGAAGAAACCGCATGTTTCGAAGGACACAGTAGACACCAGGTAGCCGCTTACATCCCCTACAAGTATCATGTCACAAAGAGAAGCCAAAGACTGAAGCCTGGAACGTCTGGCCGATAAAAAGGAGGTTAACGGGACCTTTGACGGTCTACTATCAAACAAAGTCATAGAACGTAGTTTGTCTTCCACGTCTTTTTCGGCAAAGTCATTGTCAGCCAACGATAGTCCAAGCGCTTTCTTGTCCAGAATCGAAGCTCGAGATCGAAGATCATCAACAAATACTTCCACACCTCTGTTACGCATAGCTCTAGATAGTTCGCCAAATTTAGGATCCACTGTCAAAAAAAGTCTGAATTCTGGATGGGGCACTACAACTCGGGGTTTTCCGTCAGCCAAGCTGCACTCATTTATTATCAAGCTCCCATCAGTTTCGAGAAGTGAGTTGATACGATCAAGTACGGAAGGTGAACATAGATTGGCATTATCTAAGATAAGCCAATGCCCCTCCTCCACAGCTTTAACTAAGATACCATCGAACCATTCAAACTTGACAACAGCAGGTCTCTTCGTTGCTTTCTCGAAATACTCTAATTCGATTTTTAGACTGTCCAAACTGATATTAGCTTGGGTGACGGAATGGAACTTCCTGAAGACTTTCATGAAGTGGCTAAAATTTGATTTAGTGATAGAATTCTGGGAAATGTAATCCAACAGTTCGTAGGCAGGAGCCATAAACACTTTCTCAGTTCCGGACGAAAGATTTACAATTATCAATTCCTTCAAAGAATCAAGCAATTGTTGAATCAAAGAGCTCACTTTCCTATTGAGATCCAGTTGTTCATACCCACCTAAAATGTCCATGCTATCAACATCACTATTCATAGAAAACTCAACGGTCTTCTTTCCAATGATAGACGCGATAAACTTGATGATATCGCTTTTGCCAGCATTTGTTGGCCCAGTCAAGATCAGGGGCCAGTTGTGCTTGATACATCTGATCACAGTTTCGTAAATCTCAAAATTACACTGTAAAGGGATCAGGTTCTGCAGAGAATTCGGTTGCAAAACGGCGTTTCTGTCTATCACCTCTGCATTTGCTTGCAAGAAAGAGCGTCCTATCTTCAAATAATTTTCTTTTCGCTTAAGTTCTCCGAATATGTTTTGAATCAATACTTCAACGGCCGCTTGGTCCTTCTGAGTTCTAAATCTTTGTTTCACTAGCATTTCGAGGAAATCCGTTGCATCTAAATCCTCGTAGATCGATGCAGTGTTAAGAAGCTTCAACCATCTCAGAGTATCTCTTAGATTGAATTCCCATGGGGCTCCTGTGGATCCCCACAGCTTTTTGACACTGACTTCTTCTTCTAGAGTAGACATCATTTTGATCAGCTTAGATGACACCTTGGGGTTGATATTGGGGTACATGTGAGTAGCGATCAATAACAAATCCTCTGATGTCAACATATCGACGTAAACAACACTGAAACGGTTGACAAAGGATTTGGGTAATCCCTTTCTACCACCTCCTTGATATTGTGGATTTTGAGCAGCAAACACTAAAAAGTTCGGATGCTTGGTGAACACTTTATCTAGTTCTGGAATAAACGCCTCGCCACGATGATCGAGACAAGCATTTAAACCCTCCAGCACAGATTGTGACGCCAAGTTCATTTCGTCTAACAGCACCCATTCACCTTTTTGCATGGCTCTCAAGAATGGTGCATCTCTCCAGATGAACTCGCCACTTTTTTCACCGGGTGCATCGAATCCAAATAAGTCAACCAAATCAGTTTGTTCGGAAAGATTAATCCTGGTTAGTGCATTCCCAGTATAATTAGCTAACGCAGCAATCAAACTGGTTTTACCAACACCAGGACTACCTTCGAGTAAAATTGGCTTGTTCACGTAAAGCGCTCTGATGACACGCATCAAGTTTTTAGCAGTTGTTGGTGCATTGACTGTAAATCTGCCGTCGGTTGGTGCTTCAATGGATCTTTTGAAAGAGAAGTCTCCACAAGCGAGTTTTTCATTCGAGAGACAGACCTCAACACGTTCATCGCGCAAAGGCGAGAAGTCAAAGTTTGTCAGCTCAGATAACTTTTTGACGCACTGCATTTTTTGATCGTTTAAGAGCTTCTCGTTGACGGCCAAATATGCGGTATTGTTAGTTCCCAAAGTGTCTATGAAAACCATTGATGCACCATGGTATATACACCTTTGGATGTTTGGCAGCTCGTCCTTCGTGAAGTTGATAAAATCAACCCACGCGAGAATGTCTCTCAAAGATATAACACCATTATTGGTTTTACCACCTCCAAAAGTCTTAGCAAACCATTCAGAAAAATGAACAATTATCGGAGCTTCATTTTTGACTCCATCGGTTAACCGAGATGTGACGATAGTCTCAACATCCTTGAAATCTTCCATTGAAGGTACCCATATTTCAGTAAATCTGTTTTTCAACGCAGGAGAAAGCTCCTTCTTACCATAGTCACCTCCAGGATTCATCGTAGCAAAAAATTGGAATCCGTCCTGAGCCGTAATGAATGAGTCTACTGTCCCCTTTTCAGCCAATAACAAGCTTCTTTCAGTCTCTAGAACACTGTTCAATCTTTCGAGAACAGAGTCATCAGCCAAAGAAATCTCATCAAACAAAAAGAAGTTTCCATCCTTCATGGCTTTCACTAATGGACCGTCACACCATTCAAAAAGAATTCTCAGGGAGCTCCTCATGGATGCTATTTCTGCTTGATTTTTTTCAGGCACATTGTCTTTATTCAGCTGGTCATATTCTGAAAGCAACTCTTCCAAGGTTGAATTTTCATTGGCCTCAGCGAGGGTCCCTCTTAAAATCGAGGTGAGAGTAGCTTGTATCTCTGAACGTTTGCGCACAGGTCTCTGTGCCCCAAGAATATCTCCTGTTTCAGTGTTCTGATGGGCATTTATGGTGACAAGATCTTTCCCAAAAAACTTCGCAAGAATCTGGAAGATAGTGGTTTTCCCGCAACCAGTTTCACCTACAAGTAGAACTGGTTCATTGTTTTTCAGACAGTTTTCAACCAAAACAGCCAGTCTTCTCATACCTGTCGTCCATACTACAGAAGTATTCATTTCGAAAAGCGTAGGGTCCTCCAAAGTTGTGTAGTAATGCTCCATGTCGAGCTTCACCTTCATCACCTTTTCCAGTATAGATTTGACGACATCTTTCTCTTCTGAAGATCTACATCTTTCCGCTAAAAGCATGTATCCATTTGCTGCCAGTTCTTCGTATCCAATTGCTGGTCTCAGTGCCCACCGAAATAGATCACGAAGTGTGGCGAAAGAATTTTTCTGCTCAAACAATCTACTAGCGGAACGCTTAACCGATAGCTGACGATATACCTCGACAATTCTTTTAGCATAAGATGGTGCTATTTTGCAGCGCTCCTTTAAAATGATTTCAAGCTCATCTTGAGGGATGTCATCAAAATGCAACTCAAGGAAACGATTTCTGAAAGCTCTGGATAATACCTTACGGCCCCCATAAATACCTGCTGGATTTTGCGTTGCAAATAGCATGAAATCTGGATGCGGATGTACCATCTCTTGTGTTTCTGGAATGAACAATTCTCTATTGTCATCTAACAGTCTGTTAAGAGCTTCTAATACATCAGTGGGTGCTAAATTCAATTCATCAAGTACGATCCAATATCCCTTTTTTAACGCTTCAACTAAGATACCCTCTTTAAAAGAAAGTTTTCCTGTCTCATCGGTGGTATATGTTCCAAGGTATTCCTGTAGATCAGTGTGCTCATGATTGTTAATACGAACAAATTTGTGGCCAGTGAGATCTGCCAAATATCGTATCATGGAGGTTTTACCTGCAGAGGTTGGTCCCTGAATAAGAACAGGGAAACGTCTACCTGATGTAGCTCTGACTAAATTCAGCATGTTCCTTTCCACGAAAGGAGTTATAATGTAGTGACTTTGGTCTACAATTTCGACAGGTCCCATTTTCATCCAGTAGTGCTTAAATTGAACGTAATTATCTCCGGGTGAAGGCGGAGTTTGTGACATTACTGATTTAGGGTTCTTGATTCTCCCTAGAATGAATTTTTCGATAAGTCCACGCAGTAGTTCTTCTGAAGAAGCGTTCAACAAGGTCAAGAACGACATACAGAAACCTTCATATAAAGACCGCCTCAATCCGTAAATGTGAATAATGTCTGTCACGTACAATAAAGTCCGACTTAAAGTACGAATACTAAAATGTGGCCTTTGATTAGCACCGTCCACAATCATGTTTGACTCTGCTAGCCTTTTAGCTTCAAGATACAGCTCAGCGATGTCGTTGCCTACCCACTCATCGCTTACACTGTATTTTGAGATGTATTTATCGATAATTGATAAAAGATCCGAGATATCCCGGTCAGGGGAATGCACATAGACTTCGGTAAATCTTGACCGAATACCTGGAGGAAGATCTCTTTTACCAACATCAGTAGCCGGATTCATACAAGCAAATATTCTGAAGTCTGGATGCGCCTTTATAGACTCAGCTTCACCCTTTTCAGAAAGTAATACACTTCTAAATTGGCTCTCAGCGAGTAAATCGGAAATATTCTCTAAGATATCGGCCGAGGCCAAATTCACTTCATCGAGGAGAAGCCACTCGCCATTACGAACAGCTTTGACGAGTGAACCCTCTATAAAGTTGAACACAAAAGAACTTTCAAGGGCTGATGATTGTGCTTCAAAGCCCTCCACCATAAGCGCGAATTCATCCCACTTCTGGAGCAGAAGTTCCTTACTTTCAGAGTCTAGCTTTCTTTTCTTCATCTTTTCCGTCTCGTCTTCGACATCCGAATTTTTCTTCAAAATGTTTGATGCCATCTTGATAGCTTCCTTCCAAAGCTTTGAGACGTTCTTCCACTGAGATTTTGAGAGACATTTGTGCAAAAGCTTGTAGAACTTTTCATTCTTCTTCAATGAGAACGTCGAAATGAAGAGGCCCTCAAAGGTTTCCTGTATTGGAATTGCAACAGTTCTACAATTGACTGGTTTATAACCACCAAGAAGGTCACCAGTTTCTGTTTGTTGCGAAACATTGATGACAGTCAAGTTTTTATTCAGAAGCTTTGCCAATTCTTGTACCACAGTAGTCTTACCAGTACCTGTTTCACCTACAAGTAAGGTGGGCTCGCACATTTTGACTGCAACACCGATCTGCTCCATTAGCCGCAAAGAATGGTTGGTAAAGGCAAAGGATGTGGTATTCGCATTTTTTCTAGTGATCACGGACTTGGCCCTTTTCAAAGATGCTCTGCCTATGACGACGTCATTAGACGTGGTTTCGAGTACAGGAACGTGGCTGTTCAAAAACAGCAGCACCCTTGAAGTAGAAACCTCCAATTGTTCACCAATTGCCTGTACCAGAGGTTGAACAGCTTTATACTCGCTGATTGACCCTACAAAACAGTCTACTGCCTCCGAGAATATACTGTCGTACACTGAGGATTCAATCAACTGATGTGGCTTCGAAATTTGATTTGCTTCAAATAAAGAGGTAATTCTTTGACATAGTTTTACTAAATCTCTTATGCTTATTACTCTGGGGTGTACACCTTTATTCAAAGAAACAAACTGCGGGTTAACGTAAATTTCTTTCACCGCATTGAAGGTGTTAATGAGCTTTACAATCAAAGCGCTTAAGAGCCTGAATCGTTTCTGAAGAATCAGCTTTAACTCTTCCTCAGATGGTTCGGAGATAACGATACTTTTCCACAGCCTCATACCTATGATATCAACATCTTTCAGCGGCTGCTTCCTTTTGGCAGCCTGCTCGTCAAGACTTATCGTTGCTAACAATTGGAATCCGTTAGCGGCTTTTATCACCTCGCCTCTAGATGGAATGGATATCTCTCTCTTTTCTAAAAGTGTGAGTAGAACTGATAAGACCTCGGTTGGAGCCTTATCGATATCTTCAACGAGTACCCATCGTCCTTCTCTTACTGCAGTTGTGAGAACACCAGATCGCCATTCAAAGGTACCTGGCTTTTCACCAGATGTATAAGTACCCAATAGTAGTTTGGCATCTGTTTGTTCTCCTAAATGAATCTTTACTACGGTATCATGACAGTCCATCATTTTTGAGAGCTCATTGATAAGAAACGTTTTCCCGGAACCGGCTTTACCCACTAGCATGACTGGGCGGTTGCTTTGTAAACCTTTGGCCAGCTCCTTTAATGCATAAGTAGAGCTCTTCGTATAAACCAAGTCTGAGTGTGACATCAGTCCTTCGGAACTGGGACGACGCAACACAGTTCTCGTCATAAATACGCCGCATACTTCTACAACCAGGGGTGATAACTGTTTGGTGTCTATAGGAATCAGTACCTTCGGTTGTTTCTCCTCCTGCGTACCAGTTTTCAATTCGTTTTCGCCCGAGGGTAAACTACGATAGTTGGAGAGTCTTTTCGCCTCGTTGAGCTCCAAGAACTGGAAGTCCGTGTTGGGCGACTGTTCAAAAGTGCCTAGGATCGGAGCATTCGGCTTCGAAACGTGTTCACTTTCTGCCAAGTCATATGCACTTTCTGCCATCTCCAAGAGAAGGTCCAATACCTTCAAGGCTAACAGCCTAACCACAGTAGATTCATGTGACAGCAAACCTTGCAAAATCTCCGCTCTGATGTACTTTTCAAAACGAGCCTTATCGCTCTTGATCAGACGGTAAAATGCCAACAACACTGTCTCCACATCGTGTATCTGCTGTGATCTATACGTTTGTAACATGGCGTTGAAGTAGTCGCCATTCTCGTTCAAAAAGGTCTCAATCAATTGAACTGCTTCTGTGTACAGGCTGCAGATTCTTCCCAGAGACCCCAAAATCGCGACAAATTGAGTAGAATCCCTCTGCAGCACCCATCTTGACACACAATCCAAGAATACGTTCTGATAGACGTACAGATGTGGCATGGTTAAATCTTCTTTCAACGAAAGATTGGCCAGATTCAGGAAATTCTCGGCGGTAGAAATTTTGCTGTCGAAACGGTAGTACTTGTCTAGCTTTAGCTGCGGCATAGCCTTCTGGAAAACAGAAAACTTGTCTGCAGCCGCTTCAGCATCCAAAAACACTCCTGTAGATGACATGTCTGGAAAACCCGCTGATCTATCTTTATTTCCTTCTCCCTAGCGAATCCAGTAGTAGAGGCTTCTTTGTGCCTTGAACGGGGATACAGCTGAATGATTGTATTCTCAAGTCTTCCAGTAACTAACACCACAAGAGATATCGATCCTTGGTTGTTTATCTCGGCTTGAAGTCACAACCTCTGTTTGCCAATGGTATATGTAAACAGTATAGTATTATAGTGCAAAGCTCATCTCATCGCTAAAGCCTGAAAAATTCTCGAGATGCCCATCTCCATAGAAAAAAAGAAATGAATATCGGAAAGATCCTCATCGCTTGGATAGAAAGACCTTAAAGCTGCGTTGAGGCGTTCAGTGTGCATCATAAGGTGGTACATGCTTAGATCAGGTGAATATTAAGCTGACAATAGGTGTAGTTGTTTGCTGCTCAAGGGCTGGTCAATTTATTACTCTTATAAGATACAGTTGATGAAAAGACTAGGCAGAGAAGATGTCGATGAACAGTAAGGTCTTGCGGCCTGTAGATATGAAAATGCAGCCTGCACCGTTCCAGGAGAGGATACGAATTATTCAGAAGATGCACGGAGAAATGAAGAAGTTTGCAAATGGGAGCTCCCAGGTGTCACAGGCTTGTGTCTTGTGGGAACATGAAGTGGCCAAGACGTCGAAGAGTAAGCAGGGTTACATGTTCAACGCCGCAGTGGTGCTGCGAAACATAGTGAAGCACAAGGGCCAGCTAGACAGTAAGGGGAAACCGATGGATATCAGTGCGTCACTCATCAAAAAAACTGCTACGCTCGAGAAACTGCGAGAGTTGATGTTGGACGAGGATTCCTTGACCAGAAACGGGTTCTTTGTGAAGCTGTACGACACAGATCCGATAAGCGAGCCGGACTCGAATTTTATCAAATGCTACAGGTGCGAAACGGTTTTTGACATCAGGAAGGTTATGGAACCCACCGTGTGTCGATATCACATCCAAAGAAGCGTATACAACCGGATCACGAAGCAGAGAGAGTTTCCCTGCTGCGGCGCGACACTTTCATCATTCTCTGGATTTTCAGTTGGTTGCACCACTGGCCCTCATCATGTATACAAGTACGAAAACTTCACACAGCTTGCTAGCGTTATGCCATTCCAGTCGTTGGACCACATCGATGGAGAGGAAAATGTCTTGGCGCTCGATTGTGAGATGGCATTCACGTCAAAGGGCTACGAGATGATCAGAATCACCATCGTTGACTTCTGGACCTCAAAGGTAGTCTATGATAAAGTCATTAAGCCGTTAGGTCTTTTGATAGACTTGAACTCCAGGTTCAGTGGTATACATAATATAGAAGATACAGCTCCGACTATTTATGAAGCACAGAAAGAGTATCTTGGACCGAAAATGATAAACAAGAACACGATAATCGTGGGTCATGGTTTAGATAACGATCTTCGAGTGATGCGAATAGTTCACAAGAGAGTGGTGGATACAGCAGTGCTGTATCCCGCAGGCAAATACAAGTCCTCGTTGAAAAACTTGAGTTTCGAGGTGCTCAGCAGAAGGATTCAAGGCGGCGAGCATGACAGTTCTGAAGACGCCATTGCAGCTATGGATGTCATCAAGAGGAAACTAGGTGTTCCACTAGACAAGAAATCATGGTAGCTTCTCGTTTTCCAATTGGGCAACCCTTTCTTCCAACCTCTCTATTCGAGACAAGAGCTCACTGTTTATTGTTTTCATTTCGTTTAGTTCTGTAGATATGGCACGGTCCTCGGGTAGCTTGAACATGACGTTTCTGGAGCGAGTCTTCCTTTCAGTTTTCGTGACTTTTGGTGGTGCTTTGATCTTCTTCCGAGTCTCACTTTCTTTCTTACCTTTCGACGTTGACGCTTCTTCTGTGTGAAGTTTGTCAATCAAATTCATCTTCACGGGGCTCGCAGAAATGGTCTTGAACCTGTTTCTTATCCTAGAAAGTGATCCGTCACCTCCTACCATCGGTACGTTCCTCAAGGCGTGCGAAGATTTGGTCGGAGAGTTGGGAAACACCAGCTCGTTGATCTTCACCGCAGCTGACTTTTGTCGGTCGTATCTGTCAAGACTAAAAGTGGGCCGTAGGGCATCTGGGGATGGAAGCCTTCTAGGCGTTTGAATTCTCTGTTGAGGTGACAGTCTCTTTGCTGGTACATCTAGCAGTCCATTATGACGGGTAGGAGATGCGGATAGTCTTTTCAGAATTCCTTCCGAAGATGCAGAAGAGGGTGGAGAAACATGGTTTGCAATGTCCCTCAGTAGCGGTATCTTCTTTGGAGAGTCCGAATCTACCATACTAGGCTTATCTAGTGCTTTCAGCGGGCTCGTGCGAGGCACATGTTCCTTTGTTTACTATTATGTATCCTTTTGATCTAGCGATGGATTGTGTACAAATTGAATAAAGATCAACACATTGATACAAAGGCTTTAACAACCGAACAAGAAGATAAATACGCTAAAAAGAATCAATGCAAGGAGTTGGTCCGTGTATATATCTTTAGAATACAATGCAAACCTGGTCTTCAGTCGAATAGAGACTCATCTTGGACTATCTCATGTACCTGATTTGTGGTATAATTAGCAGAGAAGAATACGGGCTTCATAAACCTCTGATCTTTATCTTTGTCCACGATAGTTGGTACATCGTTGATGATAAGGAAACTCAAATTCGGGAACAGTTGTAGGAAGTGATCGAATGTTCTTCGCATAGAGTGGCAGATACAGTGGAATAAATCAACTATATCGTTTTCTGTAATCTTGTTTTCGGAGGTATCTAGATCGTAGTCGTAAAAGACGTCATGCAGAATTTCGTTTGACTTCTTCGTCAATTCTGTGATGCTTCTGGATCTATATGCAATGCAAGGAGAAGTAGTCAGGATGTGAAAATATGGTATTATCGGGTAAAGCTTCAGTATATGGTTCAAAAAGTGGCGCGCATGTATGTCGTCTGCGCTATGGATCATAAATGCGTTTTTGTTCGGGAAATACTTCTTAATCAGTATATCCTTGAAAACTCGGTTGCAGTGCTCACAGAGGCAAGATTGCGTCAGCTCAAATATTGCGAAGGAGTCCAGTTCGATCACCTGCAATATCGGGTCTTCATAATCGTCAAATTTACAATCCAGGTACCTTAAAGAAGAAGTTCGAGATAAAACGTCTAAAACGTCGTTGGACAGGACGTGATCGAACATGAAATCCAGCTTCAACGTCTTCAATTCGGTTAGATTGGACAAAAGAGCTATCAGAAATCTTTCGTTGTAAAAAAGGGACAGCAGCGCCACTTCTTGAAGATTTTTGAAATTGCATAGATCGTACAACCCGTATCTCTCATACACGTCTACAAGTTCTGTCTCGTACCATGACAAAATAGACAATTTTTGTAATGAGTTTACGTCAAAGATGTCACTGAACTTGACAGAACCAGCTGTGTCAGTGATTCCGGGGAAGCTGTCTCTGCGCAGATTCAGACAAAGATCATCTATTTGCAACTTTTCACTTAGCGGAACGAACTTTGGAAACCACATCAACGCATCAATGTAGATGTTAAGTGAACGTATATTGCCCCAATCGAATTTATTTGCCATCGAAGTTATACTGGTCAAATATGATGCATAAGCTGCACCAGGCAATTTAGAATGCGGTACTATGTCCAAAGATCGTAGCTGTTTAGCCAGCTTAGATTTCGACAGTGTCTCTAACGTTTCGATGTAGACGAAATTCTCGAAATAAGTAACATTGGTACCACAATCACATATTAACTTCGTGAACTTTTGTAGCAGATTCTTGTTTAGATGCCAGGTGCAATGGACCCTAATAATGTACTGGCAAAGTGTTCTTTTACGGGACAAAGTGTTTAATAAGGATTCAAATGCAGTTGAAGAGTGAATGGACTCGGAAAACGCTAACGTTGACCAGTTGTTTCCGAAAAATGGATACTCAGGCGGAGAAACGCAGGGCCTCTCGTTCAAGTAGAGATTCTGGTAAAGAAACGGAACGATCTTCTCATACAAGGAATGCGATACCAAACTTAACGAACACTTATCTCTCTGATGCAGACCGTCTAAAACCTGAGTCAAGATTTCATTCGGAAGCAACTGAAGCATGCTAGAGAACTAATTCACGGCTGAGTGATTTGTCTCCTGCGTGCTCACACGTCCTAGATTGCTTCTTGCATCACCCCGAGACGACAACACCTCTCCTTCACCTCATCTCATCTTCATTCAAGCTATGCCATATATTGGCATTACAAATCTCAATCACGTGATATGTAGCAGCGTACTACAGGTGTTTTCACACATTTGCAAAACAAGTCTATATTACCCTTCGTGGTTTTATGGACTTGGTCAATTTGAAACAATACAGAGATGATCAGCAGTTCCCCTGCATAAGGATGAACCGTTTTACAAAGAGATTTAAGATTTTTTTTGCTGATCTCAGTGCTTGAATCTGGACGTTACGCACCACGACTCACAGTTCTTAATGATCGAGGTAATCCCTGAAGCATATCGATTGCTGTCGAATGATTAAAATACCTATATAAATGATTACAAAAAATACCTCCGTTCGAACCCTACAAGAAACATAATATAATTAATAATACAATCCTCATTATGCATGAGATGAGATGATGACACTGTAGAATGAGGGAGAACTGGGTGTGGAGAAAGTCTTGAAGAATGAATACCGGTGGATAGTAAGTTATGCAAAAGTAGCTATGACTCTGCTTTCTAGACAGAGCAACGATGAGAGAATTTCTTGGCTGGTCAGAGAAATTCCAAGTTCTTGTGGAACTGTCTTAAGTTCGTGATACAATTCAATTTCAACGGGACCAGGATGATATGTTCGTCTTTGATACCTAGACGCCACAAAGAAGGACCCACGACGTACAAAGACAAGCCCGGCATCATCCCATCGCCGTTGCAAAAATCATAGATCTGTTCGTTCGTTTTGATCTCATCGATCTTTGAGCATACGTTCTTGCAGGGCAATCCGTTGATCGTCAAATCAGCCATGATCATGCAGGTGAGAAACACCAGTCCGGGAAACCCTGGGAAAGTGAAGCGGGAGTCGTCTATGTTATGTTTCTTCTTAATGTCGGCAAAAATGTTCTTCAAAGCGTTGCAATTTGCAGTGTTCCTGACGTGCACATGGATGTTCTTCACCCTCTTGTTGAAATAAAGAGTCAAGTCGTTCGAATCGAACTGCACAATGAGGTCCCTTGGGAAACTGTCCACATATGGTCTTTGATACGAGATCATGTCCCATTCCTTTGGCGAGGCGACTTTTCTTTTCTTTGCTGGGCAAAAAGAAGAATCATCTGAATCGGAGTCACTTCTGATCTCACATTCCTCTATATCCTTCGTATTCGTCGATAGTTTGATGCCAAATCTTTTTAAATGGTGTAACTTCATGGTGATCTCTTCTCTGTGGCAGAAAGGATTACTGGTGATCTTGTGAGGAAGCAAACGCTGCTGTAGGTTCAACAAGCAATAGAACTTGCACTCCTTTAGTAAATTTTCTCTTGAAATGTGGCTGGGAATCATGTAATCATCGTCCGTCAATAGATTAAGGATTTCCTGAAACAGTTCGCTGGACCGCGTAACAAAGGGGATAAAATGGGAAGGAGGTCTGATCAGCTTATGCTCCAAGAACACGTTCTGAACGTCGACCAACATCGAGTCAATTAGCAAGTTGAAGTAGTTTGGCGAGTCGCCTGGTCTGTCGAAAAGGGTCTTCGAGAACTTGAAATGTTTCCCACCAATGTTGATGAAATAGTAGTCGTATTTCATCAACATCTTCTTCAACCGAGGCAACCTATAGTACAACGAATCCAAAAACAAGGTGATGAACTCTTTTTCGTCAGAAACCCTCAACGGATAGCCCTGCAGATGCTCTATGATCGCCTCAAAAACGTTATCCGAACGGTCTATGGTCAAGACAGGGGACTTGTCCTTCGCAGAGCTGAAATAATCAGTGAAGAACGAGGGTCCATCGCTGCTGAGCGATGCCCCGCTGATCTTGAACAATTTTGTACCCACCTGGATGTCATATATGTTTTCATGTGGAAGCAACGTTGGAATCTGGAGCAACTGCCCGCACTTGTCAGAAAAATTCATGCTATGTCAAATAATTCAAATCAAATTCGATTCAAACCTTGCCTGTCAGCGGTGTCACTCAGTCTATGATTTAAATTATACTGTAGAACCAAATGCTTACAGAGCGCAGCGAGTAAAAGACCCCGAATGAAAAAATATTTTCTCGCTTGCCGTTCCAAATAAAGTGTGAAGCACCGAAGTCCTTATCAAAACAACCAGCTGGCCAAATAAAACCACATATATACAGTATAGAATCTTTCCTTTCTTCTGGTTTCCGCTTAGTAAACCTTGAATTTCCAATAAAAGCTGAATAAAGCTTTATCACAAATTAAGAGTGACAAAGTGGAATTACTAAGAACAAGAAAGACAAGAAGGCTTGAGAACATAGTGAGTCGTCAGACAATTCTTGTAGTTTGAGTCTTTGATTGAATACGGCAGCAAGACTTTCATGTAGCAGCTTTTGTTCGTTAGTGTTTTCTCGATCAAAAACCCTTAGTTTTAGGGTATTACATTCTGTGCAGTAGACCGGCGTTAAGACATTGTGTGTCTGTCGACGCCCTAGACGTGTAGTTCAGGGATAGATCAACAGAAGGCAAGGGCAACGGTTGTAGATCCTAAGTTCTTAGCTTCCTAAGGTTAATTGATTGTGTAAGCAATGGGTGCTTCTACCTGTGTGAATAGCAAAGACGCTTCAATTACACAGTCACAGACAAGTGATGTAAGGTTGAACTTCTGAGCTCTTAGCAAAGGCGCACCCGTAACTTCAAATTCAAGAGGGTATATAAGAGGCGACGTGCACGCGCAGCATGGAATTGAGTTGCATCTTGACCGTACACACCCTTATTGTAGCAGCTCTCCCTTATTTCGTAAAAACCACTGCACTAACTACAAACAAAATGGCTAAGACACTCCCAGAAGCTACATTCCAATACGTGAAAATTTCTCCTTCCCAAGAGGGCACCGAGGCCTGCAGCAGCCCAGTCGAGGTCAAGCTTTCCGACTACAAGGGCACTGTGATCATCACAGGAGCCCCAGCTGCCTTTTCGCCAACCTGTTCCGTGTCACACATTCCGGGCTACATCCAAAAGCTAAACGAGCTATTGGATGCTGGCGTCTCGCAGGTGTTTGTGCTAACTGCAGACAACCCATTCGCTAACAAAGAGTGGGCCAAGAAGCTAGGTGTCAAGGACTCGGAAAAGATCAAGTTCATCAGCGACGCTGGTGCCAAGTTCTCCCAAGCTTTGGGCTACGCCTTGCCTGTGGGCCAAGACGTCTTCTGGGCCAGCAGATACTTGGTGATTGCCAAGGACGGCCAAATCGTGTACCAGGACGTCGAGCAGAAGCCTGCTTCTGAGGTCACTGTGGCTTCTGTTGAAAACGCTTTGGAGCAGCTACACAAGTTGTAAAGACTTGCTAGATTCTGAACAGGATCGGATCATCATGTAATCCTATGTAGTGACATAAGGGATACTTTTATGACATTTTGACACATTTAGTTTTCCAACGAGTTCTCAGTTATACATGGAAGAACGAAAGTCTTAAAATAGAGTTACATATGAAGCTTATACAAGTTGGACCCTGCATATTAGGGTTGCTCAAGGGTTCAAGAGCGGCTAATCTCGAAGCGCTCTGTAGCATAGAACACGGTCCGAGACGCCGCTCAGGACCCTTGAATACAGCAGGTTCGTCTCTTCATAGTAAACTCTGTACTATAAGAATATAAGAATTGTAATGTAATCCTAACTCCTGCTAGTAATAAAAGCGAAACAAGAGGAAAAACCAAAAAAGATAAAAACCCTCGGCGCAGCGAATGGCAGACAAGTGAGACCTTTAGTCGAGCGACGAGATATGCGACGCAGCGCAAGGCGCAGCCTTGAGTTGTGTGAATACCGACCGTCACCCAGCCTCACAGGCTCTCATTCCCCTGTACCGAGATAAAAAACCATAAACCAACAATACTGAAAAAAAAGTTTTAGCGGAAGCGTTGGTCTATTTTGGGTATCGAGAAGCGCCTGGGCCCCAAACCTCCAAGGAAGAATGGGAGACGCCCCAAGATGTCAAAAATACCTTAACCAATCTGTAATTAGGAGCAGCATGGTGGAAGAAGAATGACATGGGGTTTGAAATTTGTTGCAAATGTTGTTTTTTAATTAAAAAAGTAAGTAGTATTATTAAATGATGTGAAAAAATTTCTTTATCTAAACACAGTACCAGCTGATAAGCAGGGCCAAGTTCTTGGAAAGTTGAGAAAAGCGGCAACGACAACAGGTAAAGCCCAGTCCTTCGTACCGCTCTTCACCACCTAGAACCCGACTCCTGTAAATCACTTAGAACATGCGTTCAGAAGAAAGAAAGTAGAAAATCGTTTAATAAGCTAGCTTACAACAACAAAGCAGCGGCACCGGCAGCCAAAGCACCGACAGCTGGGAAAGCCTTAGCAGCAGCACCAGTGTAAGTAGATTCGTGGTGTTCGTGGGTCTCAGTAGAGGTCTTTTCGTGTGGGTGTTCGGTGGTGGTGTTGTGCTTTGGCTTTGGAGCTTCGGTTGGGATTGGGCACCAGGTGGTGTATTCGGTGATGACGTCGTTGACGGTCACGGTAGCGGTGGAAACCAAAGCTGGGGAGACGGACTCGTGACACTTGTCCTCGACACAAGAGGTGACGGTGACCAAAGTGGTAGAGTTTTCAGAAACGGTAGCAGTGGTAACGTTTTGAGCGGAAGCGACAGCGGCAACGGCGGCGAAAGCAGCGACAGTAGAGAATTGCATTTTTGATTGGTAGTATTTAAGCGAGTGACTGAAGAATAATATTCTATGCTCTTTTAAGTTCAAAAAAGATCTCCATACAAATGATATATAGAATAAAGTAATACTGAGAGAGAACAAAAATTTCCAAACTTCTGAAACGTACCTCCTGTATATATACCAAAAAATAAATCCATCGAGTGAAAATCTTGAGGTCACTTTAGAAAATTTCTCCATCTATAGCCGTCTGTACTTTTGCCACCCAGTCAGCTTGTTTTCATTTTTTTTCGCTGTTCTCGTACTATGTTTTCTGTGCAGAAACGCCAGTGGTCAGTTCTTTTTGGAAATCTTTTTCTTTTTCGGGGGCGGCCAGCGTTTTTGCTGCGAAGCGTGTTTTTCGTATCTCGAGCGCAGACAGCACGGCACAACGCGGGCAGTTGCATGCCAGCAAAGGGAAAAACGAAAACACGGCTGGCGACCGTTTGCTGGGCCTGGAGACAAGGGCTGCCTGGACCGCAAGCAGGGACCACGGTACAGAACGCCAAATCAGGAATGCCCAATACGGACAAGCAGGAGTGGTGCGAGCCAAGGCGCGAGAATTTCGCTTGCTAGGGGCCCTGGCAGGGCCGAGGCCCAGGCGGGGCCTGGGCCTGCGGTCCTAATCAGGCAACAGCTGAACCTGCACGCGGGTCCGTGTCCAAATGCGGCAAATCGCAAACAAAGCGGCATACGTAGCGGTGCTTCTAAATATAGGCGGACCGGCTTTGGACTGCGTTCTAGACCACGGTGCTACGCGTGTACCCTACATGTTACCCGGACTCACTCTAACACCGCGTCTCGGAACCCTGTCTCCGTGGGTTACCCGGGACCCTTGCTCTCGATCGAGTTCTTATCAGTATTGACAACAGAAGGTATACGTCCATAGATGTTCAGAAGTTTATCATTAGAAGACACACGATGGTATTTAGAGATGAAAGGGATATTAGATCAGAGTCACGTGACGCTTTTCGTACACATAATTTACATGGCTTGTTAGATATGCGTAGCGTAACGTATACGTCTTGATGCACGTGGTCGTACCGCCGCTGTGCCAGCGCTGCCGGTTCTGGCGGCTCGTAGGGATGTCACGTGACTCGTGTTGGCTGTACGAGGCGAACTGTTACCCGGACTGAAAAGACACCCTTAGCAAAGGCAGGTATCACACCTTAGGCGTAAAGAAGGCGGCGAACGGCGCGCGAGTGGCCAGCAGCGTCTGCTAGGCATGGCGCGATGGCCCGTCAGGCGATGAGCGTCGACAGCGCACCGTTTGGCGGCTTACGCCGCCAATCGTGGCTGCAAAAAGCCGTTAGCAAGGGTGGGCCCTTACGAGCTGTGTAAGAAAAATTAATTAAAAGTAAAGCTGAAAACGTTGACACTTAGAACAATGGTAGAGCAGTACTTAAGTTGCAGTCTGTATCGCTGGTGAATCCTGAAACGGAGTATTAGGCGCGTGTGGTGGATATACTGCTCGTTATTTGGTCTGCAAAGCCGCCTTCAAAAGTTAAACCCTGTCCAGATGTCGAATGAAGAGTTTGTCAGAGCGCAGATCTTCGGGACGGTGTTCGAGATCACCAACAGATACACCAATCTGAACCCCGTAGGAATGGGGGCTTTTGGTCTGGTATGTTCTGCCACAGATACGCTGACCAATCAGCCGGTAGCCATCAAAAAGATCATGAAACCTTTCTCTACCTCGGTGCTGGCAAAGAGAACTTACAGAGAATTGAAGCTATTGAAGCATTTGAGGCATGAAAATCTGATTTGTCTCGAGGACATCTTTCTGTCTCCGCTAGAGGACATCTATTTTGTCACAGAGTTGCAAGGTACGGACCTCCATAGGCTGTTGCAGACAAGACCGCTGGAAAAACAGTTTGTGCAGTATTTCTTGTACCAGATTCTCAGAGGGTTGAAGTACGTCCATTCGGCAGGAGTCATCCATAGAGACTTGAAACCGTCCAACATCTTGATAAACGAGAACTGTGACTTGAAAATCTGCGACTTCGGGCTCGCCAGAATCCAGGACCCGCAGATGACAGGTTACGTCTCCACCCGTTACTATAGAGCACCGGAAATCATGTTGACCTGGCAGAAGTACAACGTTGAGGTCGACATTTGGTCTGCGGGGTGCATCTTCGCAGAGATGATCGAGGGCAAACCGTTGTTCCCCGGGAAGGACCATGTCCATCAGTTCTCGATCATTACGGACCTGCTGGGCTCTCCTCCAAAGGACGTGATAGATACCATTTGCTCAGAGAACACCTTAAAGTTCGTAACGTCGCTCCCCCATAGAGACCCTGTCCCATTCAACGTCAGATTCCAAAATCTCGAACCAGATGCTATAGACTTATTGGAGAAGATGCTCGTGTTCGATCCAAAGAAGAGAATCACCGCAGCAGATGCTCTAGCCCATCCTTACCTGTCTCCTTACCACGATCCAACAGATGAGCCTATCGCAGAAGCCAAGTTCGACTGGAATTTCAACGACGCAGATCTACCGGTGGACACATGGCGCGTGATGATGTACTCCGAGATCTTGGACTTCCATCAGATCGGCGACCCTCAGATTAACACGAACGCTACATTTGACGACCAAGTAGCAGCTGCTACTGCTGCCGCCGCGGAGGCTGCTTCGAAACAACAGCAACAGCAACTGACTCAGGTTCAAAATCACGGCACCGAACAACAAACACTCGCGTCTGCCGATACTTCGACAGGCTCCCTAGTACCAGGACAAGTACAACCGCAATCTCAACAACCAGGAGTAGTAGTGAATAACCAGGATCCTTCAAGCTTCCCCATTGGCCCTGATCCTGCGAACGAAACTCTCACAAACTTTGCAAATCAAGCTGATCAATTTGTATCTAAGTTTGAATGAGACTCAAGATCAATCACCAGTAAAGCTTGGTCAATACCGACTAACAACTGTTGTTTGCACGGAGCTGGCATTCACCTGTAGTTCTAACTAGTCCTTTTATCTTAGTTTAGCCTCTATGTAGACTTTTCCACATAGAGCAGAAATGAACGTCAATGCTCATCTGATATCGAACTAAACACAGCATTATCTAGCACCTTTCGTTTGGTTGTATAGACCTTGCTTCAGATACAATTAGTATGCACTATTATAGCACTATTTGAATAACGTACATCTAGGTAAAACTATAACCAACTAATAATAGGGAGAGCAGAGTGTCATTATGGGAAAGAGGCGTTATCTCCACATACGTCCCAGCAATTCTATTCTGCTACACCGGCCTCAACGCACAAGGAGTAGAATATAGTATTCTTGTCCTTCAAGAGGTTTTCCGGAGTGTCGAATTCGGTAACTCTACCGCCATCCAACACGATAATTCTGTCACTGTCCATGATGGTATTCATTCTATGGGCAATCGTTAAAATAGTTCTTTCCTTGAAAGCTTCTCTGATGGTCTTTTGGATCAATTGATCCGTTTCAACGTCAACAGCTGCAGTGGCTTCATCCAAAACCAAAATATTACTTGTGATCAATAGGGCACGGGCTAGACACATCAATTGTCTTTGTCCTACACTCAAATTGTTGCCACCTTCAGTAAGCATGGTCCTCAACCCATCCGGTCCCATGCTTAGGATATGATCCTTCAAGTGAGATAGAGTAAGCGCATCCCATATCTGCTCATCAGTGTATTGGCGGCTTGGATCGATATTCTCTCTGACAGTACCCTCAAATATTTGAGAGTCCTGCGGAATAATGGACAATCTATGTCTCAAATCAGCCAAACCAATAGTGTCAATCGATATACCATCAATTTCAATATGCCCAGCAGCTGCTTCGATGATTCTGAATAGAGCGAGGGTCAAGGACGACTTTCCAGCTCCGGTTCTACCGACAATACCAATCTTCTCCTTTGGTTTAATATGCAAATTGATGTCTTTCAATACTAGTTCCAATTCAGGTCTATAACGTGTACTGTAGTTAATGAACTTGATTTCACCGCGCTGAGGCCATGATGCTGGAGGTCTATGGTCTTCGATGATGTATGGAGCTTCGCTCTTCAATTCAGCATACTCCTTAATTCTCTCGACACTAACGATGTTTGTTTCGACCTCCACGGTCATTCTAACAATCCAGTTCAACGACTGAGTGATTTGCAAAGCAAAACTCAAAGACAAACCGACCATACCGGCAGAAAGTGTACCATATCCGAGTCTAATAACAGCTAACATTGAAGAAGCCAAAATAATTATAGACCCAATGAACTCTAGTCTGAATGCCAACCAACGGTTTGCGTTGACACTTGGATAGTAAGCACTCATATTGTTGTCGACCCTAGCTTGATTGATATGGACAAATCTCTTTTGTTGGCAGAAGCCACGAATGGTGGTCAACCCACCAAGAGTTTCTTGGAAATGAGCGTAGATAGGAGACCTTGTGACCGAATCTAGACGACGTAACTCTCTGGATGTTCTCAAATAGTACTGTTGGTAGTAAATATAAAAGACACTCAAAGGTAATGCAATGAAAATGAATTGCCATGTAGCCACGCAAATCACGATGATAGTGAATGAGACTTTGATCACGTTGGAGAAAAAGTTGGCAAACGTCCTTCCAAGAACTTCATCAACTTTGTAAATATCATTCGAAAATCTGTTCAAGATTCTGCCAATAGGAGTTGTTTCAAAGAATGACATTGGTGCTTTCAAAACACTAGTGGCCATCACGTCATGTAAGTAACGAGAACCTCGAATGGTACAGAAGATCCACAGAATGACAGTTTGGCACAAAGTTGCCAGAGCAGAGCCAACACCCAAACTTAGGTAAACCAACAAGTAACTAGTTGGGTGGGGGTTGTAGCCCTTTTCTGTGTTGACCTCAGACCAATGTTTCAACCAGAAATCACCCAAGACAGTCAACAGCATAGACAAAATAACGAAGACCAAGAAAATGCATACATTGCGTGGGTTACATGCCCGAGCGTATTCCAGATAAATGTCCCACTTCACCTTACCTTGCTCTCTGTGCTCTCTTCTGGCAGCATTCTCATCATCATCGAAACCCAAGGAGCGCAACGTGGCCATAGATGCCCTTCTTAATGATTTCATCTCCTCTGCCTGTGATAAATTATCACTGTCCAGTTGCGCTTCATCAATAGAGACATCCGAAGATTTAGACTCCGTGGATGAAGAACCAGCCGCTTTACCCTCAAGGTTCTTCAAAGAAGTAATGGATTGTGAATGAGTTGGTTTGCTCTTAGATCCATATTCTTTGACGAGCTTTGACAACAAGGAATTCTCGCAGTTAGTAACTTCCTCGTAAGTCCCTTGTTGGACAACTTCACCGTTTTCCAAAAGTGTAATAGAATCTGCGATTGAAAGCACGGATATCTTGTTCGTAGCCAACACCTTAGTCTTAGAGTGCAGTAAGCCATGTGGCCCTAGAACGTGCTCAACTAGATGTTTTGCGACATGTCCATCAACAGCAGCTAAGGGGTCATCGAGCAAGTAGGCATCAGCACGGCAATAGACTGCACGAGCCAAAGATAATCTTGCTTTCTGACCACCGGATAGAGAAATACCTTTCTCGCCGACTAAAGTTTGATCTCCCGCTGGGAGCATGGATAAATCAATGTTCAATGCACATGCCTTTATGGTCAGGTCGTAGAACTCAGGATCGTATTTGTGACCAAACAAAATATTGTCTTTGACAGTACCATTCATGATCCAAGCGACTTGGGATACATAAGCAACAGATCCGTGTACGGTGGCAAATCCTTTAACCCTGACAAGGTCACCCAACAAACTTTGAATAAGAGCACTCTTACCACTGCCCACTTTCCCAACGATACATGTCAATTGACCTTTCTTGGCGACAAGATTGATGTTCTTGAGCGCAACTTTATATTCAGGTTTACGCTGCCACAAGAAAGTCGCATTGTGTACTTTGACACCTTCATCGCCAATGTTTTCTACTTTTGGTTCACGTTGAACTGCGTCATTCTGCAATTCCTCGCTAGTTAAGAAGGAATAAAGTCTGTTCACAGAGACGGAGGCCTCAATGAAAGATGAAATCGCATTTGGGACAACAGCCAACGGGAATGCCAACAAGTTAAACAAAGTTAAAGCCGGGAACACAAGGTCGGTTGACAATGGCCTCGACTCAGTGTAGATGAAAACGGCAAATGTTGAACATGAAACAAGGAATGGAACTATGTTGAATTGGAACGAGGCAAGCGCCATGGTGGTACCCATCTTCTTCAAGTTCTTCAATTCCTTTTCGTTTCTGACGAAATCCAATTTCTCCTTATAAGGAATCTCCCATCCGTAAACTTTCAATGATTTGATATTGTTCAAGATTTCAGAAGTGACTCTTGTTCTTTCATCCTTGTTCTTCATCTGAATCTTTTGTAGCTTCTTTTGAATTCTAAAGATAAAAGAGTTGACTGGGATCATGACAAGCATGATGAAGACACCAACCCACATACACGGTCCTAACAATTTATGCAACGACACAAGACACAAGACAATTTGGAAAGGCCCAGACCAGATAATTTGACCCCACTGCGTCAAGTCCTGCAATCTCTGAACGTCAACACTCATCAAGTTAACAATATCACCCGTAGATGAGGTTGCAGAAGCCTCGTTGGACAAGACTAAAGCCTTTTGGTAGATTACGGATGTCAATCCACTCTTGATATGCATACCTGTGTCGAAGGCGCTCAAGAAGTATTGATGTAACAGAGAGGTTTGAACCACGCTTACAACGAACATAGCAAGAGAGAGCATCACGCCTCTGACCAAGGGCAATTCAGCCTCGGGATTCGAAGTATAATCCGACACAAACTTGATCAAGATTCTTAGCAATTGAGGTTGAGTAAACTGCAAGATGTCGTAGACGACTTTGAAAATACCACCTAGCAAGAGTTTCTTACCGAATGTGTATAGCATGGCCATGGTCAAAGACGGATGTGCCTTAAACTTCAACTGGTTCTGCCAGTGTTGGGTGAACCGTTCTGAGATGTCCTTGGCACCGAAATTCTGTGGAAGCTTGTACAAATCGGCTTCTGTCAAGAACTTCTTGTAGCCGGTTCTCATCAATTCGCTCATCCAACTGAAACTCAATCTTTGGAAGATGTTGGCAGTGTCCACTGGGTTGCGCTTCTGTTTCGAGTAGGACTCCATGACTCTCTGGTATGATGGCAAAGGCTTGTCAAAGAAAGATTCCAAGCTTAGCACCATCACTGCAGTAATGGTCTGGAAAACTGTGAGAACAAACACTGGGTACGAAACTGGGAATGCATGGTCCTCCGAGTAATGATTCCTGACGACAAAGTTCAGCCATTTACAGCCTTGAAACAAAGATTGGAATAACCAATAGAACAAAACTATCCCGTTCGAGAATCTGGACCTGTAATACTCCACCCAGTGCAGCATCATTGCCACAAACACCGAGAGGAGCGTTAGCGTATACTGAGATGTAAGAGCAACGCTCTCATGTCTGTCGCTTGAGAAGTACGCAGCCATGGAAGTGAACAGGAGAAAACACGAAACTAGCCCCATTCTCCCAAATAATAGCCAGTCTCTTCTGTATTTGACCCCTGGATGCTCTGCGCGGCTCAATGTCACAACTTGGTATGTCCCGAACACTATCATCAAAAGAGCCGTCAAATTCAACAGAACCCCGTCAATGAAACATAATGTGAAGTCTCCATAGTATGAAATGGGGCCTATACCTTCGCCAGCCCCACAAAACAGACATTCTGTCCTGTTTAGCTTGCCTGGGTAGCCGTATTCTACCATTTCAAGCGGAAGCATCTTGACTTCTTGTACGGCTGATTTTATTCAATAGCTCACCACAATGACTATAAAACCTTCAGCTGTTTCCAGAAATCAAAGATTCTCACTCTTAATCACTTGATTTTGCCACTCAAGTGTCTAAATATATATCAAAGACACCATTAACCTTTCTTGAAGTCATGGCCCATCTGGTATTACAAAGCCAATAAGCTGTGATAGTGTAATACTCTTGATTTCTTTTTCATGCGTCAATCTGACAAACGGGCGTAACGCTCACTTGAAATTTTTCAACCTGCCTAAAAGACAGCTCATCGCTTGACTAACTACTGAGATATTCAGTGTTGTGGACAACCTGTGCAATTTTCTGGAGCATTGTGGAGCGTTGTGGGGCCAGCAGAACCTTTTTCGCACGGTAAGGGATTGGTCAGGAGCCTAGTATGTGTAGAATTGACCTGTAGGTGAGACCTTAGCTCGGGATAGTGTTCGTGAGATGGTTTGCCGGTATTGGTGCGAGCAGCTACGCGTGCAAACGCACCTGTAAACTTACTTGAGGAATCGCACCTGGCTTGAGTGCCAGTTTATTGTTCGTATTTACAGCGTTCGGCGTTAGCGATAAGTTAAGTCCGGGTGGGCACGTGATGTTATATGCAGGTCCTGTACCTGGTGCTCGTTTAAATGTGCCAAGAAATAGGTTTCGTGGTCTAGTCGGTTATGGCATCTGCTTAACACGCAGAACGTCCCCAGTTCGATCCTGGGCGAAATCATTTCTTTTTCTTTTTCCTTCCTCGAAAACTGCCCGTGTTTACATATAAACAAGGAAATCTTGAAACTCTTTGATCAGTTTGCCGCCAGGCTAGCCGAGAGCCGTAAGAGCTAGTTCGCTCTGCTGAGGGCTGCAGCTCATAGCGAGTACCAGGATTGTGCTGATCATGTCCTCGTTCCAGCTGACGGAGTTTTTGTCAGCGTTTCAAACCACTGATAGGGCAACTTATGAGCCCCTCCCAACCCCTGGCGCCAAGCTGAACCAGATCACGGATGCTTTGGCTTTAAACTCGGAGAATGAGATCCCGGACGAGGCTTTCGAGACTCTAGTAGACCTAGCACATTCTTATCTGCATTTGAGCTACAATGTGAAGCAGCAGCTGTTTTATCTGGTGTACTCATCGCTAACGAATCTTTCAGCTCAGATCCAAGCCAATTTCCAGGTGGATGAGGAACTACTATGGTCGTGGAAGATCAGTTTGCAGAAAGTAGGGTATTTGGTGCATGTCTTACTTGTTTTTATACAAGACGACCTGTTGAGCCAGACTCAGAGACAGCAACAGCAGAAGAAAGAGGAGACCAAACAGTCCGCTGCATTGCTCGAAATTCTACTGCCAAGCATAGTTAAACTGGCCCAGATTCCCCAGCTGCCGAAAATCTTCGGCACGCTGTTAGAACGCGATGTGTTCATCGGAATATTCCTCAAACCATTATTTGCATTAGTCGAGTTTGAACCCTTGATAAAAATAAGCCACATCAAAACGATGATCATACAGATCATCGCAATTTTTGTGAAGAACGACAACCAGTCACAACTGATCCAGAACTTTATCATGGCTAATCTCACATATTTTCCCCAGCTCACAAACTTCAATGCAGAATTACTTTCGTACATCAATGACGAGTTTGATTATCCGCAACTCACCGAGGATGTGCTGAGAAACATCAGTAACAAAGAGTTTAACGCAAAGGATTTGTCCGGACCCAAATCCATTTCTAATTTCCTGATAAAGATCAGTGAACTATCTCCGCGTATTGTGCTGAGGCAAATGACGTCCATTATAAGACTATTGAATAACTCCTCATTCACCCTGCGATGTTCAGTGGTGGAAGCCTGTGGTAACATAGTTATAGACATTGCGTCCGATCCCGAATTATACGAGCATTATCGCCAACAGAATGATACTCTGATAGAGCTCCTGGAGGAGAGATTTCAGGACTCTAATCCTTACGTCAGGAGCAAAGCAATTCAATCCTGCTTAAAGATCTGCGACTTAAAGATAAAGTTCAACGCTCACAGACTAGCCATAACAAACTTGGCAGTACGATCCTTAGAGGACAAATCATCTCTTGTTAGAAAAAACGCAGTAAAATTATTATCGAAACTGCTTCTAACACATCCATATGATAAATTGCATGGAAGTCAATTAAAGCTAGAGGATTGGAAGAAAAGACTACAGGATTTTGAGAGCCAAGGTTTTGATTTGGAAGATGCAAAAGTTCGATTGACTCTGCAGTACTATAAAGACGCTTTAACTTTTATCGAAACGTTGCACCAAGCAATCGAGAAATCTGTTCCACTGTTGTTTTCTCGTAATAAAACTGAAGTTCTAGAAACGATGGATTTCTTTGTCCTTTGTGACGCTTTCGATTTGGAGTTAAGTTATGTGGGAGTGAAGAAAATGCTTCATCTTGTATGGTTTAAGGGGTCAAATGATGAGGGAAAAAATATAGCGGATCATCTGGTTGATTGTTACAAACAACTGTTTCTCACCACACCGGAAAATTTCAACTATAAGGAGAGATCAGCATTTGTTGCCAAGAATTTGATACATCTTACGATAGATGCTTCCGTTTCTGATCTCGCATCTTTAGAAAGACTTGTTGGACTAATGTATGACGGAAGGCTGATTGACCACAACGACATCAATGCCTTGTGGATGATATACCAGCGACTGCAATCAATTCAAGATTCTAACACTAATGATCCAAACTTGTCAGAGATACATGGTGCGATAACAGTGCTTGGCATGTTATCACTTGCTGATAACGAAATAGGGTTACGTGGTCTGCCCATTATTATGAAGGTAGGGTTTGATCATGGGAACCTGTCCATCATAAAGATGGTATGCATAGTCCTTCAAAGAATGACAGATCCAGGATTAGCTGAAATACCTCAACAAGACGACGTCTTGAAGGTTTTGCATAACTTGGTTGTATCGTCAACTAAAGATCATGAATATTATGCCATGTGTGAACATGCAATCAACGCAATATTTGAGATTTCCAAACGTCCAGACTTGATCTGCAATCAAATAATCAAAGAGAAGACCATGATCACTTTCGGAGAACTTCGCAATGTAGAGAGTTTGAATGAACAACATGATACTAACACTTTAGGTTCTAGGCTGACATCCCTGTCTCAGTTACTATTCATTGTAGGGCAGGTATGCATAAAGATTATAGTTTTCCTCGAGAAAAGTGAGGCAGACTTCAAGAAAGCTAGGATCCATTACGAGACACTAAAATCCAATGAAACAAATGAAAATGGACCTAACGGAGTGGATACCTCGGCAGCTAATGTTTCTGAACAACAGAAAGAGTTAGATTTAATCGGAGGCACAAATGAAGATGACTTTTCAGATGCTATCCAGTATATCAAGGAAAATGAGCTGCTTTTCGGTACAGACTCCTTGCTTGGAAAATACGGACCTCTGGTAGAAGATATTGTGACTAACTTTGATAAATTCAATGATAAGTTTCTTCAAAGAAATGCGGTCTTATGTCTCACTAAAATGATGTGCGTTTCTTCTCAGTTCTGTGAAAAGCACCTGCCTCTGTTGATCACAATTATGGAAAGGTCCAGTGACCCTATCATTCGGTCAAATGCAGTTCTTGGATTGGGAGACATGGCAGTTTGTTTCAATAATCTTGTTGATGAAAATACAGACTTTTTATATCGTCGTCTACATGATGATAACCTGATGGTACAAAAGACTTGTCTAATGACAGTGACATTTTTGATTTTAGCTGGGCAAGTTAAGGTGAAGGGACAATTAGCTCAAATGGCTGTATTATTGGACAATTCAGACCAAAGTATCGCAGATATGTGCAAGCTTTTCTTCACTGAACTATCAACAAAAGATAACGCTATTTACAATGGGTTTATTGACATATTCAGTGGTCTATCAAACGACGAAAATCTGGATAAGGAGTCCTTCAGAAACATTATCAAGTACCTCTTGACATTCATTGATAAAGATCGTCATCAAAAACAGCTGAGCGAAAAACTACTGGGCAGAATCATCAAAGCTGAGGACCAAAAACAATGGGATGATATAGCTTTCGTGATTAACCAGTTGCCTGTTAAATCTGAGAAGGTACAAGAAGTACTCAACGAGGGGTTCAAGCTTGTGAGTGCTAGAGAGTAGACCAAGAAATAAGCGCTGATAAATAGAAGATGCATCTCATGGAAGCGTGTGCCGAAATTCATCTCTCTGTATTGGTGATTCAAAATAAATAGTAGTTTAGACTCATCTGTAACGTTCGAATATCGGAAAGGAACAATAACAGTAACAGCCAAAAGCACAAAGAATCTATGAGACCTCACTTCTCCAGCTTCTTTGGATTCTCAGCAAATAATTCAGTCAGAGACTCTACTGGATCGTTGGATTTACCCAAAGTGAAGTCTAGCTTCAACTGATTGGAGAAACGTGGCCCATGGTCTAAGTGGTTCTCAACTAAGTCAACCAGACCCTGGATAAAAGTCTCGTTGCCGTTGAGGGAGTCACATCTCTTGATCTTGTCCTTGTATTTGCTCTCTCCAATGACGCCTAAATCGATTTCATGTAACGTTTCGATGTGATCAGAGGTGAAGGCAATGGGAACAAGAACTAGACCGGACTCTTTTTCAGCCAAAAACTCTGTGATATCGGCAGTTTGAGCTCCTAACCAAGGCTTTGGTCCAACTTGAGATTGCCAAACAAGTCTGTATGGGTTCTTGAAGTTAAGTTCTTTCATGACGTGGTAGACCGTGGCTCCAACTTCGGCTGGGTATGCGTCACCTGTGTTAACAACGTCCATAGGAAGAGAATGTGCGGAGAACAATATGACCACCTTATCCCTGATTTCAGCAGGGAACTCTTCCAACTTCTTTGTGATATTGTCAGCGAACGCTTTGACGAGGCCAGGCAACGTGGGCCAACGGTCGATCACAGACCATGAGATCTGCCTTTCTGGATCTAACAGCTTAATCTGCCTCCAGAGCTCATTGATTGATGAGCCAGTGGTAGAATAGGAAAACTGCGGGTACTGCGAGAATGCCACTGCTCTAGTGATGCCATCCTTCATCATCTGTTGGTAGGTCTCGGGAGTCAACGGCCTTGCGTATCTGAACGCAACGTATGGTTTGTGAGGTGCAGTCTCTGGATGAATCTTGTCTAAGGCCTCACAAACTTTGGAGCATTGGTACTCGGACCATTTCCTGATAGGCGACCCACCGCCAATCTCTTCGTACTGTTTTTCGATCTTGGGAGACCGCACCCGGGCGATGTAGCTCGCAATGTAGCGTTGAAACCTCTTACTGATAGGAATCAAATCGTAGTCTGAGAACAGCTGGTACAAGAAGTCGTACGTCTCAGGAACCGTGGAAGGGCCTCCCATATTCATGAACACTATCCCGGTAGGCCCCGCATGCTGCTTCTTACCGTCAGAGTATCCTCTGGTCTGTCTCAGCAGACGTGTCGCTGTCAATTGGCTCTGAACCAGCCTCATCTTGGTCAATGAATGAACGCTGTTAACAGACATACTCAACGGATGGAAGATTCTACTTCCTACAATTACTCAAAGACAATTCCCACTACTGCAGCTCGTGAAAGCACTGCTTCGAAACCTTATACTGCTAAAGCCACTCTGGCTCAGTGTATATATAGTAAAACGTCAAAGGATTCCTACGCAGAAGATCAACACCCACTATTAAGAACCGAAAATCCGCTTCGCTACGCACAAACGATATGATGTAAGTATACGACACACTATATACTAAGCCTCAGGGCACATGACAACCGTATAGTAACTAACTTCACAAACTGGCAGGTTCCGTACTTTAATGAGAACTGTCTTTGCTCTCGAGGCTTGCTCATCGCTGCAATATTTCGCATTTCTTTTTCACTATGGAGACCCTAGAAGACGGTCTGCTGAAGAGCGCTGGGTGGCCACCACTGAGCCCTGACGGTTTACTGTACCCCAGACCAGTTGTGACTCAACGCTCTGCTACAGTAGCGAAGCTCCTTCTATGTAGTTAGGGTCTGTATAGGCAGTGATAGGATCTGACAGGATCTGACAGGGTGTCTGAAGAAAGAAAAAGACGATACGGCTGGGAGGTTCTCCGCGGTGTTGCAACTGTCGTAGTCGACATATTGCCAACACAGTGCAGCTTTAGAACTGTAGTTATATCAAGTACTGATTGCAGGCGAAGCTTTGGGTTTCAATCTTGACTGCAGATCTTCAAATACCGGCTTGACAAGCTGTGGGGTGAGTAGAATGTAGTTTGCAGAGCTGTAGCGTTGCGAAGCCGTAGCTAACAGAGCCATTTTTCTCAGCTGATCGCCTGGTGCTATGAATATTGTGTCAGATATTGGCCAGTGTTGACTCTTTGCTCTTCTGTGCGCAGGGTAGGACTTCTAGAAGTGCACAATTCTAATATATAGGCTGAAAGTTGCCTGCATGTGTTAGATTGGAGACAAGGGGTCAAGGATACCTTCAGTGCGGATCATTATCGGCTGGCAGCGCCTCAATCGCCCTCAGATGAGTGCATTTCCAGATTGCGTTACACAGGTATCTTGGGTAGTATAGATGAGAAAAGAGAGCGTATATGGTGGCACTGGCTCTCAGAATTGACCCCAGACAAACTCCCATGTAGTGTAATCGGCTGATAGCACATAAGACCCAACACGCCGTTCCTGTTAGATATGCATCATGTACAGAAGACGAGTATACAATATTCTGTGTATAGCGTCGAGCGTCATTTAGAAGCACGCAGGTAGCAATCTGTCTCAAAGCCGCTCAATGGGTAACGTCGGTCGTGCTATACTGAGACGCTACATATGCTAGGCTCATTATTTCTTTGCCGCATGCGCTTGCCTGCCAATGCATCATCTGGTGTCTTGACCTAAGAACGGCCCTTATGCGGTATAAAACTCAACAGAGCGCACATCTTTCCTACTTTTGTATCAGGTCCCCATGTCAGCTGCTATCAGGAGACACAGAAGCTGAGATAACACTGCGAAAGAGCGCCTGGCTCGGTCTGTTGGATTTTCCAACGTTTATTCTTGATGTATATAATATAAGAGTAGATTCTTGTAGAGCTCTTTTGTATACGAAACATGACATAAGTGAAAATAAAAGAGGAAGACTCCAAGCTCTGTGGTGCATCTGACTGCTAGTTGTGCTCAGAGTATCAACTGTGCGATCTAGCAGGTCTCATTTTGGTATCGAAATCTGTTTGCTACGAAAACTGCTCGCAGTATGGTGTACAACCCGATTGATGCCAAGCTTCAGCAGCTGTCTGCAAGCTGTGGGCTGGACGAGGTGACTTTGAAGCTTGCTGTGTGTTTGTTTGCTTCGTTTCCGTTGAATGGTATACTGAAAAGGCTACCGGATGACAAGATTACGGTTAAGTGCCTGTACATTGTGTTCATATCTGGCTTCTACATCTTTGGCATTCTTAACTTGTACGATGGGTTTGTCACTTTATTCATCAGCACGATGTTCACCTACATGGTGACCAGATTCTACAGGTCAAGGCTCATGCCGTATGTGAATTTCGTGTTCGTCATGGGGCATTTGGCGATGAACCACATGTACGCTCAATTTTATGCTACATATGACGACACTAAGATCGATATCACAGGAGCTCAAATGGTGCTTGTCATGAAGTTGACATCGTTTGCTTGGTCCTACTATGACGGGACCTTCGCCGATCCAAAGCATTTGACCGAGTACCAGGTGTCTAGGTCTGTTAAGCAACATCCGAGCTTGTTGAAGTTTCTGGCATACGCATTCTTTTACCCATCTTTGTTAACAGGGCCGAGCTTTGATTACGCTGACTTTGAATCGTGGTTGAACTGCGAAATCTTCAGAGATTTGCCAGAATCGAAGAAACCCAGACGCAAATGGAAGAAAGATCCTACGATCAGAAGACAAATTCCCAAGAGTGCTGGCGTTGCCTTGGTGAGAATATTGCAAGGTATCTTCTGGTTAATTCTCACATTCTCTATCAAAGGTCAGATCTTCACCGAATACATCTTTACAGAAGAGTTCGTCAAACAGAAGAGCTTCTTGTACAGAGTACATTACTTGTTCTTGCTAGGATTTTCGTACAGACTCAAGTACTATGCAGCATGGACTATCTCAGAAGCGTCCTGCATCGTCTGTGGATTGGGTTACAACGGGTACGATACCAAGCGTAACAAAATCAAGTGGAATCGTGTCCAAAATATCGATATATGGAGATTGGAGATGGCAATGAACACACATGAGTCTCTTGAAGCATGGAATATGAACACTAACAAATGGTTGAAAAACTATGTCTACCTACGTGTGGCCAAGAAGGGCTCTAAACCAGGCTTCCGCTCTACTCTGTTCACATTTCTGACATCCGCTTTCTGGCATGGGACCAGACCAGGTTATTACTTGACCTTCGCTACTGGTGCTCTGTTCCAAACTTGCGGCAAGTTGTACAGAAAGAATTTCAGACCACTTTTCTTGGCTAAAGATGGGAAGACCCCGTTGAGATCTAAGATACTATACGACATACTTACCTTCTACGTGACAAAGATCTCTTTTGGGTATCTAGTTCAGCCATTCGTCATCTTGGATTTCAAAAAGTCATTGTATGCGTGGAAAACTGTGGACTTCTACATTCATATTGGTATTCTGGCTACCTTCTTCGCATTCAAGGGACCTTTCAGTAAGCCCTTGACGAACTGGTTGAAATCGTATCAACCAGCTCAGATCGAGATCATGAGACAAAAGAAACTGGAAGCAGAAGTTGCTTCCAAGTCAGGTACTTTAGGATCCATCATAGCGGAGAAACATGCCTTTGAAAAGCAGGAGCTAGAGGCAGAATTAGAGAACGCCATGGATCTAGGTATCCCAGCTATGAGCTTTGACAAAGAACACCTAGATGATCTAAGAGAAGACTGGAATGAGTTCAAGGACCAATACGAAGCATGGAGAAATGAGAAGGGATTGGAAATCGAAGAAGAGAATTTGCGCAGAGCCTTTGATAATTTCACCAAGGAGTTCAAACCTCAACAGAGGCGTATGAGTTTCAGCGATTACTCACCATCGCCGATCCACAAGAAAGAATCGTGAAAGACAGAAACGATGCCTCGAACGAGATACTTCTTGGAATGTATCCTAATGTGTACTAATGATATATACTCCATTCTTCGTACGTTATATAAAGTCAAGATGGAACGATACAATGATACCTTTAGAACTCATCGGGATTGAACAAATCGAGATCGAGATCCAGATCCAGATCACCGCCTTCTTCTGTATTATTTTCAGGTTCTTGTTTTCCATTCGCCGAGAATTCATACGCATTTTTATCCGGTTGTTTAGCCTCTTGTGTAGCAGCTGTTCGGTCCTGTCCGGGTCTCGAACCTGGACCCGCATTGGCGTCACTGCTGGCCTCTGTTCTATCGTCTTCAAGTGCTGCTCCGAGCAATTCTTTTTGTTTTAACGATGCCATAGCCAGCATGCCCTTTCTCAACGAGTCCTCGGCCGGCCAAATGAAATTGTTGGGACCGATCATGGCCTTATCAAACGTCGGTGGGAATCTCGTGAACTTCGCTAGCTTCATTGCATAATCGAGAACGACCTTTGAGTGTATTTTCTCCTGCTGTTTCAACATTGTACTTTGTTCAAATTCGACCTGTTCCAACATCGGAAGCTCGTTCAACGCGTTATAACAATAATCGAGAGTCTCTAAAATGTTCTTTGTGTGGGCATCAATCACCTTCTGTTCCTCATCGAGCTTCCTCAGCTCCTCGTCTATCCTATAGTACTTCTCAAACTCACCCAATGCGCTGTACAGATTCTTATCACACTCTATCAGCTTTCCGACTAACTGGAGATCCGGCTTGAAGGTATCCACACTCTTGCTGAGTTCTTGTATTGTAGTTTCATACTTTTGCAAGTCTTGGTAAATCGCAAGGCTCTGTAGCTCTTCGCTCACAGCATCGTGGCTCTTGTCATGACCGGATAGTGTCAGATTCGCAATTGAAGACGAAGAAGGTATATTTCCAGGAGTACTCATGACCTCAGTTATTTCTGGTGCTGAAGTGACACTCAATGTTCCACTTGCTACAGTCCAACAGCTAATCAATCACTGGATAGAACCATTTTACTATCTCTTCTTTCAAGGCCAAGGTTTTAAGCTTTGTTAGCTAAAGCTCTTTTGAGATAAAGCCTTTGTATGAGAATACAAGAGAAAGAAGCAGTAAGTGCTCGAAATGTGGCCATTATTGCCCGTGAAGAAGTAGAATGCTTACATATAGACTACTTATTCGGATATGTTTCGGTAATATGGCGATTTGACTGATGTTGTAGCATAAGCAGAACATCCAGTTTCGTGATGAATCAGTTCATAGCTACCTGGTAGATAGTCATTGCAAAAAGTTCGAGCTTTGTACCACAAGACGGATATTAGTTGAGCTTGGCTCACCCGCAAATATATAGTATCTGGTTTGGTGCCATGTCGATCAATTTGGACATCCGTTACATCAAAACATGATACCTCCGTGGTCTGCCAAGCCATGCATAAAGAATCGTGCCATACTGTTGAAGCTCATCCTATATACTGTGTTACGTAAAGTTCATGCGTCTTTTGATTTTAGATAAGAGATACCGATAAGAGATCTCAGTAAGAGAACGGTTCATTCAATTCCGTGAAGCATATCTTGTTGCATGGTCAAATGGTCATAAAACTGTCTAATTGGGTCATATGTGCGAGTTTTACTGGAAATCATTGATGATACGTGGCGGTTGCGGGATCCCGTCCTCTTTCAATTGTTTTTGAAGTTCCTCCTCCAAACCAGTCTTCCATAGCTCGTGGTTTTCGCCAATAACGTAGGTCATCGTTCTATTCATGTAACCCTCAGGTCCCATGTAGTTCAAGTTTTCGATCACGTCTTCGATGAGATGCGCCTTGCCCACAGCTATGCCGTCACCCAGGCCTGGGTGTCTGACGTTTACGATATGGATGTGGAAATGGTAGTACGAGGGCTGATAATGAATGAACATCCTGAGTTGGTCTGCAGGCACCAGATGGTTGTAGCAGCCAGGGATCACAGACCTGATCTTGTTCTTCATCTGGATCAACCAGGGCTGATGTTCAGGCCGCAAGTCCCGCAAGGACCTGATGTCATCTCTATTCACTATCGCGACCAAATACAATGCATCGAAGTTGACGCCGTCCCATTTCATGTCGGGAAGCACGACGAACCCGTCATGCGGTTTGTCCTCATCAAAGTTCTTGAACACTACTCTATCGCTCTCAGCTCCGTTGTACAGGATATTCTGCACCCATTTGAGCCTGCCGTTGTTGACCATCTGCTCGATGTACGGTTTCACCACTCTGAGATACACTTCAGGCGTCTCTCTGATTAAGTGGAACAGTTGCTTGTCAAACTTCTCGATGTGAACCTTTGTCGCAGGCCATATCAAATTTATCTTCGCAGTAGGGTTCAACAACAAGTCCTGCTTCATCACTGACATACCCCAGAAGTAGATATCGTTGTTCGCAATGGGTCTCACAGTTTGAATCGAGTTCATACAGGAGTATTCGCACTCGCATTGGTGCAAAGACAAAGTTGACGAGTTCGGATTATTCTTCACCTCGTCAAACTGGAAATGGGTCTTCTCCAGCGTCACAATTGCATCTTCGCCTCGTATCTGTCCGAGCAGTGAGATCTGTTTCGTTTGGGGATTGGAGTCAAGCACCCTACTGAATTGGAACTCATCTATCAATGAGCTAAAAGTACCAGATTCTGTCTCTGACATCTCGTTCAAATTCACCACAAGTTGCTCCTATGGTATCACAATCTTCAGCAGCAGTCCCAGCACTCGCTTTGGGTCTCCTAAGCAGCTGTTAGCGGTCGTTTGTTCTAACTTTCTCTTCTTAAAAAGTGGTGGGCATCTGCGCAAGCCCTTATTAGCAATAGTGAAAAGTTCGATATTATCAGCCTCTGTGCCAAACGGCAAGAAAACGCAGTCCAGCAAAGAGCTGGCGTGGTATGCTGGCCTGATTTGTTAAGCTACGTACCCTGTATTGCCATCTATATACATCGGGCTCGAAACAAGAGCTTTCTGACGACTTCACCTCAGGAATACCCACCAGAACAAGAAGACGAAGATGAATGCGATGATGGCTATTGGAGCATACTGGCTGATCAAAAGATCGAAGTTGATCTTTCGCGCCGATGCTCTGTACTTCTTGGCGTCCTGTCTGAGCGAGGCGCTCATGTCGCTCATCTTGTCCAAAGAATCTCCTCTGTACAAGAGATCTTCGATGTTTTTGGTCATGATCTGTTTCACGCCCTTTAGATCTTGGTTCAGCTGGTCCAGGTTGCCCTGGACCCTCTTGTCGTTGTACACTTTCTTGGTCTTCTGTAAGAAGTTGTCGAAGGAGACAAACTCGTACGGTCTCACGTTCGTCTTGGCCAGCTGTGCCCCGTAACTGTGCTGAAACTCTTGTTGCACATCGTATAGATAAGAGAACGCCAGATTCCTGGGATAGTTCAGTTCTGCAACCACAAAGTACACCACCGAGCTGTTCCTCACGTAATGGATCTCGAACTCACCGCTCTCGACGGTAGCCTCGTTTGCGGACGTTGGCGTGAATCGTGATATAAGTATCTTCACTTTCTTCTTCTGCTCTTGTAAACTTGGATCAGTGTCATCGTCCACAGATGCACACAGGGGCAGCCCGTCGTCCCTGAAAATCAGCGTAGAGCGGATCATGTGTGTGCTTGGTATCAGCGTCTATCTCTCGGCCTTTCCCACGCTGCAATGGGTCTGGAAACGCTGCTAGCGTTATCTACTTGTATTCGTGTCATGTTTTGTCCAGTTCAAAGGCTTAAAGGCCAGTTAGATTCTTTTGATGCTAACAGTTGATGATCGGAAAAGAAAGGACACAGCGTGCAATAGGGTCGTTGCGAAGCTGAATTTGGGTCAATCGGTGGCAGGACTACATGATTGAGCCCACGTTGCGAAAGAACGAACGATTCAGCGTCAAAATTGGCTCAGTTAGACCGAAAACATCGAGTTTGGCTAAAGATGATACGTGTTAGTCACTTACCCTGAACCATAAGAGCATCAACACAACATCAAATGGCACATATTCGGCTACCAACCACATCTCAACAACCGTATCGAGGCTATCTCACGAGCGGACAGCGTTTGGCAGATCCCTAGTGGCTAATTCACACACTTCAAAGGCCATGTCACAGTTTGTGAAGACAGAAAGCGCAAGAGTGGGTCGAGAGAACCAGCTGTACTCCAGCGAGACAGGCGCGAGACTCGTCGCAGGATGCGTGGTGCTGGACAGCGCGCAAGAGAAAGTGTTGATGGTCCAGTCTACAGCGCACAAGAAACGGTGGGTGCTTCCCAAAGGTGGCATCGAGAGCGATGAGCCCGATTTCGAAGCTGCAGCTCGAAGAGAGACCTGGGAAGAGGCAGGAGCCACAGGCGATATCGTGGCCAATTTGGGCACTATCGAGGACATGAGGCCTCCCAAGGACTGGAACCCCGACCGCGACTCGTTTGAGCACGAGTCTGAGGGCACAGTGTACAAATGGCCTCCCAGATCCGAGTTTCATTTCTTCCAGATGGGCAACGTTACTTTGGAAGACGACTACCCTGAGAGAAAGACCAGAGCACGGCAGTGGTTCACTTATGAGGAAGCTGCGCAGAATCTCGGGAAGGCCAAGAGACCCGAGCTTTTGGAGGCTTTGAACCGTAGTAGTATTAAGAGGTAGCCCGGTTTGTGAGCTTTGCATATATGTAGGTCATTATTTACCACCTAGGAAACCGGACATCATGTCCTGTAAGAAGTTGACCGGTCTGTCAATTCTCTCACCGAAGTACTCCTGGCCCAAGAACTGGAGTTCCTGGGAGTATTTGGAGGCCAGCGTGGAGTATTGGGACTTCAGGTTGTGGAACAGAGTTCGTTCTTTTGTCTGACATGCGACTATCAGTAGCTGCAAGAAGTTCAAGGGCTCGTTGTTGTTGAAATGCTTGACCTTGAACGTACCCTTTTCTAACGACTCGTACTGGACGTTTGTGCTGTAAGCAATGAAACGGCTCAAAAGCTCGTTGGTGCCCTCTAAAGCGTACTCGATGTTGGAGATGAACAGGTAGTTGAACACTAGACGAGCCAGGAAGTCCGGGAAACTGGAATCTTCGCCGGATTGCTGAAACCAGTCCCACAGCAAGTCGACGTATCTGTGTAAAGAATCGTGAGTGCCCAAAACCATATACCTCTCTGCTTCGTAGGGATACCCACCTTCTGCCAGCTTTGATGCAATGGCAGAGTGCAAGTATGGGTCTCCGAACTTGTAATCGCTGTGCTTCACGGACCAATTGTTCATTCCAGTGATCAAATCCTTGAGATTGGGCTCCTGTCCATCAACAAGCACTAGCAACTGCACAAGTCTCGCGACAGACGCGTCCACGCAGGGCGTTCCTGCCAGCTCGTACACTTCCAGCAAGTAAAGTATCAAATCTGTTCCTGAACCACCCTGTTTTGACTTCAAAAACGCTGCGGCCGCATGAGAAATCAGATCAATGGCCTCATCATACTTCTTGCTTCTCACATATCGGTTGGCAATGGTTCTCAGCGTCTGATGTGCTTCATAATAATCACCAGCCTCAATCCTGGAATTGAACCTCTGTAACGTTTTACCCAGTTTATCACTCATTATGCCGCGAAATTTCTCACAAAAAGCTTACTACCAGTTACTAAATTAACGGGTCTAAAGAATGCGCGTTACCTTCCTCCGCTATACTGAACAGATCAGCCGCCAGACCGGTTCTAATTCCCTCTAAGTTCTGTTGATTTATCGTTTAGAATGGCTTAAAGGCTCTTAATATTAAATATCGCTTCCCACATTGAAACTTGTCAACTACCAATAACAAGTTCAGGGATGAAAGTAAGGAAAAACGGGGCATCACGGACGCATCTAAGGCTGAAAATTGTGCGAGCTCAGTGCAACGCTATTGTTGGAAAGACGTACGTTTTTACTGTGTGAATTTTGCCCTTGTTTTAGGCTAAAAGTTGGATTTGATTGTGTGCTTTGGTTGGACGAGAAGACTGTTTAGGGAAATAGGTTATAGCAGCCATGGGTGCAGCAGAAGAGGCTATCCAGCTCATTGACGAAGCCAAGCAGTTTAATGGCAAGACGTTACAGTATTTTTCTCGCTGTTTGAGCGACAGAAATGTGGGTACGAAATACCATGTTATATCTGTCTTTGGATCACAGTCTAGTGGGAAATCGACATTGTTGAACAAATTGTTCAGCACGAGGTTTGATACTATGGATGCGCAGGTAAAGCGTCAGCAGACTACTAAGGGTATCTGGTTGTCCCATGCGGAGCAGATATATAGCTCGCAAGACCCAGCCCTTGAGATCCCGGACTTCTTTGTGCTTGATGTCGAGGGTTCTGATGGTGCAGAAAGAGGTGAAGACCAGGATTTCGAGAGGAAAGCAGCATTGTTTGCATTATCCGTGTCTGAGGTCTTGATAGTGAACATGTGGGAAAACCAAGTCGGGTTGTACCAGGGGAATAATATGGGCTTGTTGAAAACAGTGTTCGAAGTGAATCTTTCGCTGTTTGGGAAAAGTGAAAACCACCACAAGGTTGCGCTACTCTTCGTTATAAGAGATTTTACTGGCCAAACACCGCTGGAGAGTCTTGAGACAACGCTTGTCCATGAGCTGGAGAAGATGTGGGCTCAATTGAGTAAGCCTAAAGGCTGTGAAGAAACGACAATCCACGATTTTTTCGTTCCTAAATTCATCGGACTGGGTCACAAGGTGTTCCAACCAGAACAATTTGACAACGACGTCAAGCAATTGGGGGATATGTTTGTGGATAATGATCTGTCGTTCTTCAAACCGGAGTATCATACGAATTTACCCTTAGATGGTTGGGCTCTTTACGCGGAGAATTGTTGGGACCAGATTGAGCATAACAAAGACCTAGATCTACCCACCCAGCAAATTTTGGTAGCGAGATTCAAGACCGATGAAATTGCAACTGCAGCTTTTAACAAGTTTACAGCAGACTTTGACAGCAGGATCAAGCCAACTCTGGGTGGATCCGAACTGGCCATTGCGTTGAAAGACTTACAAACTACTTGCATAGAACGCGACTACGATCCCTTTGCATCCCGTTATGCCACACCTGTTTATGAGGAACGCAGGATGAGCTTGATAGAACAGATAACAGCAAAGATAGATGAAACTATCAACGGCTACATCGATAGAACCACGGAATCGCTCATTGAAAGGTTTGTTAAGCGTGTGAAGGATAAGAGCGTCAAGAAATTATTAAAGATCAAGATTGAAATAGGGGTTGGAGACACGTTGAAAACGTTCGATGAGAATCTTAAACCATTCGCGGCTCATGGTTTCATCAAGGACGTAACTGCATACGAGACTAGATTCAAAAAGCTGCTCGACACTCATGTTACTGACTTGCAAGAAAGAGAACTGGAACAGATAATAGCGAGGTTCAATAAAGCATTGTCAACAAAGCTGAAGGACACTATCCTGCACTTACTCTCAAAACCCACGGTCAACATATGGGACGACATTTTGGAAGAATTCAATAAGTTTGTTGACGGAACTTTTAAGAAGTACAGCAATGAGGACGGTAGTATCGATTTCCAAGTCGGAGCGTCAGAGGAGGCTTACAAGAATACGGCTAAAACAATGAAAAAGAATGCATGGGCTTTTTTGGAACACACCATACATGTGTACTTGAACGAGGATAATATTGTTGATATCTTGAGGAGCGTTTTCTTGGACCGGTTCCGATACGATGAGGACGGAATGCCAATCTTCTGGAAGAATGAAAATGAGGTCGATTCTGCATATCGCCTGGCTTTAAGCGAGTCGTTGAACGTGCTAGATTCTTTAGCGATCATCAAGACTAAGGACAACGTTGAGATTCTCTACCCGGTAGACCTCTTAGATGTAGAGTCGGAAGATGCACACTCCGAGGACAGTGATGACGAATCTGGTCTGGACCGTCAACAGAAGTTCTCCCACATACTTACGGACTTACAAAAAGCCAAGATCGTGTCAAAATTCAAGCAGTTTACAGATTTGACGATCATAGAAGCGAAGCGCTCGATTGTGAATACTACAGAACGTATTCCGCTGTACATGTATGCACTAGTAGTTGCGTTAGGGTGGGGCAAAATCATGTCAATATTAAGGAACCCTGTAACCATATTTTTGTCAATGATAGTCATCGCCATAACATACATCATTTACAAGCTGAACCTTTGGGGACCATTACTACAGTTTGCGAATCAAGCAACTGGACAAGCCACTGCAACTTTCAAGCAAACACTCCGCAATTTGGTAGCGGACAATGAACCAAGAAGGAAGGTTCCGGTGGAATCTTACGAACTCAAAGAAAAGCGAGAACGCTCCTCCGATGAGATGAAGCATACGTAATTAAACACACTCTACGTACAAAGTACAAGTCACTAGTTGACTAAAATAGCAAAATCAGCTAGATAAGGCTCAAGCGTGATTCTGATTTTACGCTTCAGCATATGGTGATGGGCTAAACACATTTAAAAGACGACTGAAAGGCATCGCTGAATCTTACCCTAAGAAAGAAATGAGCTACACATCGCGAAACAGCACTTGCAACCTGAGCAGCAGATTGACAGCGGAGCTGGCACTTAAGCTGAATCAGCGTAAGGACGATATATATGTCCGATAAGTGGCAGTTCATTCGAGTTAACGATGACCTTTCTATAGCGAAGTTTGTTTTAAGGTCCTCAACGGTAATACTCGGTATCTACAAGCCATTGAATCTCGATGAATTCTTCCAGTTCGAAGTGCGTAGTGACCAGATTCCGAAGGATGTGGTAGGCTGTGATACACTAGGGGCTATAGAGGTAGTGTTCAAAACGTTGACAGAAAACTGCGAAGCATTGAGTTTAGTAGCGATGAGCGATAAGGTATTACTGTCAATTCAAAGAAAGAAGGAAGCAAGCCTGCATATTGAATGCAAGCTGTTGCCGGTCACCAGAAATGAAGAGAGGACGCTGCTGTTCGAAAGTATGAACTACTTGATGAAAAATACCGTTGTTTCCAAGTACCTTCGAAGCTACCTGTGTCATCTTGCCTTGGAGAAAGACAGGGCCATTGAGTTCTTAGGCAACACAGCAAAGGACTATGGAGCTAACAACACAATTCTGAAATGGGCACCAGAGAACTCTCCAAACTATAGATCGCTCATGAAGCTCAATTTGAATACACTTTTAGAGGAGAGTGCCCCAGAAAGATACATAAACTCTGATGTGATCAATATCGATGAGCTCAATGAAGACATCAAGAGTAACACTGACGTACCTATAAAGAGTGCACATAACGAAAAAACTGCTGAAAGTGCTGATAAAAAAGCAGAAGATACCTGGGAGTCTAATTTCGCGGATCCTGACATCGATGATGACAGTTTATTGAAGAAATTCGGACTTGATACTGACTTAGGTCCCTACATTGATGCACCGAAGAATGAGCCTAATGACTCACCCGGTGATCATGAGTCTGACTCAGATACAGATGTGGAGTACGAGAGCCCAAGGAAGCGTAAAAGGGCTTGAATTTATTGATCTTTGGTTTGTAATGGGGAATAAAGCTTCACGTTATGTACTATACATTGTAATTCCATGTCTCACGACTCAATTGAATGCGGCACATTTGGATTGCCACTGCTGGCAGAATTGATACAGATAAGCAGAACCTTCATCAGCTAGATCTTGTACAATCTTGGACCAAAAGGTGACGAAAGTTTTCAGCTGTATTGAATTTGATGGGAGGGAAGTCAGTTCTATCGGTAAATGAAGCCAATCGTCCTTCTTGATAGCAGAGCCCCGAAAACATTCAGAAAATACCGAAACGTAGTGCTTGTGAATGAGCTTTCCTATAGCAACAAAATCTGTCATCTGATCTTTATCGTAAGAAGTAAAATCGAGCTCGTCGCCGTATATCCTGCGCATCACTGAATCGATGCATTCACGGACTACATGCAGATACTCATCAAAGGCTTTCGCTGTTACAGTCCGAATATCGCCAACGCAAGCTTCATTTTTGACCCTTATGGGCTCAGCATTGTCCGGTCGCCGAATCCTACCTTCCTGAAATACTTTGGTAGCGATGAGCTCGGCAGTCATTCCCTTTCTGTAGGAAACGGTCAAAATATGCTCAGCCAAAGCCCTGAGACAAAGATTCTTATCGTTGGACAGGAGCACCACAAACCTTTGCAGATTATTAGCGAAGTATAAGCAGCAGTCGAGGATAGCATCGTCCTTTACCAGGTTATAGTTGTATCGTTGGTTTAGTTTCTGTATCATAAGGCAGGAATCTAGATTTGCCATGTGTCTATATATCCAATCGTTCGCTGCTCTTGCCAGTTTACCCAAACTCTGACTGTGTTGCGATGTGCCCATACTAGAGCTTGTGAACCGATCTGAATCCTTCAATCCGTCCAGCTCTTGTATTACGGTAGTTGGTATTAGAATTAGATGTTTGTACTCATTGCTAAGCAGACGTAACTGTTCTAACGTATTCAAATGTGAAACGATGAAATTGGTATCCACTACGAATACAGTGTGGGCAGGGCCGTCTGATTCAGGGAATTGTTCCGTACCTTGTTTTTCGACTTCGATGGAGTCACCTTTGTTTTGTTCAGTCTGATTCCGATGGTCTGTAATCATGTCGGAGACGAAAGATACGTCGTTCTCATCGTCTAGATCCATCATATCCTCATCCTCATCTTTCAATTCCACCGAGTTGTCAGTTGGTTGGGGTGTAGCGCGTACTGGCGCTTCTAACCCTAGTTGTTCATGTAACTCATCTAAACCATATTTTTGTGTCTTCTTATCTCTGGGTGTCATGGGCTGCGACCCTCCTTTGCTAGAGTACTTGGAATGCTGCATGCAGGTGCTGATTCCCTAACATGTTTCGCAGGCCTATTTCGAGAGCGCAGCGAGTCTTTAATGATTCGCATCACTGCATTAACGTTGTTTAATTAGTAGTACAAGATCAAGACGTCAGATTTGAGCAATGTACAAGAACGAGGATCCTGAAACATACTAACCAGAGGCCTTTAAGTGACCCAGACTGGCCTAAATAGGTGTGAAGGAACGTGATTGGTGTTACGAACAGTTTATAAACCTTTTATAGAAACACTAGATTGGATAACTGAGAGAACATAGCAAATAGACCTCGGCAAACGTCAAAAGTTGGGTCCAAGAACTTGATTCCCCGCTCAAGATCACAAAATGTAGTTGCAGACTTCCAAAGTAAAAGCTCCCTTCGTGTTGCCCATAAGCTAGCACGCTAAGCAATCTTTACAAAGCGAAGCCTGTTTTTGTAAACCACCTGTGAACCTTAGTAAGAGAAAAGCGCACCCAACAAAAATCGCCGCTGCACAGCTCCGTATGCTAGCGATCTCCCTAACCTGGAATCTTGCTCACTTACTGGATTGAAAGAATTGATTAGAAGCGGTAACATAGAAACGACCAAAAGGCAAGTTTTGGCATGCCAAGTAAAACAGCTTCTTAACGCAAACGACGAGCTTCACGTTCGGATTCCATCAACACCAAGATGTCACCTTCTCTGACTGGACCCTTGACGTTTCTGACAATGGTTCTGGTAGTGTCCTCCAAGAATTCAACACGAACTTGGGTGACACCACCACGAGAACCGGTACGGCCTAAGACCTTGATAACTTTAGCTAGAGTAACTGGGGTTTTGGTATCCATTGTTGCTTACTGAGTCAGGGGAGTGGGATCTTCTAACTGATAACTACCAACAGCTACTTAAACCACAAATGCCCAATTCAATCCAACCGTAATGTGTCCAAAAGATGCGATGAACTTTGACAACTTTTCATTCTTTTCAAGTATCCATGAAAATTGTCTCGAGAAAAGCTGCTTGGGTCAAGCTAAGGATGAGAGTGAAAAATCATTGCATACGACAAAATATCAAGGCATGAGATGAGGTATTCACAACGGAAGCGTTGCTTCATTAGTGATAGCTAGCGGGCGTACAGGGGGATCAGGGCGTAAACTGTTTATTTCTGATCAAACGCAAGAGTTCTTCTTCTGGAAGATGTAGCATATCTTTGATCTCGCCGACGAAGGCAGTGATCTTTTCAACGTCGTTTTGGAAACTGGCTTGTAGTTGTTTGAACATGACGGTGTACTTTTCAGACAGCTCGCTGATGATCTTTTGGTTCACCTCTTCGTTGATGAGAGAGATTTTGTGGGTCAATTCGTTGCTGAAATTTATCACAGAATGGTAGATCTGCTCTTGCAGCTGGTTTGTGAACGAAGTTGCAAACGGTACTGGCTTCGATTCGGGACCGGTTGTACCGGACATCTTCGGCCTGCTTGGCGCTGCGATCATTGATATATCTGTATGGGATGACTCCTGGTTACGCAACGTGCTGTCACTTGTGATGTTCGTCACAGAAGGTGAAGATTTGTCCTGTTGACTGGGAGTCGTCGGGACCGCAGGCTTCGCCGCTTCCTTCTGGTACTTTGATCTGGTCATTCTCCCTTTCGGGGTGGGGGGTATGTTTACTTTCTTCAAGGAAACTGCGTTTGATGGCGTCTTTAGTGGTTCAATCTCTCGGTGAGCGGGATGCGGTGACTCTTCTTGCCCTGACAGAGAAAAGTTGTCTTTACCGACACATCGTTTCCTTTTCTCACCGGCGTATGTGTCTTCGACATGTTTCCGCTTGGTAGTGGGTACCTGTTTAGAGTTAATTGGCAGGACTTGCTGTGACTGGACAAACACAGTGTGCGTCAAATTCTTCAGGACGGTTTGTTTTTGATGAGGCCTTTGTTTGCCAGTCCTATCGAACTTAGCTTTCTTATTGCTGCCTCTGGGCAATGGCAACGCAAATATATCATCAAGTACAGAGGCATTTTTCGGTTTGGCTTTTTCCGTTTTGGATTTAAACAGGTCCGTTATACCCATCTGCTTGAGACCATGATCTTTGCCTTTCCTTACGACCGTTTCATCTGGCACCTCTTTCTTTTGCACGGCCATTTGGACCTGTGCTCGGTTTTTGACGTCTGCCTTCAACACCCCCACTGACTTTGATGCGGCCCTGATGATCTTTCTTTTCTGGGCCAATGCTAAGGGTGATTGTTCATCGTGCTCGATCGAATTATCGAATATGGACAGCTTGATTTTTCTTGGCGTCTCGGGCTGTTCTGATGATGTCGCCACGTCTCCAGCCGAAGACAGATTCTTTTCCATTGTGCTACCATGTGTCTTGTTCGGTGTATCAAAGTTTTTCGTGACTTGTCCCATCAGAAAAGAGCTATCAGTCGAATCAGGATCTGATCGTGCAGGTGACAATTGAGCCACTTCCTTCGATTTCACTACTTCTGGAAGCTTGGTTGATTCTGCATCCTGCATAGAAGATTCTATAATTTCATCATCAAAAGAAGACGGAAACCGCAGAGAAATATACGTTTGAACCTCACTTATCTTTGGAAGCTTAGTAGAGTTCCATATCATTTCACTGACGGCAGCATCACTAGTCTGAAATTGGAAAGAAGTCGCTTTACCAAGAGTCACCAACCATGCTAAATGGGGAGAGAAGATACAGTCCGTAGAATTGTCATTTAGAGTTATCTTCAGAGTATCTGTGAGGTACCTCGCTATATCGACTTTTCTTGAATCCATCTCCAAAAACAATCCATCTCCATCCCAAAAGAACAAAGATCGATGAAGGGCTTGTAAATATGACTGATTTTTTGCTAGTGTCTTTACACCGCTAGACGTTCCTGTGATATACAAAGCTTTCTTTGCTGTTCCAAAATTGGTGAAAAAACTACCGTACCGTTTCAGTATAAATTGGATGATCGCATCTTCACCGTGTTTCACACGATGCGGATACAACTCATCTGAGAAGAACGACTTTGTCTTTTCAACATCTGGCCAGAGCTGTGGGGCCGCGGATAAAGTTGCTCTAGAGTTATGTTTCTTCGGGAAACAGTTGATGATCAATTCTATCAAATAATTGGCAAGCTGAAAACTGTTCAGCGAGTCCAGTATCTGTCCCACACGGTAGTTGTACACGTCTCGTAACTGTTCGATGATATACCTCCGTACATCCGACTGCTGATAGAACAGTTCCAACAGAAGCATGATTGCTTTCCAATTGTTTACGTTGTCTCTTGAGGTCCCGTAGTTCAACAGTGCTCCCACTAGGCCTCTCATCCCCTCACTTTTCCTTGGAACCTTGATCTCCTAAAATATGAGCGAAAAGAACCGTATGCTCGCACATGAGTTAGTAACTGCCTCTTCTTGAAAATTGCCGCAGCTTTTTAAAATTCCAACCGTAGTCTAACATACAACTAATTTGAACCACCAGTGCTCAGAGATAAACCCTCTTTGGTTCAGTACATGTCCTATATGGATCAGAACCTCCAGAATTCCGTAGTCTAATGAAAAACCGCCTCGCACTGCTATATCCACGATTTCCTCAAACAACACTGCACACTGCTTGTCCACTTTGAGACCCTTTCCCGTAGCGTCTTGCCAACTATCCAACACATCTGCCTGTATCACGCCAGGACTTTCTTGAATGTATCCCACTAATAACTTGATGACTTCGAGCATTCTGATTTTAGACTATTAATTCTCCTAGTTGAGCGTATTTTCGCCCTTACGAAACTTTCAAGACACACTCACTGCCAGTAGAATAGCGCCAAGTGTGAGCGTAAAGGAGTCAAGTCGTTAGTTGTTTGGTTGTTTATGTCAAATTGTCACCAACTTGGTGTCATTTAACCGCCGAAGTCTCAACAAGGAACTTAAATCCGGGTAACAAAAAAATTACATAAATCGAAAATTCAAAAGTTTCAATAGAAGAGCTGATGAGGATGAGTAACTGATAAAGCTATAGATAATTGATAAGACGATTAGAGACTAAAGTTTTCATTTATCTAGCTTGAATATATCACTTCTACAGTGATCTGCATTTCTATTTGTTACATCTCGAAAGTTTGACGCTATCATGTCTTCTGTAGACGAATTAGCGGATCTTTTCTCGAAGATAGGATTCGAAGAGCCTAAGGTCAAGGAGATCTTGAAGAATGGTAAGGTTTCAAGCTCACTGGAGCGCGTGGTGAAGTTAGCTGCGGATGATTTTCCCTGGAACAAAAATACTAGAGCTTTGATGCATACTCTTGCGTCCTCTTTGAAGGGTGCAGAGGTGCCTCATTTGGAATTCATCGTCCACGGAATTGGCAAGAACGAGTTGAGGACCGCTTTGCAGATTGAGGCCGCCTTGAAGTATCTCAAGTCTAAGGGCGAGGATGCTACCATAGAAGAAATGAACCAGGAGTCTGGTGTGGGTGTTGAGATTTCCGAAGATCAAGTCAGAAACGGTGTCGCAGTGTACATCCAGGCCAACAAAGAGACAATCTTGAGTGAGAGATACAAGATAGTGCCCGGACTCTTTGCCAAGATTAAGGCATTGCCCGAATTGAAATGGGCTGAGCCTCGTTTGTTTAAGCCAATCATTGATGAAGAGGTGCTGAAGCTGTTAGGCCCTAAAGACGAAAGAGACGTGGTCAAGAAGGAGAAAAAGGCCAAGGCGGACAAAAAGAGCGGCGACAAGACAAACAAGAAAAAAGAGGACACAGATGCTCCAAAAAGATCAATGTTTACGGAGGGTTTCTTAGGAGAGTTGCACAAAGTTGGAGAAAACGAACAGGCTTATCCTGAGTTGATGGTAGAACATTTGAAGGCTACCGGAGGAAAAGTGCATACTAGATTCCCACCAGAACCTAACGGATATTTGCATATTGGTCACGCCAAAGCGATTATGGTAAACTTCGGTTTTGCCAAGTACCACAACGGGGTATGTTATCTAAGATTCGACGACACTAACCCCGAGGCTGAAGCACCAGAATATTTCGTCAGTATCAAAAGCATAGTGTCCTGGCTGGGATTCAAGCCATGGAAGATTACTTACTCCTCGGACTACTTTGACAAACTCTATGAGCTGGCTGAAGTTTTGATCAAGAACGGAAAAGCTTATGTGTGTCACTCAACCGCTGAAGAAATAAAGCGTAGTCGTGGTATCAAGGAAGACGGTACCCCAGGTGGTGAGAGAACTCCTAGTAGATTCAGAGACAGAACAGTGGAAGAGAATTTGACCGAGTTCAGAAAAATGAGAGACGGATTTTACAAGCCTGGTGAAGCTATTTTGAGAATGAAGCAGGATTTGTCCTCTCCATCTCCGCAGATGTGGGATTTGGTCGCTTACAGAGTCTTGGATGCTCCACACCCAAGAACTGGCACCAAATGGAAAATCTACCCTACTTACGATTTCACCCACTGTCTCGTCGATTCCCTGGAGAACATTACCCACTCTCTTTGTACCACGGAATTCTACTTGTCCAGAGAGAGTTACGAGTGGCTCTGTGACCAAGTGCATGTTTACAGACCTGCTCAAAGAGAATACGGTAGGTTGAACATCACTGGTACCGTTTTATCGAAGAGAAAGATTGCCAAACTAGTAAGCGGTGGATATGTCAGCGGCTGGGACGACCCTAGATTATTCACGTTGGAGGCCATTCGCAGACGTGGTGTTCCTCCGGGCGCTATTCTGTCTTTCATCAATACGCTTGGTGTCACCACGAGCACGACTAACATCCAAGTGATCAGATTTGAGAGTGCCATCCGAAAATACCTGGAAGATACAACTCCAAGATTAATGTTCATTTTAGACCCAGTGGAGGTTGTCGTTGATAACGTAGACGAGGATTTCGAAGAATCATGTACCATCCCATACAGACCAAATACTCCAGAATTTGGTGACAGAGTGGTCCCATTCGGCAAGAGGTTCTACATGGAAAGAGGTGATTTCTCTGAGGACACTACCAACAAGGAGTTTTTCCGTTTAACTCCAAACCAACCGGTCGGTTTGATAAAGGTTCCATACACGGTGTCCTTCCAATCCTTGGAGAAAGACTCTGAGGGCAAGATCATCAGGATACATGTCAAGTACGATAACGAGGACGAGAAACCAAAGAAGCCAAAGACCTATATCCAGTGGGTCCCCATCTCAGAGAAACATAAGTCCCCAGTCAGAATTGCTGAAACTAGAATATACAACCAGCTATTCAAGTCCGAGAATCCTTCTGCACACCCTGACGGTTTCTTAGCGGACATCAACCCTGAAAGTGAAGTCGTGTACAGAGACTCAGTTGCTGAAACTAACATCGACGCTGTGATCAAGAACTCCCCTTGGGTCGTGGACCAGGCCAAGAAATCCGAGTTTTATGTGGAAGAAGACAAGTCTAGAAAGGAAGTCTGCAGATTCCAAGCTATGAGAGTGGGATACTTCACTCTGGACTCAGACAGCACAGAGAACAAGATCGTTTTGAACAGAATCGTGTCTCTAAAAGAAGGCTCCAAGTAATCACGGCCGATTGTCCAAACTTCGTCTTCGCAATGTCAATTCCGCTACTCTAATCATCTAAAGTCTTTAGAACGTAAGTACATGCCTAAAAAACGATAATGCAACAATGCCACCTATAACTCCGGTCGTACAGTTACACTGGCCTACGAGAATCCAGAGCACAGTGAAAGCTCGGTTTCAGCCTACTATTTTACTGATTGTCATGACCTCAAAGCTTTACCGTATAAAATCGAAGAAAATGCCCTATACTTAAGAAAAAGAGATGAGATTGTATAGCTTTGATCTCAACAATCCAATAAAACATCGCCAAGATTGCACTGCTGCGTTTCTTCGGTATCTGGTAGCACCAAAACCAACTACAGCAACAATGTCGTCCCGTCAAGGTGGTAAGATGAAGCCTCTGAAGCAAAAGAAGAAACAAAACCAGGACTTGGATCCTGAGGAGGAAGCCTTCAAGGAAAAGCAAAAAGCTGACGCCGCTGCCAAGAAGGCTATGATGTCTAACATAAAGGCTGGTAAGCCACTAGTTGGAGGTGGTATCAAGAAGTCAGGGAAGAAATAGATCGCTGCAAACCATGTGGTCAGCTTTTCTAGGTGTTCTCTTTTACTTAACATAGTCACAGTTATATAATATCAACTATCGCAGTATTATACCAATGCTCGGCTGGTTTGACCACGCTAGACTCTGGAGATCCGCGCTTTGGGCAATCATGTACTAGCCGCTGAGAAGTGGGTTGAACAAACCCTGGAAAGCAGCTCTTACCGCCTTCAGAGCGTCGTTCAATACGGATTTCCTGCCCATCGCATACATTTTAATAAGTTCTTTGTGCTTATACAAAAGAAAGGCATGTTGATCAATCACAAGGTTGCAAAGGAAGAATAAACTTGTCTGCTAGCGTTTTTGAATCAGGCAGTCAAGCGTTGACCGGACTAGAATTGCAGCAGAATTTGTCATATCAGGAAGAGGAGTTCCAATTGTGCAATTATTGGTGATTTTATACCAGACAGAATAGTGACCCAGTCGTTGACAGAAGACATTGCATACAAAGGATGAGTGCAGCAGCTGCAGGAAAGACATTACGAAAGTATAAGATCGTGTTTCTCGGCGAACAAGGTGTCGGAAAGACGTCTTTGATTACTAGGTTCATGTACGACACGTTCGATGACAACTACCAGGCCACTATTGGAATAGATTTCCTTTCGAAAACGATGTACCTCGACGATAAGACAATAAGACTACAGCTCTGGGACACTGCTGGACAGGAAAGATTCAGATCTTTGATTCCCTCGTACATACGTGACTCCCATGTGGCGATTGTAGTTTATGATGTTACCAACAGAAAGTCCTTTGAGTACATCGACAAGTGGATCGAGGACGTGAGAATGGAACGAGGAGAGGAAAACGTCATATTGGTGATTGTAGGAAACAAGAGCGATCTTGTAGAACAAAGGCAAGTGTCGACAGAAGAGGGGGAACGGAAATCCACAGTGCTCAATGCCAAACTTTTCATCGAAACATCAACGAAAGCAGGATTCAACGTGAAAACGTTGTTCAAGAAGATTGCTAAACTTCTACCGGAATTCCAAGACGCCAAGTCCACTCCTTTAGACAACGAGACAAATACTCAGAAGCCAGGTGTGATCAACATTGCCGCTCCGGACGAAACGCAGCAGGCAGGTGGATGTTGTTGATGCATATTTTCATTCTGTAACCGTATATACATAATACGAACAATCTGAACGATAATTCTATTCTTGTGACGTATACGTGCGTACTTCACTGATCTGCACCTTGGAGTTACTATCCTTCATTAGTTTATAAAGGTTGTTAAAGGCTGAAATACACACGAAGATCAAACACAAGAAGGCGAAGAGCGGAAGGGTGGAAGACTCACATACTTTCAAAGTCAGTCTCTACATAGCTTCCGTTCTTGAGCAAAGTCTTCACAAGCTTTGGCAAAACTTCCACTTGTAACGTTTCATAGGGAAAGTTTTCTCCGTCTATAGAGAGGACGCTATTCTTGGCATAAGGTACTAAACGGAAGGCAATAATCTTTGAGTGTTGCACCTCTGGTTGTAGAACATGACTACCCCTGTCCAGAGACATGAGTATTGGGGTGATTCTCGTAAGAGGAGTACGGGCGTCTGTAAGAACAAAGTCCATTGTCCCGTCGTCTGGTAAAGCTGCCGGGAAAAATTTTGTGTCTGGAGCCACATAAGGCATCTTACCGGTGTAGAATATCCCCGTGTTATGTGTCAGTTCCGGATCTATTCTTTCCCAATCGGTTGGAACCTCGTCCTCATAAGGCCATTGTAGTTTAAAGGAGTCATCTGTGATACTGACATCTTCAAGATCTGTGTTTTTAGTCATGCCAGGCACATCAAGGGCAGAAAGAGTACTAGCCTCCAAAGCGTTTCTAAGGCTGTTCAACCTGGACTTGTGAAGCAGATAATGATCTTTCAACTCGTTTTTGGACTTGGCAGCGTATTTGATGTAGATATCACATGGGTATTTCTTCCTTTGTAACACGTTCAACGTAACACCCAATTCGAACCTGGCTGGTCCAAGGAATCTTATGAACTCAGTGTTGATGTCAGATTCCGCAATTATGCCGTATGTTTGACTCAAGAACGAAAGTCTAGGCTGGTTTTTATAGGACGGTTGCGTGCAACACATGACATCGATTCTGGCTTCAACGCTTTTCAAAAGAGCTAACGCAGCATATGAAGGGTTGCTGGTTCCATGACAGGACACACTCATAGCGTTCCCTGAACCGCACGGTAATTGTGTCACAGCCAACTTTTGGAACGCCTTGGCTCGGTCGGACCTTAAAAACAAGCCGTTGATCACTTCGTGTGGTATACCATCACCAGAGGCACATGCAATGACATCGTATTCATCTATGTCCAAATTTTTCGCAATATCAACGGCATGCAGATGATAATCAGTTTCCTTCACGATCACCTTGCATCCGCTTGCCAGCAAGATCGGCTTAGCCTTCGAGAGAAATATTTTATTAGCTTTTCCCTTGCCTCCGTGTGGGTTAATGATCACTAGAATGGACTTGTTTCTCTTTGTATTCTTATAACTTCTGTTTAAAATCTCTTCTGCTATGTCTGTGCCCATGTTAGGTAGCACAGAGGTATCGATGCTTAGCCTAATGGTTTTCGGCGCTAGATGGTTTCTTCTAGGCTTGGCAAAAGTGACCTCAATCAACGCAGAGTGGTCAGGCCATGGAGAACCGTCGTATTCTGTGTCGAGATTCGTGACTGAAAGGATCTTTGCGTATGGAATCACGGTATTTGAGGGCAACAACAACGCTTCGTTCTCATCTCGAGACTCCATGTCGCTCAGACAAGAGACACAGCTGATCAACGATGCCGTCTCAAGAAGAGAACTAGACTGCGCACTGACAGACCCATCGTCTTCGCTGTCCTCTACATCTGTCGTGCCACTGGCAGACCCACGTCTGCCGCTCGAATACGCTCGGTGGCTGGGTGCGGTATACTGGTCTTTGATCAAGAGCCCGTTCTCTCCAATAATGGCTCTTGTAGAGGGCATCTGATACCGGGAACTGGATCTGGACCCGGATCTAGATCCGCTGCTAGTCTTGCTCATCCTGCGTCTCGTCCTATGGTCTTTATTCCTGTGTCTAATTCTGAACGTTTGTCTGCTTTTGGTGCTCTTCGGTTCAAAACTTTCTAGTTCAAGCTCCTCGCTGGGTTGGGAACTATGCCAAGACCACAACACTTTTGGCTTAATGGATTGATCTGACGTTCGCTGCTTAACAAAAAATTCTCACTGCAAGCAACCAGACAAAAATGTCATATGATGGCTTCAGATCACGATTCGATATGCACAATCTAGAACACAACAGCGAAAGCTACATAACTAGCCTTTCCGAGCGATCTTTCTTTCTGTGCTATAGAAACGTATTGAGTCTTTTCTAGGAACCGAGATTGTTCCAATATTGGAGGAAACTTCAAAGCCATGTGTCACAAGACCAAAAGAACGGAAAGAATTTGCACCGTGATTCAGCTTCATGCCTTGATTGGTATCTGTCGAAAGCTACGACCTTCATATGACCAAAGTGGATCTTATGGAGGCCACAACGGAACTCTACCTTCTCTTGTGTGCGTACACAGCGTGTAGAGTAAAAAACGTTCGCCTATCTGAGAAGGTCCGAGAAGTGCAGAAAAAGAGACACAAGTCCCCGGTTCGAGTCCTGATCGACTCTGTATTATGTTTATTTTTGTTCACTGAAAAATTCTGAAGTCAATAGTTACCCGGCCTGAAGTTCGAGGCCTCAACCTGTACAGTGTATCAGCATCTCATCTTTACATAGTACAAGAGGAAGTACAGGACAAGACAAGAGCGGACTATGTGAGCCAGGGACACTTCCTGCCGCCATCAAAATTGCATCAAGGATTCGAATAGTGCCGATAATCCTACAGTCTCGTTTTGCAGCGTCTCAGCGTCTTGAGTGGAGGGCTTTTATTTTTTGAGTAGCGTATAGAATAGGCATTGGATCTCGACATACACAAATGCACGACGCGCAGAACGATCCACGCACGCGAAGAGGCAGACACGAGCTGACGGCTGCGAATCTGTCGTCCACTATACGGTTCACGAACATTCCGGCGCATTGGACGAAAGAGATGTTCTGTTCTGTGATCGCAGGCTCGGGATCGATCGTTGACGTGAACGCCAAGCGCCAGAACAGCGCAAGTGACCAGCTGGAGTGTGTAGAAGTAGACTACAAGAACGCTGTGAGCGCTAGCCACGCGGCCGCGTCGCTGAGAAAGGTCAAGAACTTCCCCTGTCACATGGAGCCCGTGATCCCGGACAACTGGGAAGAGAAACTCAGCAGCGGCAAGGCCGCAGCCGAGCTGGAGTTCTCTCGAGACGATTTCCCCTGGGACGACAGGCTAGAGCTTCCGTTCGAGATGGTCAGCGAGGTGCCCTTGCCTCGGAGACCCGTGCCTGGGGCCTCGGACACGGCTTCTGACGCAGCTTCTGCCACTGCACACACCGCATCTACAAACGCAGCCTCGGACACACTCGCATCAAGTGCCAACGAGACCCCCGTGCACAAGATGCAGATCCCAGATATACTGGCCCGTGCCTCAAAACATCTTCCCGCGTACCAGCCGGGCTCCATGTCGAATAACGACGCGGTGTCCCGAAACCTGTCCAAGATTCCCACGCTCCAGATGATCGAGATTCTGTCCAACCTCAAGATCCTGGCTGACCAGCACAACAAGATCCCGCAGCTGGAGCAGTTCCTCAAGACCAACATCGACCTTACCGTGGCAGTGACGCAGGCAATGCTCGAGATGGGACTGATAAACTATCACGTGATCTCAAAAGTATTAGACTCTATAAATGGATCGACACAGGCCCCACAATCTGCACAACCTATACCGGCTGTACAGACACCACAGCCTGCGCCCGCTCCGCAAGCTCCGCCAGCCGTGCCAGCAGCTACAGCAACAGGTCCCCGGTTCAACGAGTCGAAACTCGCTCAGCTGCCGCAGGACCAGCAGAACATGATCCGCAGCGCACTCTCGATGTCTGCCTCCAGCATATCGGCCCTATCGACCGACCAACAGCAGCTCATCCAGCAGCTGAAGAACGACTACCTACTATAGTATCTACATAGAGATATTCTTGACTCTGACACTACATCTCAGAGCCAGGTCTCATGCCTCTGGCTTGGCTCTTCTGCGTTAGGCAGCTTCCTCAGATCCCGCGCGCATTCGCTATCGCTTGAAAACTTGTCTTAACGCCTTCCGGCCTAACGCGATTACCACACCGAGCAAGCGGACGGTAACGGCAGGAAGATGCGGCACACGAGGTGTAGCCTCTGAGTCAGCTATGCGGAGAAATCCGATTCACACAGCCGGGCGGGTCTGTCCTAGTGTCTGTGATCCGATTCTTGTGATAAGCTCTTCAAAGAACAGTAAAGGACCCAGGCGAGGTGCAAGCAGCGAAGTGCGCTGCGCGCGGGGAATCTGGTGGGAGTATGATACAGAACAGCGTGGTGTATCATGGTGCAGCAAAGTGTAGCAAGCGTGTATAGCAATAAGAGGCAAGAGTGAAAAATTCGGTATATAAGGTTAGTGTCAGAATAAGGGAAGATGAGCACGCTGTCGGTACCATTAGGATTGCCATTTTAGAGAATAGCTTACAATTGTGCAGTCCCAGACTTCAGGTGAGCAAAGTATTAAGCAAAATGTCAGCTGCAGCCAAGTACTACCCAAATGAGCCTACCGAGCCTAAGGTTCAGACCTCTGAAATCCCAGGTCCAGAGTCGCAAAAGAAGATCGCTTCTCTAGGCGAGGTGTTTGACTCCAGACCAGCATACTTTGTGGCAGACTATGAAAAGTCCACAGGGAACTACATTGTGGATGTGGACGGAAACGAGTATTTGGACGTGTATGCACAGATTTCGTCTATTGCTTTGGGCTACAACAACCCAGCCTTGATCAAGGCTGCTAAGTCCGACAAGATGATCAGAGCCTTGGTGGACAGACCTGCGTTGGGTAACTTCCCAGGCGCGGACTTGGAGGAGATCTTGAGACAGTTGTTGAAGTTTGCGCCAAAGGGTCAAAATAAGGTGTGGTCCGGTTTGTCCGGCGCAGATGCCAACGAATTGGCTTTCAAGGCTGCGTTCATGTACTACCGTCAGTTGCAAAGAGGCGGTCACGAGGTCGAGTTTTCTAAGGAAGAAAGCCAGACCGTGATGTCTAACGCCTCTCCAGGTGCTCCACAATTGGCCGTGCTATCCTTCAAGAAGGCCTTCCACGGCAGATTGTTTGCCTCAGGTTCTTCCACTTGTTCCAAGCCAATCCACAAGTTGGACTTCCCAGCGTTCCACTGGCCACACGGTGAGTACCCACACTACAGATACCCTCTTACCGAGAACGAGGACTACAACAAGAAAGAAGACGACCGCTGCCTAGCTATCGTCGAGGATTTGATCAAGAGCTGGCCCACCCCAGTTGCTGCCTTGATCATCGAACCAATCCAGTCCGAAGGTGGTGACAACCACGCTTCCAAGTACTTCTTGCAGAGCTTGAGAGACTTGACTTTGAAATACAACGTCGTGTACATCATCGACGAAGTGCAGACCGGTGTCGGTGCCACTGGTAAGTTCTGGTGCCACGAGTGGGCCGACATCCAGCCTCCAGTGGACTTGGTTACCTTCTCCAAGAAATTCCAGTCCGCTGGTTACTGGTTCCACGACGAAAGATTCGTGCCAAACATGGCCTACAGACAGTTCAACACCTGGTGTGGTGACCCAGCCAGAATGATCATCGCAGGTGCCATTGGCCAAGAAGTTGTTGACAACAATTTGGTCGAACAATGTGCTCGTGTCGGTGACTACTTATTCGCCAAGTTGGAAGATCTACAGGCTAAGAACCCATCCAAGTTCGGTAACTTGAGAGGAAAGGGCCGTGGTACCTTCATCGCTTGGGACTTGGAAACGTCTGCAGAAAGAGATCAGCTTCTAAAGCTGCTCAAGAAGAACGGATGCAACGTCGGAGGATGCGCTGAGAAATCTGTCAGACTAAGACCATCCTTGACCTTCGAGGAAAAACATGCTGATGTATTCGTCGCTGCTTTGGCCAAGTCCTTGGAACAATTGTAATCATATCACATACTGGTCGCTACGCTAGACCTTATATAGGGTTGCAATATATCGTATATCAAGTATAATTCTCATGACCTACCGGATCTGTTTTCCTTAGCACAAACAAATTAGATTCCTCAGTCTCTCAGTCGAGTTATTCTGCAACTACAGCGTCGGGAGTATATATCGCACTGGCAACGGCTCGGCAAGTTGCTATAAATTGTCTTTGTTGCCTCGAGAGTGCAACGTTCTGTGTTGATATAACGCAAAAACCTCAATCACGTAGTAGTTTATCCGAGATTTAACATGAATGCCGTACTAAGAGGCAGCTGTATAAAAGAGTTTCTCGCAGGTCTGAGAGTGGCTGAATCAAGTTCAAGAAGCCTTCAGACAGCAAGGCTCAGCACTATGACCAGATACCCAGACGTTGCAGCTTGGGACTTAGACTATACAGTTTGGCCATGTTTCTGTGATACTCATATCAGTACTCCATTAACTCCAGAAGTGAACGGGGACGGCGAAGTTCTCGAAGTGGTGGACTCACAAGGGTACAAATTGGCACTGTACAAGGAGGTACCACGTATACTGAGAGATCTGAAGTTGCACAACGTGAAGCTGATCAGCGCTTCTCGTACTTGGGCTCCAGAGATTGCTATCCAAATGCTAAAAGTGTTCAAGATCAAGATTGATGGTAAGCCAGTAACTCTTTACTCGCTGTTCGACGACCTGAACTGGGGGGACCAACCAAAGATCAATCACATTCGCGCAGGCATAAAAACGGTGTACGGGAAGGATTCTCTCAGCCAATTGAAGGTTTGTCTGTTTGACGATGAGGCCCGTAACAGAGACGTCGAAAAATTCGGCATCAAGTATCTACATGTGAGAGACCCCGTAGAAGGCCCCTCTTGGGGCATGTACCAGAAGTATTTAAAGAGTCTGAATGACTCCTAGATAGACGCATGTAACGGTAATAGCATCATCACTGTGTGCGATACTGCACCTGAGCGCAACATTGACAAAAAAGAAAGTGCCACCTCCAGGAATCGAACCTGGGTTTCATCGGCCACAACGATGTGTAATAACCCCTATACTAAGATGGCTGGTATTTCTGTCCTTTTCAAACGTGTTTATACCTATTATCTCTTATCACAGCCACTCGCCTGTCTTAACTCACAATTGCCTGTTCCGCAAAACTGAAACATAACGTCACCGCGCTTCAACATGACCGTACGGTTGTAACCCGACTTGACCGCACCATTTCAGGATCTGCCCTCGGCTCTGGCAAAGAATGGCGGGCGATCGCATCCAAAACGGCGCGCGCAACGATCGGCTAGTTGGCAAGCGCCAAATTATGCCATTTTCCTGCGGGTCCCGTGATGTAATGAAAACCTACCCGGCGTGACTTTGCACGCCCTCTCATTGTTGTCTCTCGAAATTCACATGCTCACGCAGCGAGAAGTGCCATTGCCGAGAATTCTCACATGAAACAGAACGGGGAATGCCGGTTCACGCAGTGGTTCACAAAAGTTAAAAGGTACTTCTCAGAGATCTCGTAGTAACTTTCTGCGCAGCTCAACATGGGCTAAAGATCCCCCGTAGGGCCAGTGTCCCAAACATGATCATCATGAGGGAAATAAAGTGCCACAAGCCTTTCTAGGAGTTCCGTGGTTGCATGCAAAGCCTGCAAGAGTAATGTCGGTCTTGAGGCCTTGCCTCTCTGATTCTCTTGTACAACAGAAGAAGGACATGTGTCACAGCGGAAAAGCGATTACATGGACACACTTAACACAGCGTAGAAATCGCATGACATTTAGGTGGTTGGGTATCGTACCACGATGTACGGATGTACCCGATATGACTTCGGTATTAACAGAATTCCCAGCAAAGAAAGATGGAATTCCTTTTGTGCACACTGTTATCTGGTCGGAATCTTTTCTTCTTCAGCAATCTTAGTAGTACGCTTGTCAAAAAGCGCGTAAACTGCACGGACATCAGATAAGAGAGAATGAAGCGTTACTGTACAGAGCCAATTCCGTTTCTTTGTGGCTTGTTGAGGGGTCATAGACGATCTTTTGCACGGCGGGATTCTGCCGATCGGCAGCGCAGATACTGAGTGGTTCGGCGAAATGCCGCACTGAGCCAAATCGTTTCAAAACAGGGGGGAAACTCTGTATGAAAAGTACTGAATTACACGGAATTTACGATAATGATACATGAATTGAACGACTGAATACAAGGGAGCCAAACGGACGAATACCGCGGGTGGTTCATGAAATGGTTACACTTTCTGATCTCCGTTCGTGCGTTTTACAGAAGCTTTAGCGCTGTTCTGCCTGGCTTCCTTCTCTTTGTGAAGCCTGAGATGCCGTATCAGGTTGCTCTTGACGTTGAACCTCTTGTTGCATCCTTTCCACGTACAAACAAAGGGCTTGTCGCCAGAGTGAACTAGCATGTGGGTGCTCAGGGCGCTCGGTCTTGTAAATCGCTTGCCGCAGATCTCGCAAACGTGGGCCTTGATGGCAGATTTGGGTTTGACCGTAGAAGTCTTTCTTGCAACGCTAGGACTACATTCATGAAGATGGTCATGATGGTGACAGTGACTGTGCGGAGTGCTGTGTAGCGAGCTCTGCACGTAGGAGGGACTGGTTCCTGGGGTCATCTGAGTCACGGGCGACATCATAGGAAGTACATGGCCAGCAGACATCCGATGGTGCTCGTGGGACAGCGTTTGTACGGGAGCCAAAACTGGGCTGGGCGCTGTGTGAAAGGAACCGAGCCGCCGCAGCAGCATTGGCTGCTGCGGTATATGCTGTGGCCCCGCGTTGTGCCACTCGTTGGCAGGATGTGCACCATGTACCTGTCCAGTAAGGCTACCACTCGGGCTGGGCCCCGACACACTGCTTCCAGCGGTGCAGCTGACCGGACTGGTGTGATCCACGAACGCAGTCGCAGTCGTGGTGTATCGCTGCAGCGGCACAGCGTACGACTCTTGTAATGGCGGAATTTGGCCACAGGTTTGGGGCTGGGGCCACCCCGAAGGCGCCGCAGGGTCTTTGGTAAAATACTGCGGCGGAAGGATCGACGAGATCGGAGGCAAAACCATGTGTTGTTTGGCTGCCGTCATCTCTGGTATGTTTTGTTCTTCATGTAATCACGGGGCACAAAATCAGATCACCAGACCGAGTAATACACCTTGAGCGAAGAAAGCCCTAGCAATTGAACCCAACGCCTTACCTGTTTCCCCACATCCATAATCTCTTGGCACAAACTCGCACATTCAGCACATCTGCCATCATATATATACGAAATATACACATCAGGACACTCGTAGGAACAGATTCGACAGCACGCAATACCTGCTCTCACAAGGGACACACAGCGCTGCAGCGCTGTGTGTGTACCCGTCTCCAGGGTTGCCAACTAAGGTCTGAACTTGGGCATCACCGGAATTAATCATCACCTTGAAAGAAGGTTAAAAACAATCCTGAAATGGTCTCAAGCTGCTCGAGCATTAGTCTCAGTAATCACAGATAAAGCATTAGGTACTAAGGCATCAATATGGCACTCAACAGCATACCCACAGGATAGAAGCACAGAATTCGAAGAAAAAGGCAAGCATGGCAACGAAGAAAGCAAAACGCGCCGTACGGACGGCTCAGCGAGCCAGTCACTAAACTCCGCTGCGGAACAGTTGTTTGCAGCAACAGAGGTCTCGGTAAAATCCTACTGTGCAGCTGACCATGCATAATAACTGTCCGACAACGACGTGTTCCGGAAAACATCCAGCCCGTCGCTTGGAAGCATTGTTCCGAAGCGTCCGTAGCAACCGGCTATCAGTGTCTCTGTGTCAGATACCGAGCACACAGAGCACAGCAGTGGATTTAGTCTTTGAAGAGGTTATCTCTTGGAGGATCCAGCCATATATGCCGAGACCGAACAGGAAGAGGTTCCGCCGTGCGTTGCTCGGTAGCGCGGTGCAAGAAAGGCAGACGTGTTGTCATATGCCGGATCGACACCAATGGGGTCACAGTGATCGAGGAGGAACGAGCGGCTCAGCCGGGGACTACACGAAAAGCGGGAAACCAGACAAAATCACGTGATCCATAAGTCACACACCCAGTCCCGATTTGTCAGCTTAAATAGCTGCCGATCGGCAAGAACGGCGAAATAGCAGTGACAGTTACCCGGCTATTAGGTCGACGGGTACTCGACGGATGCTTCACCAGACAAAAGCTGAAATCCCCACATGTCACGTGACTGTAACTCTTTCCTTCTCGACAGTTCTTTCAGAGCTCCCCTCTTCCGATGGGTTTTTTTGCGGCTGCCGCACCACAGCCTGACGAAAACCGGATTTAAGATTTGCACCACGTGGGGCGCTCCGCTCGGGCTTCGGATAATCTCCGAGACAGGCGGCATCTATTCCACCAGCTGACAGGGTCCCCGCACGCCTAGTCGGAGAAGTACGCCTGGTTTCCCGCACGATAAGTGACTCCGGGTGACCATCTCGATTAGGCTTTCACAAATTTTTTCTTCGCATGACGGAATCATCAGAGGACCCTTGTTGAGAGATTGAGGCGGTAATCGCCGTGCATGATTAACACATCAAGGCTCATTACCGGAATGCACGGGGCTTCAAATACAGCTCTCGAGGCGTGAGACACGCCTAAAGCCTTAAGCACTGACGGTGCATGTACACATGCTGGTGGTAACAGAAATGCATTTCTCGTAAAGCAAAACCCTGAGAGTCATGGGTGTGTGCGTGAAGCAATTACACAGTCAGATAAATCTTTCTGTTGCTCGTACAAAACGACAATGATGTGCGTCTAGAAGCCCCCAGGACTCGTTCGTTGCCGTAGTGCCGTATACACTCGCAAGAAAACGCGCAGAGCCACATATCAGGGGCCTTTCAGGATCAGTCAAAGACGTATAAGCATGGGGAGGGTCGTTGCCCCCGTTTTCTCCATGATAAGTGATTATACAATTTAATCATTTCCTGGTTTGGTTTATATAAAGGGTCCAGTTAGTTCTTTTCGAACGAACATCCTTGCACAACATTCCCATCCCCCGGTTCTGATTCAAACCATGTTGAAAATTTGTGCTCGATCTGCTGTTGAGTACTTATTTCAGTCTTGTAATTAAGATCTTCTGGTTATTCTGAAGCATTTGGTTAGATTTCTAATCTATTATTATAAGACTCCTTGTAATTAGTCTAGTTACATGCCATAAAAGGTACATTAATATTGAAAGAGGACAGGGTCTAGTTTAAAATTTCCTTTTGACTGTTCTGTTTAGTGAATTTGCTATTGACATTTTGCAGGAATTTAAACTTTGAGTCACGTGGTGTCATTTTTATCAGACATTAAGGACAAGAAAGTTAAAGCCATACGGAAGTTATAGAGACGGATACTGCAGCATCGAAAAGGCTAATATTGCAGCTTCAGGCATACTTTAGAATTTGTTGGATTGACAGAGAAATACCTAAGCATGGGCGCTAAGAGCAAAGACATTCCTAGCGATTCGCCATACGCGAGGAATGACTTCCATGCATTGACGGCAGCGCAGGTGGAGAAACTGTTGTCTACACATCTGAACCACGGTTTAAACAACACACAGATCGCCGAAAGACTGGCTCTCGTCGGCGAAAATACACTTGGTGACGATACCAAGATCGATATCAAAGGCATTCTAATCAGTCAGATATGTAATGCCATGATCATGGTGTTGATCATCTCGATGATCATCACTTTGGCCATCAAAGACTGGATCTCCGGTGGTGTCATAGCATTTGTCGTGGGAATTAACGTGGTAATCGGTGCGTACCAGGAATACAACGCTTCAAAGACCATGAATTCGTTGAAATCGTTGTCTACACCCTCCGCTCACGTGATCAGAGACGGAAGCGACATTACGATTCAATCGAAGCATTTGGTCCCCGGTGATATCTGTATCATCAAAGTCGGAGACACTGTTCCTGCAGACTTGAGGATCATCGAGGCAATTAACTTGGAGACCGACGAAGCGCTCTTGACCGGTGAGTCTCTTCCAGTGGCCAAGCAACATCAGGACACATTTGACGCTGACACTCCAGTCGGTGATCGTTTAAACCTCGCGTTTGCTGCATCAACGGTGACAAAGGGTAGAGCCACAGGTATCGTGACCAAAACAGCATTAAACACCGAGATAGGGAAGATTGCTAAGTCGTTGAAAGGTGAGAAATCTTTAATCTCGAAGGATGACTCCAAATCTTTCGGTCAAAATTTGTACATCACATTGAAGCAATCCGTGGGATCCTTTTTGGGCACTAACGTCGGTACTCCATTGCATCGTAAATTATCCCAGTTGGCAGTTTTCTTGTTCGTTGTTGCTGTCATTTTTGCTATTGTGGTGATGGGTACCCAAAAGTACAAGGTCAATAAACAGGTTGCCATCTACGCAATTTGTGTTGCTGTTTCTATGATTCCTTCTTCCTTGGTGGTTGTGTTGACAATTACTATGTCAGCTGGTGCCAAAGTTATGGCCACAAGAAACGTTATTGTTCGTAAGTTAGACTCTCTAGAGGCGTTGGGAGCTGTTAATGATATTTGTTCCGATAAGACTGGTACTTTGACTCAGGGAAAGATGATTGCCAAGCAAGTTTGGATTCCCAACTTTGGTACCTTGAACGTTCAAAACTCAAATGAACCTTTCAATCCAACCGTTGGCGACATCCACTTGATTCCTAAGTTTTCTCCCTACCAGTACAAGCATGATGACGAAGAAGACGTTGGTATCATTTCAGATTTCAAATCCAGATACGATTCCGGCAGTTTATCTCCATTGAATGTGTCACTATTCGATCAATGGTTATACACTGCTACTCTTGCAAACATCGCAACTGTATTTCAAGATCCCGAGACACACGACTGGAAGGCCCATGGTGATCCTACAGAAATTGCCATCCAGGTGTTTGCTACCAGAATGGATTTGCCAAGACACGTTCTTACTGCTGAAGATAATGATAATGAGGGCGTCAACGATGATATGAGCTACCAACATCTTGCTGAATTCCCATTTGATTCTGCTGTAAAGAGGATGTCTGCAGTCTATAAAAACATGGAGGAACCTGAAAAGCCAGTGTATGAAATATTTACCAAAGGTGCCTTTGAAAGGGTGTTGACTTGCTGTGACAGATGGTACATCAATGCCGAAGGACAGACTGGGCCATTGACTGAGGAGGACCTTGACACGATCCAAAAAAACGTTGACACACTGTCCAGCGAAGGTCTTAGAGTGCTAGCATTTGCGAAGAAATCCTTTACAGAATCCGAGTTCGAGGACAACAAGGACAAGGTATTGAAAGACCGTGCATTCGTCGAGGACAAATTGATTTTCTTGGGGTTGATCGGTATCTATGATCCACCCAGACCAGAATCTTACGCAGCTGTTAAGAAATGTCACCAAGCTGGTATCAATGTTCACATGTTAACGGGTGACTTTCCAGGTACTGCTAAATCCATCGCTCAAGAAGTCGGAATCTTGCCACATAATTTGTATCACTATCCAAAGGAGGTCGTCAACTTCATGGTTATGGCTGCTTCCGATTTCGATGCCTTGAGTGATAACGAAATAGACGAACTACCTGTGCTTCCCTTGGTCATTGCCCGTTGTGCTCCTCAAACCAAAGTGCGTATGATTGAAGCATTGCATCGTAGAAACAAGTTCTGTGCAATGACAGGTGATGGTGTGAACGATTCTCCCTCTTTGAAGATTGCTAACGTCGGTATCGCAATGGGTATAAACGGTTCTGATGTTGCCAAGGATGCCGCTGACATTGTGTTGAGTGACGACAACTTCGCCTCGATTTTGAACGCTGTGGAAGAAGGCAGAAGAATGAGTGATAACATCCAGAAGTTTGTGTTACAGTTGCTGGCCGAAAACGTCGCCCAAGCGTTGTACTTGATGGTTGGTCTATGTTTCATCGACAATGACGGATTTTCGGTGTTCCCATTATCTCCGGTTGAAGTGTTGTGGATCATTGTCGTGACGTCGTGTTTCCCCGCTATGGGTCTAGGTTTGGAGAAAGCCAGTATCGACGTGATGGAAAAGCCTCCTAAGGATGCCAAGGCTGTGGTTTTCACTTGGGAGGTCATTATCGACATGTTGGTGTACGGTGTGATCATGGCTGCATGCTGTATGGGCTGTTTCGTCACTGTCCTCTACGGCACAGGAGACGGAAACCTCGGCCAGAACTGTAACGACGATTTAGGCGACACGTGCCACCTTGTCTTCAAGGGCCGTGCTGCTGCTTTTGCCACCATGACATGGTGCGCCTTGATTCTAGCTTGGGAAGTCGTGGACATGAGAAGGTCTTTCTTCATGATGAACCCGGAGTCCGAGACTCCGTACACCCAGGTCTTCAAAGACATCTGGTCGAACCAGTTCTTGTTCTGGTCTATCGTCGGAGGCTTCTGTTCGGTGTTCCCCGTGATCTACATCCCCGTGATCAACGACAAGGTCTTCTTGCACTACGACATATCGTACCAGTGGGGTTTCGCCTTTTTGTACAGCGGTGTGTTCTGGGGTGGCGCAGAACTGTACAAATTCTGCAAGAGAAGGTACTACGGGAACAAGGACAGAGTCGACAACCCCGAGAACGACTTGGAGAAGCGCACTGTACACGACCCATTCGAGCAGTACACTACGTCCTTCTCAAGGATGAACACCTTTCTCAACGACGAGAAGGCAGCATAGCCTGCCCCACTAATCTATCCGTATGTTAACCTTATACACTACGTAATCGTTACTTTTTAACATGCACGTGACATTCACAGTCACGTGACAGTTACGAACTCCCATCTCTTCTGTTTTTCGTCCTCTGTTCCCCGTGCAGCGAGTGTGGTCGGCGATACGCCCTGCTCACAGAACAACCAGGATCCTCAACAGAGCAGCTGACAGGAGACAAGCCGCGGCTTGTCTCCTGTCAGCTGCAACTGCTAGTCTACAGAGTGGCCCCTGTCCTTACACACGCCTCAACGCCTCGCTGCTCGGCGCTTCACTTCTCAGCGCCTCATAGGCCCCTTGTATTCTCTTTTAACCGAGCTATAAAAACAAGAAAAAAGAACTCAACTACACTACGTGCACCCACTAAGGCTTGACGCCCAGATTACTAGCCTGCACCCGCAGTTAACGGCACCGCGTATCTCCTGCACAGGCACCGCACTTCTGGCTCTAAACACCGTTCATACCTCGCTCACACTACCCGCTAACGCTGCAAGCTCATACCGCCGAGTATCGCTCTGTTAGCACTTCGGCTCATTGTATCTAAGCTTGTTTGCTCGTTTTTGCCCCTGAACCGTGTTGTTATTAACTCAGGTTTTTACCCGCTCAAGAGGTCACGCTCGGCGGGAAGTTTGGGTTTTCGGGCAAAATTTCAAATTAGCCGCTAAAATAGATAAAAAGGGGTCATAAAAACACACAGCCGCTGAACCCAAATTCTCTGAGAAAGCGGGGGAAGCGAGCAAGAGACGAGTGGGCAACCAGTGGGCACTCAACTGATCACGTGGAAGTATTCAGGGAATCAGGAAAGCGGGGCAAACACGGACATTCAAGAACCGCGTTTTTGGAGACATAGAGACATACTGAAACGGGGAAAATTTTTGATCCCATGACACGCCGCGGATCTGAGCAGGGTTACCCTGGCGAAGACGCTTTTTCTCAACAGCGGCGGTTAACCGCCCAGGAGAAAACCCGGAAACAAGAAAAGGAGATTACCGATAGCGATACGCTGAAGGCGGGAAACAACAAGACAGATGATGGTCGCGATAGTGGGGTACCGTTCCCGCCTAGACTGAACCCGCTGATCCATCTGGCGATGTCCCCTACTGTAGCGCCGAATAATACGCCTGTAGAAGGCGTTGAGTATCAGCAGGACTCGCGGGCAGAAGTGGGTGGTTCTACGGCAGAGAAGGCTGGTGACGGTGTGAATGGAGATATTGATCACGTGACGCCACAGCCGCAGCAGTTACACAGCAGTACGCGGACTCCGCCCGCGTACGAGCTGCAGGAGCCCACGGGTCAGGCGGCAGTACGGCAGGAGCACGATACTGCTGACAAGGCGTCGTCCGAGGACTCGAACTCGCCCAGAGGCGCGACTTCGACTTCGGCGACGGGCGCGGGATCCGGTGACGAATCGGAAACGCACGATTTGCACGCAGCTGGAAGCACCATGACTCCGAAAAGGCTGCATTTCGACTCCTCAAGTGAAAAGATAGACCCTGGTGCTGGCATCTCCTCTATTTCTACGCAAAAGATCAACATAACGTCGTTACTAAACTCGAGGTCCACCGCAGAGTCCATTTCGCCGCCTCCTCCGACTGCAGACGACGAGTACACGATGCATTTCCCCTCATCGGCGGCATCGAAAAGCCAGTCTCAGGGATCGACGTCCTTTTTACAGCCGAAATATCCTCAACAACGTCCGCAGAGCGACAATGGTGTCAATCGAGTCATATCGCCGAACTTTTTGTTCGAGAACGATGAACAAAACGTCATGTTCCAAAACGGTGGCAGCTCATCAGATGGCACAGGAAACAATGCTGCAAACAACGGCAATCCTGCCAATGTCATGTATAAACCAAAATACTTCAACACGAAGTTCGATGAGTTGAGAAACAGAGTTCTCTTGGGATCTTCGGGCAACAAGTATCCTCACAGCAACGGTAATGCAAACCCCAATTCAAGCGGACAGGATTCCAATGTGGACGCAGAAGCCGCTGCAATCATCTCCCAGATGAGATCTTCTCCGCTACCCTCGTTTAATGAACAATTTGGTAGTGCAAACAACGGCGATAGCAGGCCGAGTTCGTCTTTATCGAACAACTCTGTTCATGGTCCTCATTTTTCTAAGAGAAACTTTCATAAGCCTGTCATCAAAGTGAACAACAGACCGTTTTCCCATCAAAAAAATGACCATGCTATTATAGAAGATGACGAGAGTGATGACGACTACGAAGGGAACGATTCCGGTTCCCTGGACACCGTGGCGTGGAACAAAAATGGCAAAAGACGGTTATCAAGAAGAAAATCGGGACCACCAGAATATAGGTCTCAGTTCATGGACATCAAGCAAGAAAAGGACTATCATACCGATGGATCTTTCACAGAAAATTTGGATGACAGTTGCTGTCACGTGAAACGATCAAGGTCATCGTCTCTCTCCATTGAACCCACAGGACTACTATCACCAAATTCAAAACGGGCCAAGCAGCTGAAATTCAAAGAATCCAATTACAATAACGATCTTTCTAATGAACAGATGGTCAAATCCAGTGGACAGATCAAGAAAAGAAATGCCACTGGTGCCCGTTCAAGGACTGGTTGCTGGATCTGTCGGCTCCGTAAGAAAAAATGTACTGAAGAGAAGCCCCAGTGTCAAAACTGTGTCAGGTTGAACCTTGAATGCTTTTACGACATTGTGAAACCTGATTTTATCTCAGATCCTGTTAAGAAAGCAGCAAAACTTGAAGAGATCAAGAAGAAGACTAAGGAAGCCAAGAGGCAAGCAATGAAGAAGAAAACATGGCTTTGATCAGCTGCGCGTATTCCCAAATTTCCTTCTTGAAAAAGTCAACAGTTTATCAAAACATTGGAGCTGTTTATCTTCACAAGCGTTTGTATCTATACAATGCATATTACCTAGGGACTTTAATTCATTTTTACGACACATCTAGAGCATATTGGCCCTTGCATGCAATCAGCAAGCCAACGAATCAATTCTAAAACAACTTCAAACGGCTTGATTATGGCCATTGCCATCAAAGGAAAGTAAAAAGCATTGAATGGGCAAAGTAAAAACATCAATTGTTTGCTAGCGCTTGCAAAGACAGGCTCCAGCAGAATAGAATATAAAGAACATACTTAATATAGGCACATTTAGAATGCGCAAAGACAGTAGAGGAAGAATAAAGGAAAGAAAAGAAAGGACTTAGAAAGTGGGAAAAGAAGGTAATCCAACAGCACGAAGCTAGGTCTTTAATAGTCTTGTTGAGAAAGGCATTTGCAGTGTAAAAAGTAGCATAATGCTTCCTTTTGTGATCTGATTAAGATATAATTGTGATGTCCTTGCATATTAAATCTGTTCTTCATCGAGATCTATTAGGAATAAAAGAAGAAGTTAAACTGGTCATCAACGTTCTGGGTCATAGATGGCAAACGATCTGTTTCCAAAGATGTGCTATTGTTAGGGAAGAATTGAGAATCTCTTCTTGCACTGTTTGGAAAGTGTTGTTGATCATCAGCGCTCTTGCCGTTACTAAACTGATCAGGGAATGAGTTGAACGGGTTGTGAAATTGCGCGTATTGGGAGCCCATATATGTGCGTTGTTGAGCTTGCTCGTACAAGCCCGCTGATCGGCTAACATGAGACGACATTACAAAATTATCCCTAGCGAAGATGCTAATTTGAGATTCGTGGGATGGATTTTGCAAGTAGTTGTTGAATGTGGACAGATTTTGTACGTTCAGTTTCGACACCTCTGGCAGTTCGTTACTGTTTTCTCTAGATCCAACGGAGCTATTTCTTGTATTGGCAGTTGATAATGGTATTGAAGAAGACGAATTCTGAACTGGCATGGATGTGAAAGGAGAAGTCATGGACCCGTTGCTGTTATTAGTGCTGTTTCCATTACTCTGCATTTCAGTTCTATTGTACAGATTAAGAGACCTTTCAGTATCATGGCGTTCGATGGTAGTAGAAACACTTAGAGAAGGTGCTGAATTGAAATTTAATGGTGCAGAAGGAATGGAAGACCCACTATAACTCCAGACGTTATTTGGGAAAGCACTCTCCTTTGCCTCTTCGTTGAATTGAGTGAGAGGAGTTGAAGCGTCCACGTTGCTTCCCGAAGATGCTAAGCTGTTTTCCCTGGAAGTGAAGGCCATACTGATCGAATTCTTTTGAGAATACGATTTTCCGCCTGTGTTACTTTCTGCAGCAAGAGTCTTTGCAACTGGTTCCGACCTATTGATGTTAGGTAAGGAGTTAGCCTTGCCTCTCTTTGTAGCAGAATATGTAAACCTTTTCTTCTCGGGATCGAGCTTGAATCCACAAGAATTCTTTTCTAAGAACCTTTTGTTCGAGAAAATGATAACTTGAACCCTTGCTTCATGCTCTTCTTTAGCACTAAGCTTTGTCTTGCATTTACCAACCAATCTATCTGGTAAATTATCCATGGACAGCATCTTCACATCATTGAAGTCTGATAACGTAAACTTCATTGGACTGAAGTCTTTTAACATTATATCCTCTTCATAAAAGTAGTCTCTCGTGGGCCTGTGTAAATTGTCCAAATCGATAGAATATGAGTTACTCGCCAATAGTTCATTAGTCAAATTCGTAATGGACTGGCAGAATGGAGTGTATCTGTGTGCAAATTTGAGAACATTTTTATGAGATTTGATCCAGCACATCATGATTCTTACCATTGCCAAGTATTGGAACATTTCCACGTTTTTGAACTCCTTCATGATGACTTTATCGATCAGATGGGAGAAGAACTTGAATATGAATTCCAGGAATCTACTTTCCGATTGTAACACGCTAGATGTCATCGCAGCAGAGTTGTTATTGTTAGCGGATCCGTTTCCGTTAGTTGCAGTCTTGTCAACGAACGTCGAATCAGTAGGAGACGACGAAGGCGACGAAGGGAAGTTAGTTTCCGATAAAGATCCATTAATGATCTGGTGCATATGGAAACTTCCTATGAGTAAGATCAGATCCTGGAAGATCATCGAGATGTTCTTGATGTATCTTATTTCGATCTTATCAAAGAGTAAAGTTTGGAAATGTTTTAAACGATCCGAATGTCTATTAGATTTCCAAGTTTGAGGGAAGATGTACGAGCCTATCAACGGGAGGATGTAAAACTCCATAATTTCCATGTTGATGATCCGCTTCTTGATAGTTTCTTGCACTTTCAAGTCATCCAGCGAGTTCAGAAGTTTTTTAAACAACGACCCATTGGCGTCACCCAACAAATTCTTGAAGTTGGGAACTCCTGCATCGCTTGGGACCCTGGCCAACGCACTTCTCACGAACTGGTACGCGGCGTTACCGAAATTCTTGGTGTGCGTGAAACATATCCCTCTTTGTAGGTACGTTTCGCATACCGAGGGCACGATAGAAGACGCCATGTCCAAATATCTCAACGGTTTGGCGAAATCCTGCGGCTGGTACCTGTCGGACAGGTGTTCCATGATGATCTTGTACCTCTGGCAGCAGCCAATGTACAGCAAGCACCTTTGCAGCGCCATAACGCATTCCACCGAAAAGGGATCCTCCGGTCTCAGTGCCAAGGCACGGTCCTCGTTCGAACGTTTCGCAGAAACGTTTAGCTTGGATCTAGTATCCGAGGGCACCAGCGCACTTAGATTATGGTGTTGAAATATGAGTTCCAGCGTCGAGTAGTAAAGTTTGTGGATCTGCGGGAACAGTTTCTGCAGCACTGCATTCAGCTGCCTGTGGCCCGCATAGTTTGGCCGTGCGCCCTCTGTGACGTTCCTGTTCTTCCAGTTCTGGAAATGCTTGAAAACCGGATAATGCACATGTTTCCACGTCAGATCCAGCACCTCATGCGCAGCAGTACGCTGCCCCTCATCGCATTGAGTCTCCGCCGCCTGGGCAGCCCCCAGCTGAGCCGGAGGCTCAGCCAGCCTCTGCTGCAGAATCTGCGTCACCTTCGAATGGATCATCTGCAAGCTGCCCTTCACCACCGTATCGTCCCTGAAACAGTCCGTTTCCAGCACAGCCTGCAGGCTGTGCTGGAAACCCACGAACAGCTCTGCAAACTCTGGCATCCAAATGTCCCAGCAGCGAACGAACGCTTAGCCTATTCTGCTTTCCTTCAGCCCTGCGGTCTGTGCTTCTCACACTCCTGGCAACTTGTTAGACACAAAAAATTTGTTTCTATCTCGGGACTCACACCAATTGTCACCTGCCAGTCTCCGATCTCTCCAAATCACCACTTCGACCTTCTCTGCTTCTATTTCGAATCTACCGTCAATCACATATCTTCTCTTGATTCCAATTCCAAGCCAATTCCGTTATATATCTGCTCGAATGGTCAAAAGGCCTGCAATTCCATCAAAAAAGCGTCGAAAACGGCTCGAGCGTATAGATCAAGATCGACGAAAAAGAGCACGCTTACGCTGCGAAGCGACGGTTACTGCTGATGGCAGCCCCATGGCAGCCTCATTGTGGCGTGCAGCAAGCCGCTGGAAGCCTGCTTGCAGCAGGCTTCCAACGGCCGATCAGCTGACGTCCGGCATGTCCATTGCACGATGCATGCAGTAAATCGCAAATCGCAAATAAGACCCTGTCGTTGCAACGCGGTTCGTTCGCCCAAGCGACGTGGGCCAAGACGGACTCCACTGCGCCGCCGCCGCTTGTCAGGGTCTCGGGTGGCCTAGCGGGGGCCCACTATACAGTTTGCTCCACGGAGCTCGTAGTCACGTGATCCCGTCCTCGTCGACGCTGATGACGTCAATGATCCGGGTAACTATCGAGGACCTCCACTCGCGGTTAGACGTCGCGACGTTTCAACGCATCAGTTTCAGCACGCGACGTTTCAGGATGAAACAGACGGTTCGCATCGTGTACTCTGCGTCGCATACAGCCTGGTTGTCCAAATTTGGCAGGTATCTCGATTGGCGTTTGTTGCACGTGACTTGGACGAGGTTCCCCACACATTCTCTGCTCGAAGGGTCATTTCACGTGACCTGTCCGGACTTTTCTCCTTGTCGATGGCTGAAGCACAGTTCGTCTCCTGTGCTCAGTCTGCAAAAGACTTCGAGTGTCCACTGAGTTTCGAAGAGAGGTCATGTGGTATGGCAATTTTAGGTTGTACTCTAATCGCACTGCATATATATTGGAAGTACAATGCGTAAGCTCGAGGCTAGTCTGATCAGTGGCACTGGCAGCCGGCTGAGAGCAGCGCAGGGCGCTTTGTTAGCTATCTATTCAAGGTTTACTTAATGCACACGGCGCCATAGTGTAGGCCTGTGAAATTAACATGAAAAGTACACTTCGTGTACTATTCACTCTTCGTGTATAGCGTACAGCGTTTGGCCCTATTGTGTGTAAAGACTGAGCCGAGTAGCCTTGCTCTGATTACGTTGTCAGTGAGTAATCGTGCCTGACTCAGATTCCACGATGTGGTTATGTCAAATGTGGGTCTAAGACTGAGTTCTGCCAAAACCTTGGCTTTTTTTCAGGCTCTTCAAACGTATGGCATTTACAAGGCCAGAGACATTACAATCAAAATGGCAAGGACACAGAAAGGCGAGATTGTTTATAAATACCAGAACGCAGGAAGCTGCATGAGGCTTGCCAGAAATAGGATGGCGGACTTGACCGCCAGTACAATGTATAACAGATGTTGGTAGACTAAACAGGTGCACTGGCAAGACTAGAGATTTCGCACTAAGCAGGAATCTGTTATTATTTTCGTTTCTGGGTTTCAACAACCTTCGAGTTTTTCGTCATTTGCATCTGTGAGACATCGCTAAAGTGTGGACTATATTAGCACAGAGTTTAGATTAGCCTTTATAGAGAAAGGAAGAGGTGTGATTGAGGATTTTAGTTTGTGCTTCCTTTTTGGCTTTTTGATTGGGATACGCGAGATAGAGTCCTAGAGTTGGGCATTGAGCGCTTGACGTTGTAATATTGGTTTGATTTTTCTTCGAGTTTAGTCATCGGGAAGGGCACCTTAATTTTGAAGAGCTACATGAACAAGTTGGTAATAGACCCGAAACTGCAAGCCCTGATGGATCAGGATTTTGTATACGACTCGGATGAGAACATCGGTCTGGTGGAGAAAGCAGGCGGTCCATTCGACCACGACCACCTCCTGCAGGATTTCGACATCTCGCGAAACAAGAGCGGCGGCGTCTCTGGGGCATCGTCGCCTTTTACCGAAGTCCATGGTCACGTGACCGGGTCCACAGCCGCATCGTCCACTCACATGGACTCTCACACGGCAGGAGCTGCGGTCCACGGCGTTGGAAGTAGCGCAGAAACAGCCGAGGACGTTGCGGACCGAGATAGCAGCGTTCATGCCACTGGTATTCTGGGGCATGGAACGGATGCGACAAGACTGGGACCGGATCCCGATGAACGGTACTTAAGCAACGAGAGTTCGTTCCACTACACGAGTCAGTTTCAGGCCAGGATTCATGCGGACAAGTTCGACTTTTATCAGGGTCCAAAAGAGCACTTCAGAGGTGCTGTGGACAAGTCCTTGAGTCTTACCAGGTATGAACATGACAACACCGACAGCATGCAACCAAAAAACAACCAGGGAAGAAACGACTCGGGGCGTGCCGATGGACACTATTCGGATAAGCCATCGTTGGAAAATGGAAACTCACGGTATAGTCACGAAAACCGTTCTAGTAACGTTTTAGAGAGCAAGCACGATAGAGGGGACGATGACGAGAACTATGGTAGTGAGGATTATGACTCTGCGGCCAGCGATGTTTCTGGCGAGTACGAGACTCAGTTGCAGGATCTGCTCCAAAGAGTGACAAAGTTCAAGAGCGAGTTCCATCAGCTGATAACCAAGCTCGATGAGGCCTCTTTGGAGTCTGCCAGGGCCAGAGTCCACTACCTGAACGACATCAGCATTCGAGAAAACATGTTCATGTCCACCACGACGAACCTGCTTCTAGACACCGTCGCAAGACTTTTACCACGCAAGAATGCGTCATCCATCTCCAACAACCATGTCACAAACGACAAAGAGTCTCAATCTAGCAAAGAAGCGGCTGGGCTGTTGCATTCTATGCAGTCGGACAACAATACGCATCACCAAACCAAAAAACCGGACCAACAGAACACTGCGCTTCTGAACACATTATACAATGCATCTTTAGAGAACGATCCATGCTCTAAGCTACCAAACTTTGGTGTAATATTAATCAAGTCGCCCACAAACGTTGAACAACTGTGGAACGAATATACTAAACTACCTTCGGATTCAAACATGAAAGCCCTGCTGAAACTGATGCTTCAACAGCAGAGTAAAGATACCATCAAGAAATCAGACATTGCTCTGATGAAACAAAGACAGACCACCATACAGGACCTAGAAAGAAAGTACGGATCTTCCTGGAGAAACAACGATAAGAACTTTTCCAGGCAAATCAACCGTAGAAAGAAAATCTGGGGCTGTATCGAACAAGGCTTGAAAGATGGACTGTCATTAAGAGTTTGTTTCCGAATTCTGGACAAGTACGTTGAAGACAGGAATAAAGGCCTGTCTTGGTACTACAACGGTGTACCTTTCAAATTGATCGACCTTGCTTCAACGTATGGTGACGATTAAGTATATATTCCAGATCTGTATATCACACTAAAAGATAGGCAAAATATCGCCACATCCAACCCAGACCTATCTCAAGCCTAAATTATCCATGCAATCAACAACAAAGTGCCTTCGGGCCTTGTCACCGGTGTTTCTTCCCTGTTGTAGCTTGTCGAAAAGATTCCAACTCTAGAAACTCTTATATGCCGTAAAGCAGCTCGAAAATCCAATCTAATAAAACTGACATCTGTCATACGACAGTTATTGATCAACGCTACACAAACATTTTCTCATCGAGATACTGCTATAGAGGAGAAGCCTGATAGGCATCCAGCATACAGAATATATACCAGATAATGGACCAATTGGTCTGTCTCATTGTCGGTGAAACTCCGAGCACCCAGCTTTTGTCCTGGAGACTCAGTCTTTCAAACTGTTTTATTATTCTAGTCTCAAGTTCTTTGTCGAGCGATGGCTTGATATCATGGAAGTCTACGAAGCTCGGATCCAATTTTTATAAGCCCAATGTGACGTGTAAGAACTTGGACTTGTTGAAGAGGACTTTGAATGTTCGAAAAGTTGATATTATAATTATTTCGAGCCAGTCTGTTACACAGTATACCAATCAACTAAAATTGTTGGGCACTTTTGTGCACGATGAAGTGGTTATTATCATTGATGGTAACTTTGGCGTCGAGCTAGAGCTATACAGTCTTCTCAAATTTCCAAAAGTTGTTACTTTAAGTGTGTTGGTGGATGCCGAGGTTAGACGACTTTCAGTAGGGTCCTATCTGTTGATCAATGACTCCAACTCTTTCACATTCGGAGTATCCTATGGCAGCAGCTCGCGAGATAAGGTGTTAGTTGACAATATCGAGCAAGTCACACAATATTTACAAAAGGAAGAATCCAGTTTCAAGTCGATGCTTCAATTATTGGAGAGAACAAACGTCGGGTCCATTGTTGTAATTCCTCCCAAGACCGAAAAATTTGGGCTATTGATCTGGGAAGGGTTGATTCCTAGAATCTCATTAAATATGCTCTCGATTGTATTTGAGCAAGTGAGTTACGATGAGTTGTTGAAAAGTGAGTCCAATACTAAAGTTTTCAGACATCTTGTAAGAGAGTTACTTGAAATCTGTTACAAGCAGACAAATGGTAAAGTACCCGAGTGTTATGCGTCAAATAACGACAGAAACATTCCAGATTATAATGCTGTTTCTCTAAAGCTCAAACAAAAACAGAAAGAGTTGGAAAAGTTTGCTAAAAGTGAGTACCCTGAGTACTTAACGCTAAACTATGAAGCGTACTGCTTCTACCACAGAATTGAGTTTCCGAGTGCATTGATGTTCCAGCAATGTATTGACATTGCGGAAAAATACCACTGTAACAACAGTAACTTGACCTTCTTGTCAGGTTTCTACGCGAGACTATTAAACCTTAGCGGAATTCAAATGGGAAACGACACAAACGGTTTGAAGACTCCAAACCTTTTGTGGGGCAAAAAGAACCTATTAAATGTGAATAAAGAGATGACAGATGTACGAACCTTCCTCAAAGGAAAGAAGAAACCTAAGAAAACGAAGACTGTGGTTCCTAGAAAATCAAATAAGATCACTGGTACCTCAACTTTACACGGATACAAATCGCCTGAGCTTCAGTTACCGAAAGATATACAAGAAATGTACCTTGGGTGCGATTCGATGAATTTCTCTACGCCAGTATCTCCAAAGGACTTAGATATGGAATTTGTTTCTACCTCGGAGGAGGTACTACCTGACTCCTCTTACGAAATTGAATCAGAAGACTCAGACTCTAATGGATCGTTCAGAGACAATTTCAGAACCAGCAAAAGCCTAGTGAGAGTAACTAGCAGATCGAATCTGCCAGAGGATGACAATCTCGATGACAGTATTTCGTTGCCGTTATTCAAGGGTTTTAAAAATGCGGCACAAAGGCCAATGACCACTGGCAGATTAGAAATGACAGACTTGGAGTGGCAGCTACGTAACGGATATTCTCAACTCCCGAAACAGTTGATCTTGGCGTCTGAAGAGGAGATTGCCAGTAATGGTTCGATTCGACAGCACTCTGTCGTAGGACAGTACTGGAAACTAATTAAACAACAGCATATCAATAACGGCCAGCTTGTCAGGCCAATGGCCAGTCAAGAAGACGTCTTACGGTTCCATTGTGATACTTTAAAAAAAGCTCAAGTGCATCTTTCAACCACTACCAACAGGTATGGAGATCTTGACTTCAGTGACAATGTGCATCGAAATGCAAAACAGAGAAGGGGAACGCTGTATAAACTGATAGCTGAAAGATAAGCTAATGATACTGTGACACAATTATGTATCTCACTTTATAAAGTAATACTGAGTATTTGGATTCGTCGCATGAAGTTTGATTTTATAAGTCTTCATATAGATCTTCATCAAGTCTTGCAGCAGGGTTTGATTCAATAAAGCTCAAAGAAACTTTGTGACCTAACAGTTCTCTGATGTTTTGCACTCTGTACTTGATCATTGTAGGTCTCTCAAGAGACAGTCCCCAACCGATGACTCTGAGATCTTCAGGAAGCCCCATTGACCGCAACATTTCAGGTCTAAACATACCAGAGTTACCAATTTCCACCCAGCTCTTTAGACCCTCGTGCCAAGAGTATATCTCCATAGAAGGTTCAGTGTATGGGTTATAAGTTGATTTGAAACGAAGTCCAGTAACACCCATCTTGGCAAAGAAATCTTCCATAAATTGAATCAAATCACCTAAGGTCAGGTTGTAGTCAGCTAACACACCTTCCACTTGATGAAATTCTGCCAAGTGAGTTGCATCAACAGCTTCATTACGGAAGACACGATCTATCGAGAACAACCTAATTGGTCTAGGATCTTTCGCCAATTTATGCAGCATCGCTGCAGAAATGGCAGTCGAGTGAGTTCTTAAAACCATCTTCTGACACTCTTCTTCTTTCCAGTTGTATCTGTAACCAATTGAATCGTACTTACCATTTTCATGGACAGCTTTAACATTGGCAATGAATTCCTTGTCTTCTGGCAAGTCACTCTTTACCGGGTCCTTCAAATAAAATGTATCCTGCAAATCACGCGCTGGATGTTGTTGAGGAACATAAAGGGCGTCAAAATTCCAGAAGCCTGTATCAACATACTGATTGGCAGGCATTTCAGTGAAACCCATGGAGAAGAAGATTTGTCTAAATTCTTCTCTAATTTTGTTCAATGGATGCAGAGCACCTGACTGAGGATCGACACCTTCAGAGTTAAAGTTGAATTCTTTAAACTTCATATTCTTGTAAGATCCGGTACTTACCATCTCAGCAGTGATCTCTGTTTCCAGTTTAGCCAGCTCAGTAGAAAACTCCTTTCCCTTGACGACCTTGAAGGTAGTTTCTTTCCTTGGCGTTATTAACTTTCGTTTCTTCAATTCGGAAATATCCTTCGCACTGATACCAGCCAGGTCGTTCGCTTTGATCTTTTGCAATAATTGTTTTGTCTCATCCTTGACTTTTGTCACATCGCCGAGCTTTTCGTTGATAGTCAACTCGTTATCCGGGGTTTTGACAATCCAACCGTTCTTGAATGCTCTAGCTTGTCCCACCTTACCGTCGGCTCCCATATGAGTGGCAACATCTTTTATCTGCAACTTACCAAATTGCTCAATCAACTTCAAAAGTTTCACCTCGTGAGAGCCATTAGCAAGGATCTCTTCCGCTTCTTTGGTCAAAGTGTAGAAGATAGTGTCCTGCTTGGAAAAATCTACCTTTTCATGAGACTTTAATGAGTTCAAGTGCGATGCCATCGTCTGCGAGTCAATATCTGGGTAAACAGCGGACGTGGACTCAATTTCGCCAAGCTTATCAAGCTTCTGCAGGATATCAAGCTGAATGTCGGACATGATGGTTAGATCAAATGCAGGTCTATAAGTTTGTTTCACTCCACAGCTCTTTAAAGACGGCGCGCAGCACTATGCTTATAATGCAGATATCCCTGATGTCAGATCTATCTTCCAGTAGTATCACAACCTCCAATTGGCAGTCAGGCTCGACGTTAATCCTTCCAAATGTTCAACAAGAAATTCATCGATGAATGAGTCTATTTGATATTTGATACTAAGAACCAAATTTTTCAGTTGAAGCTTACTCGAGAGACTTCCGTATGTAATGATGTACATGCCGATGACTGAGAGCTATTGTTACATGAGGAGCACGAGCCGAGTGCTAGCCGCTGTTACCTGATTGCTATTTGCAGACAAGGCAGGTATTCGGCAGTAACTCTGCCCTATTGCAAAAGAGTTCCTTTACTTTCGTCCAGCGTAATCTGTCTCTTATTGAGCAGAGGGTTCGAGTCTGAGCAAAGATCTAGCCTCGTGCACGCTTCCAGCACAGTTTCCTTGAGTAAAAACCATTTCTTTTCGAGCTGAATGGCTTCTTTGTACTCTCGTTTCAGTTGTTCGTTCAGTTCTGTAAGCCATTGTTTCTCTTCCAGTAGGGCAGCCTCGTCCAGCGAAGAAAAATCGTCTTCCTGCAGTTCAGTTTCGTCCTTCTGCCACACTTTGATATAGTCCTCGTGCATCTGGTTGAGAGAGTTCTTGTATTGCACTACCTTCATTCGATTCAGCTCTTCGATTTCTTCACCCTGCGCAAGCTGGCCCGGAATGTGACGGATCACCTCGTAGTTGATCTTGAGAGAGTCATCAATAGCGACGATATGTCTCTTGTTGCCTGACTTTCTGTCATCACTGGCTGTGGTGCGTAGTCCGGTGGTCATATACCTGCGTATAGCCTTACTCGCCCATTCTAGTGGGGCGTTCTGCAATTCTTCAGTGGTCCTTTTCCTTTGAATGTCTTCTGCCATCACTGCCGGTCGAATTCAAATGTCGGAACTACTGCACTTCTGGTTTCTAGACCCAGTCTGTTACAGCTGGTTTCACTGAACGACTGTAGACGGTCCTTCTGTGATCATTGTAGGAAGCTTTACATTATGCCTTTGTTAAGTCTTGTCGGATTGTAGAATAACCAAAAATCACGTGATTTGTTTTTACTCTCATTATAGAGAAAAACCTGCAAAACGTTCAGACGCATCTCATCTCATCGCTACTGTGAACACAAGTTTGAAGCGTTATGAGCCGCGCAGAAAACTTCAAGAGACTTAAGCTGCGTGAACCTACTGCCAGATCAACTAAGTGAGCGGACCATGGACGAGCTAAGCGTGGAAGACCTGTTTGCCAACCTGAAGCAGACTGTCTCGGAAGAGAACAAGAACGTTGCAGACGCAAAGAGCAAGGCCAGCTCCGATGACTTGCAGGACGATAAAGTTTCGGTAGAGGACGACGACAGGACGGAGCAGTTTCACGCCATTGAGAAAAGCCTGAAAAGACTGCCCAAGCTGCAAACGGGGTTCGACCAGCTGGGATCAGAGGCCACAGACAAGAGCGGCAAGGTGACGAAAATCGACGATCCTATCTACATCCTGGAGTCCCGCAAGAAATCGGACAAGGTGCGGCCTCCGACGGCGACAGAAAAATGGTTCACGCTGCCGAAGCCCGAGATGACCGCAGAAATCAAGCGGGATCTGATGCTCATCAAGCACAGGGCCGCGCTGGACCCCAAGCGACACTACAAAAAAGAGAAATGGCAGACGCCGGAGCGGTTCAGCGTCGGTACCATTGTCGAGGGCCCTGCCGAGTTCCACAGCAGGATGAAGAACAAGGAGCGCAAGAACACGATGCTCGAGACCCTGATGCTGGACGACTCCACGAACAAGTACTTCAAGCGCAAGTACACCGAGGTGCAGCAGAAGAAGACCAGCGGCAAGAAGCAGCACTACAAGGCGGTCAAAGACCGCAGGCACAGGCTGTGAGCGCGCGTTGCAAGCCAGTGTGTAGAATAAACTATAGAACTAAGTATCTGATCACGTGCCTCAACTGATCACGTGACAACCCCTCTCCTCCCCTCTCCTCTCGATTCGCCTCTATAACACCGCCCACACTCTTCCCCTGTGAAGAAAAAACCGGCCCGTTCCCCAGCGTGGGTAGCACAACCCACACACCACATACATTCCTTATCAGTTACGCTCGAGCCCATTTTTTCCTCCCAAAATTCCGTGCTTACATAATCCGCCGTATCTCAAAGTTTGGACCTGTCCTTATCTCAAGACCTTCAGCACCGACTCTGCGACGCTCCCACGACGCTCCCCGATTGTTCGAGTCCCAACCGGTTGACTTCCCTCACAAGCCCGGCCCGCACAGCAAGCTCTGCCGCAGACCCTCCTGTTCGAACCGGTACCAGGCTTACCGTACGCGGTTGCGGACCGACGAGTCTCCAGCCGTCGCCTTGAGTCCCAGCCGGCGCCCAGAATCCCTTGCACAACTGATAGCAACCAAAATGTAAACAAAGAAACGCTTCTCGAGTCCACCGGGTAACCTCTTTATCAGTTAATCCGTCCACTACACCTAGCTCTTCGAATGTGACTCTTCCCATTACGTGTACTTCCTTGGCTAACACTCGAGCTTTAAGCTTGCACTGCGTTGACTAACGTCCCTTGCTCATGGTTACGAAGCCCGGTCGAGTAACCACAGTAGGAACAGTACTCTTAGATCGTAAAGCGTGCATTCTCTGGGCAGGATTCTCGATGAGTTTACTTGGAGTTCTGTATGGTCTATTACCATTGCTTTTTCCGGGGCAATACTGTTTGCGGCGAGTAGCTGGTTCGAAGCGTATTGGATTCTGATTCTGGTTGTCCCTGGTTGATGCTTTGCAGGCTATAACTGGTATAATATAAAGGAAAGTGTAGTTTAGGATCAGAGATGGGAGTCTGGATCGGAGAAGTCTAGGTAGATGAGTAGAGGAGTGTAGGTTGATTAGTAGATGAGTTTAGTAGAGGATTTTGGTAGAGGAGCGCCAATAGACACAAGTATAGGCAAAATGAGAGTAGAAGAGTACTCAGCGAAGCTGAGTGAGGCGATAGAGGACCCCAGCACTGAGGCGTTGTGGCAGATGTATTCGAAGGCAAAGGCGTCGCTGCCCTATCGCGAGAGAATGTCTAATTTGACATGGCGGATGATGGGCATGCGGCTGCAGAAACAGGTGGAATATGCGTACAGCGGTGGATACAAGAGCGGGCCTCTAGAGAGCGGGACGCAGGCTGTTACGGCGCAGGAGAATGGCAGCGAGGAGTTGAAGTTTGGCGGCGTGTCGTTCGGTTTGCACGACTGGAAAGCGTCGCCAGAGCTGCCCACGTCAGCGTCGGCCTCGGGACACTCGTACAACGAAGGACTGGATCCGACGCTGTCGTTCCTGGACGGGCTCACAGACCTCGAGCAGCAAAACTCGCAGAACGAGTCGTCGGTAGAGCCAGCCTCGATCGACGTGGACATGGACAGCGCGGAAAATTTCGACTACGTGAGCCATTTGAAGCGCTTGAACGGAAGCATCTCGGAAAGCATCAATCCGAAGACGTTGAACGCGGACGACTCGCTCAGCGTTTACTCGTCGTCTTTGAAAGAGCAGTCAAACTCGCTCATGAGCCAGCACGGCCACGGGCACGGCTTCCACGAGCACTACGGGTCGTTTTCCGACCATGACAAAAACGTCGGATTCATGTCGATGGATCTCGCGCACATCGCCGGCAGCGGGTGCGACTACAACATGGTAGAGCATCTGCAATCTGACCTGAGCTCTCAGCCGGACGACGCGATGGCAGTGGATAGCGCAAATAACTCTGTCTCTTCGCCAGCGGTGGTTAGTGACGACCTTTCCGTGTATCAGAAGCACTCCGATAACGATTTGCACGGCAGCTCGGTGTCCCTGTCCAAGGACCTGAGTCACAGCGCAAGGACTGGCTCCTTTTTCGATGATTCTGACGTGACGAACTCGTTCACCAGCGGGTCTAGTATCTCGACGCTGAAGAATCCCGATCTCGACGCTGCGAAGCCCGCCCTGCATTCGACAACCTCGACCACTTCTTTGAAGGATATGTATCACCAACAGCAGCAAGCGCAGAGGCGTCCCTCGACAGCAGTCTCCTCGGTCAATCCCATCTCCATCAGAAAACCTGTACTATCGAGAAACAACAGCTCTTTTGGGTCGTCCCTGCCAAACTCGTGGTCCGGTGGACCAGGAACGAACCCCTCTTCCCTGGTGTCTTCATCACAGGGGAACAGACGTGGTTCCATGGCAAACTCCATCAGAAAGAAACCAAGCAATAAGACCAGTTCCAGGAGATCGTCGGTATCGCTCAATCAACTGAATTCCGACGCAGGTGACAACGCGCTCAATGGTAATCCGGGATCTGACGCAACTGGAAAGCCCGAGATTCAGTGTTCGAATTGTGGAACTAAGACAACGCCTCTTTGGAGAAGAGATCCAGAAGGCAACCCGCTGTGCAATGCGTGTGGACTTTTCCTGAAGCTTCATGGAGTCGTGAGGCCTCTTTCCTTGAAGAAGGACGTGATCAAAAAGAGACAGAGGTCCTCGAACAAGGCAAAACAAACATCTTCACTGTTAACCAGTGGTCTAGCTCAAAATGCAAAGAACGACAGCGGTGCAGCTCCTAATAATACCAAGACTAATACTAATAATACCAACAGCACGTCAAATTTATCATCCGATATAAGATCACCAGAGAAGAAGAAAGCCGCCCCAAAGACCAAATCCGTCAAACCGTCAGCTCCGGCAAGTAGCTTACAGTTGCAGCGTCAAGAGAGTGCTTCTCCGGCGCTGCCGTCCAACCCTCTGTTCGATTTCCCAAGTTTGGCCAAAGTTGAAAGCTTCTCGAATGAATCCATGCACCATTACTCACAAGATCACAATAACCTCGAGGGATTCATGGATCATGACTACATCCAAAAACAATCGCAGCAGTCAATGAAGGCTAATAGACAGGCTGCTGGGTTTCATGAAGACGCCAAGGGTCTAGGACAGAAGCCAAACACAAAGACTACGCCAACTGGAGAGGTAACTAATTGGGAGTGGTTGACCTTGTCTTTGTGAATGCAGCTTCCAATCACTCTATTTAAATGACATTCCTGTCTCAATATCATACTAGACGTCTAGTATCGCTCTCGTTATACAATCAGGTCACTGGATGGCCTTAAGAGTGAATGAATACCTTTATACTTTTTAATAGCGTATTTAATAATGTTACTAGTTTTTTCACTCAGCTTCTATTACTGTAGAGATGTGCCACCAAAAACTGCACACTGCAGACGACCTACTAGCAATGATGCTTACGATTCATCAAATTCCTTGTCATAAATAGATTTCTAAACACGATTAGAAGTAAAGACATAAGCGCACACCGAAATAGAATCGTAGTCTCACTGCGAAATATACTCATAAATATTTACATGGACAAACATCAAAAGGCATAGGAAGCCATTTTATTACTTTTTACCGTTCTTCTTCTTTGAGCTCTTTGAAGATTTTTTGGATGCCGAGCCTTCGATGAACTGTAGTAGCTCTTCCACCGATTTGTTGGCGAGATTTGGTGCGTTGTCTTTGTTGGTCTTGTGGTTTTTGTCCGAAGAGCCGTTGATCGTTTGTTGCGAGCTCTTGACCTTTTTATCCTCCTGTTGCTTGGCAATGATTTCCTTGATGGTGTCGTACCATCTTTTAGCAGTAATAGTAGTTTCGTCGTTGAGGCCGAGCTCCTTGGCAAACACTTCTCTGGCCTTAACCACATGATCCAAAGCATGCTTCATGTCATCAGATGAGATGTATAGATTGGCAATTCTTGACTCGTTTTGACCGTATGGCAATGTCTCTTCATTCTTGGTAATTGTCAACAATAACTCGGACAACTTGTTCAACACCTTGATTTCCAATCTGGTATCAGAAACTTTAGCGGTGAGTTGGAACAAGAGATTGAAGATGTTCACCCTACCAGAATGAGCCTCAGGTTCTAGCAACTGTAACAGCTGTTGTATCTTCTTGATGATAATACTGCAATTAGTGAAAGAACCTTGCGCGAACTCCAAATAAGCAAGATTGGACAAGATACGCACAGTTTCAAAAGAATCCACCCCATAGCATCTCTCAGAAAGAAGCGAGGCTTTGTTGCACATAGTAATAGCAATCTCATAGTGCTCGAGTTTAGAGTATACGTTTGAGAGCAATAAGTAGGACGATACTAATGAAGGATGAACAAGTCCAAAGACGTCCTCCTTGAAAGCGATACTTTGACGCAATAAGTTGAGTGCTTCATTGACTTTCTTTGTGCGGTCCTCATTAGCTGCAATTTCTTCTTCGGTCTGTTCGGCAGGCTCTTCAGTAGCGCTGTTGTCAGTCGCGTCGTTCTGAGATTCCACCTTTTTTGATTCTGCTTCCTCCTGTTCTTGACTAACTTGACTCATCAAAGAAACACCTTGCATCCAAAGTTCCTCAGAAATTAAACTCTCGTATAGAGAACCCTTCACGATTGGCTTCAGAGAGATATCGTTGATAGAGAAAGTTTGTTCAGGATCGACTAACTTGTTTCTGACTTTCTTGTCTTGAGCTTGCTTCCATTCTTGATATTGTTGCTTGGTGAAGAAGTACTCTCTATTGATGAGTTGCACACCGAACTTTTGAGAGATTGCTCTGATCAAAGCAAATCTTGAAAACTTCTGTTCAACTGATGCAAGCCAGTCGTTTGGAAGTTCATAACGGAAACGGAGCTTTGCCTGTAATCTGACCTCCTGAATAAGCTCCTCTCTTGTAAATCTAGAGAACTTCAAGTCGTCACCGGCAAACATTGGATCGACTGGCTCCACAAATGCCTTCTCGTTGTAATCACTGCCAAACAACACGTTAAAGAAGAAGGCGACCAGGTGAACAACCAGCGCGTGAGATGACAACTCCTTACTTTGCTGTCTTAGAATATGCTTAATGGAACGAGCAATGATTTCCAATTCACAGACAGAGATCATACCGTCATACTGATCAACATCGACTGTGTACCCCTCATTCTTGACGGGCTTCTTCAAGTCTTCATCATTCAACTGAATTTTTTTCGTCAATTCCTCAGGAATCTCCTTCTTTTCTTTGATGTACTCGTTAATCTTGTCTTCTCTGTCTTTGACTAGCTTTTGTACTTTACTCATGTATTCAGATTCCCAAGATTCATATTCTTCGTTCTCCTTCTGGATCTTAGCCAAGTATTCAGATCTTTTTTGATTGTCATCAGAGAAACGGGACTTAATCAGTTCAATAGCTTTTCCTAGGTAACGCATGTTAATACCGTTGTTGTGGAACATGCTGGTCAAATGTTCACCATCGTATGGAAGGTTGGTGTTTCCTTTCAAGATGTCGTCTAGGAACATAGGCAAAACGGTTTCATTCAAGTAAGTAGACATATCAGCGACATTGTCATCTTCAACACCCTCCAGAACGTACGCATCGGGGTTGTAAGAGAACTTTGGGTCATCTGAGGCCTCTTCCAAAGACTTACCTGAAGCCTCGATCATCTCAGCTCTCCACTTTTCAATAAGTTCACGACGGATGAGGGTTTGTCTGTGAGGGTATCTGTCTTCAGTGATAGAATCAAAGTACTTCTTGGCGAACTCAACGTCCAAAGGATTAGTATTGGCAAGATCAAGCACGTAAGCCCTTTGATCGACACCGAAAAGACCCTTGGATCTGCTGGAGATTTTTAAATCGACTTCTTCAACCTTGTGGCTTCTCAAATAGAAACTTTTGGAGAATTCATCAACAGTTTCATGGAATGTTTCGTCATGCTTCAGTGTGGATGTAAGCTCGTCGTAGCCATAGTTGACGGAAATTAAAGTTTCCTTTGGATCTGCGACTTCAACGCCTTTTTCGTCTACAATAATATTGACCCCAACGGGTGTTAGTAAACCTGGTACAGGAGATTGAACAAGCAGACGTTGTCCTGCATATTCTACAACAGCTGTCAAACAATGGCGGACATTCTTTAGACCCAACCGGTTTAAATAATTGATGATTTGCATGTCTTGATTAGCAGCAGCATAAGCAGCTTCATCTCCTCCACTTTCTGCGTATGTTCCATTCACGTCTGCGACGAAAGAGAAAATCAACGACTTGTGGAAGTACACCGCTTTTTCCCCAGAAGTGGATGGATCAATTGGAGTCAATTCATTGTTAAAGATAGCCATTGCACCCTTGACGGCTTCTGTGTTGAATTCGTGCAGCAATCCAGCTGTGATCTTTTCATTCTTCAAACGGTCAAATGCCGTGTTGATTTCAAGGTCTTTTACGGCTTGGAATTCATCGCAGTAGTTTCTTTCATCATATTTTCTGTAATAATCTAGCTGGGTGCGCATGAAGTCGCTGCTATTCGTTGGAACCTGTGACACTAACCATGGCTTACTCAAGAAACAAGTTGCTGGTTTAACGTACTGCGCATTGTCTGCAGAGGAGAGTTTGCTCTTCAATGCATTGACATGCTGGTTAAACTTCTTTGAAACCTCACTCAAAAGCTCGATTAAGTTGAACTTTTGATCAAATTCAGTCTTTGGACTAGGATCGAACTTAATGGAGCTAGACTTATTGATGTGAAAGCCAGAGATCGAGCACGTTATGTGGAACGTTTCATTCTCAAGGGTTACAACCTGCAAGTATAGCAAATGGCCCTTAGACCTGAAGTAGGCAGGGACAGGGTTGTATGGCGAAAAATGTAAAGAACGTAGCACCGGAGAGATCAACGATTTTCCGGTCTTAATGTGATCAAGATCAAACTCAGCGTTCGCGTCTTCCAGAATCTCATTGCAAATCTTGACAAATTTGGTCTTTTCTTCGTCAGATATTTCATCAGTTGCCTTCTTGTTGAGTTCGAGGTTCATATCCTGGAACTGAGACCCGGACGAAATGGCATACTCAGAGATACTGTCTTCCAGTTCAGAAGAAAACCCTAGAACTTCTCTTAGCCCAAACACATGTTCCACCGCAGTAGTGAAAGTGTACGCTTTTGGCTTGAAATGGAGCGTCAAAGAAGAGCCATTGCCGGCAAGATCCGCCAACAGATCTTCGTCGCCAAGAACCCGGTGATTCTCGATCAAATCATATGAAGTGTAATTTCTTGTAGGTTCCTCGTATGACAGGTAGTTTCTGATCAAAGAAACATTGGATTGTTTGTTCAACTGGTACTTCAAGTCAGAGGCCTTAGACTTTCCGTTCCCAGGAACATTCTTCACAGTAACTTCAACAGTCTCTGTAGACATGATTGTAGTTGCTGTAAAACAATGACAGTTGTTTCTCACAGGAAAAGTGTCTATGCACAATTACCTGAAAGACAAACTAATGCAGCTGTCAATGTAACAATAACAATATCAAATCCAGAACTGCGGACAAGTCTATTCATCCATTCAATACTTTGTTCATATATAGCATAGTTTTGCCCAACTTTTTTTTCAGGCTCGAATGGCCATTTTTCGTCATCATCAAGAGGTCCGTCCTCGGATCAGTATTAATGGATCGGAAGGACCTATACGTGCCGCGTACTTGAGGATCTGTTAGTTTGGATTCTGGACTGCAGTACTTCAGGTGCTTTCAGGTTGGGCGGTATGATTCTACAGTTGGTAGGATTCATAGAAAGAGGAGGAAAGATGAAGCGCAAAAAAGTTACTCCGATACCGGGAGTCGAACCCGGGTCTCCACGGTGAAAGCGTGGTGTGATAGCCGTTACACTATATCGGATATTAAATTTAGATGAATGGAAATAGCTGTTTTTCGTAGTATAGTGTGATAGTGAGCCCACGGTACACCTGAGGCGACAGTTCCCGAAGCAGGGCACACGCCAGCGTTGCTTGGATGACTCGTCCGATTCAACATACAAGACTCGTCCGGTAGTGGAAAGTCTTCGCGTACGCATGATCGATGAATCAGGCCCCATTTTGGCTTTCCCCTGTTAAACAGTTCAATTGTAAAGGAACAGTGTCAGAAATTGAACTGTATAGGAACATTTGGTTGGAATAAAGGATCAGTAAAAGGCCAGCCGAGGGATCAGCAAGGTTCGTGCCGTGCCTTTCAGACCAAGTCTACGATTAGCTGGCCTGATTCATCTCTGAGGGAAACTCACGGACTCTTGGAAGAATATGAATGTGATTAAGACTGCGATTTGGGGACCCGATCCAAAGGAACAGCATCGAAAGCTCAAGTCCATATTGAGGAAGAATGACAGACAACTCACCAAATCTCTTAACGAGCTGACTACCTTGAAGGGGAAGACCGAAAACCTTATCAAACAGAGTGCTAGGCATAACGATGTGAAAACGGTCCGTTTGTACGCTAAAGAGCTGTACCACATCAACAAACAGTACACAAGAATGTACACATCCAAGGCCCAGCTGCAATCCGTGGGCATGAAGATAGAGGAAATGTTTCAGATGAACATGCTACAAAACAAGATGGCACAGAGTGCAGGGTTGATGAGAGAAATCAACTCTTTGGTAAGGCTTCCACAGTTACGAGCAACTATGATGGAATTAGAGAAAGAGTTGGTCAAGTCAGGAATCATCACTGAGATGATGGATGATGCTATGGAAACGTACGAGGACGGCGAAGAAGAGGAAGAGGTTGACGAGCAAGTAGACCAGATTGTGGCGCAATACACCAGCGAAAAGCTGAGCAAGGTTGAACAGACGCCGAAAGTTGATCTGGCTGAACCAGTGGCACCTTCGGAGGAAGCCGTACCTGAGTCAAATATCGATGATGAAGCTGACACCATGATCAAGGAAATGAAGGCGAAATTGAATGCTCTGCAAGGATAGTACAAAGTTCAGCAACATTATGTGTGCTCGGTACGGCCCTGGATCGTTCATTGTGTCGGTATACTAGTCTACTACACAATGGGGTGTACATATTATCACACGGATGCATTATATAAGTTGTAATCATTAATTGTTAAAGTAAATGCAGTATCTGGGAAGAGGAAGGGGTTTATGTTAACCAGCAATGGCTCATGTTTTCGACGGCGTAGAAGAGTTACTATCCTTGGTGAGGGCATGTTTCACCTGCTGTTTCAATTGCTCGTGTTTGAACTGTTCCATGAGCATTTGTTTGAGCTCCTGCTTGTTCTTGACCCATTCCTCTGCTTTCCCAAGCGTATTGTCGACAACATTCATGACATTTCCAACCATATCCAAAGCCTCTTGGGCCAAAAGTAACGCGCGCTTGTTGGACGAAACTTTCTTGGAATTAGGTTTCTCAAGATTTATCATCCATTTAGTCGGAAGCTTCAAAAGTGATTCTCGGACCTGAGATCTTGCTGGTTCCGGCAAAGAATTGCCTGTAAATTTGGACACAACGGTATAGACCTTCTTCAATGTGCCCACGACTTCCAATTGGATGGCATTAGCCATCGGATCGATCTCCAGGTTTTCTTCAGCACCCGTGGAATCGCTTCTCTGTGTAGACTCGGACTGTTTCTTGTCAGCCGATACGGACTGCATATTTGAAGATGCGTCATAAAACTGTTCCTCGTCATCTTCTTCTGCAACTGTTGCTTTTTCAAGCGTCGTACTACTGCGGGGGTTCTCTTTTGATGCTAATACAGGAAGCGAGCTTTTTAAAGGTTGTGGTGAGTGACGTCGTATCTGTTCCTTCTTCACCACGTCTTGTAGCGACATGACTCTCTGTGAAAGCTGCTTGTTGGCAAGTTTCAACAATCCGAGGCAAGTTATTAGCCGTTTTTTCGATTCAATTGACATGTTTAACTGGTACTCCTTTAGATTTTCCTTGATTCTGCGTCGCTTCGAACCGCGCATCCGGTGAGCGTTTGCAGAGTCAGAGCCCTGGACGGTAATCTGGTCTATATCCAAACCGTGAGACGATAAAATCTCGGCTTCATCCCGGTCCTCGTCAGACGCATCCTCCAGTTTTCTTTTCCCTGACAATCTCCACCTCCCTGAAGTCTTCTCGATCTTCTTCACCAGCTGGTCCGCCCTTCTGATGAGTTTCGGATGGTTTGTCCGCGTCTGTTCGTACAACTCTACTGCACTCTGCTTCATCTTGTCCAGCAACCTTTCACCTTTGTTACTGGCACCCTCTGCAGCGCTGTTGATGCTATTTGGCTTAAAACTGCCACCGTTTCGCAGTCTTCCTAGAGCTTCTACCGCTATCTCCTCAGAGGACCCAGCCATCTGCTTCAAGTCTTCTTCGGCCATCTGTAACACCTATGCGCTCTCTGAAACTTCTTTAATTCCTCTACAGCCAAATTCCGTTGCCTAAACTCTTTTTAAACAACTGCTCTGGGGTACAGACTTACGGGCGCCGTGACTTATTGATCGTTGTACGACTATTGAGTGTTTTGACTCTCTATTTTCACAAGTTTTCTTCTTCCTGTCTGCCTTGTTGATGTCCCATATGAATGTGAATGCACATGTAATGCTTTAAAGCAAAACGTGAAAGCTGTGCGTGCGAGTCACTGATCTCGAGATAAGATAGGTGTCCGCACAGTTCAAATGAATGTGATTTTCTGGTTCGGTTTGAGACCCTTATAGACCGCAGAAATAGGCAGATACGGGCTCTATAACATCTGAATCTTATGATACTCTTTGATGTCTTTCAAGGTTTATACTTGTTATAAGCTTTTGATGAAAAATCTTGATATTGAGCTATTACTGTATAGACATGGATACTCATCATGACTTTGAAGAAGCATTGGTGGTATTGCCCATGATTGGTGAGCGTCAACTAACTGTATTGAGTGCGACACCATGCAGAAAGGTGTGTTTTCTGGAATTTTGCGGCCATTGAGCCGGTACAGCTTGGGTCAGAGGTCATATGGCAGCTGGGATATATTGTGGAAACGGTACCAAGCACAGTCTAAACCGGGTTATGTACCGGCAAAGCTCGAGCTATTGACTGTTCCTAGTATCTCAGATGCTCAGATACGGTGTGGATTTGTAGGATCTCAGAGTTCTAGCGTGCTAGATACGCTTGTAATAGATGTCTATGGGGACCAGGGGTGGATCGAGCAGTTTTTACAAAGAGACAGAAGATCGAAGAGCCTGATACGGTACGGCCGGGAATTCCATGTGGATGGTGTCAGTGGGTTGGACGCTATCACCACTTTTTATTTGCCCAGTCCTTGGCTTCAGGAAGCAGGATGTGAGATCCTGGAGATTCCATCCGAAGAGTCAAAGAACAACGATAAATGCCATTTGTACGTTAGCGATACCCGGGAGAGTGCTCTTACGGAATCGATATGGCCCACTGTGCCGATAACTTCGAAATCTGGAGCGGGAGCCTCGATGGACTCCACGAAAGCGCCCTTGCATGGACTGGAGGTGGACGCAGAAACTGCACTAGATGTGATGCTGAAGTTCGTCTCTGACAAGTCAGTGGTAACCAGGTATCTAGAGGCCTTGGAGACAACTAACATTCTGAATCTGTCAAAGATGTTGAGCAGTAAACTGGCTAATAAAGAGCAGATATTTCATGATTTAGAGCGGTCTGTGTTCGGACAGATTAGCAGAAACGATGACACTGTAGAGAGATACGAAAAACTGGTGAGATCTAAACATCACGTCAATGAAACTATCGAAAAATGGTCAAGAGCTGCACATCAGGAACTACAGACGGAGATAGAACCCTTGTTGGCTTCTTTCGCTTCCCAACAGCTTTCTCTTTGGAAAATATACACATATTCAGAATCAAAACTATCCCTCAAACTGCACGAGCTCTGTAACATAACAAATGATTTGCAAATGGTGCAAAAATTGTCCCACATATACGGTTCATTAGATATCCCGCAGGAGAGGATCTCAATCATAAATCCAAATTATGCCAAAAGCAGAGTGCCTGCGCTGCATAAAGAGATAAACAAAAGTGTCTATATGAACTTTTTACAATTGCAATTTCCTTTGATTGCTACTTCAGTGGCTGGTTACGTCACAGAGTTATGCTCGGCGTACTCCATGGGTGCGTTGGCATCGCTAGGTATTGTTCTTGGCTTGAAAAGGGTTAAAGATACCTGGTATTCTTTACTCACCCAATTTCAACAACAGATTCGTGAACAGTGTAGAGTTGGAATTGAACATAACAAACAGTCACTAATAGAGAACTGGGACAAAACCTTTGCTCAAAGAGAAGAAGAGTTAAGAGAGACTGCTTCTCTGTTAAAGCAAATTGCTGCAGAAGTCAAATGAACAATGACGAATCACTGTTACTTATGAATTACGATATGCATCTATGTTTATTTTGCGCCTTGTACCCATAAATAGAGATACGACGAATACGCACTACAAAAATTTCTTTAAATGGAGAGCTGATACATATATTCTTTATCATTGGTCGTCTTATACCTGACCCAGGGGAAAGACTGATAATTGAAATCGTGCTCCTCAATCTTCAGGTACTCAACCCTCAGTCCACTAACGGCGTAGTACGGAATTTCGAAGGAAATTGTGGCAAGGATTGATTGCTCTTTATCGACTTTTTCATTCGACTCAGCGCTAGATATGTCTCCGTGAAGCTGCTGCCAAATCTTCTCTAGCTTTGGTCCTGTTCTCAACGGTGGAGGATCCATTGAGTTTAATACTTCTTCCTTTCTTTTCTGGTGTAAATCCTTATCCCAAATATCAAACAGACACTTCAAAGAATAATGTTTCTCTCCATGACCACCTTTCATATTAGGTATCTGCCATTCAATAGATCCTTTAGACATGTTAAACATAACCTCTCCTACGTCACTTTTGAAAAGAGGCAGAGTCTCTAAGTCGATGTGCCACTTGTCAAATATCGCTTTCATTGGTAACGCGATGGCGATATCTTTAGCACTGTCCTGAGACTTAAAGTTTGTTGTGATTGTAAGTTGTACTAGAAGCTTGTCTTGAGTATTCGGATCTTTTCTGTCCTTTCGGGAGAGTTCGAATGAGGTGAGTTTTATGACAGGTTCATCATGCAATGATCTGCTGAGGCTATAAGTACAAAGCTGAAATTCTCCATCCGGTGGAATGAATTTCACTGCCGGAGACTCTTCGCTCATCAGTGAGTCCAAATCTACACACTCGTGGAATTTAAGTCTTTTCATGAAGTGGACGTTCTTTTGAGTTAGTTTGTTTAGACCAATACTCAGGTGCGGCATTCCAGACAAGAAACATTTGCAAATTATCGCCCCGTGAATGACATTACTTCTGACCACACCTGATTCATAATCCCTAACAAATTCCAATCGTTCGATGACGTCAAGAAAGAACTCGTTCTTGCCGTAGTTTATTCCTTTTGGGCGCCAAGAAACGGCCGACGTTAGTGTTCGCAGAATATGACTGTTGATGAAGGTTTCATCTTGATCCTTAGGATCTTTTGTATCCTCTCCTGTTGCTTCAGTGGAGTCAGAATCTGATTTAATGACTTGTACCTTGATAAAATCATGGATTATGCTGTAGTTTGTCACTTGTACAATGCCGAAATCTGATGATTCATCCAGTAATTCATATATCAGATGGAAGTTATCTCGAATATTGGTCTTGTTAAGTCTCGAGCCAATGAACCCTTTTATTAGCTGATACATCTGCTCCAAATAATGTAAAACACTAACCGGCGATACTCGGTTGTTCTTTTGTATTATTATCACAAAGTGTAGTTCATCTCGGCAGATTGTTGCATAATGCCATCCCATGTACTCAAAGATCGGTGTGACAGGTCCCCGAAATCCTTTGAGAATGCCTTGTAATTCATGTATCGCTTCATCAACATCAACGAGCGGTCGCAGCACGCGCTTTAGCAGCGGCTCGTACACTTCATCAAGTATTAAGAAACATGAAGACATCCTTATGCGTCAGTAGTAGCAGATAAAGCAAATCACCGTTATTCGGAGACAAACCTCAATGCTATTTTGCCCTGCTCAGCGAATGTGAGTGAGTCAATCTGGTCTATCAGTCTATCTGCGGTGTTGTGCGTCTTTGGCTACTCCTTTATCAGTGAAGTCCTTAGCATAGGCTTTAGATATAAGGTACTATAACTTTTAGAACATAAGTTATAGACAAATAAGCTACTACGGAGCGGCAATGACAAGGGCTAAGCATTTGCTGTAACATATCCGAGAATCAGCCAATCCTCACCGCTATGTACAACAAAATTGTGAAACAGGTCCCCGTACTGTTGCCGTACCCAATGTTAGCTCAAGAGCTCAAGAGCTTGCCCAAATGGAGACTTGAGAACAACGAAATCATCAGAGAGCATCGATTCAAAGACTTTGAGGAAACGTGGGGTGTGCTGAATAAAGTGGCGTTGAGATCTCATCTACTGGGCCATCATCCTACCATCACAACTACCTACAATAAAGTGCAGTTTAAATTGACTACCCATGATCTGTCTGGTGTATCCGATGTGGACATTAAGATGGCAACTCGAATCGAGAAATATTTAAAGGCGTTAGGCCCCAAAACCCCACTGGGGCAACCTGGAGCTAAGATAAATAAGGTTTAAGTAGAAGAAACTAGTAATGAGCGTCTGAAGGTATTACATATACCGTAGACATGCGAAAGAATATTAACACGAAGATAGTCTGCTTGACAAAGATGTTTAAGCCTCGGCTTTGTTGCCCTCCAGCTTCTTCTCGAGCTTCTCAAATTCAGCCAGAGCAACTTGCTCTTCTGGGTCCAGAATCTGCACCACATGTTCCACTTCTTCGATGTAATGCTTGAGCATAGCTTCGATCCCGTGCTTTAGTGTGTCCTCACTGGACGAGCATGATTTACAGGCACCTTGCAACTTCAAATACACGGTACCTGTCTTGGGGTCCCACCCACGGTATTGAATGTCACCACCATCATCCATTATAGCCGGTCTGATTCTGGTTTGGATCAGCTCGTCTATCATTTCGTTGATCTCTTCTTGCTCTTCGTCGTACTCGAACTTCGGAATATTCACGTTGTACCCCACATCCGAGGGCTGCACCGAGAAAAACTCTGGTGTCAAAGTAGGCTCTCCACTGGCCAAATGCTGCACGAGAAGATCTATCACTGTCGGCGTCACCTGGTTCCAATGAATCAGCTCATCCTTGTTGATAGTGACGAAGTCATCGCCGATCATCATCGCCTCGACTCCGGGACACTGCTGGAAAACTTTCGCAGCAAATGGCGCATGGCTCAAAAGCTCTTCATCTGTATTTTTGATCTCTACACTCTGAGCTCCCTTGTCCTGTAATAGCTCACCGTCAGTGGATACGAACTTCAACGCATTGTCATTCGGAGTGGTGAGTGTCTTGACATGAATTCCTCTCTGCCATACTGGACTCTTGACAGTCCTAAGAACACTTCTTTGAAAACCTGGTACTTTCAATAATCCACCTAACATGATTCGCGGTCCCTAACTGCTTTCTACAACTCTTAATCGTTCCAGATCTAACCCTCTATTTTGTTCCATCTTTATTCACATATAAGATAGATGAGTAGTTAGTAATTAATATAAACGTCTCTTATGGAAAGTTGAAAATTACGCATTAATACCTTCGGAACCGTAAAGTCCCTTTTACTCTTCAACAAAAAACGTTTAGAGAAAGATACTCACGGGGAGTGCATTGCCACGAGGCTTATTCGATAAAGTACTCAGATTGTGCACTGGTAACTAAATATCTCTTTGTGTGCTGTTTTGAATTGAATCAATTGTTTGGAGAGGTTTTAGTCAAGATAGGCTTTTGAACAACAGGTTGGAATTGGAAGTCAGTGACTGAAGTGTTTGCTATACAATGAAACAGAGCTTCAATTGGGTTTCTGCGCTGCTAGCAGCCTTGCTGTTGCAGTTTGTAGCTGCTAACAAAGAAATTGTGAGTAACAAGCACATGCAGGTATGCAGTGGAATGTATTCTAAGAAAGACTGGAGCGGACGTGTAGATCCCTTCATTTCGTTCAACTTGAAAAAGCTGAACAATGACGGTTTGTCCGTGGTGATTTTCGATTTCCAGGACTACATTCACATCGGAGCCAAGTCCAGGTCCGGCGAAACCAAGTATATCTGCGACGACGAGGCTATTTCTGAAGGTCTTTGCGAAAATGAGGACAGGGAGAAGTACATCATCACCAAACAAGTGTTGGACCCGGAAAGTGGGGTAAATAAGACCCTGAAGACCGAGATCCAGACTTTTGTTGTAGACCACACAGGCGCAGTGAAGGACAAGTATGAAGTGAAGAAGACAGGGTACTACTGTGTGTCCACTCATCCAAGATCCAGCGGTAACTTTAAAGCCGAGGTGAACTTTAGAAACAGTTATGGTAACTTGCCGGGGTCTGAGATCAACAAATTGCCATTGTATGGGCTGCTAGCTATCTTCTACGTGGTAGCTATGTCGTTGTATCTGTTTGCGTTCTGGAAGCATAAACACGAACTACTACCATTACAGAAATACTTGCTGGCTGCTTTTGTACTGTTGACCATTGATACGATATTCATCTGGGGATACTACGACTTAGAGAACAATAAAGGCAGAACGGCTGGTACCACTGTGTACATGGTCGTCGTATCGATACTGAACTCTGCTAAGATCACAATGACGTTCTTCTTGCTATTAGTTGTGTGCAAAGGGTATGGTGTCGTCTACCCTAAATTGAACAAGACCACCATGAGGCGTCTGCAAATATTCGCAGTCTTGACGTTTGTCCTATCCGTTGCTGCAATTGTTGTGAGTTACCTCACTCCCTCAGACTCCGCCTCGCTAATGCAATTACTATTCTTCCTGCCATTGGGTATTTGTTTCATGGTGTTCTTCTTCATGACCCTAACATCGTTAGAACATACGATAAAGTATTTGAAGGAGCAGAAGCAAATCGTGAAGTTGGGAATGTACAAGAAGTTGATAATTATCTTCTATGCGGCATTGTTTGTGATTTTCGGTGGCACGATCTTGTCATCTTTCGTCATGATCGGTATGAGCACCATAGAGATGATCGAACAACACTGGAGAACCAGGTTCTTCTTCGTCGATTTCTGGCCTTCCTTGGTGTACTACACTGTTTTTGTGGCAATTGCATTCACATGGAGACCGACCTCTACTTCTTACATGTTGGCTGCGTCTCAACAACTACCAACCGACCCAGAAAACGTGGCAGATTTTGATCTGGATGATTTACAATCTCTGGAGCAAGAATGGAACCAAGAATACGAACAGCCTTCGGGGTCAAATCCAAACGATGCTGATCTTAACTTCTCAGATGATGAAGTCGATAAGAAGAAACCTGCTCAACATTGAACCAAAAGACAGAATCTTCGAACGAGTTGACGTATATATCTATGACCATAGCCAGCCGATATTACTCAAAAACTAGGAGGCCGATACATACCTCACTTCTTTAAAAACTATTTTCATGAACAGTATATATGTGTATATTTCGGCGGCGCATCACGCTTGCTCCTCAGTCAACCCACATGATATTCATTTCGGTTTGGGTTTTCGTCAGTGAAATCTTAAATGACACTTTCAGTATTTAATACTAGCGACTGCGTACCGAGTCTAAAACAGCAGATATTACCAAGAGTAGGATACCTCCACGTTGACTACTTGTCAAACGAATACTATGAATAAAACCGACGAAGCTGATCCAGCGTCTTCTCAAATTAATCGAAGTGTAATAAAAGCCATGTCATACGATACTACAGCAGTGTAGCAGTTAAATTAACGGCACACAATTAGTACGCCTTTTGACCCGACTGCTCAAAGAGCACGACTTTAAGATGCGGACTTCGTTCTGTCAGTTTGTGCTGGAACGAAGTGCCGGAAGAGTCCTACTCAGCCAGGCTCCGCATTGCAGCGTCTCAAAGTATGTGTCGCTAAATATCCATCCAGAGGGCCGTCCGGTAATAAGAGCCTTCGGACTGTTTTGCACGTGACCAGTTACTAACACCCAGACCTTGTCACAATCTCTTCTTCCTACAAGTTTGCATGTGTTGAAATTACCAAAACCGGTATTGTTGATATTTTTCAGCGAAACAAGTCTCGATGTAACTTTGGCCAGGTTTGCAACGTAGTGAAATTTCAGATGTCTAACGGTTGATATCGGTGAGACTTGTAGGTGATGAGTTCACAGTCCGAAACAGGCCTTTATGAGAATTCCATTTCTTGGTACTTTAGCACAGGAAACTAATAAACTAAAAGGTATACACGATGTCTCAAGTTGAAAAGAAGGACCAACAACAACAAGAAGTTCAAATCCACAAGATTAGAATTAACTTGACCTCCACCAAGGTTAAGCAATTGGAAAATGTTTCTGCTAACATCATCAAGAACGCTGAAACTTTCAAGTTGGTTAAGAAGGGTCCAGTTAGATTGCCTACCAAGGTCTTGAAGATCTCCACCAGAAAGACCCCTAACGGTGAAGGTTCTAAGACTTGGGACACTTACGAAATGAGAATCCACAAGAGATACATTGACTTGGAAGCTCCAGCTCACATTGTCAAGAGAATCACCCAAATCACCATTGAACCTGGTGTGGATGTCGAAGTTATCATCGCTGCTTAAGTGCACCGTTGATGCCGAATGATCAATGAATGCTGACGGAGTTTAGTAGCGGTGCAAATCCTGCAATTGGTCTGCCAGCATTCTACATTTTTTATTGTACCTTCGAAAATTCCATTCTCATACTCTGGGATATCTCATTTTGAATGATCATATGACGAAGTTGTATTAAGTATGATCGATTATCTCCACGAGAACTCTTCTATTTTGCTGACACGAAACAATGATGGCCCACTCTAGGTAGGTAGTTTCTCGTGTACCTCTATTCTACTATCAGTGGTTAAAAAATAACATTTTCCTGTATCTGGGCTCTCTTTCAGAAGCCCTTACTGGCTTATTGGTCTCTTGAATGAGTGACTTTTTTGCTGTCATGTGTCAGTTCGTAGTCGTTTCTCGGTGTGTAATTTGTACATATTTTCTAAAGCGATATGGTTTATTCATTTTGATTTCCCAAGCGTGATTGAGCGTTAGCTGGCTGTGTTAGTTCCAATGAGGCACTTTTGACAGATCATCCATAGCTGCTCAAACCCTAATCTTGATATTTCTAAAGAGATTGGGTCAACCTTTTCTCTCAACTACAACAAAACTTAAATTTATAAATAGTGAAAAATCCACTGAACAACGCTCTGCAACATCAATTAAAATTCGGTTACAGCTGGAGGTACCTTTCGAAATCTGAATGAACCATCCAGTGGCGACTCTGGTTGAGCAGCAGCATCTGTATCAATTTGTTTCAGATGAAGCGAGATGTAATTCCACAGTGGAAAGACATGAAAAGATAATAGCTGTAATCACATATTCCAATGATATGTTTAATGATGAGAAAACGTCCTTAGTGACATTGCTATAAACCCAGCTCTTCGATCTTTCGAAATGAGAAGAGATCTCTGCCAAACGCTCTGATAATCACTCGTTCATTATATGGTCTATGCTTTACTCTGTGTCTTTTATACATGTTCTAATCCGTGTCTTGACTATTTACAGTTTGTGTGTGAAACGTCTTAGAGATCGATAACGTAGCGACGAGTCTTACTTTTTACCACTAGCTGCTTTAAAATGAATCACGTCCCCATCAGCAACCTCGTACTGTTTACCTCCTCTCTTTATCTTTCCTTGAGATTTTAACTTAGACTCGAGCAAAGGTGGTTCCAGGTCTTTGATATCGTCGTACTTTATAATATTTGCAGAGATGAATGTCTTCTCAAAGTCGCTATGGATCACGCCGGCAGCTTCTGGCGCCAAGGTGCCTTTCCGAATTGTCCACTGTCTAGCCTCGATGGGCCCGCATGTGTAGAAACTTATAAGATTTAACAATTCTCTCATCTTGATAATTATGTCAGGCAATGCAGTCAAGGGGGCCTTAAGTTCCGAGCCATCAACCAAATTTTTACAGAAACCTTCAAATTGCTCTGCATCTTCGCCAAGTTCATTGTATTTTGTTTCCAGTTCAGCGCTGAATAACATCACTTCGTCTCCAGGCGCATTGTCATTAATCCAAGTATTAATCCTGCCCAAAAACTTATTCTGCTGCAGTAAATAGTCCTTTGGAGTCACATTCAGCAGGATCAGTGTTGGCTTCGCCGTTAAAAAGTTATGCTTGTTCATTATGCTGATCTCTTCTTCTGTCCAATTCTCTTTAAAATGCGAGAGCTTCCTTCCTTCATACATGTGGGCCTCTATGTCCTCCAAAAGTTTCAGTTCTGTACTCATATCCAGGTATTCCTTGGAGTTCTTAGGAGCCCTATTAATCTTCTTATTGATCCGCTCCCTTACGCCCTCTAGCCACTCCAGATCTTTTAGGACCAGTTCATCTTGTACTAGAGACAAGTCTCTCACTGGGTCGACAGACCCCTCAATATGTGTAATTTCATCGTTCTCGAAGCCACGAACCACTTGGTAAATACCGTCCACATGACGGATGTCATTGAGGAACTTATTACCCAAACCTTCACCGCTTGATGCACCTCTTGTCAAGCCTGCTATGTCAAAGATAGTCAATGATGCAGGTATCTTCTTCTGGCTCTCGTACAATTTATAGAGATGGTCGAGCTTCGGGCTTGGAACCACCACTTTAGATTCTTCCGGTTCAATTGTAGCAAATGGGTAGTTTGCTGGGTTTCCTAGTTTCGACTTCGTGATCGCCTGGAAGAACGTTGATTTGCCCACATTGGCTAGTCCCACGATACCTGATGTCAGATTGTTCGATGGCCGCCCCAACACTGAGTAGAAACGTCTCATGGTCAACGAACTCTACGATGGTGATAGGATGTCGTGGTACGTCCGGTATGACGAGGCGCCAGGTCCTTTTCTTAGCTCTTGCATTCAAAATGGCTTTTCACTGAGATGCCATCGGTAGAATCATGATTCCTTTGTCTTATGAGTTTTCCTATAGATACGTCATACAAACTATGTACTGGTCCGGACTGGTGCTACAGATCATGCAAGGAGTTGTAATGCTCTCCGAGAGTATACGTATGTTTATAGTAAACGAGCTTAAGCTCTGGATTCTCTGAGCTGTCGTTGATCCTGTAAGTCGATCTTCCTGACATCAATACCGAGATGGGACAATTGAACACCTTAGACAGGGCCAAGAGCTCCAATTCGCCACCCCATTGAGCGCTGGATTCCATAGACCGCGTGTACTCGTCCAGATCTCTCATTGCCATCGTGTTTTCGTCGAACAGATAGGGCAAGAAGTCGTCTTTATTCTGTCTCATGTACTGACATGCCAGTCTTCTCAAAGAATACGCGTCCATCTCTGCAACACTGACGGGACCGTCATAACCCTGCGGAAACACATACTTGTAGCCTGATTCCCGATCTGCCGAGACTACATGCCTGACCCGCAACTGGTCTAGAACACTGTTGAACAGACAGTGCCCGTCCGGCTGGATGTCGACCTGTTTCAACTTCGCCAACTCGCACACCTTATCCAGGGACGCCTGTTCTATCTCCTTCAGATTCGGCTGCTCCGCCGCCTCTTTCAACGCTTCCTCCTTGATCCTAGCGATCTCTGCCTCACGTTTATCGAGCTTCTCCTTCTGCCTGTTCCTGCGTTTCTTGCCCGCTGCAGGCTCACCAGTACTGACAGCACTCTCAGCGCCCTGTGGGTCTTGCTGGCTCAGCTCCAGCTGGGCTAGCAACTGCTCCGGTGTAACCTCGCTCTGCGCCTCGTCAATTGCCGGTTTCCCGTTCAGCCCTGCCAGCTCAGCGCTGTGTCGCTGGCTCAACTCCTGTTCCAACTCGACGCACGTAGCATTCACCTGTTTCCTGGTCTTCTTGGACGCCTGCTTCTTCAAAGACGTTATCCGGTTCGTCAAATCCTTGCGCTCCTTGCGATGCCGCGCCAGCAGTTCCTCCATTGATCTCTCTCGGCCTGCTCACCGCTGCTGCCCACCGTCCGCTCCTCTAACGATGCGATGAGCCTGATGCGTTTCAAGTACCTAGCCAATTTTTCAGACACAACTAGCCTAGGGCGAACAAGCAAAAAAAAATCTAGCGCCGCTCGGTTTCGATCCGAGGACATCAGGGTTATGAGCCCTGCGCGCTTCCACTGCGCCACGGCGCTGCCAGATTGTGTATCTAACTTTTGCAGTTCGCAACACACTCGCACCGCAAAGTCACGCCTTTTGTTCAGTCGCCGAACGCCGCCGGACACCACCCCCTCATTTTCCCATTTGCTCCGAGCCTCTTCCGTATCCCCGCACCCGGAGCAATTCCATTTCTCCGACACACACAACCGTCCGCACCGACCCCAGCCAAGACCCGCAGCCAAGACCACCCTACCCCGGACTTTTCTCACCGGGATTTTCCCGAACCATCTAGCGTTTCGCTCCGTATTGGTAAAGCCCACAGCAGAAGTTCCGTAGCACGACAGGCTCGAACTCGTGATACAGTTGACGCTTGTCACAATTGAAGGCAATTGGAAGTGTGACTTGAGTGACAAAGTACGTACCGGTATATTACGTGTTCTGGGGTATGCATACTCCGAAACTGAAAGGGACAATTAAATCGGTTGATTGTTCTGTTATTTTTTGAATGGGAACCAAGCAGCGAATAAGTTCATGATCTGTTTTGTTTATAGAGAAAGAGAAGTTAGTCAAAAGGTGGTAGCGTCTGACAGAGCTTTTCGTTAAGTGGATCAGTTGTTCAAGTTTTGCGTGTGAATTACGTGCAAGGTTTTAGGAAGAACAGTTGGAGCTGTTCACTGTTTCAAGCGCTTAATCGGAAGATAGAAGGAAGGCTGAAAGGCAGGGTCCTTTGGCGGTTGAGAGTTGTAATTTTGGTCTGAAGTTTACAGGTTACGGGTTTATTTGTAATTGATATCTGTTGTGGTTTAGGAGAAGAAGAAGAGCAGAGAAAACAAGACAAGACAAGACAAGAGCAGAGCAGAGTTCTGAGATGAGCACGATGAGTTTAGGCGTGAACGGCTCACCAGGAGCGGTTTCTGCAGCAGAAAAGCAGATGGACAGTGTGAAGGCGGGGCAGCAGCTGCTGCCCCAGGAGCAGGCTGCCAGGAGAGAGTCTACTGGCAGCACAGCGTCGAGGGCGTCAACGTCCAGAGACGGAAGAAGAAGGTCGAAAGTGAGCAGGGCATGCGATCAGTGCCGCAGGAAGAAGATCAAGTGCGATTTCGTGGAGGGACTCGAGAATAATCCCGACCAGAGCTGCACGGGATGCCGCAAAATTGGTGAAAAGTGCTGTTTCGATAGGGTGCCTCTGAAAAGAGGGCCGTCCAAGGGTTACTCTAGATCCTCGAGCCAGAGCAAGGAGAAAGACAGGCGCGGGTCTCAGCTGGGCCAGGGACAAAGCTTGACTGCAGAAAGCACTCCCAGAGGAAGCAAGGCTTCCATCAGCTCTGCGGTAAGCTCGGCGAACGAGCCCAGACTGGATATGACGGATCCCAGCAGATTAAGTGGAGTAGCGACCACGCCAACCGGAAACGTGTCCTTGCCACCGCTGCTGCAATACTTGCCAGGAATGAACGTGCCGCAGAACGCAACGATTACCGGGTCTCCCTCGTTGCAGCAGCCGTTTTGGAAAGTGCCGTATCACGAGTATCAGTACCAGAGACGACCCTCGCTCGACTCGATGGCCAGCGACGCTTCGCAGAAAGTTGTCATGCCGGCGAGCAACGGAAAACAGCAGGCTCAGCAGCCGTTGCAGAGTGTAGGCCCCAGCAGGGCCAGTACGAACCCACTCCCGTCCCAAGACCAGCTGCGGACTCAACGATACTACCCGCAATCATCGCAGGATTCGGCCTCCGAAGCGGGATCAGACAACCGTAGGGGCTCATCTGCTATACCGCCGTTGTTGAATCCCGCGATCCAGCTGCAACAGCAGCAGTATCCGTACTCCCAGTTTGCGTTGGCCCAACAGCAGCAGCCGCAGCAGCCGCAGCAGTTTCAGCAGATGCAACAGGGATCTCCCCAACTGAATTCCGCCAAATCGAACGCAGGCCTTTCGAATGGAACCTTTGAATCACTGAATGTACCAAAAGGCGGTCAGGTGAACAACTCATCATCTCTTGGTCATGTGTTGGAACGGACGGATAGTGTAGCAAGCGAGGCGCTGTCGTTGAATGGTTCGCCTCATCCTTACAATCAGGCCATCGATTCAGCTACGTCGTCCCCTGCTCAGAAGAAGAGGAAGAAGTCAACCAGATCCAACAGTTCAAAGAAAAGTAAAGCCTCTCCGCAATCCGCGACGATTCCAAACTCAACTCTGATTAACTACGGGCAGATAGCTGACATTCAGCTGATCGACACATACTACGAATATATCCATTTGAGATTTCCTATCATTCCTGTGAACAAAGAAACATTAACTAATGTGATACTGGTTGTCAACACTCAGCCTATATCCGAACTGCATGAATTAAACAACTATATCTTATTGTGGTTCAGAAACTCATTAGAGCTATTGATTCGCGTTTGTCTGAAGGACAACGAGTCTCAGGACGTTCTTTTCCAACAGTCAACATTTGTGAGTGCCATTAACGAGTGTTTTCAAAAGATAGTTGATATCCATCCAAATTTCAGGGACCTTGAGTCCCAAATTGACGAAAAGGTGACCATAATATACCTCGTATCCTTCATCATTCTCAATTATACGTTGGCGTTGGTGAGCTATAACAACTCTTTTGTTCTTGGTATGTCTGTGATAATATTCAACGAGCTCAAGCTGTGGCGAAAGTTTGTGTTTGGAGACTGGGAGAACATGGGTGGATACGACAAGATCTCCTTGAGACTGTACTTCGAGTTGAACGTCTTTGACTCCTTGCAATCGTGTTCATTTGGCGTGCGTAAACTAATGGACTTGAAGCTCGAGGATGATACTGTTAAAAAGCTGTACTACGACGATGTAGCGTCAGATACAATCAGCAAGGAAGCTTTGGAGTGGGCAATAGATAGGAAAGCCGACAGGGTACTTTCAATTATCGACAACATGGAGCTGGGCCAATTTTTGTCCAGTTTGTGTAACTCTCGGAGATCGTATTTGAAACAGCCCTTACCAATCATAGCGAAAAATCCTGACGACAAGACTATCCCCAGCCTAACGCGTTCCTTCCTTTCTTTGAAACGGCAGCTTACAGATGAGCTACTCAATTTAGCAGATCGCGACGGAAACTTACCTGAGATGACCCCCGAGTTGATCACTCGGTTGAGCAACATGGTCTGCGACCTAACAGGCACTATCAACGATTTGCTGAAGTTGAACTTAGAGGTAAACCCTACGAACTGTTTGGAGCTATACTACAGAGACGGCCCGTTCAAGCAGACCGAGAATAACGTCGCGTCTACATCCGCCTCGTCAACTTCGTCAGTGAGTTCAAGGGCTGGTGCAGGCACTGTTTCGCCCTTTGTTATTGCTATATTCAAGGACCTGTTCAACGTCGTGGAGTTGATCAAAAACATCCCAACCTCATTGATCGGCTGTGCCATGGGTACACAGTCTCCAGACTTCAACTCCCAGCCTTTGGTGCTCCAGCTCTCGCAGTGTATGAACAATATGCTACAAATAACGACGTACACAAACACCTTGCGCCCGTTCAAAATATTCAAACATGAGCTCTCGGCTCAATCTAAAAACAAACCACACATGCCTGAGCCTGTTTGGAAACAGAAGATAGCCGCGTCTTTACCGAAGCTACAGGAACCGGTCACCCCGCAGCACATAATGATGACACAATTTATTGATATAGCATGGCGCTTAGCGGATACAGAAGAGCTGGGCTGGTTCAACTAAGTTACTTCTAAAACTACCAGTTCCACAATTTTTGTTGCTCTACTATTAAAATTACATCGCAACAGTAACCATCTATAATAACAGCTTAGCCTTATTAAATTAAAGCTTGTAACATTATACTCCATCCTTGCCCTCACCAGGTGATGCCGGGTGAGCCGAATCCTGACTGCAACCAGCCTCTAGCCTTCGAGCAGCGTACATGTTTACGGTTTGAGATCTACATCACCAGATCCGGGTAACGGTAGATCTTTGTTATGCTTTTGAGGAGAACAAAATGGAATAAGCAAATAAGGTGACAAAACGGATCTGAGTACTAAGGGTTCGAATATTTAAAACGGTTTTAATTTGCGATTGCTTTCAGTTTGATCAATCGAAGTTTCATAAATAGTCGAGATTGATTCAAGATATAATAACATCTGAGAAGAAAAGCCATCTAGTTGAGCAGGTGGTATTTTTCTAGGGTAACGTGCTGTTTTAAGTTTAACATATTCAGGAATTGCTTAGTTCCAGTGGAAGGTCGAGAGATTGTGAGCTAGAGGTCGTATAATTCGAACGCTATAAGGATGTCTACTGCTACTGTGAAGAAACATACCAAGACACACTCAACGTACACGTTTGAGAGCAACACTAGCAGTGTTGCTGCGTCCCAGATGCGGAATGCATTGAACAAGTTGGTGGACTCTGTGAGCGACGATGCAATGCGCGCTAAGTTCGAGAGCGAGATGGACTCGTTCTTCTCCTTGTTCAGAAGATACTTGGCCGAGAAAGCTAGCGATAGCACGCTGAATTGGGAAAAGATTAGGTCTCCAACTTCGGACGAAGTCGTTGATTATAAGTCTATACACACGCCAGAGGCTGAAAACGTGTCTATATTGGAAAAACTAGCCGTGCTAAAGTTGAACGGTGGGCTTGGAACTTCGATGGGCTGTGTGGGCCCAAAGTCTGTCATTGAGGTCAGAGACGGTAACACGTTTCTCGATTTGGCCGTGCGTCAAATCGAGTATTTGAACAGACAATACGACTCCGACGTCCCCTTATTGTTGATGAACTCTTTCAACACTAATGCGGACACCGCTCATTTGATCAAGAAGTATTCTGCTAACAGAATCAGGATCAGATCCTTCAATCAGTCAAAGTTCCCTCGTGTCTTCAGAGACTCTTTGCTGCCAGTGCCTCAGACCTATGACGACGCATTGGATTGCTGGTACCCACCAGGCCACGGTGATTTGTTCGAATCTTTGCACTCTTCTGGGGAATTGGACGCTCTTTTGGCACAGGGAAGAGAGATTTTGTTCGTTTCCAATGGTGACAATTTAGGCGCAACTGTAGATTTGAAGATATTGAACCACATGATTGAAACTGGCGCTGAGTACATCATGGAATTGACCGATAAGACTAGAGCTGACGTAAAAGGTGGTACTTTAATCTCGTATGATGGCCAAGTGCGTTTACTTGAAGTGGCTCAGGTCCCAAAGGAGCACGTGGACGAATTCAAGAACATCAGAAAATTCAAGAACTTCAACACCAACAACTTATGGATCAACTTGAAGGCAATGAAAAGACTGGTCGAGTCACAGGCTTTGTCCATGGAAATCATTCCTAATCAAAAGACAATCGCAAGAAACGGTCATGAGATTAATGTGGTACAACTTGAAACTGCTTGCGGTGCAGCTATCAGACACTTTGAAGGTGCGCACGGTATAGTGGTGCCAAGATCGAGATTCTTGCCAGTCAAGACTTGTTCAGACCTACTGATGGTCAAATCCGACTTATTTTTCTTGCAACATGGTGCTTTGAAGATCGATCCAACGAGATTTGGTCCAAATCCTTTGATCAAATTGGGGTCCCACTTCAAGAAAGTTTCCGGTTTCAACAGCCATATCCCTCACATCCCTAAGATAATTGAATTAGATCACTTGACAATAACAGGTAACGTATATTTGGGCAAAAATGTGACCCTTAAGGGTACCGTCATTATCGTTTGCTCGGAAGGTCAAAGGATTGATATTCCCAACGGCTCTGTGTTGGAAAATGTCGTAATCACAGGAAACCTCCAAATCTTGGAGCACTGAGACACTCTTGCCAACCAGCATTTAGTGCACCACTGTGTCATACACTATCAGCTGTTATCGCGATTACTTAATACTCAATTTGGTAGTAACAACTACATTTCGTTTCAGCATGATTAACTGTCATACAAGCTTTATATACTATTATTTGTAGCGAAATCTATAGAATTCCGCTAATAACATACGCCCAAGGTTTTAAGCTAGTATTTAGGAGTACATAAGCCAAAGAACGGCTTCCAACCATCTTTTATTTCTGTATTGATGCTTCGGACATCTTTAGATTTTTCAAAGGCATTTGATAAAGAGTCTGACATTTGAAATCATATTTTAACTGTACCCTTTAATCACAGAAAGATGTGATTTGAAATAAGAAATGACAGTCTACCAGGACTCTGAGCCCCAATAAGATATCCGAAAGATGAGTACCGATAACAGCAGGATTATATTTTTCATTATAATCCTACTCTTCTTTCTTTCATCGCCTAGCGGAGATGGCGTTACATCACAATATGAATTTCTTCAGCTGCAGTCTTTGAAGAGTCAGTTCCAGTACGAGCATGACGCTTTCAGGGATCTGACGTACCATTCAAACTTCAAAAATATAACAGGTCTAAAGCTAGCTTATCATGATGCGCTGCTGGACCCCGATTTAAACGCTAGTTATCCTATTCCGGGAAAGGACTATGATTCATGGGAGAGCAATGAGAAATATATGATGTTACCACAGGATGTGATAGATAAAGTAGAGGGGGACGTATGGAGTTTAGAAAAGAAGCTTTATCCACCAAATATCACCAGCAACTTGTATGGAAAGATAAACCTAATAGCGAATAATAAATACGCAAAGATAAAAATGCCGATTGCGAATTTCTATGACCCACCCGAATCCTTTCAGGATGAGAAACCGGCAGCTGGGGAACATTATTTATCGATAGACGAAAACGGAGTAGCTGGGAATCATGGTGAGCTGCATAACGTTACATGGAAACATGGAATAGTGGATATTAGCATTCAGCATTTGGATTCGGTAGAAAACTCGTTGAGTTTGTCACCTGCATCCATAGAGGCAGGCGATTCGCAATTCGATGAAGATGCTGGTCATTGGAAAATCGTCCATTTGAATGTGAACTTTCATGACACCGCAGAGCTAGAGAAACATTCTGTCTCTGCCAAGGGGATCTACGATATTCAGAGAGGACGAATTTTAATAATGTCTCAGAGCGCCAAGTTCCATTCGTTATTTGCGTTCCCAAACTACATGGCCAACACGGAAGAGGAGTTTAAGCAGATCAAGGGTTTAGTTGAGAAGTACTGGAATGTGACTAATTTTGTTGACTCTTTAACAATGACTAATCTACAACATTGGGCAGATGAAGCGAACACAAAATGTGAGTATTTCGGATTCCTTCAGTTAGAGCCATGGAGCCAATACACTCCAGATCAGATAAGAATGATTGACGACGAGTTAAAGTGGCCACTTGGAAGGCCGATAAACCGTTCTTCCCTACCTCCAATCCGTCTTGAAAAAGCGCTTTTATACTCGCCCGATTGTGGCGTTGTATTGGAGCTTGAAGACGTGCAGGGACCAAGGTACGAACTTCAAGTACGGACAATTCGTATTCATTTAATGTTAGGTGTCTTACTTTTCCTCGGACAAATCTACTTACTGCTATGTCAAATGAACCACACGAACACTCCTAGTTTGGTCAATAAGATCTCGTATTGGTGTCTTTTCATGATGAATTTAGTTGATGGATGTTTGGCAATGTTGTACTTTCTTGCCTCACCACTATTGCAGGAACTCTATCTTCCTCTCTGCATAAGTGCATTTGCATGCTTCATGTTGGCTAGTGTTTTCGAGATTAGATACATGATTTCCGTCTACGCTTCCCAGGTCAATGAGCAGGGCGTCGGCGTGTTGACACTTCTCAGAGGAGGAACTGAGCCGAACAATACTGTAGCCCGTGTGATACCAGATGAGGCTGCTATCAGCAGCTCTTTGTATGGTAGGTTCTTTTTCACATTAGTGGTTTCCATGTTCATTTTAATTTCGTCGTTGGTATGGCCTAAGGGAATCAGGACCGTTTTCGAATACACGACGCTGTTCCTACTAAACTCATATTGGGTACCGCAAATCTATCGTAACGCAGTAAAGGGCAGCGATCCCAGGAGACACCGTCAAAATGGATATCAGTCTCTGCAAAATGCAGACTCTAATTCCATCCCGTTGTTATGGTCTTTCACCATCGGCACTTCAGTGATAAGGCTCGTACCTATAGTGTACGTTTTCACCTACTCATCCAACGTATTCCGTCATGATAGAGACGTCAGATTCGCGGTACTGCTTTCTTTATGGATGTTATTCCAGTTAATCGTGCTATATTCCCAAGATGTTCTTGGTTCAAGATGGTTTCTACCGAAGCATGTCATTCCCGATGGGTATCATTATCATAGGCCCGTACCACAAACCTTACTCATGGAGTACGGTGCTCAGGACAACTGTGTCACTTGTCCAATATGTATGACAAGCGTACCGGTATACGTGGAAGAGATCGAAGAGACCCACAAGGTCGATATGCAGAGCTATATGCTAACACCCTGCGGACATATTTTCCACACGGATTGTTTAGAAAACTGGATGAGCTATAAATTGCAATGCCCAGTTTGTAGAGCTGCATTGCCGCCGCTATGACCAGTCGCAGGGCACGAACTCTATCCCGAGTCAGGTGACTGGGGTTACTCTTTTCACTCTCACGTAGTTATCAAACCTTATATTAATGATATAGGCATCGAATGCATTTGATCTCATCAACCACCTATTATGTAAATTCAAACAGAGAGATATAGGAGGCCAAGCAAAAGTGCAGGCTCAAGTATCAGCAATGACTAGTGGCAAAGCTGAAAAGTACGTACTCTCTGTGGGTAAGGGTTGCGAATTTTTGTTGCAACTTTGCGTTTCTTCATAAAATCTATCACTTTACTAACTATTCGATTAAACAGCGTTAAGAAGGCATGTCTTTTCGACATGGATGGCCTATTGATCAACACAGAAGACATGTATACTAAAGCTTTGAATAAGGTGTTGGCTAAGTATGACAAAGGTAAACTGTCATGGGATTTGAAGCTTCAGCTTCAAGGATTACCTGGAACGGAAGCTGGTCGTAAAGTTTTAGACTATTATGATCTGCCATTGACTCTCGAAGAGTTTATTGCAATGAACACCGAACATCAGAAGATGCTCTGGCCTACAAGTGAGTTTCTGCCAGGTACCGTTGAGCTGATCGATTATCTAAAAAAGAGGAACGTACCAATCGCTCTTTGCACATCATCCACCGGAGACAAGTATCACGATAAGACCTCTCATCTGAAAGAGACGTTTGACAAGTTTGACGTAATCATCACCGGCGATGACTCAAGGATCCCAAAAGGTAGAGGAAAACCATTTCCTGACATCTGGGAACTAGGTTTGAACGACCTCAACTCGAAGTTCAACTCATCCATCGACAGTTCCGAGTGTATTGTGTTCGAAGATGGAATTGCTGGAGTGAAAGCAGGTAAAGCGTTTGGAGGGCACGTCGTTTGGATTCCCCACTCGGATGCCTTCGAACTTTTAAGGGACAAGTTCGACCTAGTCGAGGATCAAGGTGAGGTGCTCTCGTCAATGGAACAGTTTGATCCTAAAAAGTTTCAGTTATAGACTATTTCATTTATAGACGAGCTCTACGAGATCGATAGGGTATTTTGTCATGCCCTTGTTATACTAATTTACAAATTTTGGCACTGGAACGTCATGTAAACTTGGATAGTATTGAGCATAATAGGTGCTTTTATTCTGGTCCATAGGTCTCAATTATAACTCTGAGACAGGCACAAATGCATTCTTTGTACTTAATGATAAAAATATCATAGAGGGTAGTTCTTGAACAAATAAGAGATGCTTTCACCATTATGCAAACGACGAATTGCTTCGGCCAAAACGGAAGAGATGTCAATAGCGTCCAATTTTGGACATTTGCGCATCTTTTCCTCAAATGGAACGGTATTTGTGCAAACAACTCTATCTAGCTTGGAGTTGTTGATGTTCTCTATGGCTTTACCAGATAAGATACCATGTGTAACAATGGCAATGACTGACTTTGCTTTGTTATCTAGCAGAACTTCAGCAGCCTTCGCCAGTGTACCACAAGTATCGGCCATATCATCGACGATGATACAAATTTTGTCAGTAACATCACCAACCAAAACCATTCTCGAAACCTCATTCGCACGAGCTCTTTCTTTGTGAATCAATGCGAAATTTAAGTCCAAACGGTCGGCCAAGCCGGCAGCACGCTTAGCTCCTCCTGCGTCGGGAGAGATAATTATGGCCTCTTTGTAATTCACTTGTTCTTTGATATACCTCACAACCGAAGGTTCTGCGTACAAATTATCCACAGGAACGTCGAAGAACCCTTGGATTTGGGATGCGTGGAGATCCATGGTAATGACGTGGTCACAGCCTGCAGTGGTTAACATGTCAGCCATCAGCTTTGCAGTGATTGGAGCACGAGACTTGTCTTTTCTGTCCTGTCTTGCGTATGGGAAATTCGGGATCACAGCGGTGATTCTTCTAGCAGACGCAGTCTTAGAAGCGTTGATCATAATCAAAAGTTCCAATACACGGTCATTCACATCACCAGATCCGATCTGCGTGACAATGAAAATGTCCTGGTCTCTCACAGACTCTCCAATGGAGAAAGACACCTCACCGCTAGGATCTCTTTTTAGCTTACAATCTGTGAGATGCAACCCTAGTCTTTTGGAAACCAACTCCGCTAAGTTACGGTGCACATCTGGCGCTAGAAGCTTGATAGAATTAGTAGGCATGGTTCAAATAGACTTTTGATAATCGATTCAGTAGTTCCCACAACTCACGCCCTTCGAGACACTTTGAAACGCAAACAGAGGCAAAACTCAAGCTCACAGCAAACACAAAATGTACCCGGTGTACTGAATGAACAAGAAAAGCACCTCTGTGGTGGTCTGTTTAGGCCTACAGTGAGAGGGCATCGCTACTCTGTTCAGCTTTAGTATTGGAAAATTTTTTACTTTTTTCTAATACTGTAGAGCTCATCGCTCCCCATACTAAATTCCGGGTTGAGTCTTGACATTCATAGTGAATCAGAGAGAAGCTGACAGTGTACAGGCCAAGATCCTGGTCATTGACCCTAGTATCAGAGATATGAAATGGTACGAATTGTATTTTAAATGTCTTAGATATCAGTAGGTTACATAATGCTTGAAGTACTGGCGATGGCCTCTATTTGACTAAAGTTCTCTTCTTCTTCTTTTTTTTCTTCTTGGCATTAGCAGACGGCTGCTCTCCAGGCCTAGGCTGTAACACTAGAGTTGCATTCTGTAGTTCAGAGTTTTCAGAGAGTTTGTCTTGCGTCTCGAAATGAAACATCAAGTCCTGAATTTGGGCCTGCAATTCTTCGTTCTCATCTTTCAATTTCTGTTTCTCGAGTTTCATCGCTTGCATTTCTTCTGTGAGATGATCGATGTTCTCTTGCAGACCGGAGTTGATCAAAACCTCTTCTTTGAGTTTATTTTTGGTCTGACTCACTGTTTGTTCGACGAGCTTCTTCAACTGCCGGTTGTCTTCCTTCTGCTTGTTTTGATGCAGATCTGCCTCCAAGGTGTTCATCCGTTCCCTCATCTCATAGATCTGCGCTTCGTAATACTCACGCTGAGACTCAATCTGTGATAGCAACACCTGGACGTACTCTAAATGATAATCTTTGTTGGTTTTCGAAGTGTTGTGGTTATGAACTTCTCCTACTTCGACTAACTTTCCGTCAATTTCGTTTTGTACAATCCGGTGAACGTAGTTGTCACCGGCATAGTCCCACACACGCTTAGTGTTTAGATCCATGGCAAAACAGTGGTTAGTTTCTTCGTAATGCCGTATAGCGTGCTGTGAATTATAACGGCCACAACCTATATGCCCACAAATGAGGCAAAGCCATAGATTGTTGGTTTCCCCACATTCTCTACATTGAGGTTGTGGTTCATTATCTGTATCCTTCACTTGAGAATACCTGCAGACAGGGCAGTTCCCGGTCTGCCACTGGTCAAGACACTTGGCATGAAACGTGTGCTGACAAGGGGTGGTGATAAGGCCAGTAACCTCACTATCCAAACGCTCGAGACACACCGGACAATTTGGCAACTCCACCAAAGACTCAACCCCATCAGAGTTTTTCGTCGAAAAAGGATACTTCAGCATATAGGGCAGGCAGTCTTTGTCCTCGCTAAACATGCCTCGATGAAAGACCAGCTCCTTGATGGTGACTACACGACAAATCTCGGGGTCTACTTCGTTGAATTTCTTTCCGTTATACGCCTTCACGAACTCTTTAGCGGATCTGAGTTCCTTGAACTTCATCAATAGCATGAAACGTCCATTCTTCTTGCTCATTTTGATCAACTGCATATGGGTCACTTGATTCGTAATATCCTCTCCTATGAACCAACCCAATAACCGGTTTATGGTCAAATAGTTTGGCACATGGAGCATGGCTACCAGCATACCGTCCCCTAACTCACGGTATAGTTCCGTCTCGTCAAAAGAGTTGGCCGAGGCATGCTTGTTCTTAAAAAGCCGTATAATGCCATGTCCGCACCATTCAGACTCAAGAGAGACCCGGTTTCCAACACTTTGCGCACTAATCATGGGTAAATGGTCCCACTTATCGCCGACACCAAGCTTTCGGCACGTACCACCGGCTGTCAAAGATCCCCGTTCACTCTTGAAATGAGTGTAACACTCTTCAACTCCCTCTGCAACTTCAAATAGCAGCGTATACTCCATAGGAAACCGCTCTCACATAGTATATTATACACCTAATTGCACCAAAAGAAGCTGATTGACAGAGCTCATGAGTAGGTCTATAGGTTAGGGAATACTTCTCTCAGGATGTAGTTAAGTAAAGGTGTAATGGACCAGAGTCCTTAAGCCTTATATTAGTGATGAGCTGAGAACAGTCACGTGATATAGGAACATCTGAAATTCCTGGTCTCGAAACCACGTGACTATGAATTTTCTTGCATCGATGGCCTGCAACAGTGAATCAAGTCAAACCTTAATACAGGCGCGATGAGATGAATGTATAAGGACGCCACTGAAGCTCTCTTTTATAATCTAAAGTAGCTGTAATAAAGCCGTAACGGTCGGTGATGTCTAAAACTGATGTTAGCAATAAATTCTCGAAAGTTACTGATGCGGAACGTGAGATTTTCGCTAGAATAAGACCGATATGTGTTGACCTATCTCAGATAACGTTTCGAAAGGAAGAAAGTTTGATCTTACAGGACGCGAGATTGAAGAGTTTGCTTGAAGATCTGGTAAAACAATTGAGTATACTGACCAGTGAAAATAGAGTATTGCCCCAGAACTTTGGTGATTATGTCTTTGTGCCGATTTCAGCGATGCTGAAAACATGCAGTACGCTTTCTGATTCGTTGGCAGCTCTGGTGCTGCGAGTGATAGCTATGATAATCGAGGTTTCTTGGAGTCGATCAGGGCAAATGACCGTGTCAACTATAGCTCAGATGCTTACTCTGTGCAACTTTCTGATTTCACCAGATGTAGAGAACTCCGAGCTCCCGAATAAAGATGAAGAGTTTCAATCCGCTGCAGTCGATGTACTAAGAGCTCTATTTGGAACATCAGCAATGAAAAAATGGGAGCCTAAGATGCTGCCGGCGTTGGCTCACTCCATTACAATTCTTCTCACCGTGTTGGAGAATGGTCAGATGTCAATACAGCTAAAAGCTTGCCAGTCTTTACAGCTACTGTATGACGCTCTTAATGACGGAGAAATGTTAAGCAATGTCGTTCCTGGAAGCATCTCAACATTTGTTAAAGTGCTTTCAAAACCTGGATTGACAACCCATTTTCAGGTAGCCATAGCGGTGCTGAATACGATGACAGACTTGTTATGCCTGGTTTACAATGACGAAGACTTACAAACAATTGTCACGGATAGCATTACTGGACAAACAGTCGAAGTAGGCAACGAGGGAACTCATAGAAAAACCAATTGGTTAAATGCTACGTCATTACAGATTAAAAAAGCCCTAGAACCGACGCTGCATAAACTTGGTATTCGCCATAACGACAAACTGGATGATGCACTGCTTGAAACATGCTTGCAACTATTACGGGAATGTCATAACTCTTTGCTTGCTTGTAGGGAGGTGCTTCTCAGAACAGCGTTATCATTGAATGCGACCAACGTATCTGCTTTACGCACTTACAGAGATGAGATTGCTAAGTTCATGAGAAATAACAAGTACGATGTATCAACAGAGTTTAATGAGACATCGCAAGTTAACGTGGTGAAGAATTCGCTTCAGATTCTAGAGACCGACCAAATAGGCGAATTTCAGATTTCAAGAATGCTCCTAAAGAGTATAGATTGGTCGCTTAAAAATCATTTGGTCAAGATTAACGACATGCATCCAAACGAACTCATAAAATACAATACTTTAGATCTCGCGGAGTACTCTTTCAAGAAAAGGAATACCTTCACTGGTTCTGTGATACCAAGAATCTCAAAAACTGTTTATGACAACGTATCTAGTATTGTGACGCTTTTAGGCCATAAAATGTCCCCTAATCAGCTTGAAAGCGTGATTTCCGATCAATTATCTACGAACTTTGATGTTCTGACACAACCCTGCCACAATATTTGGATCGCATCTCAGCTTTTAAGCGGAAGTAAGTACTCAAACAATTCTGTTGCCGACTTCCTTGATCTGGGCTCCGAATCGGTAGCTGCTCAGTTGGATGTTTTGGAACTAGGGAATGAGTTTTTAACAACTCTTCTGAGCAGGAACGACTGGAATCAGCTTCAGATTACAAACACTCTGATGAGTTTATATGCGATCAAACAAATGATAGTCATTATGGGGGATGACTTCAAAGCTGAATTTCTGGATTACGTCTACAACTTGATTGAATGTTGCGCCAGTGAAAATGAGACGGTAAGACATCTTGCCGACGATATAGTTCATTTGGTAGCGGATACATTTTACAACGGCTCCATGATGGAATTGCTGGATGATAATTTAGATTACGTTGTGGATGGGATCTCTGCAAGATTGGATAACTGTTTATTCCAGAGGGCGTATAAAGTGTTACACTTGTTGATACGGTTTTCGGGCTATGAGTTAGTGCAAAGGTTGAACGACATCTTGGAAAAGCTTTTCTGGATGTTGGAGTATTACCACGGTCACAGTGACTTGTGTATCGTTCTACTGAATTTATTCATTGAGATGTCCTATACAATAAAGAACACTTACATGGTCAAGAATGATGGAAAGCGCATTGAGGCTCAGACGTGGAACAAGGACTCTTTCAAACCATGGGGCATGAAAAACATCGACCAAGTGTTCGACGTGTTAGACAAAGAGAAATCCACTGCAACTGAGAATGCAGTTGAAGATGAGACAGTTCCACGCCAGACCGCTGAAGATTTCTTTAAAGAGCGTTTTCAGCAAGATGACAGCGACGACGAAATAGACGATGCAGGTTCGTCGGCAGAATCCGATGCACTATTGCCCGGTGATGCACATGGCCATTCAGATGAGATGAAATGGGAATCTCCGATCCCCAGAACCGCATTTATGCTACTGCTGCGGTTCTGGACCTACGCCGACAGACTTCTGACCCATTCCTCGCGCACAGTAAGAACAAAGGCTCTTGATTTGATGATTCTGCTGTGCCCCATGCTCTCAACCCAACAGGCAATCTTTCTGCCTAATGTCGCCAAGTCGTGGGACATCGTAGTCCACTTGTCAGTATCCGAAGACATGGTGCAAGTCGCCAGATGTTTTGAACTACTGAGCCTTCTCATCTCTCACACAGACTCCTTCCTCTTAAAAAGAGTCATGGATATGTGGTCTATGTTTTTACAGAGAAACACACTGGTGTCTAGACTTCGCAAACCCCGCCAGGAATCGAACAGATCTACTGTTGCTCACAGTACAACGTATCAGCTTGCCGACCATCCCAACGTCTTGATCCAAAACGCGCGTAAAAACTTGCACCAACTGACACTAGCTGCATTGTCCCAATTTGGATTGCAGCTACCGGATCATACATCCATCGAAATGAGTCACTGCCTGCTGCCAGCCCTGTTGACTCAGGGACCAAAGGCTCAAATACCGAACCACGTGACCAACCTAGTCTCTTGGACCTTCTATACGGAAAGTTCTAAAAATCGGACCCCCTCAACCTAAAATTTTCGGTAACTTCCATTTATGGTAAGTTCCGTGAGCTGAAAAGTCGTGAAGCTAACCCGAGGAAGCGACAAGAGGTGTACCAGTTGCGATAATTTCGATGAGGGGCATCTCTGAATGCCCCACTTACTCTCGAGCGGACATCTCGAGAGCTGCGTTAAATATAAGATAAGTGCTAAGCTTAGAACTGTGTTTTTGATCAGTCAAAGGGACAGGGATTAAGGTACGCTGCTTTCTGGTTTTTCCGGTTTTAACAGTATCTGAAAAAGACTGAAAGAAGAGCATCGCAGCAGCGCAAAGGTCTAGATAGAGATAGATAAACTAGGGAAGCGCTCCTAGAACGTTCTTATATCTACTTCAGGCTTTGCAGAAGAATTTGAAGATTCGTGATCTAGGTGGGAGCTCTGATAGGATTTGAATCTAGATCAAGGATCTTTTGAGGGTTCAAGGTTCTACCGTTGCTAGATCAGAAGAGACGAAAAGAAGGAGAGATAGAACTCTGGCGGTCGGGAGCCACGCCTATGGGACTGTATTAGCACATTAGAATAAAGTTTGTGAAAGCGTTTTTCTGTTTGCAGGTGAATTCTATATGGTAGACGACTCATATTACATTACCCCGCATGAAACTGCGCTCGCCGTGGTAGCCACTTCAATGAAGAAGGCTAGACTCCATCTGGACACTTTGATTGTGAACTCGCTACTCGGGGGAGTTCTTTTCAGTTGTGGTGGGTTGTTGTATATTGCCGCGCGATCGGAGAACCCTGGCATATTCGAAAGTAATCCAGGAGTCACAAGTATGGTAGGAGCCTTCACATTCTCAATCGGCCTTTTCTACGTGGTGATTATGGGTGCAGATCTTTTCAATTCTAACGTGCTGTTCTTTTCAGTGGGACTTCTGCGTGGGGCAGTATCCTTATACGATCTGCTCATCAGTTGGGGCATCAGTTGGTTAGGAAATTTTGCAGGAACCCTGTTCGTGGCATACGTCATATGCCATCTTTCTGGATCGACGACGTCTGCTTTGATCGTTGCCGGGTCTAAATCCATAGCGGAGGAGAAACTCTCGTACAGTTTTATACAGACTTTCATCAAGGGGATAGCAGGTAACTTTTACGTTTGTTTGGCGGTTTATTTGCAACTGATGTGCAAGCCAATTCATGTCAAGTACATCGTGATGACACTACCAATTTTCACTTTTGTTGCATTAGGATTTACGCATGTTGTTGCCGATATGTCTATAGCATTGGTGGGGATGCTAAATGGCGCTGATTTTTCAATAGGGAAGTTTATCTGGAAACTGATGGTACCCGCTACTCTGGGAAACATGGTAGGCGGAAGCTTCTTTGGTGCAGTTGTGCCTTACTACTTGCACCTACGTGTTGTCGAACGTGACAGAAAACAACTTGCTTTGCCTGAGTACGAAGCTAGGGATGAACAGCCTGAATTGAACATGGACTCAAGAGTTGTGAGAGTAGCTCCGGACGAAGTGAAGGAAACAGAAGGCTCCGACTCTGATGAAGAGGGATTAGGACCGTTATCAGAGAAGCAATCATCGAACGAGTCAGAATATAACGGATCACAGGTGCAACCTTACTACGCCAATGAAGAACCGGAGTCAATCGACTTGTCAAGGACTCATACGATGAACACTCTAAGTACAGGCAAGTCTCATGGCTCTAAAATTAGATCTCCTCCAGGTGTATTTCCTGTGCGGGGAATGGGGAAGCCCCTGGCTAGAGAGAGAACGATTGTGGACTCGGAATACTCTCATCCTTCGGAACCTTCGGTGAAAAGGTCACCATCGCTGACCAACTCATTTGATATGATATCTGTAAACAGTGACGTGGATTCGACGCTGCAAAATCCACTTCCTTTCCAAGACGTGCATTCTGAGGAACCCCCCTCAATAAGAAGAACCCATACACTACTGCAGACATTATCCCACGTACCGACATCGACTGTACTGCATCCGCTGAAGACTCATGAGGACCCTGCCTACCAGAAAGAAGTTGAAGAGTACGAAAAGGAAGGTCACTACAATGTAAGAGATCATACCTTGGGAACTAAACTTGAGAAAGCTTTGTCCAGGATAGCAACTCATAAACCTGCTGATTCTGACACAGAAATGCTACCGAGAACCACACAAGACGTATTCCCCGAGCAGCGACAGACATCTGACTTGAACCTTATGGAAAGGACAAGGAGTGGCACCTCTATGAAGGGCCTGTTCAAAACGTTCAGCAAACAGTTTCATCCAACTAAACCAGCTACAGACGTTGACGAGATTCACAGGCGCCTCAGCAAGGCGGGTATCACGTCTAAAGCTGCCCATGCGTCGGACAATATCGCTGGTATCGACAATTACGATGGCATCGAACTTCCGAAATCTAACTCACCATTCTACAACAGGCGACCCTCCAATATCAGTGCCTCTTCAAATCATTCGCTTAATACAATGTCGTCTCAAGGAAAGAGTATGCAATCTCAGGGCAACGGAAATAAAGCCTCGGGAAATATGATGTCTGGCGGGGGATCATTATCGGTTGCTGGAAAGCGACAAAGCAATCCAATCAAAAACTTGATCCATTTCGATAACGATAATTTTGAGGAACAAAGTATCATGGACGCTCAGTGAGTCATGGGCTCATCGATACGCATCGGTATTTTTGTCATTATAGAACTTTTTTGGACTTACAGGAACCCTGAATTACTAAAACTTTATGGTAACTCGTTTGATCAGATTGAAGTCAGTAAATATCAGTTGCATTTGTAAATACTCGTCAATAGCATAGACTTACGCTTGAACGCTGACGGAGTGTCAGATGGCTGATCATCATCCAGTCATATGCATAAGTTTGATTATATAATCTAACAAGTTACCCGTCCGTCACGTAATATTAGTCGATATGTATAATTTAGCCAAAATGCACGCGTAATGTATGTTTAACCTAAAACCTTAACACATCAACCATCAACAGTGCATTCGATCAAGACTGGTTTTGACTCTTGGCTTCAGTATATCTTCAGAACCCTTGACATCGCCAGTGTGTCCTCCATTTGTTGTCACCGGGACAGACATGCAGGTTTTAGAATTCCATAAGGCAATTATTCCATCTGTTGAGGAGTCGTTATCATCTACTGAGCAGATTGAAAGATTGGGGGAGCTACATGAGGAGCTTTCTGGTTTAAAGCAGGGACATGTGAGTTTGGATAGTGTGGAAAAGTACAAGGATGATTTGATAAACAAAAAGCTTTTGAAGCACCGGGACTCCGGTGTTCGCGCGTTGACAGCGTGCTGTCTAAGTGACATAATGCGTTTGTATGCACCAGATGCTCCATTTACCGAAAGCGAATTATGCGATATATTCAGACTATTTTTATCACAGTTTAGACTACTCAGGGAACCAGACAATGGTAATTTTATTCAGCAGACATACCTAATAACACGTTTGTTGGAGTGTCGTTCAATTGTGTTGATAACAGATCTACCTCCATCAAAGAGACTTGTTGAAGACCTGTTTGAAGTATTTTATGAGAAAAAGGAGAATCAGTTCCCCTCCAAACTTTGGAAGATAATTGCGGGACTACTTACAGAGGTTGTTTCAGAATGTGATTCCTTATCGATGGACGTTTTAAGGATGATCTTCAACGCTTTTTTGACGCACGAATCAAAAGAAAATAAGACTCTAAAAGGGCTTACTGTCAGTAAAGACTCTGCCTTCGAGTTCTCTTTGATGATTTGCGAGTCTGCAGCAAACAGATTGGGAAGGCACTTCTCAAAGTTTTACTCAGAAATACTGTATGGAATTACGAATGAAAACGAGGGGATTCAATCTGTATTTGATCCGTCTTATAGGACATTGACAAAACTCCATAGACTGACCTCTTATATCTGGCATTATTCTCCAGAGCTTATACACTCTGTCATCGGGTTTGTGTATCAGGAATTATGCTCTGACAATGTTCCTTTGAGGCTAGCAGCTACTGATTTAGTGGCTGACATCCTGTCACATAACTCAACCGTCAACTTTGTAACTGCACATCCGGATACCTTTCAGATATGGCTATCGAAAGTAGCTGATATTAGTCCGAAAGTTCGTGCCGAGTGGACTAAAACAATTCCTGGTGTGATTCTTAGCAGAAATGATATTAACGACGAAATAGGTAAAGGCCTGTCTAAAACTCTCATCGACACTGACGAGCTGGTGCGGCATCAGTCAGTGAAATCGCTCGCGCAAGTTCCTGCTTCTATGTTATGGTTAAAATTAAAGAATGAGTCTTTATTCAAGGAATTGTTGCATTTGATAAGAGACAAATCAAAAGATGTTAGAGAAGAATGCATTGACTTTGTATGCCAATTTTACGATGACACAATAAGCCAAAGTTTGTACTCACAACATGAACAAGATCATAATGCCCAATTGCTTTGGGACATTGTCATAAGCATTCCTACGAATGTTTTCAATCTGTACTATATCAATGATCCTAATATTAATATGCAAGTTGACCTCATGATCTTCGATAAAATACTGAATCTGAACTTAGAGGAGCATGACAGGTACAAGAGGCTGTTGCAAATAATAGCAAACTTTGATGAAAAAGCACTTTCAACATTTATTGCGTTCAATAAGCGTCAAGTGCAGGCTAATAAAGCCATGAATTCACTTCTCACTTTACAAGACGACAAAGTTGATAAACTTATAGATTGGTTATCATCTACCCTCCCGAAACAAGTGGAACCGAGCTCAATCATACACAAATTTTTGGAGCTGAATGATTCGAGAATACTTCATTTGGTAAAGGTCGCAATTAATCAAGAAACCAACTACTCGACTCTAAGAAACTCTTTGAAGGAATTGAAAGTGCGACTAGAGGACCAAGATCTTTTTAGGAAAAAGGGAATTCGCATTGGATCGCAGTTTAACAGAGACCAATTTAATAAAGTGATTATACTGCTAGTATACAGAGCAGCGCCTTTTATCAATAATGTTTCTACCATTTCACAGTTATTGCAGTATGACAGCAAAGAAAATGAAGATTTTGATAACGCTACTAAGAATCAAGTCATTCAATGTATTTCTGAAACCTGCCCCACCATTTTCAAAAACCAAGTCTCTTCTTTGTCCTCTATGGTGACGGACCAAGAAAAGCAGAATAAAACAGGTAAGCAACAGTACTTGAAAACGCTATACAAAATACTGAAGGCGCTCCCGAATGAACTAGACCAGGATGATGACTTTTTGATGGTGAAACTCGAGGACTTTGCTACTTCAGGAAACCTGCTTGAAAGTAAATATGCCATCAAAATTATATCATTAATCCCCGATATTGGGAAAAGGGAACGTATACTGCTAGCATTAAGAAGTTCTGCTTTGCCCCTTGAGTTGAATCCCGAAGCCTCCCATTTGCTGCCCAATGATCTTTCCATCCTGTCTCAATTGTTCAAGATAAATTATAATTTACTAAAAGATGATAGCAATGAGATCACATCCTTTGTGTTGAAGGAAGTGCTTGTTACAAACGAATTCTTCAAAGATTCGCTTCAAAAAGGAAACTCAGCAGAGTGGATAACTCAAGATCAGCTATTGGAGGAGGAGAACTGGCCAATCGCGAGCAAAGTTCTCTGCTTGGAACTGTTGACGAATAGAATGATATCGGAATCCCGTTCAAACGAATCAGATGCAAGATCATTAGAGGCCATATTCCATAAGATTTTAAAACTATTCTTGTATTTTGTGTCCAACGGTGGGGAGGTAATCAATGAGGAATTTGAAAAGAGATTTCCAACGCCTGTGGCTTACCAACGTAAAATACGTTGTCACGCCGGATTGCAGATCCTGAAGTTGGCCAAAGTTGCCAAATTCAATAAATGGATTGAGTCTAAGTTCATTTATAAACTCATAAATCTAGTTGAGGATGAGAGCTTCTCAGTGCGATTTACTTTTGTGAAAAAGTTGACCAGTCTGATTTCGAAAGAAGCAATAAGCATTAAATTTATTCCGTTGATCTTCTTTATGCCTTTTGAACCTGATACTAAATTCAAGACAGATACCAAAATTTGGATCAACTTCACATTTCAAAAAGAGACAGCTAAAAGAGGAGCTGTATTCGAACGCAGTCTTCCTAGGCTAATTCATTGCATTGCTCATCATCCCGACATTGAAGACGGAATTTTGGAAGACGCTAGCGAAGATGACTTCCTCTCAGCTTGCAATATTGCTATAGACTATATCTTATTCTACTTGGACACTGTTCTCAAACCTGAAAGCATCAACTTGTTGTATTATTTGAGTGCGAGAGTTAAACAATACAGAGATCTATCAGAGGATGGCCAAAATGCTGTTTACATTATAAGTGAATTGGTTCAAATGGTGTTAAATGAGCTCAAACTGATAAAGAACATGATCTTGACCGTGTACCCGGGAAAACTAAACTTACCGAGCGACCTATACGTTCCTTTCGAAAATATGGAGCGTGCTCAAACAAATTCATTCAAGACTTTTATCAAGGATGAATACACATCGAAGCTTGAGCAAAGAATTAAATTAAAATGCAACAAGATTGTACATGGAACGTCTACCACTGCTAAACAGAACAGGCAAAGAAGACAGTTGACAACTGAGTATCAAACTACCCCTCCGTCCAAAAAAAGAAAGACTGCGCATAGCGACAGTGATGACGAGGATGACTCAGTTGGGGATGAAGAGTCAAATGTTTACCCTAGTCCTTTGAGGAGTAGTAAGGGTCCGCAGCGCAAGAGTAGCAGAGCTAGAAAATCAGTTGATTATAATGAAGATGACGAGGAAATTGGAGATAATCATGACAGAGTATAAGTATTAGTATTCCTTGATTGCTATGTATCCTATAAAAGCTACCTATGGAAATGTCTCCGTGACCGGAGATATATTTTCTACAGTAATTCGAAGAGAGAGGGATTCTTGTTCACTGATTCAGCTTTAAAAATTCGGCTACTTCTTCTTTTGGTTTCGATTCAAGAACGGCCTTGATTTTTTGAAGCATTGCCAACTCAGAATCGTTAACGGCACTTGTCTTGCAATTTTCTTGGAACACCTGTTCTTGTGATATTTTGCAGAGCTCTTTAAAATCCCAAAGTTTCTTTAAGTTTCCTGAAGACTGGAAATAAAGGAGATTCGAGAGGTCGTTCAATGGCGACCCTTTACCAGATGATTGTACTAGCTTGTCCAACAACATGGAATCGCGGCAAAGATCTTCGAATTTTTGTACTTTCTTTGCTTGGTAGACCTTGTCCAGAAACTGCAAAGCTACATTCTGCTCGGTGATCTTCGGTACTACCCAAGAATCGGTGTCCTGTACTATTTCCGCATCTCCATTATTCTTGCTTCCGACTGGCAGAAGTACATATTTCTGTTTCCCTCTAGCTAGTCTCCTCTTATAAGATTTTGGTAAAGGAGCATGCAAAGGGCATTTCCATTTAGAACCCAGGTTTTTCAGAGAGGCCCTCGGGATTGGAAGGCAGTTGAGATGCCATGGAGTGGAACAATAATCACATTTCATGATCAGTTTCTGTGTTTCCGGGTGATCCCATGTTCCTAATTTGGATTCGCCACAATGGTAACAGACTAAGAGCTCTCCTGTGTCCGGATCAAAGTGATGATCTGGTTGATACGAGTCCATTCTGCTCACCGACTGGCCATACGGGGCATGAAAAATTTGTTTTTCATTGATTTCTTTGAAATGCTCGTCTCGATATTCTCCTTGTGGCCCTGAATGAACGGATTCAAAAGTGGATTTGATTAGATGGGGCAGTTGAAACTGGAGCGGATTCCTCTTCTGCAAATCAAAGACCAGGGCTCCAAATAGTTGGTACCCCGGTTTATTGAAATGCTCTGAAAGAAATTTTGACCGTAATTTTTTCTCCGAAGTAATTCCGTATTCGTTATTTTTTAACCATTGTTTAAACCTACATTCATCACACGACCAATCGCCCTCTGGTAAATGGCTCGGGTCCAGCGGCGGGTTACAGCATGCGAAGTGGAAGGATTTGGGACACGTATCGCAACATAAGAACACACCAGTCCCCCCGCAGTTCGAACAAAAATCATCGTTTTCTTTATTATTATCCGGATCGATTTCTGGAATATGTAAATGAGAAGCCTTATCATTTTGGCCGAAAAGTTTGGTCTCTTTGTCCTTTGTGGACTTCAACTTTTTGGCAATCTTTTTAGTCGTCTCGGGGTTCACTAGGGTATCTCGTACTCCGTTTATACCGAGTTTTTCCGCCAGAACTTCGTCTGTATTCTCTTGATTCTTTACATTTTTCGTCGATATCCGTTCATGGCTCTGCACTGTCAGCTCTTTCGACTTGTTTGTCTGCAGACTGTCCTCGTATTTTGCCTGTATATCCCTGAGCGTATCCATTATGTTTCCGGCCTTGTTTCCGTAGTTTTTGCTCCTGTGATGGTTTGGGTTACCTCCGTTCCCATTACTTGCAGATTTCGGTCTCTGTGACAAAGGCGTTCCCGTCATCGCATTTATTGGGTCGTGCACTGGAGGCTCCTGGAACGTAACATTCCCATTCGTATCCTTCAATATCACCGGGCCTGAGAACTCTGGCGACGTCTCCTGTGAAGAAGAAGACGACGAAACTGAAACACTTTTGTTCTCATGGGGAAAATCATCGCTTGGAATAATTCGTCTTTTCTTCAGGTTGTAATCAACATTCACCGATCTGGACCGCTTGGGCCGCATGGCCTCCATATGGTTCGTCATTTTCCACTATGCCAGCCCTCACCAAACCGTCTTTACAAAGCTTGATTCCTTTTTTCCTATTGCCAATGTCAGCTTCAATTCGCGTGAGTAAGGTTTAAGTATTAGAAAAGGTTCATCGACTGGTAATGAATGTTTAGCGTTTTCGAAATTTGAAAATCTGAAAATGTTGATTTCTTAAGGCAGGGACCTTGTAACCGTGAAGAATAATGCCTTGTGATTGTAATCCACGGCTCTTCTAACCAGTTGGAGCCGTTTAAGCCAGGTGTAACGGATCTTCTGGATCGGAACCACTGATATTAGCGTTTATATCGAAAAAAATCCCAAGATGGATGAAGAATTGCGTGCCATTAGAGAGGCTAGATTGAGAGAGTTGAAACAGCAGGGCTCGGGCTCAGCTCCAGGAGCCAGCGCACAGGATAACGGACAGACACAGGCGATCTTGAGCCAGATACTCACTTCGGGCGCGCAGGAAAGATTGAGCCGTGTCGCGCTGGTGCGACCCGAACGTGTCAAAGCCGTCGAGTCCTATTTGATGCAAGCGGTACGCTCGGGCGCCATCAGAAACAAGCTCACAGACCAGGATATCGTGGGTATACTCGAGTCTATAGGCAGCAGCGAGCAGAAGCGCAATGCATCCCGTATCATCTTTGACAGACGAGACAAGGAAGACGCTGCAGCGGCTAACAACCAGGCAGATGACGATGAAGATGATTTCTTCGATTGAGGTATACAAGAAGTGCGGTCACGTGGCTCATACAGTCCATTACACGCATTATATAAAAACATGAAATTCCTATAAAACCCAGATATTGATCACGTGATATAGTTACCCCGCCTTTTTTCGTCTTCAGGTCAAACTAGAATCAACCTCGATTATCTCTGTGAAAAACGTCGGCTTGGATTGCCGTATTGGGTAACTCTTCACCGCAGCAGCCTTAATAAAGAGTGCTGCGTATCTAATCAGAGCTTCAAGAAGAGATCAAGACGAGCTGAGGCATAGCTTCCGACTGAGGCAGTGAAGCGATCAGTAGCATAGTGAATACTTGGGGTAACGGGGTTCAGGGTGTATACGGATATCAATTTCGCAGTCTGTGCTGTCTCCAGGTAATCATGAACGGACGTTATCGCCGACATTTCCATAAATGCTTAACAGTAGATATGAAGGATTCGTACAGACGTATTGTGCGCCTCGAGGCTTGTTACTTGATACAGGGGATCCTAATCGGGAGTGTCGAGCCGTATCATACTAACGCAGGCAGAGATACGGTGGAGGACTATGACCAAGTTGTAATCAAAAATCGAGTATATAAAGCGTAGATCCAGATGAAAGTGTCACATATCCTGTGCTGAAGGTAGTATTTGTGAAACATTAGAAGACTCACAAGCTCAACAAGCAAAGTTGTTAAGCAGAATGACGGCACATATTTTTGACCCAATTAGCGACGACGAGATCAGAACCACCGCCAAACTTTTGAAGGACTTGAACGGTGATGCCAAGTTGCACTTCGTCCAGGTCGATAGACTGGACCCACCTAAGAGTGCTGCTATCCAGTATTTGAACATTGAAAGGTACGGTGGCGGTGAGTTGCCTTACATTGCCAGAAGGACTTATGCCTATTACTATCTTAACGATAAGATGCCTTTGTACAAGGCGATCTGTAACGTCAGCGAGAATCACGTGATCTGCAACGTCGAGACACCTGAAGGCACCATTGGGCCATTGTTGCCAGACGATATGCTCAAAGCCGAAGAAGTCATCATGCAGCACCCCAAGGTCGTTGCTGAGATTGCAAAGCTGAAGCTCGACCAGGTGAGTTACAACCACAAAAGATTGGGAAAGTTGGGCTACAAAGTGGTTTGTGAACCCTGGATGTACGGAACTGATGAACCTGATGAAAAGAGACCAATGTTACAGGCTTACATGTACATGAAAGTCGACCATCCTGAGGCCAACCACTACTCCATTCCGCTCAAGTTTTCGCCAGTGTTCGAATATCTTTCGCTGGAATTTGTAAGAATCGACTACCTTCCATCCGGCGCTGATGAGTTTTACGTCAAAGACACGCTCCCATACAAAAGCGTTCCAACTGTTGAGTACCATCCTGACGTCATCGAAGATTTCAAGGAACGTGAGGGTTTGAAGCCATTGATCATCAATCAACCTGACGGGCCTTCCTTTACAGTAGACGGGACCAAGATCTGCTGGCAGGGATGGGAGTTCAGAGTAGCCACCAACGTGAGAGAAGGTTTCGCCATTTACGACGTTCATTTCAAGGGAAGATCGATCATGTACCGTGGAAGTCTCAATGAAATGACAGTGCCTTATCTAGACGGCCGTGCTCCTTTCCACAGGAAGCAGGCATTCGATCTTGGAGACTGTGGTTTCGGTAACACTGCAAACTCGTTAGCCTTGGGTTGTCACTGTCTTGGTGTCATCAAGTACTTGGACACTAGAAGAGCCGATGTGGATGGTAATCCAATCTTAATTCCTTCCACCATTTGCATGCACGAACAGGACTATGGTATTCTGTTCTTGCATCAAAACTACAGAAATGGTTCTTCAATCACCACAAGAAGAAGAGAGTTCGTGTTGCAGACGATCGCAACAGTTGCAAACTATGAATATATTATCAATTTGATCTTTGATCAGGCCGGCGCCATCACAGTTCAAGTAAGAGCTACCGGTATCTTGTCCACAATGCCTAACGACGAAGGATGTGTTACAAACTTCGGTACCATTGTTGGACCAGGTGTCACAGCAGCATTCCATCAGCATTTGTTATCCTTCAGATTCGACATGAGATTAGACGGTGACAAAAATACTGTGGTTTATGATGACTATCTCCCTATGGAAGAGAACACCCCTATGAATCCATACAACATCGGAGCAGTTCAGAAGAGAACTTATGTGGAGAAATCAGGATCCATCGACCAGTCACCGTTCACTAACAGAACTTACAAAGTCATCAACGAGAACTCCATTAATCCAGTCACCCAAAAACCAGTTGGTTATAAGTTTGAAATGCCAGCAAGACAGATGATATTGGCTTCCAAAAACTCTTTCAACGTGAAGAGAGCTCATTATGCGACAAAACAAATCTGGGTCTCGAAATACGCTGATGACCGTATGTACGCTGCTGGTGAATTCACCAACCAATCTGTCGTGGACACCGGACTCAAGAAGTGGGCTGACGGTACCGAAAGTGTGAGAAACACTGATATCGTCGTGTGGCCTACTTTGGCCCTAACTCATCCTCCAGTGACTGAACAGTTCCCTGTGATGACATCTGACTTTTTGCAGTTCTTGATCACTCCGGCCTCTTTCTTCACCAAGAACCCTGCATTGGATGTTCCTCAGGCAAACAACAACTTCAACAAGTCAGTGTACTTTGAAGATGCTATCAAAGGTGACAGCAAGTCTTCACCTGAATGCTGCAAGATGTGATATCTTTCTTGAATCCAGCATTAAATCCAACTAATTCAATATTATTCCCGTAATTTACCCCGTTATAAGCTAAATATCCTCCTCTCTAGTTGAATGTGTTTCCGCTTGAACCTCGCCTTTTAGCTGGCTGATAAAGTCTTCTTGACTGAAGGTATAGAATTCTTCGGTAATCACACAAAAGTGGCCTTAACCCCAGAAGAAAGAACACTTCCGTAACCAGTTTTTAATCCAATTATCACACAACCAGAGCAGTCATACTATCACCCGGCCTCATTACCCAAGCGTGTCAAAATATCACCAAAGTTTCTGTCTTTAAATATGCTCATCGCCTGTGCCGTAAAGCTTTCTGATTTTTTCCTTGTTCCATTATGAAGAAAACAGGCCTTCGATTCTTAGCTCAGCAGAGACCGAAAAATCCAATAGTTTGCAAGCAAGGTCCCTAAGCCTGACTTACTTGTCTCTGTCCCGTCAGACAACTTTGTTTGGTTGAGACTGTTCCTATAAAAGGTCTTTCGGTGTTCAAAGTTGAACTTTAGTGCTGGGGTAAGGATCCTGACATATTCTTACAAAGCATCAACACCTTTAATCAAAAGAATAACACTGAGCAGCAAAGATGGTTCGATTTTTTGAGCCTGTGCCTAAGAAGGATTCAGATGATGATTCTAGAATGTTGCCACCTCCGCGGCAGCCCGGTTGCTCTACACTAGCCCCTCCTTCTATAACAAAGACGTCGTCCGGAGTACTGAAAAGAACCAAAGTAGCATTAAAGCCCGGTCATGGACCGCTGGATTGGCAGCGACTTCAGGATAGTAAGGGTGCCAGGGGGGAGTTAATACACGGTGCAAATACGCCAATCCCGCCTTTCAAGATTCAGCCGCCTCTTAAGGTCAACAAAGAGATGATTTTGGCCAATAAGGACAACTTTTGGTGCATTATAAACAAGAGGGTATATTGTATCAAAGACTATCTGTCGTTTCATCCCGGAGGAGAAGACATTCTTAAGAAATGTGCAGGAAAGGACATCACACAGTTGTTCAACAAGTACCACCAATGGGTTAATTACGAGCGGTTATTAGAGACTTGTTTCATCGGCATATACGTCGGATCCGCTCAGGTGTAAATCATTCCGAGGACAGCAGGACACGCATGAATTCAATAGTAGTTACGAATTATATAGCTTTGCGTCGACGAATTCCATTCTATAGAGGATATTTGTCGATCAAAGAACGCATTACAATTAATGATATCAATGATATTCGAGTAGATTTTACAGATTGGACAAATACTCATCAAATATAAAAGGAAAGTCATTGATGGAATGACTCGCAAAGCGATTAGTAAATTCGGGCCCCAGGATCTGCCCCTGTCTGTCCTCATTCCGTTCTTTAGAATATGTGCGTAAATATACAAAAATTGTTGGTAGGCTCCAAGCACTTGGAATACATCGTTGTTTCACATTAATAAAACGTTGAAAAGTGAAGTGAATAAGATTGGTAGAAAACAGCTTCAAGATAAGCACATGAGCAGTTCAAATGTAGTTATATGTAGGGAATGTCATTGAGATTTTTTTTATTGGTTTCATGCCTCTCAACAGAGTTTTATGGACAAATAATAGTAACAATACAACAAACAACGTGTATTCTGAGCGACATGGATCAAGAGTTTATCGGAAACGCAAACAGACTTTCGTGGGCGGATAGCACACCGTCCACGACATGCTAACGGTACTGACAAATTTGGTGGATTAACGGTAGACATGACTTCCACGAAACTAGAAATGTCATGAAAATTAAATGAAACATAAAGTAATACGACAAAAAGCGCAAGTAAAGAGTAACTTGTTTGGAATTACTCTGCTGCAGCTTCGTGTTTGGAGTATGACTCCTCCCATTCTTTCAGTTTTAGCTTGTAGGAGTCTGTATACTTTTGCTTCGAGGGCCCATCAAGTTCTCTCCATTTTTCGCCGATCATCTTGGTTATTTCAATTAAAGTCTTTTCAGGATTCTCCTCTACAAGTAAAGGTCGTATGTCCTTGGTAAACTGTAAGAATGGTCCCGAAGGTCTCTTTGGTGGTAGCGTCTCTTCGTATTTCTTTCTAGCGATTCTGTATTTTTCCCAGTTTGTCTTAAACTGATCGAAATAGGGTTTCTTCTCATCATCCGTCATAGACTTCCATTTGGCACTTGAAAGTTTCGACAATTCGGGAACCTTAGCGTCAGGGTATTGTTTTAGAAGTTCAGGACGAATAGAGATGGAGAATAAGAAATAAGCGGATGAGGGTCTCTTTGGACCTTGTTTCTTCAATTCTTTACGTTTAGCTATTCTGGTCTGCGTGATAGACAGTTTCTTGACTGGCGCTTGTGGGGAACCCTTACCACCTGAAGTAGGCGATGCCGACCCAGGGGATCTTTTCCCTGACTTCCCATCTACCAAATCGCCATGTCTTTGCATGCCCATGGTCGACGTCCCTTGCCCCAGAAATTGAAACTGACTTGGTATCTGCACCTGAGAGTCCATCATCTGCTGCTGAGGATAGTACCTAGGCGAGAGCTGGCCTCCTGCCTGGCCATAGTGCTGCTGTAAAGAGGCATGTGCCTGAGCCTGGGCTCTGGCCTGGTGTTGGGCCTGCGCTTGCGCCTGGGCCTGAGCTTGCGCGTGAGCCTGAGCCTGCTGCTGCGCCTGTACTTGTGCCTGCTGAACCTGTACCTGGCCCTGTTGCGACGAGGGCTGAGACTGTTGTCTCTGGTTAAACTGCGCCAGAATCTGGTTCAGCATTGCATCTGACACCTGGTGGCCTGGCATCTGCATCTGCATTTGCATTTGCAGCGGAAGAGACGACACAGATTGGTCTGTCGTGTTTCCGACGCCCATCGACGCCTGTGGCGCGAAATAGTTGTGGAACTGGTACTGCGAATACCCGCCTCCAGCGCCGGGCCCGGCGCCGCCCTGGCCCTGTGGAAGGCCCTGCTGGCCCTGCACGGACTGTACGCTGCCCTGCCCGGCTACAGACCCGCTTCCAGACCCAACCTGCCCGCCGAGCGGCTGTCCGCTCAACATGTGGTACGACTGAGGCGACTGCACCTGCATAGAAACAGGCACCCCGTGACTATTCTGTCCGCCAGCCTGCTCTTGCTCTCCAGAGTACATCAAATCCTGATGTTCTCCGTGTCCGGTACTATTCAGATTCATATCGTATGTGTACCGTATAGCTCTTTTACTCACTAACAATCCAACGCACGCTGTAAATTCTTCTTTCTGACACAACCGCTGATCCTTTTCGACTTGCCTTGCAACTTTCCGATGACTTATGCTTTAACACCTTAATTAATTACCCAAGCAGCCTTCTGTACCGAAATAAGCTTCTTAGTTCCTGTAGCTCTGTAAACCGACTAGTCTCTGTTCGATATCAACTATGACTCTTTTGCAACACAGCTTTCTACGATTAAAACCACTGAGAATAAAGGTAGCTGCAGCTGTTATGAAACTTTATTTCTCTGCTACCGCCTCTTCTCTTCTCTACTCTTAAAAGTGTGTAATCCTCTTTTGTTTTGTTTATTTGTTTATTTTCTCGTTTTCTTGTGATTTCTTCGTTGAATTTTCAAGGGCTGCGATTGCGCAGCGTGCGGAGCAAAATGCAACAGAAACGCTGCGTACGAAATCGCAGGTGGCGGAAACGCAGCACGCGAAGCGTAGAAAACTTGTACGTAGAAAAGAGGAGCTGCGCTGCTATTGTACCGCTTCACGCAGTGCCCGGGTACTGCGTGAGGCGTTTCCTTGTGCACGGTGTGCCAAGAGAGGACGGTACGAGTACTTAGCGACTCAGATTGGGACTGCAGCAGTCACGGATAGAGCGCGCTAAGAGCCGGTAGACGAAGGAGATGCTTGCGAAGCTGCGCAGATGCGTAGTGGATTAGCGGAGTATATACGGTATATGAAGAGAGAGGTGACTCAATCACGTGATGTTAATTGCAGCAAAGAGGATCGGGTCACGTGTCGTCTTCGTCGGACGACAGAAGGCCCTGGTGAGTGAAGCCCAAGAACTCTGCGAACGCGTGAGACAGCTGTGGGAGACTGGCGACGTCGGGTCTCTGGTTTGCGAAGAAGGTGCGGATTCGCGCAGCGAATCCTGTGTCCGAGTCCGCGTTTTCAGAGGGATCAGACACTACCATGGCACGAAGGTAGTCGTCCATGTGTCGGAGCTTGTCCTGGTCCAGAGACCAGTTCGAGTTCAGGTTTACCGTTTCGCGCTGGAAGTTCGAGTGCAACAACTCGTCTCTGAGCTGCTGTAGCTCTTCGTTGTCGCGAGTGAAAGACGAGACAGTCGTGCGACGTTCCATTACGGATCCCGAAGCGTCAACACTTTCGGTGCTATCGGGGCTTGCAAGGTCCAGCGTCTCGATCCGGGACTCAGCCAGCTCCTCGGGCTTGATAAGCTCTAACTGCCGCGTGTTGTAGCTGCCGCAGTGCTGGCATCGGAGTCCCAGAATATGGTAATCCACGGTAGATTTTTGACGACAATCGTTGCAGTGGACTTTACAACGCCAGAAACAGTATGGCTCCGGTAGCTTGTACTCTTGTATCTCTTGGCTTAGGATCCGAAATTCTCGCTCCATGTTGATCACAGAGACGCCACACGTAGGGCACTTGTAAGAATGCTTGATGTACTCGTCGAAACAGTGCTGGTGAATGGCGTGGCCACACGGGTCCATGTACACAACGGCGCTGGTACTGGTAAACATGTACTCGTGGCATACAGGGCAGTTCGCTCGAGTGGAGTTCTCTGTACACTTGTGGTTCCCTAACAGTTCGATAGAGAGGCATGCGTTGCACTGGTCACAGTGGAAGAAATCCTGGCCCAATCCGAGGCCTAAGCGGCATATCCCACACTTATCACAGTGGTATATATCCTTTGTCTCATCGTTGTCGTAGAGTTTGCATATTGGGCAGTAGTAAATGGCAAACTCGATCCCACAATGATCGCAATGCGATGAGGGTTCCTGGTAATGGAAGCAGTTCGTACAAAGAACCCATTTCGTCTCTTCCCTTCTGAATTGATGGTCTGGATATTGTTCATCATGGCAGAACCGACAAGAGACCCATTTGTTACACTGACTGCACAACAGTTTACAGTTGCGTTGGTAATGTGGACAACCCCGTACGCCTGGAGAATGATATATGTTTTTCTTGTCTTCCTCCGTGGGTTCTGGCGGCGGCAAGTCATGGTTGGAGTCATAAATAGTGTCGAGTCCGTGCGAATGCGAGTGTGAATGTGAATGGGAATCATCGCTAAAGCTAGTATGCGTATGTTCATGGTTATGATCGTGCGAGCATCCGATGACTGCGTTCGGATCAGATGGAAGAGTTGAATGTTTCATCATTAGTTGTTGGATCATCGACGCCTTTTGAATTTCTGTCAAATCTGGCAACGCTCTGATCTGTTTTATGCGTGCTCGTAGAGCGTGCTCGTCGTTATTGAATTCGGCGTCCCAATGAGTCAATTCCGTGTAGTCTTTATCCATAGGAACCACAAGGTCATTGGTGTACATCGGATGAGAATGAGAGCGATTCTTGGTAACAACTGTAGGGTCCGTATTCTCAACTATTGGTTCATGAACAGAGTTTGAAAGGAGATCTCGCTCACTTCCCCTATGCTGCTCAGTATTCTTTATAGATAAATGGTTCGCAATACCAGCGTCCGTCTGGGGTTCCGACCCTGTAAGCTCTGCATATCTCGGTATACTGACCATCATCGTGTCCCATTTCGCTTTTATTGTCTGTAGCCGGTCTAAAGCACCGCTAAGAGAAGTCCCTTGTTGCAAATCTGTGATGAAACTATCCCACTGAAACTTCAGAGATAATCTGGATAAGTCAGGGAAGCCCCGGCCCAACATTTCCCAATCACTGTCTTCATCACTTGAATCACTCATGATAATAACGATATACCTCTTAACGGTGCACCTTTGAGTTTTGCCTGTTCAAATACAGCCTGTGACTCCTAGTAGATGTTCTGTTTTGCCTCATACGATCAAAATAAACCACCTCAGCTTCCTTTATTGCATCCTCATCGCATCCTTAAGTCATCGTGATGGTTCTTGAATAAATTTAGATAGAAGCCTTATAATAAAGAGAAACTGATATTGTCAAACAATTAAAAGGACAAACCCTCCAAGGAATTTTTTGTTTAGAACAGGGGTTTGTCTTCGTTGCTGGCAGCGTTTTTGTGCGGGTTCATTGTCACGATATTAGTTGTGTGGTATACGTGAGACTTGAGTCCTAATATACTGGGAAAAGAGAGCCAATTGGTTTTGTTACAAGTGGCTTTACTGTAAGATTTAAGAGGGAGATACAGCACGAGAACTAATAGACTTAGCTCAAGTAAAAATGGTGTCAACAAGTTTTGTTAAGTCGTTATTCAACTTCTCTGGTATGGTGGCAGACCTTAAGTCCTCGAACTTCAGTATCTATGGACAATGGATGTCTTACTTGAACATTTTATTTTGCCTTGCCTTTGGTATTGCCAATATATTTCATTTTAGCGCAGTGATCGTGTTTTCAATCATAGCCATCGTGCAAGGTTTAATAATACTGTTCCTCGAGCTACCTTTTTTGCTAAAGATCTGTCCATTGAGTGATAATTTCGTCGAGTTTGTGAGTAAATTCGATACAAACTTCAGGCGTTTCCTGTTTTACTTGGTCATGTGTGCGATACAGTGGTGTTCTATCATCGTGCAAGCGACAAGTTTGATTGTAGTGGCAGTGGGGCTAACGATAACGTGTATGGTTTACGGTATCGGCGCAGCAGCGCATCAGGAGTTCAAGAACAGCGCTATATTGAGTAACAGAGGGCGTGCCACTGCTAGTGTAGCGAATGAGGCAGTCGTAAGAGACATGTTATGATTATAATTCCGTCCGACCTTCAGTTCAAAAAGCTTCTCTTCTAATCTGATTTATTGTTAGAAGTGACACTCTTTACACAGTATTCCTGTCAGTCTTACAAGGTCCTCTAATACAGAACAAAAGTAGAAGCTAAATATGATCCAGAAATGTATAAAGCAACACCTGGCTTCTCCGACCTGAGCTGTACACTGGGTGTCTGCATAAGCAATAGATCGCTGAAACTTTCAAGTTCAGTATCTGAAGTTGATTTCATTTGACTGATCTGATACCGGCTGCACCATTTTGAATACGGGCATTTTGTACTCCCCCAGTTGCACATCACTTCCCCTCGCAATGCCAAAAGACAGGATAAGTACGTTTGACAGTCACCCCATTTTACACACTTCGCCGGTTCCAAATCTGAATATAATTTTCTCAGCATTGGTACTAAAGGATAAGTAGTGCACAATTGAACGCTAAAGATGTAACCAAAAAAGTGCCTTTATTTACACATACCGTCTACTATATGATTTAAACACCGTTTCACTTGATCCTTCGGCAAGATATTGGAATCCAGCATATCTCGAATTGTCAGTGATGGGTCATTGTTTACAACCCAAACCTTTTCATTATTACTTGTGGTGACTAGAGTAGCAGTGTTTCCAGATCCGTTGTTCACATTCATCGATATGCCAAAGTGAGCGAACTCACGCAGCAGATGCTGGGTATGCTTGACCTTCAAATGTTGAAGCAAGTTGTCTTTCCGTTTGTGCGTGGAAGCACACCATGGACAGTGAAACTTTTTGACGTTTGAATGTGAAAGCAGATGTCTTTTCAGCCAGGATTTCCTTTTGAATCGTTTCTCACAGAGATGGCACTGGTAATAACGTTCTGGTTCCTCATTACTGTTCTCTGAGTGGTAGACTGTTGATGCGCTAATCGAGTTGTCCCGGGGTTTTAGGTTTAATGGTTGCAAGTGCAACGTTGACTGGGTGGATGTGTTGTGGAGGTTATGAGACAAGTTTTGTGTTTGCGCCTGCAGTCTGACCTGCTGCAGCTGTAGATGTTGTAAGTTTTGCAGTTGTTCGTAATGATGCATTGGGGGTTGGGTCTCAGGCCTGGTCATCGCATTGACTCTGGGATATTGCTGCGGCAGACTCGTATACTGATTTACAGTGGTTGGAACCGGGTTCAAATGCTGAGGCCTATCCAGCATGCTGGTACTAGGCAATTGGATCTTATTGTGTATAGGAATACCAGAGCTGCTGTGCTCATGGTTATTGCTTGTGGGATTATTCCAATGTGAAAAGCTGTTTCCTGCTTCGCTGCTATAGCTGGCGCTTCCGCTGTGAACGTATGGCTCTGAAGGAACCACAAGTCCATTGGCGCTATTCGCTATCTTTAACGGGAAGTTGTAAGGCTGTGAGTGTGTCTGACTCATGGAAGTATTATAGTACAATGGCTGAATAACGAGTGGATTAGCGTTGAATTCATGCTCATGCGTTAAGTTATTTTTACTCTGGTACGATGACTGAGTCTGCTGCTGCTGCAGGGATAGCTGTTGTGACTGTTGCCTTGGGGGCGGAAGAGGTTGTATCAGCGAAGGATACTGCTGGGGCTGGTACAGCTGCTGTCGCTGCAACAATTCCTGCTCATGTTTAACCAAAACATGTCCTAACCCAAGGCTGTTCCCACTTCCCAATCTCATGCTCATGTCTGAATTCATCTAGTCCTGGTGTCAGAGACCAAGATTTTGGGCTGTAAATTAAACTCTTGGGTGTGAGGTGAGTACAAGGGTCTGAAGACGCTTCTAAGTGTCAGAGTCGCACTCTCAAAAGAATCAGGCGCTAAACCTACCGAGCTGATGCCAGCCTTCAAATGTGTACCCCGGACGCAAAAATTACAAGCAGAAACCTGGCTTCGAGCACTCTCTTAGCACTCAAAAAACAAAAGCTGAAGGCTCTCTTGGGCTTGCACTGAGAGAAATCCGTCCCACAGATACCGAGCCTAGCTATATCTTCTCCCACTTGCTACTATTTCAGCTAATATGCAAGTTGGCTTGGGCCAGGCGACAACGTCAAACCAGATGGCTGTCTCCTCTGTAATTCCCAGCGACAGCTGTGAATAATGCCAGGCTCTGAGCACTAAAAGGCGCTTTTCTGTGGCCTTTATATTTCAGGTACAATCCCTGTGAACCTGTGATCCTCGAGCTCCGCCTATTTGACTGGTAGTCAAATTAGATTAAAGACTGCAGATGGCCTTGATTTCAGACTCAGAATATGCGTGCAAAAGCACAAAAAAATTCGACAAAAGCTCGAGAGTTCCAAAAATTAAAAATAGCCTGCACTCTGCTGAACAGAGATTGATGGGCGCTGAGTGTCAAGCCGAGTCTGTGTGGCAGATACTGGAAGACTGCTAAACAAACTCAAGGACAATCTTCAATGGAAATCGCGGTCTGAAAAAATCTGAGATCGCGCCCAGCAAAAGATCAGGGATTCTCGTTTTACGGAAAACCGCTGCAGGTACTGTCTTATAAGGGCAACCGGCTGTGAGGCTGAGTTTGGACCCGTGGAATGTATGAGTGGTCAGCGATTTCCTATCTAGATTTTTCTCCTGCCAAGAAGGGCGTCACACGCACTATCTGTGGCCCAGCTAGTTATCTTGATTCTCCTATGCGCCGTATTGCCTATGGAACGTTATGCAATGCGATGCGATGTGATCTGCTGTAATATGCACGGCTGCTGTTTTGCTTTTTCCTCTCGACTAAGTTTTTCCTTTTACTCTTTTCTTTTTGCCTATCAAGAACAGGCGGATTTCGGGCACGAAAAGATTGTGGAGCGAGCCGTAAGGTGCCTGGGTGCTTGTAAATCCGTTCGCGCGCGTGGTGTATATCTAAGGGGCCTTAATCAGCGATTCAAAATGGCCAAGGCTGTGTATTTCTCCGATACTCTGTCTTGTGCGTCGTTGCGTCAAAGTGTGAAAACGTTGATTTCAGGCTGCAGAAGTTGTGTCAGCTGGACTCGATGAGTCTTATATGTAGTATTGTAGTTAAGTTTCAGATGTGACTACCGGTATGCAGCAGAGTCAGAACCAGGTCAAGTTTTTTGCTTCGGAAATTTGGTAACGACACTAATATCCGTTTTTCAGAGAGATAGCTGGTCAAGATTCGAGCAAGGGATTAAATACGGATCCAATGTGGTGAACCTGACAGATTGTGGTTTGACTTTGCAGGTGGAGATACTGACGGCTGGGATGCTCAAGGCAACTGATTTTTATTTAGAAGCGCCGTAACAGCAGGGTCTTCTCTGATTGTATCTCCTTGGATACTGCACCCTTGTCGCACAGGAACCGAACTGCGTTTGACTAGCTAAACCGATGGGTTCTTGGAGCAAGACTCGAGTGCATACCAGTGGTAGTCAAGCGTTTCGCTCTCCTCAGAGGCTTGCCATAATGGAAAATGTCGATCTGGTGAAGCAATCATGGGTTTCGCCGCCCCTCAGAATACCGTGCGCAACCTTGAGGAAATGGCAACCTCCTTCGGAGCAAATCCTGTAACAAGGCGTTTCGGAAAAACTACCCGCACGGCGTTTCTGTGGTTTCCACGGTCTATTTTTGGTCGTGATAGTTTTTCATTTTTCGTTGCACCATTCGGCACTATAGAAATGTGAAAAAGCTTCTAGAAGCCAAGGCTTTCCAGGTACCGTTTTCTGTCAATGGGCTCCAGCACTAAAGTATACGGAGCTCAGTATGAATCACGGACATGGCTAGAGAGGCCTTTGGGTGCTCTGGTGTCTCGCGGACAGGGATTCTACTTAGTGTTGAATACGGGGAATGGAGTTCATCTGCCGAAGCATGTCCTGTAGAATTAGCAAATGCGAAAATAGCACGATTCCGAGCACTACCGACAACGGGAAGACGCAGCGGCGGCTTCTCTTGTTAAGGCCCGCTTTGCTTCACGTTCTCCGGTTCCGAATAATTGTAGCGGGAATCGAACCCCAGGTGAACTTTCCTCTTTGACTCAAGTTGAAGATCCCTGTCTTAGTTACCTGAGCATTAGATCGGAGAACCCTAAATTACGGGCGAACAAGCGCTGTGCGGTGAGCGAAAACCGGAGAAGTGTCTTGTGTTCACATCGGATGAGTTTTACGCACGCGTGGCAACAGCATCGATTTTTGCTATTGTGTACTGATTACGGGCCAGACCGGACGCCTTTAGCGGCCCTTTGTGTCAGACCAGCACCGAAAAGGGGCCACGAGCACTTAGGAACGCGCTCTTTGTGCAGTTGAACCTAACGACTTCGCGTTTCCCGAATTTGTTTTACAGCAGGCATTGATTCCTTACAGGCTATAGCTGTTTCATAAAGTAAACGTTGAGTTGACCCGTCTACGGTTCGTTCTACGATCTTTTCCGGAATTCTGCACTTCGAGACGCACTCGTGTACCGTGCAAAGTTTTGAGCTACACCTTCCGTTCCTAAACCTTTTGTGGGCATCTGTGCGTGAAGGATTTCATTTCAGGCGTTTCTGGACATCACTATCACGTCTTCACTAAGTTCTGAGGACTGTACGAAGCCGAGTCTTTCATACCACCTTACGGCGTTTGAGTTCGCAGTGAAGACGCATAGTTCTATTGACTGGCAATCCAGCTTTCTGGTCAAAGGTACGAGTAGATTTGCAAACACGTTAGAGCCCAGTCCTTGCGATTGAAGTCCCTGTTTGATATGTATCTCGTAGATGAACAGGCATGGCTTCGAAACCACACCGGGTTCGGTAACCAATGGGTATGATACTGCGACAGAAGTGAACCCTACCACATTTTCCTCATCTTTGCTTTCCGAAACCACTAGATATACCAGCTCCTTTTCCAGCATTTCTTGTCGCTTGAACTGTATCCATGATTCTCTGTCCTGGCCGTCGTATTCATAGATGGACGAGCCATAAGAATCGTAGAAATTACCAAGATTCTGTTTCACCAGATGGAAACATTTCGGCAGTATATCAGTAGTAAATCTGGGGTCGTTGAAATGTAGCCTATTGCTAAACACTGCGATACGGTAACTCAGCCCATCCTGGGCGTTAAATTCTTCACTCAGTGCTTCAGATGCTTTGGTCAAGCGTCGGCTGTGTAAATTTGACATCAATTCTATTTAAAGTGATGCTTCCCCCTTCAAATTTTTCCTGGCACTATAACCGAGGAAAAGTATCACAATCTGATGCCCGTACTGAGTCTTTGGCGTTATCTACGCCGTTTAAGTGGCTTCTTTAGTGTGAAGATGTGAAGGGCATCACATTTTTTTGTTGAAGATCCATATTCCAACCGTATGCCTTAGAGCCTAAGATCAAGGAAAAACAAAACTTAAAGCCGTTCTTTATTAGCAATAGAATACTGTAGTAAGTGGAAGAGCCAGCCTGAGCGCTTGTCCTGTACCACATTAGATTCTCAGGGCGTCTGGCACCTATAAATCCGAATTGAGTAGCCATTGCACGAATCTCAATATAATAAAGGTTATTTTTTGTTTGTTCAGTGTGTGAAGAGTCCCTCCAAACCTGAAAGAGATAGCATCCAACAGAAAGCGGAATTCACTTGCTTGAGGTTCTACCAGGTGCACTTTGTGGATTTGAGCATACGTCTGTTTATTCATTCATTCTGGGGCTAATTATTGTCAAGCTGGTGTATTAGAGCCTGATTTCTCTCAGAATTGGAAAGGGGACATGAACGTCATCTCGTTCTTGTCCAACTCGCTTCCTGCGCCGCAGGAAGCTCCTGTTCAGGAGTCTGACAGCCTGCTGAAGGAAAAACACGCAAGTACAGAAGCAGCTGTGATTACGAGTGACAAGTGTAGCATGAGACGAAAGCTCATCAGGCTGATGTGGTCGATTATGATGTTCCTACCCAACTACCTGATAGTCAAGCCATGCGTAGCGATATGGTACGTGATCACGTTCCCATTGACGCTTATGGAAGCGAACAGAAACGATAGCAAATCTGGTCAAATTGGAAACAAACAGACGGATTTGGCTGACCAACAGGGCCAACAAGATACCAAGAACCCAAGATACGTAATCGAAGAAGACCTATCGCCAAACGACGAGATAATTATAAACCAGGATAAGATGAAACCGAGGCCGATCACAGAGACCTTGGGCAAATTCCATTTCCCGAAAAAGCTGGTACCGCAATCTATGCTGCTTTCGACTGGTCGGAAGCTCTTGATCCTCGATCTGGATGAGACCTTGATCCATTCGATGAGCAGCAGCCGCTCTACCGTGGCATCTGCCGGCTCGGAAAACGGCAAGGGCATGCCAGCAGCGGCCGCGGCCGCGTCTCAGATGGTGCATCTGGTCGAGGTGAAGTTCCCGCAAACGAACATCTCCACTCTGTACAACGTTGCCAAGCGGCCGTACTGCGACATGTTCCTGCAGCACACCAGCCAGTGGTACGACATCGCCATTTTCACGGCCTCTATGAAGGAGTACGCTGACCCCGTGATCGACTGGCTTCAGCAGACCTGCTCTGTGCAGTTTAAACACAGATGGTACAGAGACCACTGCACGCTGCGACCTGGCGTGGGGTACGTCAAGGATATCGGGTCTGTGGTCTCGCAGATGGACACGGCACGTGAGCTGTCCCAGATGATCATCATAGACAACAGCCCGATAAGCTACGCCATGCACCTGGACAACGCCATCCAAGTGCACGGCTGGATCAACGACCCTACGGACTCCGAGCTGCTCCATCTACTTCCACTCTTGAAAGGAATGCGTCACGTGACAGACTCTCGCTGCATTCTTGCGCTAAAGTCTGGCAGAGCCTCCGTCTCTCTTTCTGTTTCCATGTCTGCCCGATAGACGCTGACGCGCCAGCTGAGTCACGTGCCAAAACTCCTACTAGCCGAAAGCCGAACCTCGGTGCCACGGAGTTCAGTTTCCTTTCATCCGTACACCACTTTTACAACCCGTCTCTTCCCATTAGCACGGCGAGCCACGTGACTTCCGGTGTTCCCTTTTCCTGAGTGACTTCCGTAGGCCTCGAGTTGTTCCGGCGGGTCCGGAAAAATTCAGAGATTAATGAGCGATAAGCGCAGTCTTGAAGTGCTAACAAGAGTAGCGATGAGCTGAGTTGAGGAATAATATTGCAGCGCATTGCAGCGGAAGAGGAAGCCAGCTTTTTGGTGCATGGTTGTGGGTACGGGATACGGCATATGAGTCAGTGATAAATTAGGTGTTGGAGAGCGATAGGTTTTTTCTGGTCACCTGAACAGTGATCTGGGATTGCGATTTTTCATAGAGTGTATATAAGATGAACTTTTCAGTTAAGGCCAGTGTTAATGGGTGCCAGATGTGTTTGCCAAGCGTGCAATCGTTCTGGCGAAAGACTATTGATAGCATTGTGTTTGCTTGTCATAGCGTAGTTTGAGTGTAGTGTCGAAGAAAGATACCAGCGAACATCGTAAACGGTCAAAATGTTTTCTAGAAGAGCTGTACCGGTGTCTGCTAGACTGTATTCCAGTGTCACTAAGCAGAATTTGCATTCTGTGACCAGAGACAACACGTTCATGCCTAGTGTGAAGGGTGATGAGGCCAAGTTCAACAAGATTCCGGTTGGAAAAGAAGCAGCCAGGCTGCAGAATCTGCCCAAAGTGACGCGGTTGGCCGTTGATGGCCCAATTGAGTGTCCGCTGGAAGGGTTCCAGTTGTTGAACTCACCGCTGTTCAACAAAGGGTCTGCCTTCACCCAGGAGGAAAGGGCTGCGTTTGGGTTGGAAGGGCTGCTTCCACCCCAAGTGAACACTCTAGAAGAACAGGCAGAGAGAGCGTACAAGCAGCTGTGCTACCTCAAGACGCCTTTGGCCAAGAATGACTTCATGACTTCGATGAGAGTGCAAAACAAGGTGCTGTTCTTCGAATTGGTAAGACGGCACATCCGTGAGTTGGTGCCCATCATCTACACGCCAACAGAAGGTGATGCGATCGCAGCGTACTCTCACAGATTCAGGAAGCCAGAGGGTCTCTTTCTGGATATTACTGAACCGGATTCCATAGACAACCGTTTGGCTGCGTACGGCGAAGACAAAGACGTGGATTACATTGTTGTGTCCGACGGTGAAGGCATTCTTGGTATCGGTGACCAGGGTATAGGTGCTGTCAGAATCGCCATTTCGAAACTGGCGTTGATGACCCTGTGTGGCGGTGTGCATCCTGGTAGAGTGGTTCCTGTGGCTTTAGACGTTGGCACGAACAACAAGAAGCTAGCCAGAGACGAGTTGTACATGGGTAACAGATTCAGCCGTATACGTGGCAGAGGCTACGACGAATTCTTGGATAAGTTCATCCAAGCAGTCAAGAAAAGATTCCCCAACGCAGTGCTCCATTTCGAAGATTTTGGGGTCACCACAGCAAGACCGTTGCTAGAACGTTACAGACATCAGTTAGCTTGCTTCAACGACGATATCCAGGGCACGGGTGCTGTCGTTATGGCCTCTTTCATTGCTGCTCTTAAACACACAGACAGAGATTTGTCCGACTCGAAGATCTTAGTTTACGGTGCTGGCTCAGCTGGTTTGGGTATCGCGGACCAAATCGTCAACCACATGGTTACCCATGGGTGCACCAAGCAAGAGGCCAGAGACAAAGTGTATCTGATGGACAGAAAGGGTTTGATTTTGGACACAATGGAAGAGGACTCGAGTCCAGCTCAATTCTTGTACGCTAAACCAAATCAAGACTGGGATGACGTTAACACGCACTCTTTGCTAGAGGTTGTATCACAAGTGAAACCAACATGCTTGATCGGTTGTTCGACGCAAGCCGGTGCTTTCAACAAGGCCGTCGTACAAGAGATGTACAAACACAACCCAAGACCGATCATTTTCCCTCTATCCAACCCAACCAGACTACACGAGGCCGTCCCAGAGGATTTGCTAAAATGGACCAACAATGACGCTTTAGTCGCCACAGGATCGCCTTTCCCACACGTGCACGGATATCGTATCTCAGAAAACAACAACTGCTTCTCCTTCCCAGGTATCGGTCTAGGTGCCGTTCTTGCTCGTGCCAGTGTCATCTCCGACACAATGATCAGTGCTGCCGTGGACCAGCTTGCCGCTCTTTCTCCTTTGAAGCCGGGCGACTCCAAGCCCGGCTTGTTGCCACCTCTCGAAGATATCACCAACACCTCCTCCAGAGTCGCTACCGCGGTGATCTTGCAGGCATTGAAGGAAGGCGCCGCCAGGGTAGAAGATGAAAACGTTCCAGGAACTGATAAAAAGGTCAAGGTCCCCAGGGACTTCGACCAATGTCTGGAATGGGTCACCACTCAGATGTGGAAGCCTACTTACAGGCCTTTGATCAAGGTTGAACTGGACAAGACGATCCATACTCACCAACTATGATTTGACACTTAAAATCTGATCTTTTGACACAGAAATACACTTATATTCGGAACTAAAAGATTTACCTCTAAAGGTACATCAACCCACTAACATTCTTACAGAGGCAGCCTCCAAAATGACTATGCCATATGCATGCTGCCATACATAACCAAAAACTCAATCTTTTATCTACCTTATACAGCCAGTATGTAACAGCATACACGCAAATAAGCTAGAAGAGTGATAACCAATTTTGAAGAGCAATCAGAAACCAGTATGCCTTAAATAAGGCTGTAAAGCGTTAGCATAGCCCAGAGATCCGTAGTTTCAAACGCTCTCTCGCTTTTGCCTGTATAGCTTTCCAAGCTTTAAGGCCAGAGGCTCATCTTATATAAAAAACGTCAAAGCTTTATTACTTAGATAAAGATCAATCATTACCATTAATAAAGAGACATATCGGAAACAGAAGACTGCAGCGTTAGCTCTGGCTTATTTGGGGGTATTAGAGTGCCGAAACTGAACTGAACTAGACAGAAAGTATGGATAAGCCTATTGAGGAGACTATCAAAGCTCTTTTGAGCTTTGTAGTTCGTCAGTTTTATCCCAACTCCTATGTGTTGGTATTGGACGCAATTATGTTCCATTCAGTGCTCTCAGAAGAAGACTTGGCTCATCTTCTAGGTATCAAAAGGCCAGAACTACGTTCGCTCATTACGGTCCTGCTGGAGGATCGGATTTTGGCCCGTCATACGCAGCAGGAATTTGCTGTGAACACTCGTAGTGTCAAGAGATACTACTACTACATCAAGTACCCACAAGCGATCGATGCTATCAAGTGGAAAGTGCATCAGATTGTGGCCAAGCTCAAAGACGACTTGGACAAGAACAGCGTTCCCCAGGGGTACATATGTCCGATGTGTGGCACCCGGTATACCCAGCTCGAAGCCATCGCATTGTTGAACTATGAAAGGACAGCTTTCATGTGCTCTTTGTGTGACGTGCCCTTGGTAGAAGACGACTCTGGCAAGCGGAGCAAAGAGAAGCAAGGAAAGCTTAACAAGCTGATGGACCAGGTGCAGCCCATTATTGATTATCTAAAGAAAATCGACGCTAACATGATCGAAGAGAACACCTTCGAGACAGCTCTAGCCAGATTGATTCCACCACAGAACGCATCAGTGGCTCAGTACACTGTCAATCCTAGAGCACGTAAGTCCAGAATGTTTATGCCCGGTGAGATGCCTATGTCCGACGACAGGAGCAGGAAGGGTGGTGTCAAGTCCCAAGCAACTTTGCACGTCAACATCACTACACAGTACGACGAGCTGTATCAAAAGGATCAGCAGGAGAAGCAAGCGGAGGAAAGAAGAAAACAGAATGCTTTGCCAGCATGGCACGAAAAGAGTACTATTGGAGAATCCGATTTGGGTAACATTAGAGGCGAGAACGAACTAATGCCTGGTATACAAAGAGAGGAGGATCGTCGTCTGGAAGAAGAAGAAGAGGATGTCAAAGTCGAAGTCAATGGTACTGTCGGGGAATCTCATGAACCGCACATTGAAAACGGTGTTGCGGAAGGCGCCGAAGACGGAACAGGAGCCGATGGTGAGGACGGAGTTGGTGACATAGATGGTGAACTAGAGGCAGACGAGCAAGAACAGCAACGCTACCACTACCAGCCACCGGTAATAAGATCGACTTTGACAGACGAGCAAATGAAAGAAAGAGAGGCTGAGCGTACCTTGGCCGAATACTATGCCCAACTGGCTAAGAAGAACGGAGAAGATGAAGACATGGACGACGAAGACGACGAAAACGATTTCGAAGATGTTCAGGATGACGACGATAATGAGTTCTCTGAAGAGCCGTTGTTGGAAGATTACACCGAACAGAAGAGTGGGTCAGGGTTCTCAAACGATAATGAAAACGACGGTCTGGACGAAGACGAAGATGATGACATGGCAGATCTCGAAGACATTCAGCTGGACTCCGTAAAAGCAGATGAAAAGACTAATGGAACCAACGGCAAAAAGGAGGCATTAGAGGATCGTGTATCTGATGAAGATGACGATGATGAGCCGGGAACATTCGATACTTTTTGATCACAGTCTGTTGAACAAGCTAATAGTAGATAACTGAAGATTTTTAATCTAGTATTTATACCAGTTGTATACAGTTCATTCGTTTCCTGTATCAGCTGGAACAAACATCTGTTGCAAGATTTGTATTGTTACGGTCTGAATTGCTTGTGAACCGGCTTACTACTCTCAGCACTGTTAATCTGTATTTCATAAGCATTATCTGTTAAAGTGAAAAGTTTGAAAGATTCTACAGCTCATCGCATCAGAAACAGAAACTTCTGATGGAGTTGTGCCCTGAGATAAGCATCTGTGGCGTTAATAAACTCTGGTTTGACCTTTGCATGGACTCTCGATGAGTTCGGACAATTTACGCATCGTGGCTGGCACAGTAGTTGCTACTGTGGCAAGTGTCAAGATTTTAGAGTTTGCATGGAAAACTTGGAAACAAAGAGGCAACTATGAAGACCACGCTGCTACTGATAGAGATGTGAAACTTGCCAAGAGAATAAGACAGTCTGAAACATATGATGATAGTCTATACAGGGAACAGCTTGCTCGAAATTACGCTTTTCTAGGCGAAGAAGGAATGGAAAAGTTAAAGAAGCAGTATTTCGTCGTTGTTGGGGCCGGAGGAGTAGGATCCTGGGTTGTCACCATGTTAGTTAGATCTGGTGCTCACCGTATTAAGGTGATCGATTTTGATCAAGTCTCTCTGTCGTCATTGAATAGGCACAGCTGTGCCAACCTGTATGACGTCGGTCTGTCAAAGGTTCAAGTCTTGAAAGACCATTTGAAGAAGATCGCGCCATGGTGCAATATCGAAGTGTGCAATGAGCTTTGGAACAAACGAAACGCTGATAGATTGATACTCGGAGACGGGACACCCACGTTCGTCATTGATTGTATCGATAATTTGGACACGAAAGTTGATCTATTGGAATACGCATACAGGAAGAACATTCCTGTCATTGCATCCATGGGAGCTGCAACCAAGAGTGACCCAACCAGAATAAACGTCGGTGATCTCACCATGACAGAGGAAGATCCTCTAGCGCGGACTGTTAGAAGAAGATTGAAGCAAAGAGGAATAACCACAGGTATTCCTGCCGTCTTCAGTGCAGAGAAACCCGATCCAAGGAAAGCGAAGCTGCTACCGTTACCAGAAGAAGAGTTTCAAAAGGGCAACGTGGACCAGTTAAGCTCCTTGCAGGATTTCCGAGTCAGAATCCTGCCTGTTTTGGGAACGATGCCAGGAGTGTTCGGTTTAACTATTGCAACTTGGGTCCTGTGCAAGATCAGTGGCTACCCGATGGAGCCAATCGAGGGCAAGAACAGAATCAAGCTCTACGACGGAATTTACCAATCTTTAGCTGGACAGATGAGCCGTATTGGCCAACCAGACCAAAGGGTCCCTGTTGCTCTCAGTGACATAGGCTACATTGTAGAGGAAGTATGGCGTGGTAAGTCTCCAATCAGCAGTTATTCCACCAGATTGACACTATCTAAATGGGATCCCAGAAAGCCAGTGAGCATTCAAAATGTTATAGTCATGACTAAAGACGAACAAAAAGAGCATGAGCGTAGAATACTCAACGGTAATGAGCAATTCACCGATGTTTACTCGGCGGAAACATTGGCATTCATCGAAAAGAAGTTTGCAGAAGAAAGGTACTTCTCGCAATTTAGATAGAGATCGAACCTCTACGTGGAAGCTGTGATTCGTCATCGTAATCAATAACTTTCGTGCAAGTCTAAAAAGTTTATACTTATACTACATTCGACGTGTAAATATATACAAGCGCTACTTTTAAAGGACGTTATTGTTCCAAACGGTTTATTTCCTTAACGTCTTATGCAATAAATCTGTGGAGGTCATCAAATGTCATAAAAAGATGAATAGGGCAACACAGCCAATACGATTATTTGGCAGATTGTGCTATGGTGTTGCGCGAAAAATGGACTAATAGGGATTAGTCAGAAGACTAGGCAACTGGCCTATGTTTGATAAATATTGACAGAGAATCAAAGTTCAATAAGCATAACGGAGATTAATCAAGATGTATCCGAAAAAGGGTAAATAAGGTTCAGTTTATTTTACCCCAAGCATCCTAAATTTTCATATACCATTTCATTCTTTCGTACACGAAGAAAGAACAAGCGACCATTGGTGTCACTTTGATGTACCCAATGCTTAACCCGACAAAAAATCCTCTCCATCCGCGTTCGTGGAAGATAATCTTGGCCATTTCTGGCATGGAAGTGAATTTGCGTTCCAGCGGGTTTGTCACGGCTCCAACTTGAAGACGTCTTCTGATGATTTCAAAGGGGTACGCAGCTGTTTGTGAAGCCATACCAGCCAGACCTCCAGCGAGTAATTCGGCCCAGGTGTTCAAGGGAATCTTTTTACCACTCACAGTGGGCTCTAGCTCCACTTCTAGATCATCAGCGTCCAAATCATCGACACGTAGAATCGAGTAAGGCGCGATCACAGGGTGTCTTAGGATGTCGTGAAACAGGTCATGGGCGAAAAAGGAAACACCTGCGTACGGTATCATCCCTATCACGGTGGGTATGTATCCACGGTAGAAATTGCACCAATGGGCAAACCATCTGGGAATATAGGGCTTCGAAGTCAAGGACTCCGACGCGGGTTCTGTGTATATTTGGGCGATTAACGGCCATACTTTCACCCTGTGGTGTTCCGTTACGTACGCCAACCGGACTCTGATAAGATCTAGCGGATAAGTGCAGAATACCGAGCACAGTCCTGCCAATGACCCAGAAACAAGCCGTCTAAAATGCGTTTCGTACTCTTTGCTCGGTATGATCACGTTTCTGATCTGCTCATAAGCGATAAACTTCACGGCTGCGTACGGGAAAATCCTCAGAAGCGTAGCCGAATGGCCTTGGAAGAACCCGCGTATTCCGTCCCGCGACCAAATGTGCACGCCTGCATTCATGAGACCCTGAAACGACCCTGCGTACTTCAGATAATGCGGATTCGACGTCTGAAACAAGATTTTGATCCGGTCCAACGGCGCTATGAGCGTCTTGGCGCACGACCCTGCCATGCCCCCAGCAAGCCCCGATTTCAAGATGTAGTCCACGTTCTGCTTGCTGCTGTACGCTCCGCTGTTCGGAAGCGCCGCTTTTTTCGCACTTTTCTTTTCCATCTGCCGCTTGGCAACGCTGCCGTCCGTCATCCCCTCGCTAACATTGGTAGACATCTCCTGGCGACTCCTGTATCGCTGCCAAAATCCTGTATGCTTCCAGTGCTTCAAACTCCGCAAATGTCAAAACTATTAAAAAACCTGATACGGGTTCCAGCCCGGTAAATTCCTCGGTACTCTTTGTAGAGATTCAATTCCTAGCAAAAACCTACTCTACTAGACAGCCGATTCGCCACAAAAGGGTTTACACAGCCCGCTATTGCAGTTCCGGTTTCTTTCCTCTAGCCGTGGAAGTCAAGAAGATTTTTGTCTATTCATTATATATGCTAAAAGCCATTATGATACATACAAAAAAATGGATGACAACAGAAGTGCAAAGGGTCCTTCTGGAGAGCCGGCAAGCCGTTTTCAGCGGTCAAACTGCGGTGCCAAATTTCATTGCAACCGTTCTTTGCTATGCAGCAACTTGCCAGCTTCTGCGGCGGTTACAGCCTCTGTTACGCTGTGCTGTGCTAAGCTCATCGCTTCGCTGTCATAGCTCTGGATCAAAGGGACTTGAAAAGCGTGACAGCGATTCCGAGATGGGCCGGGGTTGTGTCACGTGATAATACGTGCCCGGGTAATTAATGGAAGAGAAAAACAAAAAAAGAATTTGTCACGTGATATGTCTTTTGTCACGTGATTACCGGGTTTGTAATTCCTGTGGAAAATCTGTCACTCGAGCCATTGGCTATGACTGTAACGCTTTGACGAGGTTCAGCTCATCTGATGACTACACGTATATAAGCTAGGCTGTCAGGCGAGCAAGGCGTCGTGTTTTACATCTGGAAGCGTTTGGGCTCAATTGGGTAGTAGCGTGTTGTACATCAGGTACGGCAACTTTTAAGGACTCGAACTCGGTATTATGTCCAGTAAGAGCAGTGTCGACCCGTTCCACTCATTTTTGGCAGGGTCCATCGCAGGTGCCATCGAGGCCTGTATCACGTATCCGTTCGAATTTGCGAAGACAAGGCTGCAATTGGTGGACAAAGCCAGCACCGCGTCGAAAAATCCGTTGGTTTTGATATACAGCACTGCAAAGAGTCATGGTGTGTCTTCGATATACGTAGGTTGTCCGGCGTTCATCGTAGGAAACACCGCGAAAGCGGGAATCAGGTTTCTGGGGTTTGATACGATCAAAAACCTGCTGCGAGACAAGAAGACAGGCGAATTGAGCGGTTTCAGAGGCGTGGTGGCAGGTTTAGGCGCGGGTTTGTTGGAATCCGTGGTCGCTGTGACGCCCTTTGAAGCGATCAAGACCGCACTGATCGACGACAAGCAGGCGGCGGTGCCGAAGTACCAGAACAACGGGAAAGGCATGTTGCGTAACTACGGGCGATTGCTGTCGGATGAAGGGTTCTCTGGGCTGTACAGAGGCGTGCTGCCTGTATCGATGAGACAAGCTGCTAACCAGGCTGTCAGATTGGGATGTTACAACAAGATCAAGACGATGGTGCAGGATTACTCCAACATTCCGAAGGATCAACCGCTAAGCTCAGGGCTTACGTTTGTGGTTGGTGCGTTCAGTGGAATCGTGACGGTGTATACGACAATGCCCATTGATACGGTTAAGACAAGAATGCAGTCACTTGATTCTACCAAATATTCTTCCACAGCGAACTGTTTTGTCAAAATCTTCAAAGATGAGGGCCTGAAAACCTTCTGGAAAGGTGCCACTCCAAGATTGGGTAGGCTGATCTTATCTGGCGGTATTGTCTTCACCATCTACGAGAAAGTCCTCACTGTATTATCGTGAATTAATTAAGGACAGAATAATGTACATTAGTATTAGATAGTGTAAATCCTTGTAACTCTATATAGGTATAATCATAAAAGTATATTAACAGCGGAGGTCTATTTTGTATCGACACTCGCCAGTTAGGTGAAATCAGGCAATGGCCTCGAGTCTTTATTACACGACTCCAGGTAAAATAGAATATTGTGAGAAATGAATTAATATCAGAAATATTAGCTTTACAGTCAACACTCCAAACTGAGCTGAAGTGACTAGAGTTCTGGCTCTTGCCACCCGCTGCTGGGGCATCATCTCAGCAGCTCAGGAGCGACATGGCCGTCTTCAAACCCATTGAATTACGAAGAGCTGGTATAAGCACTTCATACGGTCTGCGCTGCAGAAGAGTCCTGAAGGAACCGAGCCTCCATTCTTTTGACCTTGACGTAATCCCAGATACTCTTGGATATTATAATGACCCCTAGCATGATCACAAATACAGCTAACGCCGGAGTATGTCTAGACTTTTCTACGATTCCGTGCGATAGATTGGACTGAAACTCGTCCTGCGTAGTCGAACCTGTGTACAAGCGGACTTCTTCGAATGAGTCTGGGTTATCGAATTCGAACTTGTTCAAGACTTTGTCCTTCCCAATCTTTCCTGATACGTCGTTCGGTATCATCGAATATCCGTATCCGATAAAAGTTATCCCTAGACCGAAACGAGACCCTTGTCTGGCTGCGTGCGAGGTATGCAAGATATATGTCAACAAAAAACCAACGAATTGGAAGCTGAAACTCACCACTACGTTCCACAGAAAGTTGAATATGTTTCCCACCGGTAGCCCATCGATACATATCTCGTTGTAGTACAGTCCGGCACCTTCGTCGTCGATTCCGTAGTATGGCGGAGCCATGTCTGACGCGGCTTCGTCGTAAGTAGGAGGCTTGTCCACGTCACCTGTACCGTTAGCCCCGTTTCTCTCGGGTTTCGCCATCAAATTGCTGAACACACCATCGGAGCTAGCACCAATCTGCAGCCTCAGACTCTGATCGCTTGAAGTTCCGTTCCTAAACAGCCTGTCCAATATGTTAAATTTCCGCGCCACAACGTTCAAATGCTGCTGGAGCCGCTCGTTCATGCGGCCAAGTCTCACAGAGGAGCTTCCTGCCGCTTCTATGCCATCTGATTCCTCTAGACCTGTCCTACTTCCATTTAAAAGCTCTGAATTGGACTGGACAGGGGTCAAAGACCCAGAGGAAAGCTCCGGATTCCGAAGGCTGGCACCAACTTCTTGTACAGAAGTCTGCTGAGAGTCTGTCATTGATCAAAAACTCTAAAAAATGCAGCGTATTCTGTCCCTGATCCCTCAACAGTGCCTATACTGGGTGCTTGGAGCCGAAGCTGTGAAAACAAGTTGTCTTGTGAACTGTTTCAGTGGTAAGGAAGTATCAGGGCTTTCACCTTTTTCTACAAAACGATAAAGTAAACGAAAGTCCATTTGTATACAAAATAGCAACAAAAGCGATTACTAAAAGGCCTCAAAGACTGACACAACAGGATTAGGATATCGTGATGCGGGTTTTAACGTGTCAGGATGGTGGCTCTTGATCTGCCGTACTATCAACGCGAAAGAACTGAATTTTTGCCCGTAAATTGACTATTTAGGCCATTATAGTGTTTCTAACTATAAAGCTGACTACGTATCGGATATAAAGCATCAGACGTTTCTGAGTGTGTTATTATTACAATCTGTGGTTGGGTAACCTGACAGAGATGAGTAAGGACTTTCCTACATCATGCATGATGACCCTACAAGCAGGAGTAGTGTGTGGCAGCTGCGGCTGCAATTGTGGCTGGGGTGTCAGGTCTTGTTTAGTTCTTTCGATATATTCCACTCTGGTCGAAGGTTGAAACGACAGCGTGCTTGGCCCCACGTCAATGCCTCCCGGTAGCGTTGTGGAAGGCAGCAACTGGCGGTACGTTTTAGGTATATCGCCCAAATCAGGAATTTCTGCGTCGTGCGGAAGCTGAGGGGTATTTCCCGAGGAAGAGTGGCTCTCGACGTTTCCTCTCCTGTTAAAGCGGACTTGCCTACGTTTGCGCCTTGTGTCTCTGTCCTTGTCCTTCACCAGCCGTTCCAACTCTGCTGGTGAGATCTGCAGCAAGTTCGGAGTGTACCGGAACGTTTCCTTTTGAGACCGCATCACCTCACCCAGTGTTATCACGGGCAAAAGTCTTGTCCTAATATCGTCTTCCTCTACTACACCGCCGTCGAATTTGTATCCGACCATGGCCAGGGATTTGTGGTACATGTGCACCTGTTCTCTGATAGAATGTGCTATAGCCGTTAAAAACTCTCCCGGAAGCGAGAGCTCTTCGCAAAGACATTCAGCAAAGGACTCGGGACAGTTGTCGGGGTTAGAGATGTCCCATTCTATGGTGTCTATTAGTTGATGTTGGCCGACAACTATATCCAGCTTGATTTTAATCCGAAGATCGTCGCCTCCGAATCTGTCACTTTTCTCAAAGGGATCCGTGGTGTATTCCTGTAACTGTTCCTTCACTGAAGTGATGATCTGCTGTTGCATTTCTGATGGTAAGTCCATTTTGTAGTCCTTCAACAACGTTTGCACGAAAGTCTTAACAGAAAGAAGAGTGTCCAGTCTGTTCCAGATGAAAGTATCTCTGAGCGTAAACTTATCCTTTTCCGCATCGAATTCAAGTCTCACTGGAACTAGTTCTTCTGAGTTTTGATTGAGCGCCCACTCGTAGACCTCGTCCAGTTGAACTTGATTTGAGTCATCCACCTGAATCCTGGTGATATCGTTGGTGAAACCATTCTGGTACCCGGAATAACCGTCACCCCAGATACTTTTGGACTTGTTCCCCTGGGTCGTGTTCGTAATCGACTGCATTCGGCTGTTCTTCAACTCTTTATAGTATTCGAGATCTTGTTTAAGCCTGAGTATGAACTCCCTTTGACTGAGCCCAAACTTGGAAACAGGCTCCAGCCCGTTGGTATCTGATATCAAGTTGTCTTTATCTAGCAAGTCACGTTCGATGATATGTTCATATAGATGTGTGTCAAAGGAAACGCCATTCTTCTCGCTTTGTTCCTTTTGAGACCAATAATCCGTTACTGGTAATCTTACCTCGGGCGGGTCCTGTAAAATCGTTTGAACCTTTGGAATCTCAGGTAGCTGTTTTTGGAACTGCTGCATCAACTGCTGTAATATCGCTGCTTGTGGTGGTTGCGTTGGCTGAGGGTTCAACGGTACGTGTTGTTGTAATGGAATTCCAGGTTGACCTGGCGACAAATTGGACATGTTCTGTGGTGCTTGCGGCTGATTGACCATATGCTGCTGTAGGGGGATAGTAGGCTTTTGTGGTTGTGGCTGTTGCAAATGTGCTTGGGCTTGATTTTGTGGTATGGTGGTGTTCTGGGGAGACTGCAGAGGTGACTGGTGCGGTATAATCGGCTGTTGGTGCTGCTGTCGTTGCTGAGCTTGCGCGTGCTGCTGCTGCACTTTAGCTTCGAGTTGTGTGATCATTGTCAGAGCATTTCTGTTATTTCTAGCAATTGCCTGCTGCTTGATACTCTGCAACCACTGCATTTGCAAAGCAGGGGACAACTGAGCGATTTGTGGAGGAAGCGTCAATGATGGTCTCTGCTGACCCGGGTTCTGTCCGGCCCCCGGCTCTACGCCTTGTCCTTGAGCCTGAACGTTTTGCTGCCCTCGTCCGAGGCCCGCAGCTGGACTAGGCTGTGCTTGAGGCCCAGATTGTTGCTGCTGTTGTTGCTGTTGTTGCTGCTGCATCTGCGACCTCTGCATCTGCTGCTGCTTGAGCTTCATCAGCTGCGCCCTTTGGGCCGCATCAAGTTGATTCATGTTCCCGGGAGAGCCAGCCCTCTCCTGCTGCATCTGCTGCGCCTGCCGTTGCCGCTGAAGCAATAACTGCTGGTGCTTCTGTTGAATCATCTGTAGCTGTGCAGGTGTCAGAGACTGCAAGATATGCTGTGGAACCTGCGAAAGCGAAAAAGACGGCATCCCTATATTGCTCAAAGGGTTCGAGTTGCCAGAATTCATCGGAGGATTAGACATTGTCGCTGTTTTTCCAACTTGTCTTTATTCAATGGTATTAACTTCTTCAACTACTTGGTAAAACAACGGCCAAAAATCTTGCAAAACTCGGTACTCTATCTCTTCCTGACAATAATAACTGAAATGTGAAGCTCCGTAGTATATAAGGCTCCCTAAACGCAACTTTTAGCCCAATATTTTCGCGTTTTAACTGTCCAAAATTTAGTCTTCTAAGGTTATGTTGATAGTTGTTTTCAATTTCAACGTTAATAGCCTTCTGTATATTAAGACATATAAGTTGACAACAGTGAACTATCAAAAGGAGCGATTAAGAGGCGGACTGTAGCCTGCTAGAGACGGTTTGTGCCAACTTAGAGGGCATTACTGAGTACATTGGTCATCTGAGAAAGTTCAGGGCTATGATTGTGAGCATTTATATCACTGATAGGAAGCATGAGACGTTATTTCAGTACTCTACCGTGGCAGAGTGTCCATCGTTCACCCAACTTATGACCAAGCTTCAGAGCAAGAATCCAGATTGGCGTTCGAAATACTGCACAGAGATCAATGCAGATTTGAACGTTTGCAAGTATGAGTCCAGGAATAACCCTTTGATTTATTGGAGCTTACATTCAAGCCTTGAAAGTTCTGTGTCAGTCGTCTCTTTATTAGAAGAGCTAGACCTTCTGACGTTGCAATACTTTGACAAGGACCAATTAAGTACTTTGAAGATCAACAATAATCTGGACCGATTGTCCATGTTGTTTCACTGTGTCCTTGACGGTGGAAAGCCTGTGATTACGGATTCTAACCGGCTAAGAGCGATGGTGCCCGCCAAAAATGATTTGTCCAAAATGTTGAAAACCACGACTACCAGGATATCCAAGACACTGCAACAGCCGGATGGGTCGTTTTTCAAGGGCGAGGTTCCAGGGCAAAGCAGGTACCCTCCATCGCCCGTGTCCTCTGTTTCTTCTTTCCAGGGAAAGAATTCAACGAATAGTCATTCCGTGGACGAATCACCGGTGCCATGGAGAATGAGCGGACTTAACTACGCCAACGATGAGCTTTTCGTGGATATGGTTGAGGAACTCAACGCCACGATAGAAAAGGGCAAGCTTATCAATGGGAGTATTAGGGGCCAAGTCGATATGAACAGCCGGGTCAGCGGAATACCCTTAGTTGAAATGCATCTAGACCTACTGGACCACAAGATCAACCATACTAATTCCACGTTCCACAGATGCGTGATAGAAGACAAGGCGAATACCTTGAAGGGTCTTTTTGAGGGCAAGTTCAAGAGCTTGACGTTCGTTCCTCCCGATGGCAGGTTCAAACTATGGCAGTATACTATACCGCTGACCAGACGTGACGCAAATTTGGGCTTGGTGGACGTCCATGTGGAAAGTGGGCTTGGGAAAAAGTCAGACGAGTTTGAGGTCCGCGTTACTGTCGCGGTGAGCACTAAGGTAAATGAAATCGAGGACCTAGGCATCACAATAAAGATGAATCGCTCGTTCAAGGGAACCGTGCGCGTCATGAGAAATACACATGGCGGAGTGGAGACGAATATGTCTCGCCACGAAGTGAACTGGCATCTGGATAAAAACATGGTTTGTGGCTCGCTAGCTGTACTCCGTTGTGTTGTTGAACCAGAACAAAATCCGGATACTGAAGATATATCACAAAAGAGCATCTCATTGTCCACTTCGCTGAGACCCGAAAATGATCTCCTAAAACCCAAACGTATCACATGTCGCTATCAGCACAAGTATCAGCTACCCTCGGGCATCCAGATCAAATCGATCGACGTTAAAAATGCTGGTGCAAATAAACCCTTCAAAGGTGTCAAGTATGTTACCAGGACCGGTTCCTTGGAGTTTAGATAACAGCAGCGCCAACAGAACATCAACCAAATCCTTCCAATCACCCTCACACTCTCACGTAAGTCTCACGTAGCCCTCACCAACCCTTTTGTATAGTTTAGCATCGCTTGCATACGTATACCACCTTGGCACTCAGCTATCTGAATCACGTGATCTGATTTTTTTAGTCACTGAACTATAAAGGAATTAAGCAAAGATAGAGGTTCTACTCATTGAACTACCGATGAGATCTTTTTACGAAGAGATACCAAGTGCGTATTACCTGAGTGTTGGATTCGAAATCAGTAGGTTTAGGTGTTTTATCCATTGGGAAACTGTATCGCCGATTTTAAAGCGTCAAATCACAGGATGAAGCGAGAGACCAGGGATAATGGCAAGAATGAGGTCACGGAACCTGAAGTTGAAGAGCCTGAGTTAGATCAGGAGGATGAGGGTGAGACTCGGTGTGTCTGTGGGAAGCTTGAACCACCAGATGATTCAGGTCTTTTTATACAGTGTGAGCAGTGTCATGTGTGGCAGCATGGTTTTTGTGTTGGAATAACTGAAGAGTTCACTCCAGATAAGTACTGGTGTGAGCTTTGTAAACCTGAACTCCATACCATATACATCACAGAGTTCGGCGATAGGAGGTCTATTTACAAGCCTATTCAGCAGCGCCGCAGAAAGAACAGGAGGGGGAAGAAAGGCTCGGACTCTGAAGGAGATTTATCAAATACAGCAAGCTCTCTTGAGAGCCAGTCGCCGATGGAATCAGGTGCTACTGCGCACTCACACACATCGTCCCAAAGGTCGTCGAGACAAAGGAGGAACAGTACTGTGGTTGCTAATGCCCAAGAAGATGGTCTTGAAAATGGTGACAACGAACCAGGGTTGGGAACTGACAGAGACGAACATGATACAAATGAGGAGAACCAAAAGGTGTTAGACCGTAAGCGTGCGACCTCCAGTGCTAGGGAAGAAAAGCAGTATCAGCTGATGCTAGAAAAGGCATTGCGTGAAAGCAGGCGGGCTTCTAAGGATAGCGCAGATGAGAGCGTACCCTCAAATTTGAAGGACGAGGAGACAGGTACGTCCAATAGTGCTAAGTCGAGCTCAACCGCAGTCCCAAAGGCACCTTCTCCAAAGGCTACCGGAAGGGTACAAAAGAGCAGCAATACAGGGCGTGCAAGTCGTGTAGCCAAAACAAATGGTTCTAAGCTCTCTAGCTCATCCACAACTGCAAATTCTTCTAAATCAAATGGCGCCTCTACGGATATTGGCATCAACAAGCCATTGAAACCTCGTATTCCATCCCAAAGAACAACAATAAACGAGATGAGAAGAAGAGTGAATGCAATCATCGAGTTCATTTCCAGAACGCAGGTTGAGCTGTCCGAAGATCAACTACAAAAGGATCAGCTGTGTCAGTTCGTTGAGAACGAAGATTTCATTAAGAATCTGAATAAAATATTTGAGAACTATGATGAGTCTTTGAAATCGATGGACGAACTCACAAGAAAGCTGCTACTCTGGGAACAAAAGTTCAGTACGGTCATTTAGCGTCGTCTGAAGTGGGTTTTAGGTTCGTAATGACGAGGAAGTTACTTAACACGTAGTTATTCCTACATATTTTATTTTATAACAGATCTACAGGTTTATCATTCACGGCAGAAACATCAGTCAAAAACTGTTCTGTGGTTAGTATCGACGTGCCTCCGATGATGACTCTGCAGTTGGTTCCGTTCTTTCGGTACTTCTCATTAAATTGGTGCACTGCCCGGGCCTCTTCAATCGTCAGACCACCAACGAAGAATATCACAACGTCCTGCGGTACATAAGTCTTTGTGTTAACATCGTTGTTAAGAAGTTTGATACCCTCCTGCGGAAATCTGCTGCTATCCAAGTCACTCAGAAGAGTAGCTAGTTCTGGAACGTGCTGCATGAAAACATTCTCCACCCCTGCGTTACCCAATTTGTTGAACTTTTTAGTGAGACCGCTAATTAGGTCATTCTCTAAGGGTGCCTTGTGCTTATTGAACGAAGATCCATACCGCTGCTTGAATTGAAAATATAACGATACTTGGGTAGGATCACATACATCTCTGAGCAAAGTCTCAAGGTCGTGCACCTTACTTTCATTCCTTCCATGCCGTAGAACGTAAATACAGCATAGTTTCATCTTATAGTAGGACTCCACTGTGGGAAGGCGCATGATTCTATTAAGCTCATTGTAATCGTCATTGCTATCCTCATGTGCAGAAAGGTTTTGCTCCAGTTCACTGACTTCCCAAATGTTCTTCGACTGCAACTGCCTATCGAGTTCACTAACAATAGTCATGTGCTTGGAGATGTTCCCTGATAGCTTCTTGAATTCGGGAAACTTTTCTATAAACCCTTTAATATCATCTAGAGTGTTGATCTGTTTGGTGATGTTGGCTTTTGTCTTATACTGCGTGACATAGTTCTTGACCTTATCCGCAAGATCTCCAAAGTTCATGTACATCGTTTCTCTGAAAAACTTGTCCTGCTTTGATGAGAGCACAACTTGCTTCAAGTCCGGATCAATATCGGGAACTGCTGACAAGTCTACTAAGTTCCGTTTGATACCAATGTATTCATTAATCATCGATTGGTACGTCCATGGTTGTAGCAGCGGGGTTAGAGGATCAGACTTCCTATCCAACAATAACAACAAAGGGTTCGAATCTCTGTTTGGGAAATCAAACAACTGTCTTTCATGGGTTTTGATCTCATAATCGAGGTCCTTTGCAAGCTTTTGACAAAGCTTGCTGCTGCCATCGTATGCTACTATCGGATTCAATTTCAATGACAACAGCAAGGAGAGCAGCCCTTTAGAAGTGTCTTGTAACCCTTTTGGATCCCATACCAGTTGACTGTGAAGCAGATTGTACAAAGGTATATCGATGGTGAACACATCGTCATTCACAATCAAATAATCCTGGAACACCTCTTCCACATGAGAAACCACCTCCATATCGTCTCTCTCAGCCAACCGCTCCAATTGCGACTTGCTCACCTGGTTATTGAAGAAAATCTGATACTCACCATACTTTGGATCCTGCAGTTCAGCTAGCAAGTCTGAGATAGTTTCTTCTGTTGGCTTCAGATAACATAAACATCTCAAGTGCGGCATGGCATCTCGATGGAAATTCCCTAATTTATCGACCAAATATATCTCATGCTTCAAAAGCTCGGTTTGTGTAGTGCACATAGAGATGGTCGAAACCGTGTCATTGTCCAATAGCAACGCTTTGACGTGGGACTTTCCTTGGACTGAAGTGTCAGCTACCTTCGCTTGGAAACTGGCTATTCTGTTGATATAAAAGTCTCCAACCTGAAACAAATTCATGGTGCAATATGGGCCGTTAATCTCCAATCTTATAACGCGTGATTTATCACCAAGACCACAAAGCAGCAGCTAGCAGTGGTTCTTGATATTCCATCTTTGTTGTAAAGGGTTGAATTGAAATAGGTTGGCTTATAGAATTAAATATTAATCTTTAACTACAAGCAACTATTCACAATGAACAAAGTAAAGAAGAAAGCTTGGAAGCCCTTACTACTGTCAATATCAGCAGGCCAGTAGATGTTGTGAAACAAAAATAGTTATACAGTTGTGCCATATTAAAGTCAGGCAAAGAATGGCAACTTTGTTCAAAGATAAACCGGTGAAACCCAATTCAGATACCAATCTTCCGCAGTATGGGAAGCAGCAAAAGAGACAGCACGCTAAGCCCAAGCAATTCTCAGCAAAGTCTAGGAGCAAGAGTAACGTTAGTTTCAAGAATCTGCAGAAACTGCATAAAGTGAGCAGCCATGATACTCTAAATAAAGCAATACTGGACCCTATTAAGAAGTCTAAAAGCTCAGAATCTCTGAGCAGGTTGAGGGTGCACAGCGGACTCAGCATGACAGCTTTGGTAAGAACTAACTCGCATCCCGTTTTTTTACACCAACATTCTCGCCTAAACAAAGGCAAATCGCTAGGAAAGGACAGACAACAGAAGGCCGTCATACTGGATCTTCATGATTCTGGTGACAACGATTCCTTCACCGACGAAGAGGTAGAATCCTTCACGAATGAGGATGTAAATTCGGATCAGCACATAGATGGACTGGTAGAGCAAATGAATTCTGATTTGCGCCCCGACATGACTCAGAGGCACTCTATTCAATCCATGCATGAATTCCATGATAGAGGAAGTCATCAAATAAATGGGAAAAGATCCGCTCAAAAGCCGTTGAGCTATAAACCACCATCGCGGCTCAGGAACAGAGTATATGCGGACGATGACCATATATCGTCGAAAGGGGAACTATCAAACGACGATGATGAAATTAGCTCACAGGCCCAAGATGATCTCATAGACTCCAACAACCAGGACAACTCTTCTGGAACTAACAGTCTACGGCGCCACCGTCACAACATGTTCGGTTTGGTTGGTAACAATTCTACGTCTCAACGCTCCGACTTAGATTCTCCTGTGGGGGAAGGAAATGCCAAGAATGAGGCCAGCTCGCCAAATGGTGAGCAGAAGGAAAACGGTTCTACAGGGTCCATTGAGGTTAGTTCCAGCCAACTGGATGGCACCATGGATGGTGTTGAGAACGATCAAAATAACGACTTAGCCGACAAGTCTTTTAACAATGACTTCAAGCCACACTCACCAGAAGAACAGAATAATGGTGCACCTCAAGGATCAGAAACGGTCGGGAATAACAAAGAAAAGCTGTCAACGAGTGTGACTAGCATCGATGCAGAAGCACAAGATGCAGAAAGGTATCTGCCAGAAATGATCTTATCTCAATCTACTGGAATGGAACGGAGGTTTGATCAGCTCTCTCGGATGAGTTCAACGGCTTCAGTCAATCCTTCAGGAAATAATGACAAGAATATAACAATTCAAGAGGTTGATTCAAACAAATTTCACTACATAAACCAAGACTTTGCTGCTTCATTAAAGGAGGATGGTATAGATCAAACTGCAACCCAGCACGCACAACAGTCAAAAGCTCCGAAGGTGGATTTTTCAACTTCGATTTCAAGCCTTACCAGTCATCTAACAAGACCCGTTTCTAGGGATCACATGCAAAAGTCAACCGCAGTCCAACCAAAGTCAGGTCAGCAGTCACTGTATCGCCAGCCCTCCTTTGAGGAAAGTGGGCCAAGTAATAATGTTACGGATTTCTCATCTTTTTTACAATATGGCGACGTTGGAGCAGATTCGAGGACACAGCAGAAGCTCTGGCTTCAGAGAGAGAACTCTATTCAAGATTTGACTAGTCATAACTCTGTCCCGGATTCCGTTTTTCTTGCCTCTAATGTTGAAGTGAGGCGTGAATTTGAGAGAATATCAAGAGAATACACTAATGTCAGAAGATTTACGAATCCTCTTGTAGAATCCTTGGGTAGGATCTCGAGACAAGAAACTATTGATATCCATAAAAATAAGAAAGGTAATACGCCCGACGTCGTGGGAAGTCTTTTCAGCTTGGATTATGGAAAGAACAAACAAAATAAAGAGTCCTTCCCTCCCAATTCTAAACTTGAAATTCAGCGTACTTTGGGGAAAATTTGGAACAATAATACAGTCGAGTTCAACAAGGATGAAAACCCCTTGCTTCAAACTGGTCCAGATCTATTGTCAACTCAGTCTTCAAGTGTGCATCGCAACAACCGTGCCTCGCGGGTATCTAGTTCTCAACACCAAAGAGCTGTTAATACTCTGCATCCTACTACTAGAGCTGTTAACAGACGAATGGAACACGTTATGAGCCAGCAACGTATGTAGCCTTTAGCATTTCTGATATAAACTTTACCGCGTTTTGTTGCAACAAGCTGAGTCAAAACTACAATTAGGGCTCCTATTGTAACTTCCCTCTCCAAAAGGAAAATTTGGAAGGAAGATTGCTAGCTTATAAGTACTAATACATCAGAACTAATGGTCTAAAAGCAGGTGTCAAGTCAGCAAAACAACCGAGCGCACCTAATCTAGAGTAGATTTAGAAATAAAAACAACTAAGATTCGGGAACTTTGAATCCAATTCTTCTCCCTTGTTCATATACATTTTCCAAATAGCTTTCAAATATTCCCTTCTCTCTCAGTTTCAAATATTTCCTGTATAGTAAGAGAGCTGTATGCGCGTCCTCAATGGAATCATGGTTGCCTGTTTGGACTTGCTTCTCCAGGACAGCATAAGCCAAATAACGTAATGAAAGATATCTCTTTCCTTTCAAGTAGTATAGTGACGTGTCTCTGATTTGTGTGTCAGGGACATGGATGTTGATTTGTCTGAAATCATTGGTCAATCCATGGCCAACGAATACACACCCCAGTTGTAACAGCAGCCATATTTTTCTGTAAAAGACTTGCCGTTTCACCAAACTTTTCTTGCTCAATTTAGGATCTAAATCTCCGGGTTCAATCCCGCTAAACCTCGTTAAATAGTCTGTGATGTGGCATTCGTTGATAATGTAGTCATCAATGAAGGGGAGCCCCTCCATCGAACCATCGCCTCTTATGAGAGACACCCGAGCTAGAGATTTTTTTGCTGGTCTGAGCAACGATTTGACGCCTTTGCACGTGATCTCGACACGAGGATCAGTTAGTGATACGAACTCTGCGTCTAATGCGACTAGAGATCCTGGCGTCGGAGCTTCATCCTTAGTAAGAATGACATACTGCTTGATGATATCCTTTCGGATTGTCTCAGAGAAATGGTCGCGGTACAAGATGCTGTCGTCTATTTTGTAGTCCGATACCGGAACAAATCGCTTTCTCACTTCTTCTGCATCCGAATAGATGACAATTTCTGGAGTCTTCCACCAGTAAGAGATGTTTAAGGCCTCTTCTTCGCCAATTTCCTGGACCAAAAAGTCATTGAACATAAACCACTTATATTCATTGGCTTTGCGATCAAGAATCTTCGAGAAAGTCACCAAGTGCTCTTCTTGAAATTCGTCCGTGATTCTCGCAACATAAGAAACTAATTCGTATTTGAAAATGGCATTTGATGTCTTTAGGTCTGTTGCTTGAAGTTTTAAAATTGGCCTGTCCTTGGAAATAGTGCCATAAAACTCTTTAGCCAACCAATTGTTCACTGTTTTTGCTGTGGTCCATTCTTCGGGAGTTAAAGAAATATTCAGAGACAAGAGTGGAGGTAGATTTCTTACCGTTGTCTCGTAATCCAACGTCTGATTGGTAAGCAATCTTGAAAAATCTTCAGGAAGCTGTTGATACCTACTCATTGATGATTCGATGTAGGGCAATATTGTTTGATTCATAAGTTTCTTATTGCTATATTTCATATTATTGTTTCTAGGACTGAAAACAAGTAACGAAGAGATGATCCGTGACTGGTGTGATAAATTCTCTGAAAAAGAATGAGATCGAACTTCTGTGTCCACTTCAAACCCAAGAAGTTCCTCCAAAACAACTTGATCATTGGTATAAACTTTTCGCTGAACTTCCTCGGAAATTAACCTGTCTAGTAGGAAGGAGTTGAACTTTTGCACTACTGTCATATATCTATCATGAGAAAGCTTCACGACCCCTTGTAGATCGGAATTCTCTACCAGGTTGAGGTTGTTAACGTAAGAAGCCACATCGGTATAACGCGCATCCTCACTACCAGTAAGTCTCTCTTCAGAACATATGTCGTTTCTTAGCAGGCCAAGTTCACTTGCCGCAGGAATTGACTCCAATACATCCACAAAATTAGAGGCTCGACAAATCTTTCCATCCGCTCTAGTCATCATATCAAATAGATACCCCACCTCTGTTAGAAGTGATTTCTCTTGAAAGACCTCGTCCTTGAGACAGCTCACAATAAAGTTGTAAACCTCAGGAATAAAGCGGTACAGTTGAATAATCTCGTTGACGTAAGAACAATCCACATCAGTTTCTAGCCCAGAATAATGGGTAGGGTTAAATCCGCCAAAGTCAAATTCCATGACTCCGAACTTCCCATAAATCATCTGAAGTTTGTTATATGCAGGAGGAACTTTAGAGCTATCCGGCAGCTTGTACGTAAAAAGTTCCTTTCTATCCTGGTTATCTTCAGTAGTACTAACCATCTTTTTCTTCCTCTCTCGAAGAGATTTATAAGGCCCCACAACATTTCTCGGTCCATATCTAAACCTGTTGTATGGATGCAGGGAGAATTTCGAGGACGCCAAGTGTGAAAGTGACTTGCTGAGGTTGACATTAGATGCTATGTTTACGTCTGAAGAGTTCGTTCCTTCAATTTTTTTGCTGATCGTTCCCTCGCTTCTAAATACAGTGTGGGGCCATGCGGAAAGCAGCTTTTCGGAGTAATAAGGCATCCCGACTGAGCTCAAAGAGTAAGACTCTTGCTGTACACTGACTGGGACTGGAATTGATACGTCCTCTGGAAAATCTTGATATTCGAGTATGGCGGCCGATGGTGTGAAGCCTGACATAGCATTAGATCTATTCCACATGTTTATTGTTGTGTCTTCTTCGATGAAAGCAAGATAATCACCACTTGGAGATAACTGAAATTGGCTAATTGATTTGCATGGATGGATGTAAGGTGTTCGTAGACTTGGGTTGACCAAATCAATGAAGTCAAAGCTTCCTGATGACGAGGCAACGACTACCATAGTTGGCAATACCGGATGTAATTGTAAAAAGTCTGCACCAATAGGCAGTTTTGAAGTGGAATGATTACCGACAAAATTGGGCGTTTTCGAGAAGGATATAGGAGGCAATTGTTTCATGATTCTGAGGTCATACACGTTTATAAACTGATCAGATTGTGAAAATCCGAACACCTTAGACTTTCCAGCGGTCACAAGGGTGTTCTCTCTAAAATCCATTGAGGTGATTGACGCAGAATGTCCTGAAAATGAGTGAATGACCTTGTTGCTGATCGGGTCATAGATATCCAGAGAGCCTGTTTGTTTCCCAATAGCAATTGTCTTGTTGTTAGAAGCCAGATGCTTCACCTTGGAAGTATAATAAGTGCTCGATGCCAACGAGCCTTTCACCAAGTCAATGGCTAGTATCCCACTTGCTGTATTTCCTCCCGCACAAACGACTTGTCCCGTATTAGTAGTATGGAGGCACATGCTCTTCATGTCAGAAAGCTGAGCTATATCAGCAGAGGTCAGATTCATCTGTGTAACGCCCCTTCTGTTAGACAGGTGCACGGAATCCGAGCTTAGTGATATTATGCCATTTTTGTGACTCAAAAGGTCGATAATCGGCATTGACCCTAAATGCGCGGTATGTCTTGTATAGAGCGAATAGGTAGGATCGTACGACGATACTCTACCATACGAATCCCCAGCCCAGACAAGGTTCGCATCGGTATCAAACACGATCTTTGTTACCTGTTTGTCCTTTTTATCATATTGTAAGTAGGGTTTCTTGAGGTGATATGTCAAATCTTCCGGAGACTGGTATGAAAGTTGCCAGTTATTCATTTTGCTCGGCAGCTAGCACAATTAACAATTTACAGCTTCCGAGATTCGGTGAGGCGTCCTCGAGGATAGTTCAACTTGAAAACAGAATATAGGATAGCCTCTACTCAACAGGAAACTTCTCTTTGATCACTTTTGCCTCACGCAAGGCAAAATACCGCTTCCAAATATTATTCCGAGTAACAAGCGAACGATTGAGTACGTGTAGGGCTCTTCTTTCATGTGTATTGTTGTTTTCCTTCGGGACTGTACTTGTTGGTTGACTCTAATTTTTTCATATTAACCAATATCAGAAACTAATGCACTATAACAAATAGAATAACTGGCGATGAGCTACTAAAGAAATACCGAGAAGAAAACTAGCGATTCCGCCGGCCGTATCGCCCTCTAGTGGTCCAGTCGACACATGTTAGAAAAGATTTCTCATACTGGGCCGTCTTTAGCCGTGAAATTCTATAAAGAATGGTGCTTTTGTTCCCAGGGACCCTTCTTGGAAGTATACGACTATACAAGTGGAAGGAAACTAAACCGCTGTCAAATGTTCCACAGGAATAAAGTGCACGGAATTCAATTGAATGAAGAGTCTGGTAAAGTTCTAGTATATGGTGCAAATTCTGTCTCTTATGTGGATGTTAATGATCTTCTATCCTGTAATCAGTTGCTGAAATGCGAGAAGAACCTCGGCGAGTGGATAGTTAGTGCAGCGTTCAGCTACCATAGGGATGAGATATACCTGCTGAGTATTTATAACAAGGTTCTTACGGTAAGGCCTGAGGATATGAGCGTGTCAAATTCGGCTGCTCTTGACGGGGAATGTTCCATCCTTTACTCTGGGTCAATTAAAGTAGTACCAGATCGGGTGCTAGTAATTGCTGGCACTGTAATGCATAGAATCATAGTTTGGGACCTTTCCGCAAGAAATTTGGTTCACGCATTACACGGACATGCTGGTGCAGTATTCTACGTTTCAGCCAGTGAAAACGGAAAATTGTTGGCGAGCTGTTCCGACGATCGTTCGATAAAGTTGTGGAATATGGAAACAGGTGCTCTAATCACTACAGCTTGGGGACACGCTGCAAGGATATGGAACCTCAAATTCTTTGACAATGACACGAAGCTTATTAGCGTATCAGAAGATTGCACTTGTAGAGTGTGGATTGTGACAGACAGCGAATTGGTCTCAGAAGATGTCTATGAAATACATTTAACGAAGAATGTATGGGGAGTTGACGTGGAAGAAAACAATCTAATAGCTGTCACAAGCGGAAATGATGGGAGACTTAAGATAACAGAGCTAGACACTGTAGCTTCTGATACTGAATCCGTATTTTCTCTCAACACGATCAGTGAACAATGCGGCCAATTCGTCCCCACAAAGAATGAAATTGTCAAAGGATTCCATTGGTTCAGTTTCGGCTTGGTTCTCATAACGTCTGAAGGTAATATTCTACAGTACCTCGAGGTTAGTGGCAAGTGGGACCTTCTGGATCATGATGCTAGATTCTTCAGCTTTTCAATCACCAATGGCTTTCAGAGAAGAATCTCCTTCATGAATAATAAATGTGTATTGAGATTTTTGAACTTTGACCAGGATGGTAGCGTTACAGACGATAATGAGTTGATGTTAGATGAGCTGTCAAACTCTCTGAATTGTTTAAAAGGTGAATATGGAGACGCTCATCATTTGTTTATTGAATCGCCGAATCTCAGCGACCCTTTAGTTCTGCTTAAGTTCGATTCGAAAAGTATGAATCCCACACACAGACTTACTTTGATGCGACCTGAGAGTTTGTTATCCACGTCCATGAGTATCCATAAGGACTCTTTACTTGTTGGAGGAAGATTTGGACAAATATTTTTGTTCAGCCTTCGGACTTGCGATACCAACCCTACTATAATCAGTACTCCAGGAACGGATGCTGTCACTTCAATTGACCATGTCGAAACTAATGATCGCGGAGATCTATTTTCGGTCACGAATAGGGACGGGACTTATGTGTTCATCGCAGTTATGTTCTCTAAGATGTCTTACGAGATTGTGCACACGAGCAGAATAAGTAGAGGTTTACTGGAGGGTTCCTATTATGATACTAACGGTGATTTTAATGTTTACGGCTTCAAGTCAAACATGTTTCAAATCTACAACGAAACACAACAGTATGAAATTTTCAGTCAAGTCTGTGGTGGGTCACACAGGCAATGGAAGTTATTCAACCACCAAGAATCTAATAAGGTGCTATGTTTCGTCAAAAACTCTACACTCAACATTGTAAAGGTTCCAAGACAGAAATTTCCGAGAACACTGAAAAATGGAACTCATGGAAGGGAAATCAGGGATCTATCCTTTCAGAGTTGCCAAGCGGATGAGAAAGAGGCTTTATTTATAAGTGGATCCGAAGACACGACAGTCAAACTCACATCCCTAAACGTCGAAAGTGGCGCGATTTGCAATATATGGACATTAAAGGACCATGTTTCTGGCCTCCAAAGATGTAAATTTTTGAGTGATACCCTTTTCATCACATGCAGTGCAAGAGAGGAACTATATCTGTGGAAGCTGAATAACGATTTCTCACGTCCTTATGTTTGCTTAAAACAAAAATTAATGCCGTCAATGACAAATCCAGATCTTCGGATAATGGACTTCGATGTTCTTTTCTTGACTCAAATGAAGGACGCATTCATTCTTGCCACAGTTTACAGTGATAGTTCCATCAAAGTTTGGTATTATTCACTTGTTGAAAATAAGTTCACATTGCTTATCAACGGGAAATACACGGACTGTTGTATTTTAAACGTTTCTTTCATCGTTTTGAAAGACTCTCTTTTATTGCTTATCGCAGCAACAGATGGACATTTATCATGTTGGGACATTACTACTTTGGCGTCATTTGAAGTACAAAAGGGACAGTTACAAAAGTTGAACTTGCATACCAACCCCACTCCGTTACCAAAATATTTACAAAGAATACAAATACATTCTGCGGGGATCAAATGCATGGATACAAGTGCTGACATTGAGTCCGGCTCGTTCAAAGTTTACACTGGTGGAGATGACAATGCCGTGGGAGTAACAAAGTTCATGTTGACTGCTGATCGACAGCTGGAGGTGCAACTTGTGGCGTTTGATGCATATGCTGCGTCATCTACTTTGACATCGATAAAACTGATAGCCGACACAGCTAAGATCTTAACCACGTCAATTGACCAGATAATTAGAATCAGAGATGTCAGCAACGACGCACTAGAACTCATCGAACAAAGCTACACAACGGTCGCTGATACGGGATCCAGTGACGTTCTTGAACTTGCAAACGGTGAAAACCTGTTACTCGTTGGAGGAGGAGGCCTATCCTGCTGGAAAACATCCCAAAATAACAGCTAGTCCTCGATATAATTCTATCGAAAAACGCTTATCACTATTTAAACTTGTGTATAGAAGATAGACTGATAGACCAAAAACGTACGATCTTCGAGCCAATTTACCTATAATCCCTTCGCCCAATTCAACCGGGGCGAAATGCTATATACATGAAGAGAAGAACCCCAAACCGTTTTCCGCGGAATGAAAACGCTATTGACTATGAGACTTCCCACTAACCTTGACGTTGCTTGTGCTTTTTGTTGGATTTGCAGTACACATACACCCTTCCCTTGCGTCTCACGATATAGCAATCATTGCAGAATTTTTTCACGGACGTCCTGACCTTAAACCCACGAGTGAAGGCTGGATTCACGGTACCCATAACAGGCGCGGAAAACATCTGGGCTTGTTTCACCAACGGGGTGGTGATCCTCGTAAGCGAACTGAACATGGTTCTTCCGAATACTGCGTTCATTTTACCCTCCGGAAAGCTCACACCTCTCTACAGGTATCCAAACCACCAGCAACAACTCGGTCTGAGAATGTAACTTACCAGTCAACCTTTCGAGCACTCTTAAACTTACCCTCAAGGTCAACGCTGTTCTCATCTCAGCTATTTAAACACATCGATAGTGCGATTAAATTTTATCTCCGAGGCCTTATGATGAGGTTACCCTGTCAATCACATGATATACACGGGACCACTTGGGACGAGCCTCACTGCTTGCCCTGTCGGACTCGTTGCAGGTCACAAGTTTCGGCAATTGTGGCTCTTAGCTCTATTCGCTAGACATCTAGGCGTTCCGTAGCTTCTGCACATAATTCAGGTGGTTGGGGACCATTACCTGTTTTGTTGATGTTTTGTTGATGTCTTGATCTATAGGATAGGCTTGAAGAGTGTTGATATTACAATACTTAATAGAAAAGGTAAACATTTAAGATGCCAAATAGTAAACACAGAAATGATCAACGGTTAAAAGACGTATAGTCTTGATTATGGGGCTTATTAGTGCGCATTTTGTCCAGCTGTCAACACAATATGGGGCAAATAAGAAGGCTATCGCTGCCTCCTAAAAGTATCCTAAAACAGAAGTCAAAAGACGATGATACATCCGAAGTTCAAAACGTGACAATGTCCCAGATTCAGTTTCCGACCCAGGGTTTTGATAGAGACGCAACGATAGAGGGAAACAACACTACTTCGAGAATCAGTGCATCGCTATTGAAAGGGAATAGAAGGGTGTCTTTTGCGCCTGACGTGACTTTACACAAGTTTGATTTCGTTCCACAGTCCGTACAGAATGTGAGAGAGCCCAGACGAAAATCGTCTTTGAAAGTGGAAATCTCGGTCCCAGAGGCTGCAGTTGAAGAGAAAACAGATGTGGACAATTCCGGCGAAACTATGATGTTTACGAATCCAATAGGATCCATTTTCCAGCAGTCGGTCTCGCCGGAAGTACCGTCTAAAGAAGATGATTACCAACCGGTGTTCGACAAAGAGATCTCAATGGACATTACGCAATTGTTCGCTAAGCATAGTGCAAAACCGAGCTCAGAAGATGTTTTAGAAGAGGTTGGCTTGGGTCAAAAGGCTCAAGAGAACCAGCATAGTGAGAAACTCGTCCCTTCGCAAGACGAGTCCATGGAGCTTACGGCACCAATCAAGAATAATCCGGAGGCCGACGAAGAATCGATGGATATCACGGATAGGGTACGAGTGGAGGATGCGAATCAGAACTTAGTATCAGAAGAAGAAATAATATCTGAGCCAACGAGGCCTGTGGTAGAAAAAGGAGAAACAATGGACTTCACTAATATCCAAATGGCAATTCCAGTGGACATGCCGTCGTCACAGGTCGTAGCATCGACTCAATTAGAACCGTTACTCCCATCAAAAAGAAGGAAGCTTTCCAATGGATCATATGAGTCACCGGTGAAAGTACAAATGCCAAATTCTCCAAATGGCAAGGAAAATGATGACACTGAACTGACAGACATGGAACGATTGTCTCCGATTCCTCTTGTCACCGAATCAATCACTCAATCGCAGAAAAGTGAAACTGATGTTGCAAACAGCAAGAATGATATAAAGACTTCGACAGTAACCAGTCATATGGAACCTGTGTCTCTACAAACTTTTTTCTCCGCCGCTGGAGTGCAATTCAATGTTGACAGAAACCCAGACGAGCTGAAATTGAACTTCCCAGTCACGGCAGAGATTGACAGCATTAATTCAGGATCACTGTACAAATCATTATACTGTTTGATACCTATTTTAGAAATTCAGGCGTTCACGTCAAAAGAGTTGAACAGAAGAATTGTACAATCAAAATCGCTTTTACAAGGCCTTCAAGAACAGATTGCTTCCAACAGCCCCCCTAGGCTTATTCAAGAATATTTCCTTGCGCAGAACAGTCTGAAGGAGGACGCTAACAAAAAACTTTCTCTTGTTGCATCTGTATCGCGACTGCAGTCAGAGAAAGTTTGGTACGAATGGCGGTCTCAACATTTAAAAGGAATAAAGACGGTTCTTGAAGAAAACATGTCAATTTTACTAGATGAAAACGCCCAGATCATGAAATATATGAACGAGATCAATGATATCCGGATCAGAGTTACAGATATCAAACAAGTTCTAATGAAGGAACTCGATATTTTGAAACAGCATGGAAACGTTCTGACTGACAATAAGAAAAAAGTCTCAACTCTTCTTAGAGTCAAAAAGCTAAAAGAAGACCTCAAAGAAAGTATGCTTCAAGTCAGTGATTTAACGGATCTTGAAGCCAAGAAAGAAAAACTCGTTGAAGCGATAAACAATACTAAGCTAAATATTGATCAAATTACAGGGCAGATTGAAGATTTACAGAACGCTCTTAGACAAAGCAAAGTGTGCACACAATATGATGTTAAAAAATTACAAGACACTCACCGCGTGCTGGAGAATATATCTGGAATCCGCTTCCAGGGACTTGTAGGAGCCATACTTTCGGTGTCGTTGTACAATGAAAAGGTCATTGCATCTATAGATCTCTCAAAAATCGATGATGCCTCGTGCATCACGTTCAAAACGGCAGCACACGGAATCTCTGATTTTGAGAGAGATTTCATAAATTGCTGGATTACAGACTGTCAGAGGGAATTTCAGAATGGAATACTATCAGTTTGCTCGTTGCAGAAGCAACTAGGGAACCTTTCGCCAGTGTTATCTGAATATGAGAGGCTACGGCTGGCATTCTCAACGAAGCTTGAACCATCACTCAAAAGCGTGAAGGACATAGTATTCCAGAGTCTCGATCGGAAACATGAATGCAAGATCTCGCTTTCAATTCGAATAGATCAATTCATTGAGCTTCTTTGCAGTCCGCAAAGTGCAGCGCAAATACGTGCCGCTGTCATATACGGAGAGGATAAAACAGCGCGGAGAGTGGTTCCAGCTTTCGTGAGAAAGTACAAAGACGTATTCAGCTGGCTTTCTCGGTGTCACATAGAATTCTAGAGTTGATACCATACGAATGGAAGCTGTTTGGTCTTCTAATACTTGCTGCTGCGAGCTATACTCCGTTACTTTGTGCCAACCTGTAAGGTACATAGCACGAAAGAATTTACTAGCAACAATATATCTATGGTATATAATTCTAGTTGTGAGGCTCTGGATAGAAGCTGGTAATGGCGTCCAGCGACAGAAAACTCGAAGTATTAGAAACTACTGAACACAGAACGCACCTTTTAGCATCTCTTTTTGGCAGTTTTGTATGATAATAGGAAAGGTCTAGGCTACATAGGAAAGTGGCCAAATCTGATTTGACAGTCAATGGCTCGCTTCCTCTCGGGCAAGCTTCAGGTATTCTTCAAATCTTCCGATGAGCTTATAATGACATTATCAAAAAGCTTGTTAAAAAACATGAAGCGATCTTGAAAAATTGAGCTTGTAGACAGAACAGTTTCAGTGATAATCTTGGTTGTGGCCTGTTTTCTGCGTGCCAAGATAACTGTGTCAACTGTCCCAAACTGTAATGCCAATCAGTCGAAAGTCATATATCGAAAGGAAGCCTTTAGCTCCTTACAAGACGCCTTCTCAATCTAGTGAGAGAGACAACTCAAGGGTATGTTCAACAAAAAATTATAGACTGGGAGCTTGTCCACTCTTTGCACTCGTTACTCAGCTATCAGCCCACGGATAGAAGTTTACTCAGATACTAACAGCTTCAATTGGCAATCTTTGCCCATCGATTAAATTAGAGATCCTCATTCTTCAACAAGATTAAATCCTTCTTCAACAATGAGGTAGAGAGAAAGAAAGACGAAAGCCTTGGAACGGTTCGCTCTTCAAAGGCGACCACGAGATCCGCATCGGCATATAATGTACCAGGAGGGTTTTACGACTCGCAAACTGCCGCTGAGAGAAGCGGAATCTTGTCTAAAACTCTAGGGAATCAAACAGCCAACAGTACATTTGCAGACGAATTTGAGGACGAAGATCCAAACGTCTCGAACGCAAAACTTGCTTCTTTCTTTAAAGAGAAAGGAGACCGGCCTCTGACAGATATTGAAATGGAAGGAGTGATATCAGTGATGAAAAGGTGTCGATCCGTTTCTTCCACCCCATTTGGCAGCAGAATAATCAGCGACTCAAAGAGTGTTCCGTCGAATAATATCTTGAGAACTACATCAGAGGTTGTTCCAAAGCCCTTGAAGGCCGGTTCTTACAATCCTCGGTTTGAAGAGTCTCATGATGGTAATAATTCGCTAAGAAGTACTAGGTCCTCTGTCACCAGACGTATATTCGACTACTCCAGAGTGCCCTCTCCTTACAGAACTACCGTCTACAAATACAGCGCTGCCAGTGTACCTGGTAAAGGCGTTGCTGATGTTCCTCAGCAAACAAGTGAAACGAAAAATAAGGTAACTAGGAATAGGAACTCCACGAAGCGTTTGAGTAACACCGCCTCGGCTCTAATGTCGATTCTTGACGGAGACTCCGAGAAAAACGACCACACAAAGGTGTCAGTAGCATCCAACTTGGCCAATCCATACGCGTCACATGTCTCTCGGGTGCGTAAGAGCAAATTGACTACCGAAACTCCCGATCAGCCGATAACACCATCGAAGCCAACGCATTCGAGTGTTCCAGATGTCGTCAAGCCATCTACTGGATCTTCAGGACTAAACCAGTCATCCAAAATAACACCAAGTTCAAACATTGACAAAGTGGAGGAGAAAAAAGATGGTTCCAGCATGAAGCCAGTCAACAACGAGACCAACACCAACCAATACAAGCCCAACGTCTCTTCATCGTTGAGGCAAGCTGTGACGGCTGAGATGTCTCCAAGCAAAGAGCCGGAAACGAAAAAAGTGGGTGAAGGATCGTCAGTAAAGGACTCCAAGACAGCTGCTTCCTTCAGTTTCACCTTTCAAAGGCCGGAGCCGTTTGATATGCCTACCTTCGATACCGGCAGCATCCGTAAGCAGCAGCAGGCACAATCGAAAACCTTTTCTTTTGGCAAAATTGAATCACCGGAGATTGTGGAGCCTGAAGTTGGTATAGTTGAAGGACGGGTTTCAAATGATACCAAACATAGCCTGAACCAGGACTCTAATGAAATTCTTAGGACGGATACACGGAATCCCGAGCCTTTCAACAAATACTTTACGTTTGACGATGTTTCTAATAGCGCGGTAGATCCCGAGAGCATCGACTATTCCAAAGTGGAGAAATTCAAGTCTCTGTTCATCTTCTGATACTTGAGACGTCTTTATTGATACGTAATCGTATACAGCAATTGAACCTTTGGCCCTGTAAGATGAAGTTCTGGCGGATCATATAATAGAACGAGCATACCAACGCGTATATCATAGTATGTAGAATAGAAGTTTATATACGGATAAGACCGAAGTAGAAGGAAAGGAAGCGACTAGAGCACTTTTTGCTTGACAAAGAAAGTACGCAAATGGGTCAATTGCCAAGCGCATGTGCCCCCTAGCACTATCAAAGGAATCACAGACCACCACATGGCGCGCGCATTGGCGGATTCAGAAGCGTCCCTGAACATCGCCTCACGGTCTCTGACCAAATCCTGCTCTCTTCTGATACCACGGACTTTCTCTATCAAGATCTGCACCTTGTTTTGGAGCGACTGGATCTTGGACTTCTTCTTGGAGTCAATCTCGTCGAGCGTACCAACCTGGAACTCGATGTCCATCATGATCTTATTGCGCCCACGGCCAGCTGGCTGGAAACAGACCAGATGTTCACCGCTTTGCAAAGCGGTGAACGTGAAATCGCCGCTAGCGCCGCCCTTCTGGTTCACAACGCGGTGGTTGTTGTCGAAAACCTCTTCAACCATAATCATCACCGACATGTCACCGTTGTTCCCGGACACGTACGCGTCTTGGCTACTTTCGTACGCACTCAACTTGTACTTACCCTTTAGCAACGTTCCCTCTGTCAGTTCTTTGTGGAAACACTTTCTCTCTCCGTTGTTTCCGTAAAAGTAAAACGCATACGCGTTCAGAGGCAACTGGAACAGCACAAACAACTGCAAAAGAACTTGAAACACGATCATTCTCACGGTATCTAGTCTGATTTATCACAGGTTACAAGATCTCTGATCAAACCTTTGTCTCAATCTGCCGAAATCTCTGCTAAAAGAAGGATCTACCAGACAATTATTTCAAAAGTGGCTTTTCAACTAGAAAACTCGCTCACTAGCTTTTACAGTACCTTCAAAAGTCCTTGAAGACCCTCTATCCTCAAATCAAAGTGGTGAAGTAACTGTGTCAAGTTGTCGATTTTTCACTTTTAGTTAATATTGGAAATTTCATGAAAAATCGCCAAAAGAGCCTTTCATTATGGATTTGTAGGTAAAAAGAGCGATGAGACTGGGAAAATGAGACCCTTAGAGCTGTCGGTGGGGCCTATCGAATGGATATGTGGTAGACCAGACTTTGCCTAATGCACTAGTTTTGGCATTGACTCTTTAAATGGTCTTTTCAGATAAGTAGACGTATTTTTACATCCTAGTTGGAATTAACAATCTATATTTCAGTTGTTCTATTCAGGACAACTTGGCCTTTGACTTAGAGAAGAACGGTGTACTCAGTTTGCTGCGAATCGCTAGACAGTGCGTCGAGTGGTGAGACGAGTGGTGATCAAAACGTATGGCAAATCTTTTGTTGCAGGATCCGTTCGGTGTCTTGAAGGAATACCCTGAGAAGCTAACGCACACTTTGGAAGTGCCAGTTGCTGCTGTATGTGTGAAGTTCAGTCCAAGAGGCGACTATCTGGCTGTAGGCTGCAACAATGGAACCATTATAATATATGACATGGATAGCGTGAAACCGATCTCGATGCTGGGCACGCACTCGGGCGCGCACACGCGGGCTGTGCAGTCTGTATGCTGGTCGAGCAACGGACGGTATCTGTGGTCGAGCGGCAGAGACTGGTACGTGAAGCTGTGGGATCTGGCTCAACCAACCCGGTGTTATCAGCAGTACAAATTTGATGGCGCTGTGTGGTCTTGTCATCTGCTGAGATGGAACGTTTGCGTCGTGACAGTGGTTGAAGAGCGCAGTGCGTTCATTCTGCAACTGGATGAGCCTAAGGGACGTCTTGTGAGCTTTCCCTTGGAACAGGAGAGCGAACCGGCAGACGAGACTGCAAGCGAGGGGTATACGCTGGTTTCCTGTCCGCATCCCAAGCTAGAGTCGTTGATTTTCACAGGCTCTTCAAAGGGCTACGTTAAGGCCTTTCAGTTACAGCTACAAGACGGCAGCGAGACACTTTATGCTCCGGACAGGATACGATGCTGTTTGAAGGAGAAAATCGGGAATTTTAACGTCAAACAGGTCATAATATCGCCCTCAGGCACGAGAATAGCCATTAACGGGTCGGATAGAACCATAAGACAGTACCAACTCATCACCGAAGCAGAAGACAGCGCCGATTCTGTGTCACAGTACACTGTGTCGCTTGAACTAGAGCATAAGTACCAGGACATTATTAACAGACTGCAGTGGAACACGATCTTCTTTAGCAACCACTCTGCGGACTATCTGGTGGCCAGTGCTCATGGCTCCTCGGCACACGACTTGTATCTCTGGGAAACGAATTCAGGTACCTTGGTGCGTGTTCTGGAAGGTGCTGACGAAGAATTGATGGATATAGACTGGAATTTCTACAACATGCGCATAGCCAGCAACGGATTCGAGTCCGGCTGGGTGTACATGTGGTCGATCGTGATACCGCCCAAATGGAGCGCTCTTGCGCCGGACTTCGAAGAGGTGGAAGAGAATATCGATTATCAAGAGAAAGAGGATGAGTTCGATATCAAAGATGACGATACTGATATACAGGCACTCGCGGAAGCTGAGGAGGTGATGATAGACCTTTGCACACCTGAAAATTACGACGTCAGAGGTAACGATCTCTCCGTGCCGAGGTTCGTCATACCGATAGACTACGAGGGTATACTGATGCTTCAACACTGGGCCAAACTGGAAAAGCAGACTAGCGAATAAATAGCCAAATAGTGGTATATAAGATGAAATTCTGCCCGCTTTTGACGAGATGTCATTATCATGGAACGGTCATATCACTCCACCTGGTTATCAGTGAATTAACTGGATTTGTTCACAATCAGAAGCGTTTCGTCCTTCCGTCCATTGAAGGTTTCTTTATATTTCCTTATAAAGAATGAAATCTATTATAGCCTGAAAGATCAAGACTCTACAGTAAGAGAAATGGGACTACAGGCGTCGGTAGAGCAGTTGGTCAATTTGAACACTTTTACAAGGTTAAGTGTACACTGAGGAAGGTATAGACGTTTTTCTACCAGGACTTGAAGCGTTTCATAGCATCAGAGGGGCATTTCGCAAAAAGAAACTCTATACACTAAGAATCAGATAGAAACCGAGGCAGCTTCCTTTAGAACTGCAAAAGCTGGAACTTACTCAGTTGAGGAACTTACTGTTACTGCTGAAATTTCTTAGTCTCGTATTGGTATATATTGGGAGACTGTTGCTACGAGAACATTGAATTATATCTACTTATCGGTTCCAGTTGAAACACTGATTAACGGGCACTAGACTCGTATTGCAGGGGAAGAGCAGATCAATACGATGCAGAATCCATTTGTTAACAACACTCCATCATCCTCGCCGGTCAAGCGGCCGTCTGCCCCGGGAGGACGCATAGGAAAAAGACCAACGTCTTCTGCAACAACCAACATGTCGAACTCTTCTTCAAGTTCCTCACTTCTGGCATCGCCAGTAAGGCGACCCAGATCCGCTTCCTCGAGTGGTTCTGGATTTGCGGATAGACTTATACCCAACAGAACAGATATGGACTTGAACACCGTCAGCTCGATCAGGTCAAATCCCAGTATTCCGGTCTTCAAACCTTCCAGCGGTTCGGACAACCGTTTAGAATGGGAAAGAGAACGACAAGCACATCAGACGTTTGATATAGTCCTCAAGAACGAGTTGTTTGGGGAGCTTTTGCATACAGAGGCGAACAGTGGCGACAACATATCGAGAATACAGTACTCTGAATCTCTTGAAAGACCATCCACACCACCTAGCAGGCATAGGGACGGTGACGATACTGACGAGGATGAGGAACAGACGTATGGTAACATACATTCAGAACTTCCAAGCACCCCCCGCAGAACGCAATCTTCATTTCTAGCGTACGATTCTCAGAAACCAATTTCTAATAGCACAAAGGGGGTTAGCTTGTTCAGCTACGGTTCTAAAACTCAGAACTCCAAACTTAAATCAAGCATGGATTCAGGTTCCAATCCTACCACATCAATGATGAACAGCCAATATTTTCAGTCACTTTCACCCATGAGGCCGGAGTCCCAAAAGCTATTACTTTCTCCAGGTAAAAAATTTAGGGAAATTGCCAAGGTACCGTACAGGGTACTAGATGCACCCTCTTTGGCAGATGATTTCTACTATGATTTGATTGACTGGTCCAGTACGGACGTATTAGCTGTCGCGCTCGGTAAATCTATCTTTCTCTCTGATAATACCACCAATGAAGTCACTCATTTGGCAACCTCGGAAACCGACTTCACCAGTTTAAGCTGGGTAGATTCCGGATCGCATTTGGCCGTTGGGCTATCCAGCGGTATAGTAGAAATCTATGACATTCTCAAAAACAAGTGTATCCGAACTCTATCTGGTCATGTTGATCGGGTTGCGTGTTTGAGCTGGAACAATCATGTATTATCGAGTGGTTCCAGGGATAGAAAAATCTTGCATAGGGATGTTCGAGCGCCAGAACCATTCTTTGAGCAAATCGACTCACACTCACAGGAAGTTTGCGGATTGAAATGGAATGTGAATGAGAATACATTAGCTTCTGGAGGCAATGATAACATGGTATATGTATACGATGGAACACTGCGGCAGCCTTTGCTATCTATGGATGAACACACAGCCGCTGTTAAGGCCATGGCATGGTCGCCACATACCCGCGGTGTTTTGGCGACTGGCGGTGGTACTGCTGACAAGAAATTGAAAATATGGAATGTTTCCAAAGGAACGAAGTTAAATGAGGTTGATACAGGCTCTCAGGTTTGTAACATGATCTGGTCAAAAAACACCGATGAACTAATCACATCTCATGGATATTCGAAATACAACTTGACTCTCTGGAATTTCCCAACTCTCGAACCGATGGCTGTTCTCAAAGGACACAGTTTTCGGGTGTTACATCTCACACTATCTGCAGATGGTACAACAGTTGTATCTGGTGCTGGAGATGAAACTCTGAGGTATTGGAAGCTCTTCGACAAACCTAGAGCTAGAGGCTATCAAGATTCATTGATTACCAATGCATTCAACAATTTGAGGTAGACCTTACGAGGTTTCGTCTTAACATATTGATGATGAAGTGGCCCAGATATTATAATAGGTCGGATGGCGTTGAAAGAGACAATCACAACAAATATTCTGTAAGAATAGAGAAACATACATATTCGAAAAAAAACGGCCATACGTAAAATCTATATATCCGTTGATCGCAATGAATTTACGAGAAAGGGTTGGCTAGAACTGAAAGTTACCGAGGGCAAGAAGAATGGTATTAGAAGTATATTATAGCGCCTTCAAAAGCTCTGAGGCCAAGTAATCCGCCTCCGCCTTCCACTTCAATTCATGCAAGTTCGACACTGTATACCTGATTCTTGTCTCGTTGTTATAATTATCTTCGCGAGCTCTTATTCTGAAGTCATACTCGTTCATTTGAACTTTTTGTGTTACCGCAACAAATGCGGCATTATTGTTCTCTTTGAGCTCTGTCAACTCATTGGCAGAAATTCCAAGCAACTGTTCGGCTTGGTCGTTGAACAAAGTCAACCAAATTTGACCAGTTTGATCCATAATTGAGATGGTGAGTATGTATCTCCATTTTGGATATGGAAAGTTCTCGTCACACTTCTCACATCTCCAGGTGTTGTCACTTTGTAGAATAACTTTCTTCTGACAACCTTCATTCAATGATGCTGGGTATGCAAAATTGTCTACCTTCAAGAAGCTTACAGCGGCCTTAACACTGAAAAAGTCACCCTTTTCGCTTCTTCCTAGGTTAGATTGAATCGCTTTAGCAATTGTTATACGGTCAGCGATGAACTTGGTGGTGTCACCGCTGCCACCCTCTGTTTTCAAAGCCTTGAATGTTGTGTTTGATGCATTGGCATCATACCATCCCTTCAATGCGTAAGCTTCCTGAATATCAGGGTTTGCGAAAAGACTGCTGGTATTTCCCATTGACAAAGACTTACCGTTGAAGTCAGTAACACGAACGCCCTTTAGAGCCACTACTGAGCCTTCAGGCAAATTGAACTTAATAGCCTGTTCACCCCATAGACCCAATGAAATGCAAGCACCAGAATCGTCTACGATTTCGACGTCACGGCGGTCGAATTTTTTACCTGATTTCGCAGCAAGCTCAAAGTGAGGTCCTACAGATTTCAGAATACCCACAACATCAATGGCAGTGTTCTTCTCAACAGTGTTGACATCATTAAGCTTGATGAAGTTGAAATGCATCTCTGGAACATCGTTTGCATCTTCATTCTGACATTCTTCTACTACGCAGTCTCTTTCCAAACTCAACTCATAGGGATGTTTCAAGTTGGAGAATTGAGGCTTGGCAGGTTGAACACGAGCCTTAGAAACGAAGTACGCTTTCCCTTCTTGCAAAATTTCGTTAAACTTTACGGCATTATCATTGAAAGCCGTAGCTCTTATTTCACCTGAAGAATCTAACAAGTTGACGTTCAAAATGTAGCCTTCACCTCTGTTGTTTTGCCATTTCTTCAAATCACCTTTAAATGATACTCTCGCCTTTATCGTCCAGTTGTTTTGATATGGGGAGATTTGCTCGATAGCGAAAATAGGTTTTGAATTTTGGGACCCTGAAGAGTTGTTGTACGGGTTTTGCTTTGGCTTCGGAGGCACAATGGTGCTGGAATTGTTGGTGGTCACTGCCTTAGAGCTTGAGTTGCTAGCTTTTGAGTTGACAGAACTCATTGCTGAAGCGTGTTCCGACTGCACAGCACCGTTATCAGTTAAAGTTACCAACTCGTTCATGTGTTCGCCCAGGTATGCATCCACGAATTCAGTGGAAGTGTTTACTAGCTCTTGTGCCCGAGCCACAATTTCAATCTCATCAACTAGAAGCACAAATTTCTTCTTTTCCTTTATCACAGCACACTCCGCGTTCAAAACTTTGAACACGTCGCCTCTTTCAATCTCCACTTGCTGCGCTGTCTCTGCAGCTCTATTCCTTAACAACGCCTTCACGTGATATTTCCCATCATTGATAAGTATCAAATTCTTCTTGGCATTTGTTTCAGTCTTCTTAGTCTGCACCACTTGGTATACGCCACCAGTAGGAGTGTTGTATCTCTCTGGGATCCGAAAGATATCAAGGAGATCACCTTCACTAAGCTTCACGCCCATGGCTTTCCTTTCTTTTCTGTATTACTTTCTAAAATATAATAAAGTTTCCCTGAGACTTATCTCCAGTGGCTAGGTCTTACTAGAGTATATGTCTTATGGAAGCTTTATGGTAGTTTCCTGGAGTTGCGTGCCGTGCTGGGTCCAAGACCTTACATTAATAATAGCCTTTGTTTGGGGGGCAATACATAACATCTTAAATTTTGCGTCTAGTATTTATAGTCTACGTAAATAACGCGTGTTTTTATTAATTCAGAAAAACAACGCGTTTGGCGATGAGGAGAGTTTAGGTCACGTGATCAATAGGCGTCACGTGATAGGGTATTGCATCAACAACTGTTGGGTCTGTAACATAGCATTGACATAGGCAGTCAATAAAGGCAAGCAGTCCTAGTGGTTGAGTCAGTCAAGGGATTTGAAAAGATATATTTGGCAACTGTGTAAGACTGTACGAACGTATTAATTGTATGCAGTTCAAACGGCTGAAATCATGGGAGTCGACGAATGGTGTATTACAGGTGAATTCATGGATATACTTCATGATGTGAAGAGAGAGAAATTGGCAACAGAGAAGATCTTTGTTAGTAAAGCTGGTGATGAATTGCTGAATGACTTGGAGTTTGAGGTGAGATTGGATAGTAAGGGGGAAGTCGTTTTCTGTCCAGAAAAGAAAGGACACTCAGATAAAGGGATAAATTTTAGTAGGATTAGAGACCGTCTTTACGAGTTGCGGAATAACGACACTACGTTGACTAGCTTTGAATGCCCGAAGAGACAGTTCCGGTTACCTTCTGAATCTGTCAAAAATTTGACTTCTATTGATGTAACTAATGTTTTTGACCCTCAGACGAGATTAGTCTATGGCGACAGTGAAGGTGGCATTTATGTGGTTCGAGATAGCGGCGGGTCCCTCGAGAAAATAGTATCATTGCCTGATGCACATGCCAGCCACGTTACAAAAGCGCAGTTTTTCCCCAATGGTCATGGGTTTTTAAGCAGTAGCATCGATATGCGGCTGAAAATATTTGATTCTACGAACGGGACCCTCTTGCGAACGTTCAAAGGGCACACCAGGAGTGTCAACGACTTTAGTATGATCGACAGAGGTCGTAACTTTGTCTCTGGAAGTACTGACGGATCTTTAAAATTATGGGAGTGTTCAACAGCGAGCTGTATCCACAGTTTCTCTTGTCACGATGGTGTAAATTGCCTGTCTCTAGCGTCATACTCCGGAAATACACCAGATAACGGGTTCGATCACTCGAACGAATACGGGACCGAGGGGAAAGCAGTCATCGCAGGCCACGATTCTGGAAATATATCCTACTTTGATTTGTTCAGTCGAAACAAGGTATTTGAGTTTTCATCCAAGGGACGATCTTCCTGTGTCAGCATATCAAAGAATAATTCCAATGACTCAAATTACCTCTTTGCCGGCCATTCAGACGGAAGCCTGGTGTCTTGGGATATAAGAAACATCTCCAACCCAATTGATACTATCCAGGTCAACGAGCACGATTCTATCACCAAGATATTCGTAGCTCATAACGAACTGTTCGTTTCTAGTGGTATAAACTTCGCATTCCACTTACCTGTCAACAACGGTAAATTTACAACAGCAAAAATCTCACACTTGATAAGGCCCTACGATACTATAACGGATTACTGTATTGATGACAATTACCAGACCATGTGGTGTGTAGGGGACAATGGATTGTTCTTGAAGTTTTGATGCGTTTGCGCCTATGTAGCTTTAACTTAACAGTACTTAGATTGACATTACTGTAAAATATCATCTTCATATCCCCCAAATCGACATCAGGTATCTGCTATCACCGTATATTCCAAAGTCATTGGCCGCAATGAAATTACACTCATTTCGAGGTGTCTGGTCCACTTTCTTGATGTTCTAAAATTGAGCATCGTTGTTATCATGAAACTGTTCGATTAGTTAGATTTGAGCTTATAGAATAAAACCTGAAGTAAAGGCTCAACAAACGTAAAGGCCAACGACAGTCTGCTCTTGTGCGGGCACAGCGGAGGATAACTGAGGTCTAGAGCAGACCCTAACAACTAACTTATGATGAATAACACAACAAACACTAGCTCCAATGATGCTCTGCTACAAATGTTTTTTGATGATGACTTCGTACCGCAAGCATATGTGGATCTTCTTCTGTCATCGTTTCAACCAAACCAGACTGATGAGCTAAAGTCTAGTTGCTCTGCACTGTTATCGCGGATTGATTACTACGGCGGAAACATTGCTAGAGAGCTGGAATCAACCATTCACAAATTGCAAAAACCTGCTGAATTGGTGCTATATGTACCTGATGAGGAGAAACAGGGCACAACGAAGCTCGAGTACTATTTGGATACATTGGCCAACAGTGTAAATCTTCTAGAATCAGATGTCAAATCTATAAGTGGAAAGCTTGAAGCCCTAAACCATGAGTACGAGTCGAGCAATAAAGTGACTGAGACTTTGTCCAAACTGAAGGTTGCCAAAGACCATCTGTTGAAGGTCAAGCATTCATTTGATTTGTTGAAAACGATCATTGACATAGCCATTCAAGATGACCAAGAAAAGCTACAAAACATACCATTAGATGATTTCAAGGTGGCCCTTGACACGTTGCAGGAAACCATTGGTACCACTATGAGAAAAAGGCCTGACGACTCTACTGATTTGCTACAGAAAATAGACGCATTTATTGAACTCAAACACGTTCTCAAAGGCGTCAACAAGTTTTACGTACCCTACACCGAATTTGCACAGTCTATTAAAGCGGAAAAAGATGATTATCTTAATGGTAAGAACCTTATAGACGAACTGTAGCATCTCAAAAGTTTCTGGAAAGGGCGTGATAACCACTTGCGGGAAGAAGATGGCCAAAGAAGACATATAGTGATGGTTCAGTTCTTGAAGAGCCTGTTGATGTATAAAGATACTTCTGAAAACATAAAAGAATACTATATATCGTTTTCGTCCCCGTAAAATAGATCACTTCTTCTTCTCATTGACATCAGTTATGTGTGAAAACCCGCCTAGGGCACCTCCGACGAGCGTCGGTACCATAGTTACGGACGCAATAATAGAGTGATCTTCCTCTGAGTCATTTTCATTTTCGTCGGTGCTTGAATTCCTCCAATGTCTTATAGCTGTAATAGGGTTATACTTGGAAGGTTCTGGAGCGGGATGCTCTTTGTGACTGAGCATGTCGGTTCTGGCACGTTCAAAAGCAGTGGATTCTACAAGACTCTGATCTTCCGCATAATCGACCAATAGTGAGGCCTCTTCCTCTTCATCCTTTAAACCTGTGCTCTTTCTTTTGAAGATGAACTCCAATCCAAGAACATACAATACAGCACGGACGAGTCTACGAGGGAAGATAGCTAGAGCCCATTCATCTGGACATGCTCTTATTATGACACCAACGGGAAGGGCCAAAAGTCCGCATAAAATAGCCGTGGCCCACATAGCAGGAGTTTGTCTTGCAATAGAGAAAGCAGCACCACCCACAAACATGATCAAGATTTGGAAACCTCCAATCAATAAAGCAATGGCTAAAAAGTAGTAATTCCTGAACAAGTGCTGGAAGAAATTCAAATTATTGGCCGTTAATCTGTCCTTAAAGGAGGATATCCCATCAGCCTCGTCAAGTTTTCTAGTTACTATCAATTTGAAGAATTGTAGCCAAACAAACGTATTGAATGTCATAGCATTTAATTCTTCTTGTTCATGTGCGGTGATCTTACTTTTGTGAGGGAAATATAGCTGCTTTCCTCGGAAATGCAACACAAAAGTTACTGTCAACTGTAAAGCAGCTTGGCCGAGAATCATTTTCCAAGTTGACACGGCGATCAAAGGTGCATCTCTGCCCTTAGGCTTTCTATCCAATATAAATTCATCTGGCTTGTCTGTTGCTAACGCCAAGGCAGCCAAAGTGTCCATAATTAGATTGACCCATAACAACTGCACTGCAGTCAAAACCGAAGTTTCGTCTGAAGAAGCAACGGCAGACACAAAGGTCAATATCACTGCAGTTATATTGACAGTCAATTGAAATTGAATGAACTTCTTAATCGATATGGAGACACACCTACCCCATTTTATAGCGTTGACAATCGCAGAGAAATCATCCGTCATTAAAATGATATCAGAGGCCTCTCTGGCAACTTCTGTTCCAGATATACCCATGGAGAATCCAACATCTGCTAGTTTCAAGGCAGGAGCATCATTCGTTCCGTCACCAGTGACGGCAACCACCTCTCCCATTTTCTTCAAGGTCTGCACCAAAATTCTTTTGTCCTCTGGCGAAGACCTAGCCAAAACTCTGAGCTTGGGCACGACCCTAAGCATTTTCTTATACGGCAACTTTCTAAAAGTTGGGCCCTCCATTGCGCACTCGGGGTCGTCAAACTCTTCCTCCGTTAGTATACCACAATTTTTAGAAATGGCCTTTGCTGTCAAAACATTGTCTCCGGTAACCATCCGCACGGTAACACCTGCTCTGTGACACTGATGCACCGATTCTTTGACGCCTTCACGGAGAGGATCTTGTAAAGCTACAATTGCGTCGAGCACCATGGTTTGTTCAGATAATTTCAAATGATCAACCTCTACCATTATTTGGTCAGGTGAAGCAATGGAAGGATCATTACTATCAGCTAATCCCGTAGGAGGCCATTCGGAAAAATCTCTGTGAGCCAAGGAAATCGTTCGCAAAGCTTCAGAGGCCATTTCCTTGATTTTATCGAGTGCTTGCTCGTAGGCTTCTTGAGTCAATTGGTCTACATTGTTTTCAGAGTCCTTCTTGTGGGAGCACATTTTGAGAACAATCTCTGCAGCACCTTTCACATAAAGTCTGTACCCCTTACCTTCAGCGAGTCTTACAGCAAGAGCGCCCCATTTTCTTGAACTTTCGAAAGGAATAACTTGGACGATCTCGTCAACGCCTAGAGGGGTTGGATTGTTTCTCAACTGATGAAGCTCACTCAAGCCTAAGGAACGTTGCGCAAGAGCTAATAACGCGGTTTCTGTCTTTGAGCCCAAGAAAGGCTCACTTTTTTCCTTAAGAGCATTGGCAATAAGCTGAGATGTTTTGTTGTTTCTGCTCCAAGGGAACAACTTCCTTTTACTCTTGTGATAAGGATTGTCGTCTACCTCTTTATCTCCTTCTTCATTCTGCTTATTCTCGAAAGCTGTAGAATTTAACGAAATGTTAGTTAAAAGATCGTTCAGAATCGACTTATCACATTCTGATTTCAATACCATGTCTGACTTTATCTCCTTGTTTTCAGCATGGGCAGTGTCATCAAAGTGTACACCACCAACAATACCCTTTACAACAGTCATTCTGTTTTCGGTCAAAGTACCGGTTTTATCTGAACACACTGCTGTGGCTGAACCCATGGTCTCACACGCTCTGAGCACACGAACTAAATTTCCATCCTTGGTCATTCTTGTCGTAGCGAAAGCCAAAGCTAACGTAACTGCTAGTGGTAATCCTTCAGGAACCGCAACAACGATGACTGTAACCGCCGTGATGAATATATTCATGAATTTTGAGCCCTTCTGAGCAGGAGTCAAATCGTGATATCTTTTACCGTCAGGCAAATAGGTCAAAAACCTGATGAAGAGTATAATGAATAAAAGCAATGCGGCCATGCTACCATAAATTGAGATATTGTCTGCCAAGTTCGACAACCTTTCCTGTAGTGGGGTTTCTTCAGACTCTGTATCTAGCGACATCATGGTTCTTCCGTGGACTGAGTTAACTCCAACAGCTGTTACGACAGCGTTTCCAATACCCGATAGCAACTTGGATCCTGAAATAAGGAGAGGGTCTGGGACCTTTTCGGACGCTCCATGATTACCAATGTCGATTGTCGGATCTTTTTCAAAGATTTCTTTGTACTTCGTTAAAGCCGGTTTTAGAGCAACCTTCTTTATGGTATCAGACTCACCAGTTAAAGCTGATTCATCACATTCACAAGATCCCGATATGAGAACCGAATCAGCCGGTACCACATCTCCAGTCTGCAACTCGATTACGTCTCCCACAAGTAAGTCATGGATTGAAATTAGATGTTCATCACCATTTCTAATCACCACTATCTCCCTGTCGTCCTTCTTCTTATTCAACTTCGCAAACTGAAGCTCCTTTTGATAGTCGTTTACTGCACCAACAAGTACCACCACCACAACAGCAATCATAATGGCAACACCTTCAACCCATTCAACTTTAACCAACTCATTTCCCTCCGGATCGTACTCCGGAGGCTGCCCTAGTGCCTCGTAAAGGCCAAGTGCGAATGATATCACCGCTGCCACAGTAAGTAAGATCATTGTCTTATCGTTGAATGCAATCCACATAAGCTGCAAAAACGACTTACCTTTTCTTTCTGGTAGCCTATTTAGGCCATACTGCTTAGCGCGCTCCAGATTCTCGATATTCTCATCCTGCACAGCTAACCCTTTAACCGGATCAGTTTGCAAGTACTTGCACAAGTTTGCCTCATCGTTATCAAAAACGTTGTTAAAAGCCGCTAGAGATTTCGGATCATGTAGTTCTGTGAGCTGTGATGTTGTCAGTTTGAAAGTAGAGGCCATATTCATCCTGCTTACCGACATCATCGTTATCTGTGTTCCTTGATGATTCAAGGCCTTAGCACGGTCATCGCCAACCACCCTACTTCTGTCCTCTGCACTCTCGCTATCCGGCATATCGATGTTGACTTTTGAATCCACTGGTTCGCTGTACGATACAACTGAGCTGCTAGCAGCTCCATCCTCTGCAGACTTTCCAGAAGCCATAGTTGTATTCTTTGCTGACAATCCTTCTTTTCAGTATTCTAGGTAAGAACCCTGTTTTCAAGAAACGATAAACCGCAAGTCAAGCGTTCAGTGAAACGTAGCTGAGCACCGTTGGTCAGTGTCAAGACAGAATCAATCCCCTGTCGGTTAAACAAACTTTTTGTAGCCGGATCAGGAGGCTGGTAATCTGTCAAAACTCGTGCTTTACTGCGCCTTTATCCTAAGAAAGCAAAGAAAACGACTTGCTAATATATAGATATATCCCCAGCACAAAAGATGGTTAACTACACAGCATCGAGCGTTAGATGCAGGAGGGCAGTACGAAACACTATCACTCATTTATGTGCTACATTTATAATTCAACTCATATCGCAATTGGAACCATTTATCCTTCCGTAAGAAGTATTACAATGGAGGCGCAAATCGCACTTTTCAAGAGGACCCGTTTTCACTCGGGCACAAGCCGCTTATTTGAGATAAAGGGTTTCTTTGACACCATTTGGAGGCTGAGCCGCAGCCGCGGACAGGTCTTTACAGATATTAGTACGTTTTCTTCGTGAAGTCAAAGAGACATCAAGGAACCTTTATCTGAGGAGCCATTGCGTCAACACTCGAAGTTGACCTTAGTCCAGTAGTCTTAACGGAATTTCTTATCCCAGCTCTGACGGAGCTGAGTTTCTACCTTATAATCTATATATTTGCAGCCGCTAAGCCACCTTTTTTCAACAGCTTTAAATCTCCCCGGTTCCATTCTTCAAGACGGATAGCGATATGCATTTTCCTTTTTTTCAGTTTTAATCGTAGAAAGCTCATCGCATTGAAACAGAGTGCCACATGCGCGCATGAAGCCTCGAATTGGGAGTGCGATGCATGAGCGGTAGAGGTCGCTGGAAAGGCAACACGGCAAGATCCTTGGCTGCACAAAGAGGAAATCTTACAGAGCTTGCATGCTGGGCGACATGAGTGACACTGTGGCAATACATTTAGTTGGGTCACGTGATCATAGAAATGACGACAGTTCCTGTCGCAAGGGTCCATTGCCCGTGCCACTGGTGTACGACGTGGACGATATCGCAACGCTGCGGCAGCATGGTATCGTAGGCGTTCTTGTAGGTACTTTGGCGGGTGCACCGCAGCAGAACGTTTTTCTGGGGGTCCCTTTACGACTCATGATCGAGGAAGCAGTGTGGCTGGTAGAAAGCGGACTAGCACATTTTGTGAGTGACAGTGCTGGCATGGTGCAGGATAGTGTGGAAGAACTCTCTACTACCGAGTCAGGGCAGCAGAAATTTCAGGAGTGGGGACAAGAGGATGCGCAGCTGCGAGTTAAGCAGCTGCAGATGAAACGAGAGCAATTGTTAGAGAAGCTCAGACATATCGAGGCTCTCCGGGACAGACCTGTTGAGATCTCAGAGCAAGACGAACATCTGATGCGCCAGTCTGTGTTTGTGGAAACGAAAAACGCCTCAAGGCTCGTGGCTGGTGGACCGCCTGTCTCTGTGAAAGAGCTCGCTTTGGATCCGAAAATCAGAGAGAATTATCTGGTTTACAAATCGCTGAAAGAGAAAGGATACTTCATGTCTCCAGGAGCGAGGTTCGGTGGCAGATACGTAGCGTACCCGGGCGACCCTTTGCGGTTCCACTCTCATCTCACCGTACAAAACGCTGTGCACCGCGACGAAGACATCGACCTGCTACAGATGATCAACGGAGCAAGGCTTGGGACGAGCGTGAAGAAGACATGGGTGCTGCCGTGTGTTACTGACGACTCTACAGCGTTCTATTCCGTCGAATGGGCCGGATTTGGCTAGCTAGAATTGTATATATCCTAAGCATTGTAACATTTACTACCTTCAACCTTCCTTACCTATTTTAAGCTTCGAATGGTACACTATCTTTGAAAATGATTAACATTGCAGATGGCGCATCTACTTTGTGTCATGGTACCTTCACAGCGTCATGTATATCAATCGATCCCCTCCAGCACTAAGTAACATGGCAACATGGCCGAGCGGTTAAGGCGAAAGATTAGAAATCTTTTGGGCTCTGCCCGCGCAGGTTCGAGTCCTGCTGTTGTCGTTATTTTTTCTTTCACCTGTAACAACCAGGTATTTACCTTTTAACGCGACGGCAACACCTATTACTCTGCATATGGGACAAACGATGCTCCTGTTTTCACATACATCTGGGCAAATGGCGCAGTTGGTAGCGCGCTTCCCTTGCAAGGAAGAGGTCATCGGTTCGACTCCGGTTTTGTCCATAAACTTTTTTGTTTTTCTGGTTTCCGGCAGCCGAGGAACAGGAATCCCATCCACGGCGGAAACTTTGAGGCATTTTCCAAAACCTTTCGCCGCTCGTACAAAACGATAGTACTACTCTGGGTCCCTTCCTTCGGGAATAATCGAATTGGGCGTCCGCCGACGCTAAGCTGAACGCAGCTGCCATACCCGAAACCCGCCCAGGCCGTGCGGCCGGCTAAGGGATAAGGGAAACGGTAACCTCTGATAGGACATTTTCCCCGAAGCTCCTCTTACAAATCCGGCCGTCTCGTTCAGGGCACCAGCCGAAGAGCGAAGGGCTGCGTATTGACAAACACACCGCATCTGGCAAGATTACCCCATATGGTATATTCCATGGTGCTCCGTATTGAACCACGTTCTTGGGTCAAGGCCTACTGTAAACAAAGAGGAGGTAAACATGGGAAGACCCGCACGTCGTACAAAGGGACTCCATCACATTGCGTAATGGTCGGTCTGCTTCCCTGAAAGGTTAGAAAGACTTGAAAAATCAGTTTTCACCCAACCTACTGCGCAGGATTCTGGGGAAATTTGAGTGATTTTTCGACATTCTGACCATCCACCTCGTCCAGTATTGTACAAGAGGTTCATTCTACTAGTATAGTGGACAGGAGATAGACGATAACGCTCAATTGTCAAGGCCCAGTATAAAAAGGGAGACTGAGAAGTGGCCACTCCCTGATACAATTACAATTGTTGCATGCCGTTTCGGAATCCCTTGTTCAAATCACTCTCTTGTTCGTTTGTTTGGTTCGTATACCGCCACTCAGTAAGCTCAGTTCTTTGATATCTTTGACAGGTATGTTTTCGTATACTCCGGCGGCAGTCCGCTTATGCGAGTTGAATGCCGTGCTTTAAGCACTAGAAGAAGAGGAAAATGAAAGATCACGTGATGACTTTTCTTGCCAATCCCGTTCCGAGCGATTTTTTCGTTTGTCGTTTGCACTGTATAGGAACAGAATGGAACCACAGAGAAACGGAAAAGGGGTAACCCGGCATTGTTTCCCAATTCGGAAACAGGAACATGCGTCCGTTTCTGAAGTAACAACATCCCTTTGTTTACCTTTTCGCTCGAACTTCTCCTAAGGCCCGTACTGTTACTGGCTGTAGCAATGAGGTGCCGATGAGGCAGGGACAAGGGAGTTTCCTAGTCGTAAAGGAGCATCGCATGATTTAGGACAGGCAAACGGCTGGCAGCCGAGAATCATTCCGCTTCTCGTATAAAAGGCGCTCGAGTTTTTTTCACCTCTTCGTTCGTCGCTCCCCTAATGTGCCTACGTGGCAGTATTACCTAGAACAAATTACTAACAGTTGTTTTCTTCTCTTTCGCTTGTGTAATTTATGCCTAACAGTGGCTCACGGTGAAAAGAGTTAGAGTGGTTGTATTTACAGAATGTCAGCTGCCACTGAACCAACCAAGGAAAAGCCTGTTAAGAACCAGGATTCCGACGACGAAGATGAAGACATCGATCAATTGATTGCAGACTTGCAATCGCACCACGGTCTCGATGACGAGGACGAAGAGGAAGTCCACGCCGCCGCTGGTACCGCCAGACCTGTGCCAGAAGAGTTGTTGCAAACCGACCCTTCGTACGGTTTGACTTCTGACGAAGTGGCCAAAAGAAGAAAGAAGTACGGTTTGAACCAAATGTCCGAAGAAGTGGAAAACTTGTTCGTTAAGTTCGCAATGTTCTTCGTCGGTCCAATTCAATTCGTTATGGAAGCCGCTGCCATCTTGGCCGCCGGTTTGGAAGATTGGGTCGATTTCGGTGTTATCTGTGGTTTGTTGTTGTTGAACGCCAGTGTCGGTTTCTTGCAAGAATACCAAGCTGGTTCTATTGTCGATGAGTTGAAAAAGACCTTGGCCAACTCTGCCGTCGTTATCAGAGACGGTAACTTGGTCGAAGTCCCAGCCAACGAAGTTGTCCCAGGTGACATCTTGCAGTTGGAAGACGGTGTTGTTATCCCAGCTGACGGTCGTTTGGTCACTGAAGACTGTTTCGTCCAAATCGATCAATCTGCTATCACTGGTGAATCCTTGGCTGTCGACAAGAAGTACGGTGACTCTACTTTCTCCTCTTCCACTGTCAAGAGAGGTGAAGCTTTCATGATCGTTACTGCCACCGGTGACTCTACCTTCGTCGGTAGAGCCGCTGCTTTGGTCAACAAGGCTTCCGGTGGTACTGGTCATTTCACTGAAGTTTTGAACGGTATCGGTACGCTATTGTTGATCTTGGTTATCGTTACCTTGTTGCTTGTCTGGGTTGCTGGTTTCTACAGAACCAACCGTATTGTCAGAATCTTGAGATACACCTTGGCTATCACCATTGTCGGTGTTCCAGTCGGTTTGCCAGCTGTCGTCACCACTACCATGGCTGTCGGTGCTGCTTACTTGGCTAAGAAGCAAGCTATTGTGCAAAAGTTGTCTGCCATTGAATCTTTGGCTGGTGTCGAAATCTTGTGTTCCGACAAGACCGGTACTTTGACCAAGAACAAGTTGTCTTTGCACGAACCATACACCGTCGAAGGTGTTGACCCAGATGACTTGATGTTGACTGCTTGTTTGGCTGCTTCCAGAAAGAAGAAGGGTTTGGACGCTATTGACAAGGCTTTCTTGAAGTCTTTGGTCTCTTACCCAAGAGCCAAGGCTGCTTTGACCAAGTACAAGTTGATTGAGTTCCACCCATTCGACCCTGTCTCTAAGAAGGTTACTGCTCTAGTCGAATCCCCAGAAGGTGAAAGAATCATCTGTGTTAAGGGTGCTCCATTGTTCGTTTTGAAGACCGTTGAGGAAGAACATCCAATTCCAGAAGATGTCCGTGAAAACTATGAAAACAAGGTTGCCGAATTGGCTTCCAGAGGTTTCAGAGCTTTAGGTGTTGCTAGAAAGAGAGATGAAGGTCACTGGGAAATTTTGGGTGTTATGCCATGTATGGATCCTCCAAGAGATGACACTGCTCAAACTGTCAGCGAAGCTAGACACTTGGGTTTGAGAGTTAAGATGTTAACTGGTGACGCTGTCGGTATTGCTAAGGAAACTTGTAGACAACTAGGTTTGGGTACCAACATTTACAACGCTGAAAGACTAGGTCTAGGTGGTGGTGGTGACATGCCAGGTTCCGAATTAGCTGATTTCGTTGAAAACGCTGATGGTTTCGCTGAAGTTTTCCCACAACACAAGTACAATGTCGTCGAAATCTTGCAACAAAGAGGTTACTTGGTTGCTATGACTGGTGACGGTGTTAACGATGCTCCATCTTTGAAGAAGGCTGATACTGGTATTGCTGTCGAAGGTGCTACCGATGCCGCTAGATCCGCCGCTGATATTGTTTTCTTGGCTCCAGGTTTGTCCGCTATCATTGACGCTTTAAAGACCTCTAGACAAATTTTCCACAGAATGTACTCCTACGTCGTTTATCGTATCGCTTTGTCCTTGCATATGGAAATTTTCTTGGGTCTATGGATTGCTATCTTGAACGAGTCTTTGAACATTGACTTGGTCGTTTTCATCGCCATTTTCGCTGATGTTGCTACCTTGGCCATTGCCTACGACAACGCTCCATACTCTCCAAAGCCTGTCAAGTGGAACTTGAGAAGACTATGGGGTATGTCCATCATTTTGGGTATCATTTTGGCTGTCGGTACCTGGATCACCTTGACTACTATGTTTGTTCCAAAGGGTGGTATCATTCAAAACTTCGGTTCCATCGATGGTGTTTTGTTCTTGCAAATCTCCTTGACTGAGAACTGGTTGATTTTCATTACCAGAGCCGCTGGTCCATTCTGGTCTTCTATCCCATCTTGGCAATTATCTGGTGCCGTCTTGATCGTCGACATCATTGCCACCATGTTCTGTTTGTTCGGTTGGTGGTCCCAGAACTGGAACGACATCGTTACCGTTGTCAGAGTCTGGATCTTCTCCTTCGGTGTCTTCTGTGTCATGGGTGGTGCTTACTACATGATGTCTGAATCTGAAGCTTTCGACAGATTCATGAACGGTAAGTCCAACAAGGAGAAGCCTTCTGGTAGATCCGTCGAAGACTTCTTGATGGCCATGCAAAGAGTCTCCACTCAACACGAAAAGGAGAGCTAAACTAAAGGAAATTCAATGAAGCATGTTGGGATTCCCAATTTTTTTATTTTCTTCATGAACACTCTAATAAGATCACTAGTCCAGACGCCTTTATCTTCTTGATAAACTTCGAGAATCATAATTAAAGGCAAACGAGGTAAGACTTCAGTCTTTGTACTTTGATACCCTCTTAATTGCTTCCTGCCGGATCCTCATGTTTCAGCTAACACGTTCTGCCCTTCGTTCCATATTTCATTGTTGTCCCTACTATTCCGTTTGACTGCAGTTTTACTCTAACTGGATTTGGTGCAAAACAAGCAGCCTGTCCTCAATAGTGGAAGTCGTCATTGAACAGAAAGAGGGTAGATACATTAACGCAAATCAGGATTTTAACGGTGGCAGTAACGATCAAAGCTTATCTTCTAATTTTCCTTTCCTAATTTTCGCTGAAGATTTATGTTTCCCAGCTAGTGATCTACTATACTTTTCCTTTTTGTTTGCTTTCTTTTTCCCGTTGTCATAGTAGGAACTCTTCGTATCCTACAAACTTCTATCTCTTTCATCTTGGAAGCTCTCACCCACTTATAAACGTTTGATATCCTTCCAATGATATACTCTTAATCAATAATACACTAATTTATTGTAATATCCACATTCTAGAGAATAAAAGGAAAAAAAAGAACGATACTTTAATACATCAAACTGTTTTTCTTCTGTTTCACCAATGCTATGCAGTATTGAAGAATTAAAATTGACACACACAATTGGAGAAACCTGTGGTTTTGGTTCAATATTGAACATCACTGATTTCTGCTACTATTTTCTCTTTCTGCGGCGATTCCGGTGTCTTGATTGCTATGCTACAAGTCATTGGCGTACTACGCCTGGAAGAATCTCGTCTATTGAACATGGCTCTTGTTGGACTTAACCTTTCGCTCGTCTTCGGCTTCCTTTAGTTTTTCACACACACTCAATCTGAAGGAATGCCGTGCGTCGACGGTCTTTCGATCCAATACTGTAAACCCAGTTTCTGAGATGAGACTGAAGTACTTCTCGGTCTAGTTTTTATTCGTTCGTTTTGAATATCAAACTTGGAAAAGTTCAATCAGAAACAGTGATTATCTGATCTTTGAGGCAAACACACACATCGCCTGCAAAGTGATAGAGAACCCACTTTTCTCGTACCAATTATGAACTTATACTTTCACACACACTTTTTTTCCTGACATCCCCATTAATTGGCTGGACTCTTTTAATACACACACACAAACTTTTGCACGCACACGTACACGCACACGTACACAGATACACACACTTAATTACAACTTAATGGTAATTCTCAATAGTATTTTTATCTATCTTCTAAATTCATAGGTTAAATTTAAACTCATTGTATTCTCCTTGAGATGCGCCTGGTTGCGGCACGTGATGCTGGGCGTCTTTAGCTGCGGTTCTGCTGTGCCAACAATGCATGAACGATACCCGAAAGATCGAGTGGCCTAATGTCGCCAGTCTTCGAATCAGGTTTGTAAATGTATCCGATTGTAGGCTAACTAACTTATATTGTTTATAAAATCATATCCGAGTACTCCGGCGTTTGCTTGCCTATTCAGCAACCTTGTACCCTTTAGCAACAGCTTCATCATACGTTGGGTAGTCGACGTACCCGTGAGGGCCTGGTGCGTAGAAAGTCGTTCTATCATACTTATTCAAAGGCAAACCCTTTTCCAGACGTTTGACCAAATCTGGGTTAGAAATGAAGAATCTTCCGTATCCAATCATGGTGTCTGGTCTCTTAGAATCTTCGATAGTGGCATCAGGGTCAAGGGCGTAGTTACCACTTCTGAGCAAAGGTCCCTTCCAGATAGAGTAGGCGAACTCATTGCTACCTTCCTTGTACCAACCTTCAAATTCCTTGTCAAATGGATTAGTGACACGAGGCTCCACCAGATCAAGGAATGCTAATCTCTTACCAGCCAGAGCTCTCTTTTCCAGTTCACCGATAACGTAGGCAAATTGAGCCAACAAAGTTGGGTCAGAACCACCAGACATAGTACCAAAGGTACCGTATGGGGACAATCTGATACTGGTTCTTTCATGACCAATGGCGTCGACAACGGCATCAACAACTTCCAATGCGAATCTGGCACGGTTCTCGATGGATCCACCGTACTCGTCAGTTCTCTTGTTTGAGATTGGGTCCAAGAACTGGTTCAACAGGTAACCGTTAGCAGAGTGAATTTCGACACCGTCTGCACCTGCAGCGATGGAATTCTTGGCTGCGGTAACGTAGTCTTGAATGTACTGCTTAATTTCTTCCTTGGTGATACCGTGCTGAGGGTTGTGAGACTTTAGGGCACGCTCTTTTTCTGCTTCGGCCATGTAGACATCGTCACTGGCGCTGTCGTAACGCAACCCATCTCTGGCCAAGACATCGGCATAGGCCTGTCTACCCAAGACCCACAATTGGACAAAAACAAGGGATTTGTTGTCGTGAATAGCTTTAAAGATCTTCTTCCATTGCTCGATTTGAGCTTCGCTCCAGATACCTGGGGCAGTGTCATAACCACCAGATTGGGGGGATGGGAAGGTACCTTCGGTAAGAATCAAGGTTCCTGGGTACTGAGATCTCTGGCTGTAGTATTCGACAGCATACTCTGGGTTTGGAACGTTGCCTGGGTGCAAGGCTCTCATTCTGGTCAAAGATGGCATGACCACTCTGTGCTTTATCTCATACTTACCGATTTTCAATGGCTTGAACAGATCGGTGTCGGCTAGTGGTTTTGGTGTGAATTTTGCGAATGACATTTCGGACGCTTGTGGTGTAATTTGTCTTCAGTTGCGGTGATCACAGATCACAGATCCCTATCTTTCTAAGCTAACTCATCTACTACACAAGAAGAGCCTTGAAGACACCAAGTGGCTTCCGTTTATATACTCATATCATCAGCAATAACGGTTCCTGGGGAAGACACGCAACAGATGACAAATGTTACCATGTTGCTGTCAAGTGTACCCTAAAACCTAAAAACCATACGATCTCGTTATGCATGCAGACCACCGGCCGCATTATTAATTGCTAGAAGTTTCCTCTCGAAACATCCGTCGAGCTGCCGCATAATCGTAAATTTCACGGAAGCTAGCATCCGCTTTTTGCCCCACAGGGAAGTTAATTGAGCCTCGCTTGTTCTACACAGTAAAAAGTGTGCTGATCGGGTTTAGTAACCAGAAAGAAGGGTGTATTACTAAAGCAGGTCACGTGGAAAACCACGTTAGGCACCACTATATTACGAGCCTGCGGCACGGGTACTTAAAGAAAACGCTGGTAGCAGTCCGAACACCACTCGGTTGCACTGACAAATGATGTCGGATGAGAATACTAACTACGTCGTCCGGGTCTGACCGAGCTCTGTCGTCTCTTAGTGCGACAACCCTTTAAACGACGCTCGAACCTGGCCCATCTTTGAAAACCGTAAACACGTGATAAAAAGATCAACATAACCGGGTAACCGATTTTTTACATTTGATCTAATCCTTGAAGAATTCTTAATAGAAAAGGATTTGAACACAACAGCTCGATTTGTACCGTAGGTTGGAGGAGTATTCATCGGGTATACGGTCGCCCTTAGTGTAGTAGTACTCTATTTGTTATCGTGTGGAACAAGATATCTCAGCGCTCTAAGTGATCGCTGAGTTTTTTTGTACATTAGGCTTTCATACAGTTCGAGGACGGACCTTTATCGTAAGATTTGGTATATTCTAGTCTTTGAATATAATTTGGAACTTTGGCTGAGTGATATTGTTTGAAATCAGGTTTTTCGCACTGGTTTGACCGTTTGTTTACTGGCATTTCCATTTTGCCTTTTTGAACCCCTCCCCCTGTACATTAGTGTAAACTAGAGCATTGAGAAGAAGCCAAAAGTGTGGTGTACCGTTTACTGCCCTATTATTCCTTCTCGGAGACTGTATATTAGACGAAGTTTGAGAACAGAATCATGGCGGGTGATCCTGTGTCCTTGCCCGACAGTATGAACGCAGCCCTGGGTCAATTGCACCTTGAGAACGCGATTGAGTCCAAACCAGACAAGGCTGCTGTGGAAGCAGGCGCGCCCTTAAGTGACAAGAACGCCCTATCGGTAGACCAGCGACAGCAGCAGAATGCACCCTCAGGATTTATTGGAGACCCTCTAATGCCTGGGAACCATGGTCCAATGTTTGCTCCTCACATGATGAACCCTTTTATGCCCTACCATCCCATGATGGCCATGCCGCATTCTGGATTTTTCCCGGGATCCCAGGAGCAGATGTTCCCTCCTCCCGACTCAAGCGCTGCAGTAGACTTTACACCGGCTCCCGGGCCAGGTCAGCATATCGATTTGTCGCTACCTGGTACATCTGTCGCTATGCCGTCAGCAGGGAGAGTGTCCGGATCTTTGGCTGAACCCACTTCCGAATCGGCAGCAGCAACTGGAACTTCCTCTGTGGGTCCAGGTTCGAACATCCCATTTTCGCAGCAGCAATTTTTTGGTAATGGACAGACTCCTATGTTTTGGATGAACGCAGAACAACTCAATTCTAGTGCTATAGATGATACGGGAATAGCAGAGGACTCCCATGCTAACAGAGATGCCTTCGTTCGCGGATCCTCTTTCAGTATGCAGCCATCTGACTCCCAAGGAAGTGGCCCTGAAATGAAAATTCCAGGTGCTAACAACTCTAGAAGACAAACATTTCATGCGGTTTCAGCCACATATTTGTTGAACGAGTCGACTTCAGCATCAACGATCGCAGCGGCAGGACCAGTCTCATCGAATCCTGTTCCAGACGAAAAAAATCTCGGAAAGAAAGAATCGCAACAAAGGGTTTTTCCTCAAGCAGCAGCTTACCCTTACAGTGGAACGTTATTGCAGCCAAATCCAGTACTATCTGGTCATCCACTAAATCATCCGCATGGTCACCCTGCACATCCAATTGGATCGCCTTTTCCTGGATATGGTTTCGGCACTGCCTTCTCTCCGGTGCTAGCACCGGGAACTCCATTGAATGGAATGAATTCTCCACAATTGAACGGCGAGGAATCTGAGGTGCCTAAATCAGAACCGGCTGCACAGCAGAAATTGGGCGGTATTCATTCCGGGTCTACTTCACCAGCTTCAAATCAATCTGGCACACACGTAATGTCTGGAATGAACCCATGGATGTTCGCTCCACCTCATGGTAGCCCGAACTTCTTAATTCATCATCCACACCCTCATCATTCAGGTCCTTCAGGCTCCCATTCAAGTCATCAGAGGCCACCAAGCAATAACTCTCAGCACAGAAGACGTCACTTTAATAATAATGCATCCACTCGTAGTAGCAATTATAATGGGAAACAAAATCCTAATTCACATCGCTATGATGATGGGTCTAGATATCAGGACGCAGAATTGAAACAGTTTGTTGGGAACATATACTCGCTGTGCAAGGATCAGCATGGTTGCCGTTTTCTTCAAAAGAAGTTGGATGAAGATGACGTAGAAGCTGCCTCCACGATCTACGCTGAAGTCAAAGATCATGTTTGCGAACTAATGAATGATCCATTTGGGAACTATCTAATGCAAAAACTAATCGAAAGAGTTAGAGAAGAGGATAGAATCGAGATTGTTAAAAATTGCTCTGCTCAAGCAATGGACATCGCTCTAGATGCGCATGGTACAAGGGCGCTTCAAAAATTGGTGGAATGTATATCAACTAAAGAGGAGACTTTAATGTTGGTGTCATCATTGAAACCATCGATCTTAACATTAAGCAGAGATTTCAAAAGTAATCATGTGGTCCAAAAGATGTTGGAGAAGTTTTCCAGCGAAGACACCCAATTTATTTACGATGTTGCTTGTGAAGACATCATTAAGATCAGTAATCACAGAAATGGATGCTGTGTAGTTCAGCGTTGTTTGGACTTTGGAAGCTCGCAACAACTAGACGCTTTATGCGAAACCATCGTCAACAAGTCGTTCGAATTGACGATGAACCCATACGGTAATTACGTCATTCAGTATATTTTGACTAAGGAAAAACAGCAAGAAAACTCTGACTTCAAGTACACACGACGCATCGTGGATGTCTTGAAATTGAATGCCATCGAGCTGTCTTTGAACAAATTTGCATCTAATGTCATTGAGTCTATTTTGCGAACTCCTGTAGTATCTGAGATCATGATCAACAAAATCCTGGACAACGATGACAAATCCGGTTTGGTGAAATTGCTTCATGACAGTTATGGGAACTATGTCTTACAAACAGCATTGGATGTTTTAAAGGACTCGAACCAAGCCTTATTCGCTTCAATGTCAAATTCTTTGAAGCCACTTTTAGTTGGTCAAATCAGAAACACGCCACATGGGAGGCGAATTGCATCCCTTCTGCAGAACGAATAAGACCAGCTCTTGAGTCTTACGAGGTTTACAGCCAAGCTGGTCTCGATTCTTTTCGTTGTGGCTGTGCACAACAACACGATATGTATATACTAATTATCTCACATGGTGAACATGCGCCACGCCTCGGCCGCTGCCCTGAATATAGTCATGACTCGGTCTGAACCAATAACTGACTATTCAATTTGTATCATAGTATTCACGTAATCCACTTTATGACTTCCAAGTACAGGTGACACACTACAAAGGCTGCGCTAATGACCAGCATTGTACTAGTTTTGATCACAGGAAGCCGCATTGAATAAACCCGTTATATACAGCCAATCTGTTGTAGTTACTTTTTGTACAAATTTCAATTGTTACCTTGAGTAGAAGCGACTGGAGGTCCGCCTAGATCATCCCATACTAATGATAGTAACTGATCCATGTCTCCATGATCTACAAAGTCAAAAATGGTTCCAAGATTGAAGTAAGTGCCTTGCTCTGCTTTGCCTTGACCACTGGATGCGGCAGGAGCATCTGATGTTAAAATAGGGTTCAGAAGAGAGCTCTCCTCCAAGACATTTGGGACGCCATCTTCCATGCCGCACTGCTTATTGACAACGTCTGTTTGAGAAGCCTTTGAGTTGCTTTTGACGGGCTCACTTTGGTCTTTACTGTTACCTCCTCTAAGCAGTGGACTTAAGCATTCTGGGGCACTGGGGGCACCTTTTGCGGGAGCCGCAGTTTTACATTCTGATGGAAGATACCTGGTAGGTAAATCATCCAGAATTCCGATGCTGTAACTATCGTTTTCACTGTTGCTGAAGGTATCACTCAACCAGTTTTTGATGTGGAAATGCAATTCAGTTTCTTGCATTGATTTAAACGACGGTGAAAAGTAACTAAAACTGGTGTCGAATAACTTGACGACAGTCTCCCTATATTCTGGATGATCTGGAGAGGCTACACGCTCTAGAAGTCCGTCAAATGTTATATCATCAGACTGCATATAGAGTTGAATGGCTATCCTGGAGACTAGTTTGAATACGTTTTGCACCTGTAACAGAGACCTCTGAGCTCTAGAATCCATGACATTATCGTATTTCATTCCACATGAGTCAAATAATACACATGTTTCAACCAATGAGCGGACATCATCCAAGGTCGCATAGTTGAAGTATAACAAATTTTCGCCCACATAGGAAATGCAAACCAACTGTGTCATTTTAGACATAAAGAAAAAGTTAAAGACATCATCGCTTAAAGTTAATGCCTCCAGAACAGATCTCCACGACTGACCAAGATCTTTTCGCCTCTCCTTCAGCTCTTGATTGCATTGGGTTGCTGAGGAAGGTAGATCGAGACGGGCCAGTATATACGTCACAGAGATGACAGCAAATGTGTAGAACGCTTCCACAGAAACCTTAAAGAAACAATAGCCATCAGCTAATAGGCAATCTTCCATATTAGAGCAGACATCTTCATTTTTTTCGAAAGCCCTTCGAAGGCCTTCTTTAAGAACTTCTAGACGAGATTTGAAAAGATTGAGCTCGGAAAGTATCTCCTCAGCCATCTTGACTCTTTCGGTTTCACCCAATGAAAAGACTCTAAAATTCAGGAGCTTGTCATTAAATGTAACATTACCTTGGAACTGACGAGCAAAGAAACACAATAAAAAGATGACCAAGCAAACAACATCTATAACAGTAATCCCCGGTACTTTGAGAAAATCAACAGTCTCTACGACATTTTCCTTATCAAACCTCTCAATCAGGTCCTGGTAATCAATGTAATTGAACTTACTAATGAAGTAGGGGAATAGTGGGCCATTAGTATCAGCACCTCTGAACATCGGCTTTGAGCCACTAACGAAAATTGAATACTGGTCCCAAAAGAAGGCTTTCCACCAAACCGATCTTCTTCTGTCAGCAGCCCGTTCATTCATCACCAGATAAGTTTCCCAAGAGTCCACTCCGTACATACGGAGCAGCTGGACAGCCACAGAAAACATGTATGAGAAAGTCTGATGCCCGTCAATCCAGTAGATATTCTTGATGAAATCAAGAATATCATCGACAAGAGAAAGCTGTTCTGAATCAGCCCCTGTTACTTTTACCTCTTTAAAAAGCTGAAGAGCCAAACTAAACAGTAACTCTTCTCTTTTAATGAACTTCTGGATGCTCTTAACCCCAGAACTGTCTCTTCTGATTGCAGAGATAGTATACCCTAGATTCCTGCACTGCCTTTGAAATTCTATTCTATTTGTATCTGAAAGCGCCACAACCCAATGAAAGAGCTCTATAACATTTAACTGACACTTTTCTTGCCCTTCGGCTAATAATTGTTCCCAGGCATCCAGCTTGAACTCATTTTTATAGACACTCAGAGCTTGCAACAGATCTGCTGGGATCTGTTTCAGTAAATGAATCATTCTATCATCTTTCGAAACCGATATACCAGCGCTAACACAATATGAATCAACGGGAGACCCCCAAATTTCCGCGTTCTTGGCATCTATAGTTGAGGCAATATCGAAGTGCCGAAGAAGAAGGTACAGATCTTCTTTCAAATTCTTCTGATTGCAATTTGAGCTCTTGATATATTTCCTAACAAAAAACCCAGCCCGTCTTAATGAAGACCACTGACCGGCGTAATGAAGACCACTTTTTGTATCAATCATTGGTGGTTTGTCCAAATAACTCTCCAGATTATCGGTGTTGATAGCCACGTATCGATTAAGCTTTACATCCCGCGAGTAATGGTTTCTGAGGAGCTTGGCCTCAAGACAAACCGACTTGTCGTCGTCACTGGAAAGAACCCTGTCTATTGCATGATGATCAAATGATGGTTTAGCTAGTTTCTTTTCCAAAGCTTCAATTTCAACTTCTATATTCTTGACGGCATAAACGATGCTTTCTGACTGAGGTCCACTGGATCCTTGTAAATTGGAGACGCAAACTCGAAGATCAGAAATTCTCTTCTGTAATTCATGATTGGACGTAAAAAGTACCGGACTAGGCTTCTTTTCTTCCCCTGCGAATCTCTCATCACATGAATGCGGTTGTCTCACACTATTTGCTGCAAGGCAAGCACCAACACTCGAGAGAGGTGTATCACCGAAGGATATTCCAGCTCCTCCGTTGGGCGTGGGAAGCGCTTCGTTCTTCCGCAGCTCTGTTTTCAGCGCGTCGTTGATCTGTTTGGCCTTAATCGATGTGGCCTTTTTAACTGAGCCTGGGGTAGATGATGAATACACGCACTCACATCCGTAATTTTGACATGAAATACATGGAAGTGTTCCTGAGCACTTGATTTTCTTTTTCCTACAACTATCGCACGCTCTGGAGACTTTCCTTCTCTTCTTGACACCGGTAGTCACACTGTTCTTGACGATGGACGCTGTTTCTGGTGAACCGGCATTACTAGCTGCATGGGCCACGTTAGGCTCAAATATTGCCATACTCCGGATTTTTGATTCTAAATAATCAGCTGATCAATGGTATATGATATCGTTTCTTCTGTATCCAGCGATAGCTGCTGTCAAGTCCGCTGTTAGAGTATCGCTGGCAGTTATGATGCGAATCGGATGACAAATCCTGTTATTGTATCTCAGTGAAAGCAGCCTAGAATAGTACCTGCTATCGGATGTATTGGTCAGATTTAAACACTGATCACTTATTGGCTGCTGCTAAACTCCTTTAGTCTCGGCATTTAAGGAACGGTCCGAAGCCTGAGCTCTGTAATACGAAGGAGATGAGAGGCTCAGTTTTCCAGAGATTACCCGGCTTAAAATCCCTCTTATTTCTTTCTGTTTACCTTTAGCCTTTAAGCCTTAACTCTGTAGAAAAACATCAACACACAAACAAAACATCTACTTGAAAACAGCCGCCGAACTCAAGGAACAAAAAAGGAAAGGCAGCTTCGTATGGGCGGCAATTGATCAGGTGCTATTCTTCTAAATAGATCTATTGGTCCAGGGTAACACCTTAGCGAAATAACTTCTACAGAAGTGCGGAAACAGCCATGGAAGATCGCGGGGTGACTGATAGTGTATGCTTGATCGAATCTGGTTCAGGAGCTTTTGGCAGCCGTGTGAATGCAGCTCCGCTGTGCAGTGAAGCTATCAAAGTAAAGACGTATCCAATAGAGAAGACTAATAATGAGAGAGTGCAGGAAAGCCTCGTGGTACGAGATTTGTTGCTAGTGTTACAAGGGTATGAAGGAGTTTACATTAGGTACAACAACAGCTACAGGCCAGAGTCGATGTATGGACCGGAGTATAAGGTGATAAAGTTGATGAACGTTACTTTCAAGAGTTTTAGTAAAAGACTGATTAAAGTGGGGTCTGTTTACGTCCGATTGAACAAGTTCCAGCAATGGTTGAGTGACGACAAATACGGAAGAGTTATGCACCGATTCGGGTATGAGGTACGGCGCTTTCTCCTTGAGGAATATCTTACTTGTGTGAGAGAGCTCGAGGACAGATTCCAGCGAGACCTCAGATTTAGTATCAGAGATTTGGAAATGGTTTTAGAAGAATCATTTGTATATAAGTTCCGGCTATTGGACCAAATAGCAGATAGAATTATGGATGGAATGAGGCTACGAAGTGAGATGGATCGTGTGCAGATGGATTTTGAGAATTTTATGGACGATTTGAGGCACGATGCCGGCGAGAATGAGATAGATCTGCAGGTGCTGTATGACACACGAGTGTCGCTTTACGTGAAAGGCGGATCTTTACTCAGTATATTGCAGGAAATGATCGAAGAAGAGCAAGGGGATGCTAGAAATGTGTCCTTTCTAAACTCAATTTATGGCTCTTTGAATGAGACTTATGCCCAAATGCTCAGTGGCTGGTTAGAGAATGGAGAACTGAACGATGAGTATGAAGAGTTTCTGATTAGTGATACTTTGTCTAACTCAAACGAGGAGAAGCTAAGTCGAATGCTAGATACAGAGCGTCTTTGGGAAACAAGATTCGTTATACGAAAGGATGGATTACTCCCGCAATTTGGGGAAAAGGACTTGCAGCACAAGATTTTACTGACCGGAAAGATGTGGAATCTTATCCGTGCATGTGTCGGTCACACATACAATTCCAAAACTGCAGGCAACAGCAAATACCGCACGACGAATGCGCTAGATCTCAACAATGGGCCTTTAATAAGAGCCTATGTCAACGAGTGGTATTTGCAGGCAAATGCGGAATGCATGCGGTTGTTCAGTGAAGGATACCATATAGAAAAATTCACCAAACTGATGCACGACCAATGTTATGTGAATGGCACAGTCGATCAAGTTTGGATGGCTAAATTTTTGACTAGAGCTCTCTTTGAACTTACTAGGACTCCGAGAGATTTCTCTGGCACAGCACAGAAGATACAGCGCCATTTTCAGGACGTGGTACGAGATATATCTTCTGACCTGAAAGAAAAGGATAGATATAAGTACATGATGTTAGCCAAATTGACCAGCGTTAGACTAGACTCTAGTCCATTTTTTGAGACCCTGCGACAGTTCACGGATGAAGAAGACACTAGCATATTGAACGCTGACAATTTTCAACAGTTGAAAGGCATTTTGGTCAATGATTCAAGGCTTTCGTCTAATCTTGCCAATTTGGAATCGGATGAGAGAATCAACTCGAATCATAGCATTCCTACGGTGATGTACGTTCAATTCGAGACCAGCGTCCCCTACCCATTAAACGTGATCTGGACCAAGCCAGTGATGGTGCAGTACCAGATGGCTCATCGGCTCCTAATGACTATTGCTTATCACGAAAGGCTATTGGAGGATACATGGTTCGAAGTATCGAAGAACAAGTACTGGCGCCAGTCACGCGACCTCCGTAGTACAAGCCAGAATGAATCCGTGCTGAATCAAAACGAGACACGTGCACGTGACCTGAGAGCCCAGTGCATCAGATTAGCTCGTGTCATACATTTTCAGATGCGCTGTGTCACGAGACAGAGACGTTCTTGCGTGGCTGCCGCAACACGACTGACAGATTCCACTTCGGCCAACACATTAACAGAACTACAACAAGCCATACAGGACCATGTAACGAACGTGGTCTCTTCTTCGGGTCTCACTTCTCTAAACGACATTTCAGACTTGGAGGACGCCATGCACGTGACCCATTCTTACATTCGATTTGTTGCCAGCTGGAGAAGGAGAAGCGACAGGCAGGGTCCGCAACACCATGACACTACTGAGAACATCACGGCGCACCAAGAGCTCGAACCCGGGAAAGACGAGCAAGAGGACGTATGGACCAACAGACTAACGCAATTGAAGCAATATGCGAGCGCCTGGGCTAGCTGCCAACCGTGATGACACTGTCAAACCATTGGGTGGCGGGATTTCGTTGAACTTTTTACCCCCGGGTTAGGGGCAACCCATGGCCCCATTTCATTCTGACCTACTGACTACCGGAGCTTCAACCAGAAAGATATCGTGTGTGGTGTATGGGTTCCTCCAGGAAACAAGCCATTCTGTACTGTGGTCAAACCACTTGTCCTTCTGCGCCCGCAGGTCTAAACTTGGCACGGCAGACATCTTGGCCCACTTTTGTCCGAATTTGTCCTAAACTCTTAAAAGTTTGACCCTCAGCTGGCCCCACTTGGCATCTAGTATTCAGAGCAACAATAAACTTGGCTTTCAGCAGAAGTTTTTCATTAGTGGAAGCACAAGCTTCGGACTGGAAAAAAGGAAGACCTTACCTCGTACAAAATGATGTATGTGTGTTTCCTTGTGCTGTCTCGTGGTGGTTTTTTTCTGGAACCCACTATACTGCATTGTCGTGTACAGGAGACCTGATCGATACGTGTTGTTTGAAGCTCAAGACATGGTTGACTGATCGTTGATCGAGTGAATTTTAGCATCACGATTTCCTAGCGGTGGTATTTTTCAAAAAGAGAGTGTTAGTCTCTTTTGTATATAAAGGGTGGGTTTGCGGTATCAACGTTAAGGAACAGGGGATGGATGCTGGAAATTTCACTGTCCTGTTTGTTGTTAGCGCTTTTATTTTGTCTCAAAGCTGCAGATATCAAAGTACTGCTCTAACTAAGCAAGCATTACAATTGAATCTACAAAGACTCAATCTTTCCTCCAAAATATATCAAGAATTTAAACATGGCTATCTCTAAGGTATACGCTAGATCTGTCTACGACTCCCGTGGTAACCCAACCGTCGAAGTGGAATTGACCACTGAAAAGGGTACTTTCAGAGCCATTGTGCCATCTGGTGCCTCCACCGGTGTGCACGAAGCCTTGGAATTGAGAGATGGTGACAAGAGCAAATGGTTGGGCAAAGGTGTTTTGAAGGCCGTTGCCAACGTGAACGACATCATTGCTCCAGCTGTCGTCAAGGCTGGTCTAGATGTGACCAACCAACAAAAAGTTGATGAATTGTTGTTGAACTTGGATGGTACTCCTAACAAGTCTAAGTTGGGCGCTAACGCCATCTTGGGTGTCTCCTTGGCTGCTGCCAAGGCTGGTGCCGCTGCCAAGAACTTGCCATTGTACAAGCATTTGGCTAACCTAGCTGGCGCTAAGACCGACCCATTCGTTCTGCCAGTTCCATTCTTGAACGTTTTGAACGGTGGTTCTCACGCTGGTGGTGCTCTTGCTTTGCAAGAATTTATGATCGCTCCAACTGGTGCCGACTCCTTCTCTGAAGCTTTGAGAATGGGTTCCGAAGTTTACCACAACTTGAAGTCCTTGACCAAGAAGAGATACGGTTCTTCTGCCGGTAACGTCGGTGACGAAGGTGGTGTTGCTCCAAACATTCAAACTGCTGAAGAAGCTCTAGACTTGATCGTCGATGCTATCAAGGCTGCTGGCTACGAAGGTAAGGTCGACATCGGTTTGGACTGTGCCTCCTCTGAATTCTTCAAGGACGGTAAGTACGACCTAGACTTCAAGAACCCACAATCCGACCCATCTAAGTGGTTGTCCGGTCCTCAATTGGCCGACTTGTACCACGACTTGGTCAAGAAGTACCCAATTGTCTCCATCGAAGATCCATTTGCTGAAGATGACTGGGATGCTTGGTCCCACTTCTACACCACCGCTGGTGTTCAAATCGTCGCCGACGACTTGACCGTCACCAACCCAGTCAGAATCGCCACCGCCATCGAGAAGAAGGCCGCTGACGCTTTGTTGTTGAAGGTCAACCAAATTGGTTCCTTGACCGAATCCATCAAGGCCGCCAACGACTCCTTCGCTGCTAACTGGGGTGTCATGGTTTCCCACAGATCTGGTGAGACTGAAGACACTTTCATTGCCGACTTGGTTGTTGGTTTGAGAACTGGTCAAATCAAGACCGGTGCTCCAGCAAGATCTGAGAGATTGGCCAAGTTGAACCAATTGTTGAGAATCGAAGAAGAGCTAGGCTCCAAGGCCGTGTACGCTGGTAAGAAGTTCCACAACGGTAACCAATTGTAAGTTGATCTCCAACTTACCTTTCCCGTAACGTAAGTCTTTCCTGACAACGAAAATTTATATATGTACAATGACCCCCCTTATGTAGCTGGCCTCTAATATAACGAACCGCCGTAAACTTCCAGTGCGTGGCTGCTGCGCCTTACGTGCTCACGTCCATTTCACTTCACTGTCAGCTTTAATTGCTCTTATTTGCTATCACTAATAAATATAAAATAGCAGATTCATCTCTTCTGCGCTGAAGACCCTTTCACGACACTTTATGCTATGATTCCCATTGAGCCTTTTGCGACTACCCGCTCCAAACCACTCCTAAGATGTCGCACCACATGCCGGGTATGGACCATGGACACGATTCCATGATGTGTTCCATGGATATGACTTTCAATTGGAACTCAGAGAACGTATGTGTCGTTTTCAAGTCATGGAGAATCAACTCTTTTGCACAACTGTTCTTCTCCTGTTTAGCAGTGTTTGCTCTATCCTACGGATTTGAATTCATCAGACGTCGCACATCAGGTTCTTCAACGTCGCTTTCGAGAAACACAAGGATCAAAAACTCGCTATGGTACGGTGTTCAGTACGCCTTATCGATTTTCTTGATGCTTATCTATATGACATACAACGGATTCTTGATCCTGGCAGTACTAGCCGGTGCTACGCTAGGCCACTATCACTGGACAAACAGTGATGCCGAACCCTTATCGGCAGGCTGCCATTGAGAATAAGCGGTTAGTCCGTTTCGTCAATTGCCGGTATATAACTCTCTTTCGTTTAGTTATCACGGTATGTAAATTAAAGGTCCAATAGAAGACATGACTCTAAGCTGGTAGAGATGGCAGAATGAAAACTGTTCTGGTAGGATTGCGGGCTCTGCAGTCAGCAATATGTCAGATACGGTATCTGTAGGGATCATAGGTGCAGGACCAGGCGGTTTGGGCACTGCGCGTGTGTTGCTGAACAGCAGCGATCGATACAGGGTCGATGTCTTTGAAGCAAGCTCGAACGTTGGAGGTGTCTGGAACTACGACAAACAGGCTAACAATACCTCAATGTACGACGTGCTAGAGACAAATTTATCCCGTAATCTCATGGGGTATCAAAAGTGTCCACTTGGAGACGTTTCACGGGAGTTCATGTATCCCGGAAGAGAAGAAGTGCAAGAGTATCTCGAGTCTTATTTCGAAGATGAGATCAAGGGCAGAGGACATGGCAGGTTTCGATTGTTTTTGGAAACCCCGGTATCTGAGTGCTGCAAAGAGGACGGGAAATGGACCGTGCGAGCAGGCAATGACACGATATCGTGCCATTATGATTACCTGATAGTGGCTAATGGCCATTTTTCGAAGCCAAATGTTCCACAAGTGGCTGAACAATGGCCGAAAGACCGTCAATTTCACTCGATGCATTACACAAACAGCGAGCAGTTCCGGGATAAGAATGTGATTGTGGTCGGAAACGGCAGTTCTGCGCTGGACATTACAACGCAGGTTGCCACTACTGCCCATACGACGTACCAGAGCGTGCGTGAAAATGCTAAGACAAACTGGCCTTCTGACCCACAGTTAGTACAGGTAGTTCCTGAAATTGTGAGACTGGACCCTTCCACGAAAACCGCGTACTTCCTGGACGGATCTCACGTCTCAGATGTCGACTGGATCATCTGGGCGACAGGGTACCAGTACGACTTGCCCTTTTTACCACAGTCGTACTGTGCAGATCTGTTCCGTGGGCAAACACAAAGACTGCATAATTTGTGGGAACACATAGCGTATGTGCCAGACCCTACACTGCTGTTCTCACTGTTGCTCAAGAACGTTGTTCCGTTCCAGCTCGCGGAATTACAAGCCTGTGTGGTGCACCTCATTATTAGCAACAGAATTCCTAGAGCCCTCATCTCAGAGACTGAAATTCCGGACTTGTCTTCGAACTCGAATTACCACACTTTAACCACCCCAAGGGACATTCAATATTACCAGAGACTGCAGAGTATCATAGACCAATATAAAGAAAATGATCCAGATCACCACAAAGGGTTCAAGCCTCGTATATGGGATCAAGACCTCATCGATGAACGATCTTCTTCAGGTACGAAAAAGGCCGAACGACAGAAAGTGCTAGTGAGATGGGCAGCGCACCAAAAATTACACAAAATGCCTTATTCAATACCTCCAAAAGACTTTTAGCCCTAGACATGGTTTATACCACCGAGCAATGACCAGGAAGCTGGTAATACTCTTTCTTATTTCACGAGTCTCATTATGTCTCATTGGTTTTTCAAATTCCGATGGATCACGGAAATCATTAAAATCGAATAAAGGCCATATCAACAATCAATACTTGGCATTTATAGAATAGTTTAAAGGTTTAGCGGTTAGTGTCTATCTTACTCGCTGTGTATAGTGTAGAAGCAGCTCAGAACAGACCTCTTAAGATATTTATTGCTAAGAGTCCAACTCGACATAAACTAAGCCTTTGATTTGGGCCATAAGCTGTTGTCTTTACATGCAATGGTAGCAGACAATGGAGGAAGTGATCGGGTAAAAACTCCTAAATCTGCGCAGAAGTGTGCCTCGCATTCATGCTCACGATGTAGGAGATTGAAAAAGAAATGTTCGAGAGACCTACCGTCGTGTTTAAACTGCTTAAAAGCTGGCCAGCCTTGTGATTATCCAGGAAGAGCACCGCGCCGGAAGAGAAAAGAGATCGAAGAGGCTATTCGGAGAGGCGAGCACCAGACCAGGGAATGCAAAAAGGGCAAAGTAGAGAAAGCAAGGCAAGGGGTGACCTCCGCAACTTCGGTGACTTCTTTTTTGAACCTCCTGAATACTTTAAATCATAGTAACGGAACTGCGAATAATGAGTCGAACATACGAGACGAGGATAGAAAGACCGAGCAACCACGCATACGGCAGAATTCAGATACCACACAACCGGATACATCAAGATCAGGATCGGGATCGGACCTCCGAACGACCCTGTCGACTGAAGCTGATGGTACAAGTAATAACGGTGGGGCTTCCTCTGTATCATCTGCAGGGTCTCGTAATAGCATGGCCAGCTCTCCAGAAGAGAATGTGCAGCCACAGGCTGCCAATGTACGGCAAAGGGATGCGGTTGATATTCATGCAGACATTGCAGAACACGAGAAGAGAACCAGTAATGAATCAACTCCAATCACTGCATCCGCAATACAGATTGAAGCAGTGCTGTCGGTTTTCAAAGGTGGCAGAACCACACCGATGAAGCTACCCTTGAACATCGAGCGCCCTTTGTATGATAGATTTGTGGCGGCTTTTTTCAAGCACAACCATAAAGCCTACCCACTCTTAAACAAAGTCGAATTTCTCAATAGAGTGTCTGGGATCCGAGATTTCGACAGTCTACCGGAGTGCACAGACGACGTATTCGTCTTTCAGCTATACATGATAATGGCTATCGGGTGTACTACTTTACACAGAGCAGGAATGCTCTCATGTGATGAGGAGAGGTTAAGTGAGCATTTTGCATATATGTCAATGAAACGCTTTTGTCCAGTGATGCACCTACAAAATTTGGAAACTATCAAATGCTTGCTACTACTTGGCATATATTCATTCTTCGAACCCAAGGGTGTATCATCATGGACAATTAGCGGGTTAGTGATGAGGCTTTGCATTGGTTTCGGTTTGAACCGTGCACTTACAGCGAAAAAGCTGAAAACGATGTCTGTGATAGACGTAGAGATGCGCTATAGGTCATTTTGGGCTTTTTATTCGTATGAGAGGTTAGTTGCCACATCTTTGGGAAGAATTTCGTGTCTTTCTGACGACGATATCAGTGCTCCATTACCGCGGCCTTTGTTCGAAGAAGAGAAAGACGATATAGAGGTCACTAATATGATGATAGGACTAAGGAGAATCGGAGGGCGAATATACCGAAAAGTGCACAGCGTTGGAGCTGGCAAAAAAAAGTTTACAGCGGAAGAGAAACAGGCGCTGTTAGACAGACTAAGACAAGAATTAGATGAAATTTACAATATGGAGGCTTCCAAGATTCATGTGGCAAAGAAGGAGACCACAAATATTTCATTCCACCACTCGGACTTGTGGCTATCGATGCGTTACTATCAGCTACAGATTATGCTATACAGACCTAGCGCTTTGATTCCAAAACCTACCATAGACTCGCTAACTATCTTGGGGGAGGCTTGTCTTAAGTCCTTAAAATACACTTATAACTTATACCAGAAAAAGCTACTACCACTCAACTGGATTACTTTGTTCCGAGTGTTGACAATCTGCAACACGATGCTATACTGTCTGTGCCACTGGTCAATCGACATCATAGAATCAAAAATCGAGATTCATCAGTGTATCGAAGTCCTAAGACATTTCGGTGCTAAATGGGTCTTTGCAGCCAAATGTGCAGACGTTTTCTCAAATATCATAAATACCATCCTTGATATCAGTCTTTCCAACGGAAGAGTGCCGAACATGGACAAGCTTACCAAGGAGCTTTTCGGCGCCAGCAATGAGTATCACGACATCCTGGATGAAAATAACGTAGACATTTCATGGGTTGACAGCATAGTCTAGGACTCAAGGTAAAGCGATTATACAATTTATTCATTTCTTTGTAGCATGTCGAAGTAACGGAACGTACCCCTGTCCTGTGCATTCCTGTGACCTCTCCCATCGATCCTCAAAGCGTCTCGTCTTACCGACGTTTGATACCCAAGATAGGATGCAATCTTCAATGGTTAAGTGCCTCCTTAGCTTAGTGGTAGAGCGTTGCACTTGTAATGCAAAGGTCGCTAGTTCAATTCTGGCAGGTGGCATAATTTTTTAAGTACGTTTTTTTACTTCTGGGGCATTTTGTCAGACGCTGCAGGTGACATTCTTCAGTTGCATCTCCTAAGCTGTGCAGCAGCATCAGTCGTAGAGCTTCCAAACGATTCACAAAGCATTCCTTAGTGGGTGCTTTGTCGTTTACTGTTCTCTATTAATAGGCTCTCAGTTATTATGGTACATTGAACTTCGGGTAACTTTTCAGTTAGCTTGAAATTTGATTCAGGATTGGCAATTGTGTCTAGCAGTGCTATGTCTAGAGATTTGTAGAAAGCGTTAACGTGATATATTGTTTGAAGAGCTGCAGCATCGCTGTGAGACCTTCAATTGGCTAGTATATGCCCAAAGAAATAGACTGAAATCGGTATTTTGGGTTGTATATTTTCTATTGAGGTTTCTCGTGTATTTGAAGAATGATCATTCAGTTGCTATCATACGTCGGAACGGTGCTGGGGTTCGTCTTCCTGACGCTTTCTACTGCGTCAGGGTTGTACTACCTCAGTGAACTAGTGGAAGAATATACAGAGCCTGCCAGGCGGTTCCTGTACCGTGCTATGTACACGATAATAGGGATACATGTGCTGTTATTACTATTTGATGGGTTCCCCGTAAAATTGACACTGTTCTCCATCGGAACATACGTGGTGTATCTCCAAAATATGAAGCAGTTCCCGTACATCTCTTTGACCAACCCGACGCTAATGCTCAGCTGTGCACTTGTGTTGCTAAATCACTACTTATGGTTCCAACATTTCAACGACGTAGAGATCCCACCGCAGTTCAGATTTGATCCGAACTACATTCCAAGAAGACGCGCCAGTTTTGCAGAAGTAGCGTCTTTCTTTGGAATCTGCGTGTGGTTCATCCCGTTTGCATTGTTCGTGTCTTTGTCTGCAGGCGAGAACGTGTTACCCACTCACACACAGTTTAAGAAGACGGACAACGAGGACGACACATCCCTAGGCGGAGATTCTACCAAGGGCGTCAGAAGAAGGGCCAAGGGTTTGGCAAAGATCGTGATCGATTACGTGAGAGAGTATTTCTTCTCAATAGGCAAGTTGTTCGGTTTAAAAGATCCCAAACGTGACGAGGGCCTTTTGATATGAGAGAATAACTCGACAGCACTGTTGGTCTAGTATGAACGTGTAATACATATACAAGTAATCACCATTTGCATCTGGGTGCACCTGACGCTGGGGCTTTAGAGCTTCTGTGTTGGTCATCCATATCTCGTTGACGATTTTCGGAAAAACATCCCAGAATAACTCGCAGCTAGCCGCCGGAAAAAGTGGCGCGTTTCTCGACAACGGAAAAACATTTGAACGAGGGAAAGCCAAGGTCACGTGACGAACGGGTCATGACCATACCGTCACCTCTTGCGCACATTAGCCGCTACACAGAGTCCATTCAACATGTTGTACCATGTCACTGCACGCCAATTTGGGCAAGGTAGCGTTTTGCGTCCTAATCCCTACACATGGGTGTTAGACCTTCGGAACAACCAAATTCCCTTTGAGCTCAAATAAATCGGAACACTTAACACCGTCGAAGCCGTTGTAAAAATATTACTAAGACAATACCAAGCTGCTGATCGAGCTTCAGAAGCAAGACTACATTGCCGCTACGTACTAAAAAGAAGCAACGCTTGAACAGGTCAACGTTCAGCTGAGATGCGTTAGTTTTTTCACACAGGCCTACACCATATCTTAAACCAATTCTTATTAATTGAATCTTGATAAATGCAGACAGGCTAGCTACTGGCGTCAGAGCCCCATTCACAATTGGATCATGGCCACGTCGAGCGTGCTTCATGAAGCTGGGCCGCAATTGAGCTCGTCTGTGAACGGCAGACGTCTGATAACGACACTCGACCCTACTTCTCAACCAAATAGTTCTCATTACATAACAGTCTGCGGTACTAATCACGACAATAAAAACCAACGCACGTAGTGCAGCACATAACGTAGAGGGTGCTCGTGATCTGAGATTCGGATAGGGGACCCGGTTTCTCAGTGGCACTTAACAGCGTAGAACTCAGGAACCCGTGAAAAATTGGTTTTTCCATATATAAGAGCAATGGTTAGAACGAATTAAAGGAAAATTAGCAACTCTATAAGACATCTGCCAGTTGCGGATTTAGAGGTGATTTACTTCACTCTTTGTTTGATTCCATTGCTTGTTTCACTTAGCATTGTTATAAGATTCTTATAGAGGGAATCAGAATTCACACCAAAAGCTTTTCTTAAGTATTATCTGTTAGAAAGCTTAGAATAGGGTTTCTATTAGGGTTTGGATAGAATAAAAGGACTAGATACACACAAAAAATGGCAGTCGAAGCTAAGGGAGACATTGGTCTAATTGGATTGGCCGTTATGGGTCAGAACTTGATTTTGAACGCTGCTGACCACGGCTTCACTGTTGTAGCATACAACAGAACCGTTTCTAAGGTCGACCATTTCATGGAAAATGAGGCTAAGGGCAAGTCTATCATCGGTGCTCATTCGATCGAAGAGCTGTGCGCTAACTTGAAGAGACCTAGAAGAATTATTCTTTTGGTCAAAGCTGGTAACCCAGTGGATGCTTTCATCAGCCAGCTATTGCCTCATTTGGAGAAAGGTGACATTATCATTGACGGTGGTAACTCACACTTCCCAGACTCTAACAGGCGTTTTGAAGAATTGAAAGAAAAAGGAATCTACTTTGTCGGCTCTGGTGTCTCTGGTGGTGAGGAAGGTGCTCGTTACGGACCTTCTTTGATGCCAGGTGGTGCCGAAGAAGCGTGGCCTCACATCAAGGACATCTTCCAGTCAATTGCAGCCAAGTCGGACGGTGAGCCATGCTGTGACTGGGTCGGCCCAGCAGGGTCCGGACATTACGTCAAGATGGTGCACAATGGTATCGAGTATGGTGACATGCAATTGATCACCGAGGCGTACGATATCATGAAGAGAATCGGTGGATTCACCGACAAGGAAATCGGAGATGTCTTCACCCAGTGGAACAAGGGTGTTCTCGACTCTTTCTTGATCGAGATCACCAGAGATATTTTGTTGTACGATGACGTTGACGGAACTCCTTTGGTGGAGAAAATCTTGGATTCCGCAGGCCAAAAGGGTACTGGTAAGTGGACAGCCATTAACGCATTGGACTTGGGTATGCCAGTTACCTTGATTGGTGAGGCCGTGTTCGCACGTTGTTTGTCTTCTTTGAAGAACGAGAGAATTAGAGCCTCAAAGGTACTACCAGGTCCTCAAATTCCAAAGGACGCTGTTAAGGACAGAAAGCAGTTCGTTGACGATTTGGAACAAGCCCTATACGCTTCCAAGATCATCTCGTACGCTCAGGGTTTCATGTTGATCCGTGAGGCTGGTAAGACTTACGGCTGGAAATTGAACAACCCTGCCATCGCCTTGATGTGGAGAGGTGGCTGTATCATCAGATCTGTGTTCTTGGCAGAAATCACCAAGGCCTACAGGGAGAACCCAGAATTGGAAAACCTTCTTTTCAACAAGTTCTTCTCTGATGCAGTAGAGAAGGCACAATCCGGCTGGAGAAAGACTCTAGGCTTGGCTGTCAGCTATGGTATTCCAACCCCAGCGTTCTCTACCGCGCTTTCTTTCTACGACGGTTACAGATCCGAGAGATTGCCAGCTAACCTGCTACAGGCCCAGCGTGATTACTTTGGTGCTCACACTTTCAAGGTTTTACCTGAAGAGGCCTCTGAAAACTTGCCAGCCGGCCAAGATATCCACATCAACTGGACGGGTAAAGGTGGAAACGTCTCTGCCTCTAGTTACCAAGCTTAAGTGGTGGAAGTCTTTACATCCTGTCCTTCTTATATCGGATTATACACTTTCTTTGACTATTACCTTCATTATACTATACATAGTTAAGCTAGGTAGTTCTGAACACTAGTTTGCTGTCTTTGAGCCCTCATGTGGTTGAGTGGCAACGATCTGCATGCCTTTCATGGACTGAGCTTGCTATACTGGTTGTTCGAAATCAAAGCGTACAATCCTGTCGCGTGTCAGTGTCAGTTCTATAAAGAGGTGTTCAATTGAGAAGTACAAAATCACCAAATCTGTCACACGACTAGAGAGCGAACCTGTTGGTCTAGAAACTACTCTTATTAGCCTAATTGCCACAAAGGCTTATTAAGTGTATTATAAGCCCATAGTATAAGATTTGGCCAAGGTTTCTTTCTCGTTTCGATTTCAAATCTTGATAGGTTACCTGGGCTCCCATATCACTCACAAAGAGTCACTGGTTACAGAATACTTGAATTGCCCGCTGCGGATTCAAAATGAATGCGGATAACATAATATCAGATTTTGGTCCTGTCACCGCTGATGGATTAGTGCCTGTGGAAGGGTTAGACCCAGAAAAAGAGCACTATCCCACCCCACGAGTCATTGACTCCAAGAAGATATACGAGCGGTTGAAGAGCAAGGTGAGATTTTGGAAAAGCCATGACGACGAGGATGAAGCGCTAGATAAAATGGACAGAAGACAGCAAGAGTTATGGAAATTAATCAGGGACAGCCCGCATAAGTTCCCTCAGGGAGAAGAGGACACAACAGAGACTGAGAATGTCAAGCGGAAAAGCACTGTAGAAGGAAGCGCTAACACTTTTTTGACCCAGAATGAGAAAGCTCAGCCGCATGACCATTTTGCTGATGTATCGCCAATGAAAATTACAGCGTTGGACCATTCACCACTATATGATGCCAATTCGGACTCAAAGCAGGCATCAGGTCCATCGCCCATTATCGTAGAGAAGTTGACTGACAAGTTGTTGTTCAAGAAAGTGGGCTTGAAGAGAATTCAAGAGCGCCTAGTGAAGATTGCAGATGCGAAGGAAAACGTTGCCAAAAACTATACCAAGCTGGCCTCAGAGATCACTGCATGGTGTTCGTTATGCCTTGAACGAGAGTCAGAATTAGAGCTCTTGACAGACCTACAACAAGTCTTGGCAACTGATAAGAAATCAGAACAGACTATGGCACGGTTGTTCGTGCAGGTAAACAATCAGTTGGAATATGTAGCTAAGAGAGAAGAAAACATGCTACAAGAGCGGAAGGACATGAACACAATGATCAAAAAGTACGACAACTTAAGGGTCAAGAAGGGAGATCAAAATATGGAGACTCAGTATCTGAAGGAAAATCTTCATAGAAGGAGGACATCACTACAGCAGCTGACAGAACAGTATTACGAAGCGCTCAGTAAGATACTCAGAGAAGAGTTCACACGGGCATGCTTCACGATTTACGAGATGGGATCTGACTTAAAAGATGTGACTCGGCAGTTTTCGCTACAAAGTATCGAATTACTCAGGAGTAGTAATGACCCCAGCTACATCGACGAGTTTCTTGAGGAGGTTAGGAAGCTTCGAGCAGACAAACAATGGAATAAGTTGTCCATGCAGGAAAAGAACAACCCCACCAAGTTGGCCGAATTGGTAGGAAACTTGTACAATGGGCAGGATTCCTTATTGAGAGTTGCATCAGATAAGGTTCCGATCAAGTTTTCACCAATGCCTCTGCATGAAAACGCTTCTATAAACAGTTTGGATCCCTTGCAATTCAACGACAACGGACCGCTAGACTTATCAGTGTCACAGTATGGCACTGATAAGTATAACGACATTACCACCAACAAGTACCTACTAAGGAAGCCTCTTTTTTCCACAGGTAGGCCGATTTCACATCCGGTGGCGACGTTACAAAACCTTCGAGCTCCAATATCCAGCCATGGTGGCATACTACCAAGCAGTACTGGAAAAGGAACTGATCCTAATAAATTTGGCAACAGATACAGACCTTTCTTGTCTAACAATCCGAATAACTCCACAACGCAGTATCAGAACGCCCCTCATACTAGAAACCGAGCTGACCACAAGTACCCTCCAAATACCGACTCAAATCTTGATCCCAATTTGATAAGGGAGGAATCAAAAGGAGTTCGGGTGCTTGAAAATGACGATATCGAGCACACTGACAATGAAGTTGTCATTAGGTTTGGTCATGATCTAAACAACTCGTTTTTAGAGGCGGAACAACTTTTGGCCACCAATGCTTGGGATTGAAATTGGGTATGTAGATCTATATACAGTATGAACAAGGAGACAAAAATTAGCAACCACCCAGGGTGCTCTGTTGAATCCATGCAATGACTTTGGTTGGAAAGCTGCTGAGTAATATTCTACTTCAGCTCAAATAGTTTCTTTGACACTTCATATGTTGAGATCATTATTGCACAACTAGGTGCGATCTTCATGATTCTTGGTACCAGACCTGTGTACAACGCAGCGTAGCCCTCTGTCTGTTTGATTTGATACAAATAGTGGAATAGCCCTCTCCCAAAAGACTTCGTTTTCTTCGCAGGAACCAAAGTGTTTCGTTGCTTGCTTTCAATGTCCATTGTGATTTGCATTCTAGTCTTTCCGACATCAAAGGGATGAGTCACTAATGCAGCCAGGGTACCACTGACACTACCTCCTATGAAACTGTTCATGAAACGATCCCAATTAGAACCGAATTTCCAGCTTTCATATTTCTGGCTGAAATCTACCCAGCAGTTTCTCTTGTAAAACTCATAGGTGCCCCAGTATATGGCACTGAATGGCACATCTCTCCACAAGGTAATTTCTAAACCCTTGAACAGCACTCTGTATCCACCAGACTTGATCTCCATTCTCGTTTCCCTCAACAGATCTTTGAACATCATCCGCGTGGTGGCGTCCTTGCGTGATCTCGGTATGCTTTGCAGCCTCGTCTTCAGGAGCTCAAACGGTGCTATCGTAGCTGCTGCTATCATCCTCGCTATGGCACCGCAGAACAACGGATTTAGGGCAGGAAGCGAGTGTCTCATCGGAGAATAGTCTCTAAACATCTCATACCCTGAGAAATACACCACGTTCGCCGGCACAGCCATGAAGAGTGTTATTCCTAGCCCTCTCCAGAGGGTTGCAAGCCCTTCCGTCGCCGATATCTTCTGAAACGCCTCCCACGTATTGTTGAACCTTAATGCACTGTTCTTGCACTGGATATCTTGAAAACATACATCCTGCCAAAAGATCTTCGGTGAGTCTTTACTCAGAGCACGCTCCTGAATTATTTTCTCTCCTGCTTCTCGTACTGTCAAATTAGCACCGCATGAACAGTCCGGCAGCATCTCCTGCTGCTGTAATCGAATTCTTACCACATCCATGGGTGTAAGAAAGAACGAAGTAAGAAAAGAACCAGCGCATGCGCTAAGCATGCGCTCTTTCATGATCTCTGTCGAGCTCCGATCGCTAGACATACCACTCGCCTCACGTTATACACTACTTGCAGCTTGTCAGACTTCCGAAGGGGCCCCTAGAACGATTATCATCAGTGACTTGATGCGATTAGGATTCATTATCTTAATATTTTATAATGCTTTCTTATTTCTAAGGATGTCAGATCTAAGACGGGAATCGAAGCCCATTCACTACAATGAATAATGCGGTACATGAAATGAGAATCAAACCAGTAGTAGCATTTGAAGCTCCGTCTGAAGTTGGTATAGCTGTTGTGTAAAATGTTACGTACTCATTCTGTATAATTTCTTGGTCAATGCTGTCAATCTGCGTTGCTGGAGAAATATTATTTCAACAGAGCTTGTCAAGACGATAGACTCTTCGAGATCGTTGTCAAATTCATTCTCTTCCCAGTCCTCAGAGTCCCCCGAAACGCTGAAGCAGTCTGTAGTGGTAATTTGGCCGCACTCCTCGTAGTCAATGGGCAAATTTTCCATCCATCGCTCGACCTTTTCGCTATGAGGCATGTTTTTGGCCTGCCGTGGGTTGAAATAGGACGGAAACCCTGACACGATGGGCACCGGAGAGTGGGAATGGGGCGAAGAGGACTTGAATCCACTGGAATTGAAGACGAGCATCGATGTGTTGAAGTCTGGGCGCGGAGGAAGCTGTGGAGGCTGGAGCTGCTGGTTGATGGGAGACGACAAGTAATAATTGCCCTGCTGAAGCAGTTGCTGCTGTTGCTGTCGCTGCTGAAGGTGGAACTGGAACTGAATATCGTACTCAGGCGGTAACGAGTGGAAGCTTACATCAGCGTTTCGTACAATGTTGTGGTCTTGGTTGTGGTAGTGCAGGTCGTGGCTTGGAAAATGCTGCATTTGAGGGAAGGTGTCGCACGTTGTATCCATCGCGTCCAAAAAGTCTAGCTCCGCTACTTGAGATTTGTGCCGCACTCTATCCTTGTGTCTCACGTCACACCTGTCTAGTGTTTTTCTAGCTCTGGGCCGTTTTGAAGGCGACTTGGTTGGTACATGTTTGTTCAAGATTGAACTATTGACTGCTAAAGGTTTTTGTGTCCCCATCCCGTCCATTATAGCGAGAGCTTGGATATTCTTGATGCTGGCAGCTTGGTTAACGTTCTCAGTGACAGAAAATTACCGGTATGCCTCAAGAGTAGCCGCAGAAACGTTTCTGGTTTAGTTGTATGCTGCTGTCGCAGTCACAAACTTATCGTCTATCCAGTGTATATTCTACCTGATCAAAATGACAAAGTTCGATAAGTAGACAAAGGCTAAGAAACGACGCCAGCGACATGCAATCTCACGTATAGCGACAAATCCGGAGTCTAAGTTAGATGGTGGTACGTAATTCTATTTGATACGTCTTTTCTTGAGCTTAGATGTTGCTGTTTCAATTCTTTTACCAAGTTTATACTGTTTGTCTTGCTGTAGGTATTGGACTGGGAAAAACTCGTTGATACGTTTTTGCACACCTGCAGATTTACGATTGTTGAGATCCTTGATTAAAGGAACCAACACTTCGTCGGATTTTTGCTTATCCCATCCTATGGTTTGCTGTAGGAAAACCCTTAGTTTATCCAAGTCCGGAGAGCCCCACACAAATTTGGTCTTATCCGAGTCGACCGTGGGGTGTAAATAGGCGGCGTGAACAGCACTACTGGGGAACGTGTCATCTAAGACAATCTCATTGGTGACCATTCTTTTTCTAAGCTTCTTTTGAAAAGAATTCTCAGCTTCCAGTTTGCTTTTATCAAATTGGCCTTCATTATACCAGGTTTTGAAGTTCGAAAGAGAGCCAAATTCAGCAAGGATTTCGACCCCCAAAACAGGTCCAACCCCCTTCAAACCTGGTGTATAATCACTTCCTAATAGCTGCGCGAGCTGAATCAACTTATCTCTATCAAGACCGAGATTATGATCTAACAATTCAAGATTGTAGTACTCGACATAATTCTTTTCTTGAAACATGTTTTTGTACACATGAGTTCCTCCAAACAAGAAGACATCACTGTCATCAGTTATGATACCATCAACTAGTTTTAGTTGAAGCAAGGCAGCACATTGTGCCTCAGCTTCCATAGGCGCGGTAATGTAAGGAATGCCGAACCGTGAAAGAAGACTTTGAACTTCGTGAATCATATCTACAGTAACCTCATCAGAATCTCTTTTATCCTTTCTCTGCTGCTCGAATATCTCATCCTCCAAAAACGCTGTGTTGATCAAGTTTGGGTTCAAAGTAGCTCTGAACTTGTTATAGTCCTCCTGCTCCTTGTCTAATTGATCAGCTAGATGCTCTTCTTCATCCTCATAGAAATCATAGTCCAAAAGGGGAAGTTGTTCACGAGTGACATCAGATACCGACTCCTCAGCTTCAGGTTCAGAAAAAGTGTGCACACCATCACTCTTTGTAGAAATGGTTTGAGCAGCAAGACTAGCATCAGCGGCAGATGTTGATCTCGTGGAAGCACGTGCAGTCCCTTCTGCTTCTTCGTTGATTTCAACAACATCATCGTCGCTTTCTTCTTCGTCTTCGTCCCCTAACTCAACTACTTCCTGGTTCAATCTGGCTCTTTCTCTCACAAGCTCTTGAGCTGCCTCACCAGTAAGCAACCCGTATGATTCTTCCGGCCTTGGTTCGTCTCGTTCCTTATCAACAACGAAAGATGTTGCTGAGAATGGGTTGGTATTTGTCGCCGATGAAAACCATGCAGGTACTTCCTGTGTCGGTTTTTCTTCAGAGACGCTTTTCTCAGTATCTTTGAATGAATCAGAGAGGTCCTTCTCGGAAGAACGTACATTGCTCGTGTCTTCAAAGGCTCTCCCATGCGCGTTGATTTTGAAAGGAAAGTCAGGAATTTTTTCAACAATTGAGTTCAACAACTCGTGTTTATGTTTGTTATCCAACTTGGGAACTGAAGAGGCTGTATTGTTCTGAAAAGAAGTAGGGACTTCCGACCTGGAATTCTGAACTGTCTCAGAGGTTTTTATATTAACATCTTCAAATGCAGTGTCATCTAATTCCTCGTCAGAGGATTCGTTCTCTACGACTGTATTCGGAGGTTCTTCCGCTTGCTGTACAGCTGCCGAAGGTGTTCTCTCTGCAACGGACTGCTGGTACTTCTTCATAGCAGTGGTCTCACGCAATAACTCTTGATAATCATCTTCTTCCTCCGCGTCATCATCAAGCAAATGAGAGGTAGTTGGAACTAGATCTGGACGTTTGTCGAGGAAGGATCGACTCCCACCTTGACTAGAAGAAGCTGCCAAACGCGGCAAAAACGATGCATTGATAGAGTAATCTAGCTCTTTCTTCTTGGGTTTTGGCTTTGTATCGACTTCTTCCCAATCCAAAGCATCTGCGTCCTCCTGTTCTTCAATCTTCTCATCTTCGTCAATCTTGATCGCTTTAGTGACCTCTGACCCGTCATTTCCTTTTAAACTCAAAGCCCACCCATTACCTGAACGTACTAAGGCATATTTCCGATCCCTTTGTCCAGAAACTCTCTGAGCAATATCTTCGGTTAGCTTTGAGGCACCTCCGTCGTGCAGCCCCGTTACGTTCATCAACTTCTGAGTGAAAAAGTTCCTTCTCTTGACCATCTCTATCTGGAACTTCGAGAAGTCCATGCTATTAGGAAACACTTGCTCTAACTGCTCCTTGGTGTAGCCCAATCTAAGCCTAGACTTTAGTCGAAGTGCAGAGAGGACCAAATATTGTGTGGATTTTGGTAATTCTTCAAACTCTTTTGACGCAGGATTGATAGTATCCAAATCGATACCATCCAAGTCGTCAATCTGATCCATGACAGTTTTATAATCTTCTGAGTCAGTGATTCTTAAGTCATCCTTCTCGTATTTAAACCCTTTGATCTCGGGTAAGTGATATTCGTCATGAGGATAGAACCGCGAACCAGATTCTGCATTGTCCGCAGCAGAACCGATTCCATGTGCAGCCTGCACGAGCCCGGGTGGTGGAGTCTCTGAGTTTCTATCTTTTCGACTAGGGGATCCACTTCCTGCTCGCATTTGATGAATCTGCTTAGCCAATAGCTTTCTAGCTGTGGCGTTGGCATCATCTCGTTTTCCCTGTCTTCGTTCTTTCCTTTCCCTGATGGTATTGAGCTTCAAGGTCGGTACTCCTCCATCGAAAACAAACACAGGCTTGATTCCATAGTACAACAGCTTGCAGATTCTTCTGAAGAACCCTACAATATGGGCGTTACGCAAGGCATCGCCCTCTTTGTTTCTCATTGCCTTGAGAAACTGGTACATCCAAATGGACGCATCCACAGCCATTTTGCGCTCATCAAGCGACTCCAGCCGCACGGGCTTCGCACTGGGTGATACAATATCCCATAACGAATGCACACCCATCGCGCAGTGAGCGTCGAATTCGAGGTAATCGCCTTCTTGGGCTGATCACAGCCCTCATGTACTCATGCCAAGTAGATCATCTTAACATCAGCAAGGCCTAGCAATATCAGGAACAAGACTGGATTATATAATCAAATCCGGGTAACAGAAGCAACCATCGATCTCCGATCCAAGAGCGTATCACGCATTTCCTCAGTAGACTCTGAGCTGGTCCACCAAACGCTCTAAGTCTAGGGTGTCTACTGGTGATTCAGGTCTCATACCACGGGAACATTTTAAAAGACGTCAAAGGCCTCCGTTGTAAGACGTCTGTAGTAAAAGCGTCTTTCGACGCACGGTCCGCTCTGGTTACTACAGAGGTAGAAAGCGCACTGCGACAGCTTTCAGCAGACTAGCCAATCTCAAGTAGCGTACTCGTACTCTGCCCAAAACGACCTGAAGCCGTTATTCGTCTTCAATTAATAATTTCACATTCAGTTTTCCTATAGACATAGTTTGCATGATTAACGTCACGCAAGATGACAAACCTCACTGTCTCAGGTTTCCCACCCCAAGACTCCTAACAGCATGTCTCCGGAGCACACCCCGCCTTGTGCCTTTCTCAGCATGTTACTTGCATGTAGACACTGCCTTACCAAAAATAAAGTCTGTCGCGCGTCAGCGTCAGTAGAAATCAAAAATATTTTCGAAAATAATAAATTTCTGAAAATGAATTACAAGATTACTGAACGACCAGGAAAAGATGCTGACGCCAGCAGAGTGATCAAGTTCTAAGAGACAGACGGTCCTGGCGCAGATTTTTGCTGGACCTGAGACTTGGTGTACCGCACAATGAGAATGCGAGCTTTTCAGTGTTACCACTCATGAAGGGTGTAACCGCCCACAGTGGACGAAGTCTCAGGTTAAAGCCTTTACCTCTTTTTCAACCTTTCTTATCAGCAGTAAGTTTTTTGCGAAACCACCAGTTTGTTGAGGTCTAGTACAGCGTTCCAAATGAGCGAGCGTTGGAGAGCCGTTCTGGACCAATGACAAAGGGGCAAGTGAGGGGTATGTGTGGTGTACAGCGCCTTTAAATGCGACCAATCCTATAATCTTCCTGCGCCAGTCCGGTGAGTCAGCCCGTGTGTGGAGTTGAGATACGTGAGCTACATTTTTCACAGTTGCACACCGACGCTGACTTGGATGTCCGAGTCGCTCTACCTTGACTGCGTCTTGTCTCTGTCCGATTCTGGCCATTTTTCTTCGGCTATCGCTCATGTGAATGACCACTTCATTCCTAATTTCCAACTTCCACTAAGCGAAGGCGCATTTAGGACAGAAAAAAAAATTATATAAATATCTCTACAAAACTGCACTTTGACCCCTTGTGAATGGTGTGCGCTTGGCATTTGGAGGTGCGTAAATCAGTTGTGCTCACAACAGTTCAAGCAACTGTACTTAATACGGCGATTTATTTTTTTTCCGGTATAAAGAGCGAACAAAAAAGTTTTGATCTTCCGTTTATAAGATTAAAACTCTCATTGACAAAGGTGAACAAAGGTATCAAAGTAGCTAACGTGCAGCTGATGGCAGCGGGGATGTCTGACGGTACTGTGCGGTCGAAGGAGTTCAGCGGTGCAGAAGATGTGGTTTTCGAAAAGGTAGATGTGGGAAAAGAGTCCATACAGTCGCAGGACGGCTACGATGAAGCCAGTTTTCAAGAACCACCGAGCTTGACACATCCGATGGAGTCACGTGTCGTGAGGAAAATGGACATGTACTTGGTTCCGTTGATGTGCATGCTCTACTTCTTGTCCAACTTGGACAAGTCTAACATCGGTAATGCCGAGGTTGCCGGTTTGTCGAAATCGTTGGGTTTGGAGGGGAACCAGTACGGGAACTGTGTCACAGTGTTTTATGCGACGTATATCTTCTTTGACCCAATTGGTGCGAACCTGTTGAAGATAATTGGGCCGCGGTTCATGTTGAGTGGATGCTTGCTGTGCTTCGGTTTGATATCGATGTGCACTGCGTGGGTCACCAACTATGGGCATTTGCTTCTGGTCCGGATCTTGTTGGGTATGTTCGAAGCCACGATATATCCCTCAATCAACATGTATTTGTCAATATGCTACCGCAGAGAACAGTACGCGATCCGGTTTGCTTGGGTGTTTTTCGCTGCGTGCATATCTTCATCGTTCGGTGGGTTAATCTCGTACGCATGCTCTCAGATTAAGGGTGCCCTAGAGGCGTGGCAGTACATATACATTGTGGAAGGTGCCATTTCCTTGGGATTTGTACCCTTCTGCTTCTTCGGGTTGGCTAACCATTTGGAGAACTCGTGGTTCTGGAACTCTGATGAGAGAAAATACATCATAGACAGGTATGAAACGATGGCGACGTTCAATCCAGATGAAAAATTCAAGTGGAAGCAAGTATGGTATGCGGTCAGGGATATCAAGACCTGGGTGTCGGCTGTTGCGTTGTTTGGCATTGATATGACAGCGTTTGGGCTCACGGTGTTCATGCCCATCATTATCACTTCTATGGGGTTCTCGAGTGTCAATGCGCAGTTGATGACAGTACCAGTCTACTTTGTCACTGCAATGACTTTCTTCGTTTGTGCCTACATCTCGGATAGAATACAGATTAGGTCTCCGTTCATCATCGGGGGTTGTATATCATGTGCCACTGGACTGGCCATTGTGCTGGGCACCGACGTCTACGGTGTCAGATTATTTGGTATCTTTGTATTGGCTACAGGAATCTACGTCAATGCATCCATGAACTGCCTATGGTTGAGTGGTAACAACGGTAACTATTTCAAGAGAGCCACAGCTATAGGAATCAACTTATTTGTAGGGTCTTCTTCCGGGTTGGTTTCTGGGCAGATTTTTGTGGCACAGGACAAACCAAGGTACACCAAGGGTCTAGCCACTTGCCTCGGGTTGCAAGTGTTTGCTGCTATCTTGACCTTTATACAATTTTTGATGTACCGTCGTTTGAACAGGCAAAAAGCTGCTCTTATCAAAAGGTGCGAGGACAATGATGAGCCTATTCCATACGACGAGCGGTTGTCAGATATGAACCCTCAATTCAAATACATGTATTAAGTCAGTCACTGTTCTTTAAAGCTTTAATGTACTTAAAATTGTACACATATTACATTTTCAACTAAACAGTAATGCTACTTTTGTGTTACTTAATAGTAAATCGAGTCTTTCCTATTGTCATAACAGTCATAGATGTTGAACGTTGTATCATGCGTATTATTTGCTGCCAACATCATTCTATGAGGATGGAAAGTCATGCTAGATAAAAATGGCGAAGATCTTGAGCTTGTCGTCATACCACTTATAGTACCACCGTGATTCGAACCTTGATTCTTAAAAGCTGTTAACAAATCTCCTGAAGTGGTCCATATTTTTATTTCTTTGCTACCTGTCGCAATTACAGGTGCATGCTCATGAACTTGGACACTCGTCATGGTGCTGCTTCCGAGTTTCTTACTCGATCGCTCGCCTTCCTCGCTAAACGTGCATACTGGTTGGTCTTCCCGGATGTCCCATAAAGCAACTACGCCATTACTGGTGCCGCTGACCAATTCCCTATAGCCGCCTCTTTGAAGATGTATATTGTTTACCCAAGACCCTACACTGTTGTTACCACGTTTGGGAGATTTCCAGACCCTTACCATTGAATCCCTCGGGTCCATTCGTCTGTCATAGACTCTGATAGAACCATCAGAGTAACCGGCAACAAAAATGTTTCCTGATAACTGGTCGGAGGTTAGTGAGGTAATCAGAGAGCTTGATTTTGCAGGAATGTCAACTTCGATGGATTCCGTCAAAGCGTTCCAGATCCTAATAATCTTTACATCTCCTGTAACCAGCAAGGAGCCCCTGCTCTGTTGCCACTCGGTCAGCAGGCCAGTAGACCTTGGAGTCAACAAGAGATCTGTTAAGCCTCTCCACGAGGATATCATGTACTGCTCCTCCTTGTCATGGAAGTTCTTATAGATGTTCACAATGCCGTCCGATGAGCCAGTTAATAAAAGAGGAGTATCATCATCGTTCAAGAACTTCATGTCCGTTATTTTCGTACCAAAGGGATTCCCATTGCAAAACCTATTCAACGTCTCCTGGGACGACCAATCGTATACTGACACGTTGTCCCTATCATCACTCACTGCTACGTAGTTGTCGAACTGAGTAAACAAAAGAATCTTCGGCTGAGTTCTATTGTCAAATGTGACCAATTTATTGGACCAGTCTCCATATAGAGCAAGTTCTTTCTCAGATTGAGTTTGTTGAATAATTGACTCGTTTCTGTTCCTTTTCCACTCGCGCGCAGTAAATTCAAGGCTGCCGGGTTCATCAGCCTCATGTTTTTTCATTTGTGGCTCTTGGAAATACTCGCTGCAGTAGTCCAAGAAGTGACTTTCCAAGGGAAAACTCTTAGTGCTGCTCTTTTTTTTGTACATAGCAGGTAAAATTCTGGGACTCGTACCATAGTCAACACCAATGAACGATAGTCCGTGGTGCAATTTATGATTTACAGTAGAGTGACTATCAACATCGGAAACCCCATATTGCTCCTTGGAAAGACCAAGAGCTCTCCATACAGAGTTCATGGAAAAAGACCTTCTATGAGTATCCACCTCAACATCGTGAGTACCGTTCTTTCCATTCTGTAAAGCAGTAGGTCTCTTAATTGTTGGAAGTTTATTGGGCGAATTGAAACCACTCACATCGAGAACACTCTTCTTTATAATGTAGTCCTCCATTTCTTTGACTAACGCACCTAGTTTGGAATGATCATTTAACTTCATGAGAATAAAATCAACAACTTCGCCAGCAAGGTCTTTATTTTCGACGAAGGGATCTTCGGAAAGAATGAGCAAAGCTTTCCACACAGTGTTGAAAATTGATCCGTGCCCAACGGCAGTTGGGTTTCTGGGATCATCTTCAGCACCTGAGGATTCTAAGGATACAATTTCTGCATTTATTTCAGTGAATGCAATCACTGTAAAGAAGTCAATATACCTCTCCACTATTTGTGACAGAAAAATGATGAGTTCTTTTCTGACCATAGGACTACCATCGTTGACAAGGGCTAATGTAGTAATTATGGTTTTGATCTCAAATTGCTTCAAAGTTCTTAATTGTACATTTTGAAGCTGGCTTATTGACGTTTGAACTTGCTTCAATTGAGTCTGAATCTGATAATACTGCTGCTGGAGGTGCTGCGTGCTGTGTTGTTGACCTTGTTGCTGCTGTTGCTGTTGATTTTGTTGGGATTGAAGTACTTGTAACTGGGCTTGTAATTGTTGTGTTTGTTGTTGGAACTCCTGCTGAAGTCTTAAGATGATACTGACGTCATCCTCCTCAGAAAGAAAATACTTTAATGCCAACAAAGATGCACACCTTATTTCGGGTATTGGATCTTTTAATGATTCTACAATAGTGTTCAGATTATTGTTCTGCAAACATATTGTTTTATGCAAAGGATTGTGGACATAAAGCTGCCCGATCAGGATTATGCACCACTGCCGTAACAGGGGAACTTCCGAGTTCTCAATGAAAAAACATAGTTTGTTTATCAGCTCAGCACTGAAACAGTGCTTCTGGCCAAGAGGGAAATCACGCACGAAGCATGATAGTACGAAAGAGGCCATTGCCTTTTGTTCATCAGTCGTATTACTATTGGAGAGAAACGCAGGATTATTATTGTACGCAGACTGCTGTTGATACATTTGATATCTCTCTGATGATGAATTTCCTTGGGCGTTCGTTACTATTGGACTTCCATTACTGCTGATGCTTTGTGCTCTTGGAACCCCAAACTCTGGAACGAGCATTTTCACAAAATAATGATAACCTCTTTCCTTGATTAATTCAGTTTGAGTATTCTTGTAATCAATGGATAGTATACGAGCCCAAATGAAGACTAATATGGGCTTTAACTCATGAGCAGGGCTTTGGAGTAATTTCGATACGTATGGAAAGATGCCAATGGATAATGACAAATAGACTGCCCATGGCCCCAGATCCAAAAACCTAGAAAGTAACACCAAAGTTCTGACACGGTGAACCTGCGAAAGCAAAACCTGCAGGACAATTGGCAATTGTTCCGGCGGATGTCTGGAATTTGCCGCGTACCTCACCCAAAGATCGAAAGCTGTTAGATTTTGTTCAAAAAACTTTGTGAATTGCTGTTGTTGCTGTTGTTGTTGTTGCTGAGCGCTTGATGAGTGAGAAGTAGAGCTATGCGAGGAATGCAATGCAGAGTTGAAATTCACCAACGACATTGAGCTCAAATTTCCCACCGCAGATTTTGACTGCAAACTGCCAGAAGCGTCAGCAGCGTCGGTTGGTTGGTTAAGCAGAGCAGTTTCAGCCAGAGTTGGATTCATTCCGTTTGTATGTAGGCTTTCAAGCAGTTTCGTAAGTACCTCATCGATAGCTAAATCCCATGATCTCCACATAGCGTGCTCCGCAATGGAATCAGGCAGCTCCGGATCTGACACAGGATGACAATTGTACCAAGGCATGACTCTTTTAGCCAGTAGGAAATTACGGAAAAGTGCTGCAACCATCAAATCGTGCCTAAATAGCTTCTTGAACAACGCTCTTGGAAGAGATGTCCATGCAATAGTATCTGTTATAGCAGTAAAGATCCAATTCAGTTCACCCAAAGGAGTTCGTCTTTCTGATAATTTTCCTGGAATGGTGAGGTTAGGCATACCATTAATGCAAGATTCTTTCTTCCTAGGATCACTGTTTTGAAAGAAAGGCGCATACTTTGTATCTTTAAGGGGAGATTGCATGAGGAATACTTTCACGGAAATTTCAATTGGGTTTGTCAAACAACAGGTAAAGAAGTCTGCAGGTAACTCCGGATTCATTGGTAGCAGCTCATTGTTTTCACATGAGGCTAACTGCACACATTCTTCATAAGATTCAGTGGGAGAGGGAGAAGCAGAGTCATGGTTTCCGTCTTTATCATCCCTGAGCCTCTTCTGAACAAATTTTTTGAAGTTGGATACAATGTTACCAGCACTATTGCAATCCCATACGTATATACACGGAGCTCCAAGCCACGTTTGTAAATCATAAAGAGACACAGGAATATACTGCGTGTATCCCCTGTTAAAAACCCATATTTCCCCCGAAGGTGTAGGCTGTGGCACGCCATGTCCGTTATAATGAAATAGGATTCGCTCGTCTTTCGACGCTCTTCTCAATGAATTACAGAACCGTTTTACATCCTCAACGCAAGGATCCAAACTCTGTTTATAGCGAGTCCTTAGTGACAGCGTCTCATACTGACTTTGTAGATTCTTGCCTATCTGTTCTATCGCCTTCTTCGAGTCTTGAAATGCTAGAGGATCTACCCATGCTTCTAATCTCGCACACGGCTGTGTCTTCGTTACATCTGGAGGATCCACCCCTAAGTTCAAACATAATAACAATGCCGCTGCCACTGTCTTCTGGCGATCTTTCAGTATTTTCCAATCTGGAATTGGCTGATAATATCCGTCTTTGTCTTCTTGCTTCACCTCTTCCGGAACTGGATTGCCATTAGTTCTATGCCTTTTATCGTCGTAATAGAATATGAAATTATTAGCCAGAGATTCAAGCAACTTTTCACTGGTGTACTGCTCCTCAAATCCGTGCCTAGTCTCTGTGTTGAGCCTTGTCAGCGGCTGAGGACCATATACAACCATCTTTCCTTCGTACTGCAGTAGAATTCAAAATGTAATACACTACAACAGAATGAAATTCTCCTCACTGAGGTCCTAAATTCATGAAGAAAACCTTAGTTATGGGCTTCAAATACCCCGCCCAATTTCTGATATTACTGAAGTGCCAATAATACCATATGAGTTCAGAATACCTCCAGCTTTCTTACGGATTGTAAGGCCCAAGCTCATTAATACGGCTGGCATGTAGATATCTTTGATTGTTGGTATTACCCGGATATAATTTTTTGAAATTATCACCAAATCAGGGTAACATATTGATCTTGTTGCTCACTGGCCGATTTGACATTTCGATGCGATGAGCTGCCATTACAGGATTTGCAGAAGCTATTCAGTAGCCCAAATCTATTCTTGAAGTGCCGTCACTGTAACCAATTTCGAATACCGATGGGGTTAAGGTAGAGACGTATGCCAGTATCAAAGTCTAAATATGGCGTCCTCAAACAATAATCCAAATATCATACTTAAGAGAACGTTCTCCTTGAAAGATCACTCTCCCCTCATTCTTTGCATGGACTCTCTCGCTCAGAGCAGCAGACATGTGGTAGAAGAGTTTGTTCACAATTTGTCGGACGATGTACCGATAATCTTCGTGTCGTTTGAAACGCCGCACAAACCGAAATATGCAAGTCAATTTATCAATGGATCCGACAAGAATGCCAAACAGCTGGTGGCAGCGCTGCAGCCACATCTGCCACAACCACAAGAGAAGGCACCAAAATTTCATTTAGTCGTGTTTGACAGTTTGAATTACATTGCATCGGAAAACTTGACACAGCTTATTTCGGCAGTCGCCTCACCTTTTGTCACAATCCTGGCAACTTATCACCAATCAATACCGGCATGGCGTCCTACAGAAATTCAGAACTACCCAGATGCTGCACAGCTGCTACATTTCATTGCCAATGTTGTGATAGAAGTGTCTCCGTACACCACGATAGATGAAGAAGAATTGGAGACTGATTTGTCCAGGTTTCGGATACCAAAAGGCCTTAACAGTTTGACTTATCATATCACACTAACGAATAAGAGGAAATCCGGCAGGTCCATGAGAAACAAATTCTTGATTGATTCCAAGACTCATGCATACGAATTTGTTACTGACAGATCCAAGGACTCAGCGGAAGAAAGTCCGGAAATGTTTGAGGGTTTGACCACATTCAACTTGAACACTTCAGCTAAACAAAAGCTGGCAAAAGACCAGGTAGAACTACCCTATCTGGAGGCACAATCATTCAGTAGCGGCGGTGCTATTGTATATGAGTACGAGAAGGATGATGATTATGACGAGGAAGATCCCTACGAGGATCCATTCTAGAGTTGAGACTTCAGTCTGCAAGCCCCGTTTCTGGTCTCGAAGGTCACTTACTTGTGCATGCCGTAAAGTACAACAAGGATTTTGCCTATATACTGGTACGTAAATCATTGAATGAAATGTAGCAGTTTAATCTGTTTTAATTCCACTCTGAATCGTCTTATTTTTGCCTTTGAACAGCCCGAGCACCTTTGATTTCAGCTTCAATAATCTGGCTTTGCGGCTATTGAGCGCAACAATCCTGTCAGCTTCTTCAACAGTGATCAGTCGTTTAGAGATTAGATTGAATAGAGTACCGAAAGCTAATCCCATAACGGTGGAGCTGAGAATAATCACGTTGTAAGGCATACTGAAGTCAGGCGTTGATAAGTACAAAAGCAAAGAAGAGGTTCTTGTTTGATAAGACTCTGGATGCTTGACTGTAACAACTCCTGCCTCTATTTCAAAACCGTGGTTGGCGTCTGGAGGATACTCTGCGTACTTGAGCAACGATTTATCAAATTGTAAGGTCAAAGCGAAAGTACAGTTTGGGGGTATGCTCATAACCCTCTCCAAGTGTGTAGGTCTCTCACGGTCTTTGGCCGGAGAGTAGAATGTTGATTTTATTACCTTTTCCAAACTGAGATCTGGGTCATCTGCCTCTAAGGCCAAAGATGATAGGTAAATTCTCATAAACCACGGTAAAGACTCGAAGTACACGAATTCGACAGTTTTGTTTGACGGATTATGGAACACTGATCTCAAACCTCCTTTATCTTGGCCGTAGCCTGTTAGTGCCCGCGAGACATATAAAGGAGTCGGATTCAAAGCGAGCACTTTTTGAGAATCTGAGGACTCGAAATGGACGTCATGCAGTTCACTGTTGACCAAATCGAAGCAGTTATCATCTGTGGAGTAGAAACTATCGCCAACTTGAATGAGTATTCCCCAGTTATTCGGTGTGTGTACACAGACTTGGGAATTTATCAGTGAAAGTGAAGTTCCTCCGCGAATCTTTCTTCCAAATAGCTTTGACAGATCAAATTTTACTTCTTTACTTTCGGGAAGTGGAAAGCATTGGAAAGCATCATGGGGTTTATTGGTATCACAGCGCAATTCATCTCCGGGAAGTGGCTTTGGAATGGGTCTATCAGCTCTGGCCAAACTGTTAGGAACGTTAATGACAGTTTCCACAAACTCTTCCATCCTGTAGAAGCACTCATCAGTAGAGTTGTCGCAAACAGTATCCAGGTCTATAGACATACTATGCCAATTTGAGTCGAAGATCTTATGACCATCTAGCAATGACGAGATACCGGATTTTCCTTTCATCGGAAGTAGTCTCACAAAGGGAGTCAAGTTTTCCGTGCAGATGGGTTCGTTAGCCAACGCACCCCTTAACAAGTACAGCTGATTACCGTCGTGAAACAACGGTACCTCATCCCCGTTGTCTGGTAAGAAGGCAGACAATGGATAGGTTGTTTTGGAAGAGTCGATAAAATTGATAGAAGCACAAAACAAGCCACTCAATGAGTTTGTAAGAGCGGTCCACGAATTGAAAGCTTCCTCCTTGGATCTGGCTTCTATCACGGTCCACAATTCGACACCTGTCCCTCCAGATTTGGCTCCCTTATGCGGCAATTGGCCCCATTCCTGCGAATCCCAGCGACCGCGCGTAAATCGTAGCCTCAACTGCCTCGTATTCGTCTGCGACATTAGCGGACCGATAGACTTGGGAAAAACAGTGTGATGGGAGTACTCATCTGAGTCATGTCCGTCTATACCGACCTTAAATTTCTCTGATTGCATCCAGAACTGGAAACTGGCAAGTAAGAAGTTGTTAGGCAAAGGAGTGAGGTCTAGTTTCTCCTCGAACTTGTAGTCTATAGGAGTGTCTAATACCACAACATCATTATTCGTGGGTTCCGAATTCGAAGAGCTGCTTTCCGATACTTCCAACTGGCTTTGTTCTTCTTTCTCTGCCACAGAATCGGAGGCTAATGATACCTGGATCAAAAGAAACAGCCAGCTAAGCCAATTGCATGCAATCATGACCGTTGATGCTTTGCTCGTATTTTCAGCGTCTGAGTGGAGGGCGAAGATCAGTTAAAGACCCATGAAGCTGGAATTTTAATCTTTCTTATACAAGTGGTTGACAGTTCGCGAAAGCTACGTAAAGAGCCTTTAACTTTTCCATATTGTAGACGCAGCTAAACAATACATCCAAACGGAAACACCAAAAAGAGCCTCAGGCTTTCTCCTAGACCGAAGGCAACCGCTCCTCGTACATACTCTAAACGGCAGTATCTGCAAGAAATGACTACTTAATCTCTAAGTTCCACTAGCTCTACTGCATACAATTACAAACTGGGCGCAATTCAGATATCTTTACCGTTCTCTTCCTTTGAAATCAGAAGTCTAACGTCTGAAAAGTATATATATCATCATCAGTAGCACTCAGGTATGGTGTGGTACCATGAATTGCAACATACATTGCACAATTTTCCTTCTTCTAAAAGAACAAGAGCATGTATCTTGCATCAAATGTGCATCACCTAAGTGAGTTGTTGTTTGAAAACGACTAACAAACAATTAGCTGAAGAACAGTTGTATAATGTCTGTCAGCAACCTGCAATTACTTCACGCAATGAATACCAATCAGCATTTTACGGCTGAATTTCCCTTTTCCAGAGGAGAATGCAATAGCTATAAAGCTTTTATAGTTGAAACTTTTTCACATACAACAGCATGCTACTTAGGGTTTAGCCCGGGATGATCACATGTTCGGAGCACTTTGAGGTCCTTTGTGACTTGTATTGTACCAAATTCATCATGCAAAGCCATTAAAATTCGTTTCTATCATTTATACGTTACAATATATATGCTCCGTTTAGAGCGGTCATCATCGTTACTCTGAAAGGTGTCATTGTCGTTCTACTTAATAATCGCTAACTCTTTGAGGCAATCGATTTTTGAATTATACCCCGATCGAACAGCTCAGACCGCAGAGATCCGTAGTAGTCTTCGTTGTAAGAGGATTGTCTTGATTTCTTGTTGGTGATGGCAGTTTCCTTTTGCCTTTTCAGATATCTTCGTTTACGCTTGGTTTTATTCTCATCGAAAATGGATGATTTCGTTGAGTTTTGTGCACAAGGAATTGAGCCTAGTATCCTGAATTGCGTACGGTTCCGATAATAATGCAGCCAGCAATTCCATTTCATACCGATCTCTTGATTCCATGTAAGGTTACGAACTTTTTCTTGAAAGGTAAGGATGGATGCATGTGTGACAGGACCATTTCGCAAATTGAACTTCAAAATGGCACGGCACTTGGAAATCCAGTAGCTGACAATAACTCGACCACCGGTAACTTCTTTAAGATCTTCCATTAGCATTCCGTAAACCAAAGCAAAATTTTTATGATAACCTTGTCTAACAAGACATTTGAACAGCATGTCGCAGGAGTGCAGACTCGGCTTAACGCCAAACTGTTTCCTGAATGTGTTTCGTGTCATGATCGCCATATCCATTCTGCCCTTTTCTGCAAAAGATCTGAGATAGTGGTCCATGAATGAGGATCCTTGGATCTTAAACTTCAGACCTTCTGCGTATTGAATGAGCTTCCAGGACTCGTCGTACCGACCACTTTCGACGAGTTTTTTATGACATATTTGAATCAGCCTTGTGTCCATTGGAATCTGGTTCTCATGCAAAAATTGAATTGCCATCTCAAAGGAGATGTCTTCTGAATCTAGAATCCTGTAAATCAAATGATATGTAATCGGTACGTTTTTCTCTGCCATCTTCTCCAAAAATATTGACCTGGATACATTATCTTTTAGCAGAGAATAGCAAATATTCCATGTAATCACGTCCGCGGAAACACCTTCCTTCTGCATTCTTTGAAGGTAAAAGATTGCCTCATCATACGGCAGTTTTTGTTTCACAAGCCGATCATTTAAGAGTAGATTTTTCAGAAGCAGGTTATATGTTTCAGTAACCACCGGAATGCCCTCAGATTTCATTTGAGCATAAAGCTCTCTGCACGTTGCGAAATCATTCTTCATGGCAAAAAAATGTATAACATCGTTGAACACAGAAGTAGACTTGAGGTGCATAGTTTGCAAGTTGGATGGATGCAGCAAATTTCGAAGAAGTTTTGAAATTATACCATTTTGTGATGATGATCCTTTATAGTAAAAAGTAGTGTGCGTTAGACAACCAATATACTCCTCAAATTTTGTTATATCGCCTGTAATCTCTGGAGTTAACGTAGGAAGCTCGCTGAAACTCTCCTTTGGGTACACCTGCTTCTTTGCTTTTACTGCAGTTTCTTTCACATCGATCTGCAGTAGAACCGATATAAGCTTGGCAATTTGCTCACTGGACAATGAAAATATCGTCTGATCTGAGTTCTTAGTCTTCATCGTCTGCCTCAAAGCCTTGGTGAAGTTTTTTGCTGTTTTGTGATCATATGCTTTAACTCGAGGACCTAGTCTCGCAAGGTACGGTAATTGCAACGCTTTAATGTATTCAGTGTGTACTGAGCTTAGGGTTGTACCAGCTTTATGCTGAGTCGCATTGGTTACCTTCGTGTGGCCATCATTTGTATCTAATGTCCTAACTCCGGAAGATGGAAGTACGAAGCTTTGTGGAGTTATTACAACTTTCTGCAATCGAGCAGCAGGTATTATAGGCGATTTTTTCAAATATTGTCCCACCAGTCGAAGCCTTTCCATCACAGTATGGATTTGGCACCTGGCAGTGGCTGAAATGTGCCAACCTCTATATCAACTTTTCAGCTAAAGTACTCTCTTAAAGCTTGTATGTAATAAATTTATAACGTTTTTGTCAGTTCGTTAGATGTCAGTTTATAAAAGATGAACACTGCTAGACACGGACAGATGACCTGCCGGGTGGATATGGTTGGTTTGAAATGAGAAAAAAAGTTGGTTATATGCACTACATAAGCATGAAATACATTTCAAAAATTCCAGTAAATCTGGTTTGCAATCAATCCGTTATAGCGATGTCAGATTCACCTTCAACATAGCCCTTACCACCAATCATGGAAAGGACCACAGGCAAAAATACTAGGGCATGCAATGCTGCTACGAATATTAGTAGAGCCCACATTCTGAAGTAGAATACCTGGAATATCTTTGACTGTGTTAGGGCTAATACAGAGATACCGATTATCTTTGTGACTGTGATGCCCTTGAGAACGGACCCACCTATGGTGAGCATTGTGTTACGAACCCGGGATTCATTATCTTTTTTCACTCCCACAGGGACAATGCTGAATGACCGCACTATGTGCACGCAAAACTCGACTGCTAGACCGACACAAATTAGCAAGTTTACCAAAGAGACAGCATTCAGAGTAATTCCGCAAAGATACATCAGGGCGCCTATATCGGTGATTATCATAGCGACTGTCCCAGAAAGAATTAACGATGTACGGACTGAGCGAAGAATCCAAGCTGATACAGCGAAAATCAAGATTATCGATGCAAACAATAGTTTCAAAGTAAGTGGCACAATGGTAGCGTATTGGACAAAAAAGATGTAAAATGGAGAATACGCAAATACATTCAAGCCCTTCATCTCCTTCGAAATTCTTTCAGCATCATTGTACGCATCAATATAGTCTTCCTGCGACCTCAATGGTGAATGACCTGTTCTGAAAGTGGATGCAATAATTCCGGTTTCATTGTACACAACTGCGGATGAGTATGGTGCTTTTCCGCCAAGTGGGCACGGATCGCTAGGGGAGTTTATCCATATGTCGAAGTATCTCATGAACTCCTCTCCTTGAGGAAATCCGGTCATATTATAGTCCCACTCTCCTTTACTAAAACATGTCTCGCATCTTCTTGGTGGGAAATTTGGTGGACACATATCACCCGTTCCCTTTTTAACTCGACAACATTGATCGAGATCCGGATTCATGAACATCATAAAATCATCATACCAGTTTGCGACCGGATCTGATATCGAGGATCTAAGTCTCTCCATCTCAAGGATGTTACCTAGGGAGTACTCGTTGCAAGAAGTAAACTTACCACATATTTTCTGCTGCTCAGATCTCTTAGTCAAATCTAGACCTTTCACAACAAAATAAACCGGTGGACCAACGTTCAAGTACTCATAAACATCTTGGAAGTAATCAACTAGATATGAATCCTGAGGAACCGCCATTGTTTGGTCAAGTCCATATTCCGTATAAGGGATCAGCGCAAGGGATATCAAGAACCAGGACACAAACAAACCAAGAATACGCCGCTTTTTGCTAATCAACGTGAAATACCTATTCACTAGAGAACCGGTTTCAGTTGTGTCTTCGATAGCTTCCTCAACAGTAGCTGAGTCGTAGTACTTTTCATAGAACTGTAAAATACAGATATAGCATGAAAGCTGCAACAATACGTTGAAACAAACCGCAACAGCAGCACAGATGGCAAAATTCCGCACAGCTGGCATCTCAACTACAGTTGAAATCAAAAAGCACCCTCCTTGACATAGCAATGAAAAGACAATCGATGGAGCTATTCTTTTCACGGCTTTGAGAATCTTTTCATCTAAGGATAAGGAAGAGCTCCCGGCATTAACTCTATCAAACTCATGGGTTATCAAGAATATATTATCAATACCAACTGCCAAAATCAAGAACGGTATCACCTCTGCCAGAATCAATGTGGATTTCACGTTAAAGAGGCTCAATACACCAGAGGCTGCAATAACGGAAGAGAAAACAATTAACACACCGGCACATCCTAGTAAGTACCTAGATCCACCAGACTGTCTTTTCAATGCCCAAGAAGCATAAAAAAACATGATTAGGTAAGAAGCAGATACAACAAAGATGTCGTTACTACTGTTAAGCTCTTTTTCTAACGACATCTCGGTATTGAAACTCAATCTCAAGCCATCAGGGACATCAAGAGAGAGCAAGTACTGCTCGAGCTCTCTTTCCCATGCTACAGCAGAGTCTGAGTGATTTGAGACAAGCAATGTGACCACTAGCGCCTTTGATTGTAGAACGTCTTCGTCGCTAAATAACACATGTGATTTTAAAGGCTGTTGAAAGGACGGTAAACAATTGACCGGGGAGTCCACGCATAGCTTTAATTGTTGCTTCCAAGATGCCTTGTCCGGCAACACACCTTGGAAGTATTGGGTCACCGACTCAATCACACAGGTAGAGTCAGCTGTAGGCCTGAAACAGAGATCCTGGTAGCTGACATTCTCTGAAGATAACAACGTCTCGGTTATGTTCTGCTCAACGTTAAACCACCAGTTCAAAGTCTCATATTCTAGTACTGGACCCGTTTCATTGATGATAAATATTTGTTCCGTTCTGTAGAATGGACCGAAATTATCATCAAAGTATTGCTTCTCTTGGAACTTCGGAGACTTGGAATTCACCCATAAATTGACGGGATCAGTTTCCAGATCACCGAAAACCAACAAAGCTATCAAAAGAACGGATAGAAGTATAGCAGTGTATGATAATACACTGATTGGATTCTGAATACAGGTGGATACGAAACTGGATACGAGGCTTGCAATTCTGTCATTGACGGTATTTCTTTCGGTAGCGTACTCGACAAATAATTCATCGTCATCCAAGTTTTGAGCAGAATTCTCGTTATCTAGAAGGGGCTCGTTCTCTTGACTAATATCTGTAGGTCTTTTCCTTTTTTCCCTAAAAATGTGGATGTGCCACAGACCGATTGCAATGACAGCAACACCGTAGAAGACTAAAATCGCAAAGGATGCGCATGGCATACTACCGACTTTACAATGACCAGTTGAGATAGAATCAAGGCTTGGACACGACTCTTTGCAGTCAGTACAGGCGCACTTGTATTTATCATCATCACAATCATACACTTCTTCATTAAATGAATCAGTTCTGTTGCTGAATGTGTCAAACCTAAAATTAATCTGAAATGGTGAGCCACCTAAAGCTGGTTTCTTATCACCCAAGAATTTCATGAACTCTGAGTAATTCGAGGCTCCTCCCCCGATCAAATCCATTGCGTATCCATTGGTGGCCGAAAACTTCACATTTTTACATGAATCGTAAAATGACGATGCCCACGATGAGTTTAAGAAGAAGTCTAATTCTGAGACAATCTCACGACCATCTAAAGATTCATCCGTGCGCGTTATATCAATGAATTCCCGCTGGTTAGGTGAACAGGTGAAGTGACAGAACAAACTGTCGAAATTCTTCATACATGCAGGACACGATGCTATTATACTTTCGGCTTTCTGCAAGTTCACCTTCAAAGCTTCCATTTGCTCTCTAGTACAACAGAGCTGGTCAAAATCCCTGAATTCATCGCCGCAAAGCTCAACAAGAAATTCTATATCGTCTTTTTCAACAGCAGGAGGTACAAATTCAGCATCTACAGGACATGGTAGAGATGCTCCAAATAGACTTTTCTTTCCACAGTTTCCATACATGGAACATCCTTCAAAAGCGCTACCAAGTTGCGCTATGGCAGCCAAACAAAACAGCCAGGCAAGTAACATGTTTGATACTACTTCTTAGTGTAGCAGAGCCTCCTGAGATAAGGCAACTTCTTTCTTTTCATGGTCTGAAAATTGTCACCCATAATGATGAGATGTTGCTAAAAGTGAGCTTTTAAGGTTCCCTTTAATTAATGAAGTGTTGATAATATTATGTGATTGTTTAAGGTAAACAAAGAAATTACACGTATGATGTAGATACCAGTTAAGGGACCAACTGGGCTAATTGAGCTCTCTTTAGATCTTCATATGGGATAAGATAACAGTTAAAGTATACCGGATTGAATATTAGTGGAATGGGTACCTTACAAGAGCTGAAAATTACCAGAAAAGCCCTTGAGAATTGGACGGACAATATACGCTGGGGCAAAGATGGAACTCTGTATGTTTCAACACAGCCTGAAGCCACTGTTTGCGAACCAGTCTTCACGAAAGAAGTTGATAATCAGCTAAAAAATCTGTTTTATGCTAGGGAACTCCGGTTTTCTGAGGTTAGTAATAAATTCGAGAACGTCTTTATCGATGCCAATCCGATGTTAACGGCCATACCCGAACCACTTGTGGACCATTGCGTGCCAGCCGGCAGGAATGGGCTGGTAGCGGCTGTTACTAAACACGCGAATGTTATACTGTACCTAGATGAGAAATTGGCGGGCCAAGTGGATAATTTGGATGCTGCGTTGTCGGAACGTGCGTATCACTGTCTAGCCTGGAACGATAAAAGCGACACACTGTTCGTGGGAACTGAGGCAAATACCGTTGAAGCGTTTAGTGTCACGCCTTCTGGAGCCGTAACGTACAAAAGTAGTTTCAAGCTGAACACTGACGGAGATACTGGTGACTGCTGGATTGTTCAATTACGCTACCAAAACGAAAAGATTGCATGTGCCAACACGAACAATGAAGTGTATTACATCGACACCAGCGAGCATTCGATAGCAAAGGTTAAGGAAGGCTCTAAATCCTCGATAACTGACATCCAGTTTGTTGGAAACGACGTATTCATCTCTAGCCTGGGATCTGTGCATTGCTATCTACCAAAAATTGGAAAACTGCTGTCTAAACCGCTGGATATGTTCAATGAGTTCTTCATCATTCAGCTACCGAACGAAAGAAGTGCCATATTATTATCAAATAGGACAAGTTTCAAGTTACAGTGTCAGGAAACAGGTCTTAACATGTCATCGGATGATGTCATTTCCCCAGTTATTGAAAGGAAGTTTGCCAAATGGAACAAGACGTTCAATGAATACCATAAATACGAGACTAGACTATGCATCAGAGGAATTGCCATATCACCGGATACGTTTACTGTGGCAATTCTGTACGACATAGAACGGATCTCTCTGAAGTACTCAATACCGTCAGAACAGGTATTTAGGCTTGTCATCTTACCCTTGGGAGACGAATGGGAGCTAAAACAAAGCGCTTCTGGGCTGGCCTGGTATCAGACATATTCAGTTTATCGTAAACTACCATCTAACGTATCTGATGATACTAGTGCGACCCGGTTTGATACGTCTCTTGAGTTCAAGGACTACATATCGTCTCTTCTCAACAGTAAAGACATGCTACTCTGGAGATTCAAGAATTTCATAAATGATCCCCCAACTGCTGAGGACGTTCATCGGCACATATATTCGTACATTATGGAACACATTCATGATGTAGAGAATCCTTTGGACAAAGCTTGCACTATATGGCTGTCGTATCTTCTTGAAAAGGAAACGCCTTTCAAAGTAAATGCACTGGAATTCAAAGGGCAGTTCATATCAGAGGTCTTTGATTTTAACGAAAATATAAGCAAGAATATCATCGTGTCAAAAGGGGGGCATAAATGGAAACGATGCAGTGTTACTGGGCTGCCGTTATTATCTACGGCGGTCAGAGTATGTCCAGTAAGCAAATCAAGAGTAATTGACATTACAAAAGATAAACTAAATGAATACGGCTGGTTAACAGCTACCATCCTCAAAACGTTCGGCAATGTCAGCATCTTCACGGGTACGAAAATGACAGATGTATAAGAAATCCATGTTTATCAATATATTCTTGATTATTCATCACTCATTGCATACACCTTGCATTCAACAGTGTCTATTTCTTTTTGAGGAAAAAGTCGGCTGTATCATCTAAGGCTTGCTGAACGTCATGCTGAGGTCTAATTCTTTGCCTTACCCAAGCTGACAGCCTCGATGCGGTTTCCTTATTGCTGTATCTGTCATCGAGTAGATATATGCAAGCATAGTCATTAATATGGCGTATTGCTCTTCCTACACTTTGATTCACAGCCTTCATACAAATATTCTGATAAAGCTCTTTAGTTGCATCATCGGCCTTCTGCTTACTTCCTCCGTTTATGAGAATATTGTGCTCAATATGTTTTTTCTTAACCAGAAGCTCAGTACTGTAAATATTTGGATATGGTAATCCGACCATAACCACGGCTCTTGCTAGATTATCCTGAAAGTTGATACCTTCGGATAGTTTCCCTCCGACTACTGAAAACAAAAATGCCCCTTCGTCGTCCTGCAAAATTTTAGAGGTGAAACCCTGCAGAATGTCAGTTATAGTTGCAGATTCATAAAAGACACTTTTTACTGATGACAATTTCTCGAAGAGGCCTTTTGCCTTCCAGAACTTGATAACGTATTCTACGTACGCGTAACTTGGAAAAAATGCAACAATTCCATATGGTACCACTCTTCCTATCCCCATGAAGAAATTCCAGAGTTTGATTAGTTGGGCTTCTTCGTTGCGTTTTGCGAAGGTGAAATTGAAGCTCTGGGAAATGACGTAAGTATTCAGATTTGACTCCGGTATTATGTGATCACATGAGAACTGAACGATGCTGTCATGTGGTAAGTAAGGAAACAAATTCAATACAAAATCCTGCATCGGTTGCATTGTTCCACCTGCCAGAATTACACATTTAGCCTCATCCACAATGCTTTTGAAGACCTCTTTTGGCTCTAGAAGCATATACTTTATCACCATGCCTTCGTCGAAAAAGAAAGTACCCTCGGAGGATGGATTCGATAAAGAGAGGATAAATTTCGAGATTTTGAAAAGAAGGGGCTGTTTAGAATGGTGTCCGTTCTCGGGGTTTTCCTTCGCGTTTTTCCAATCCGAGTATCCCTCAATTTTGTAGGCAATTTTGGAGACCTTCATGTAATTTACCAGATCATGTATGTTTAAAAGGTCCGCATTACTCCCACCAAAGATGTTTTGTGGCAGAACCTCTTTACCACAACTAAAATCGCTCTTGATGAATGACCCTAAAATGTCTAAAAGTTTTAACAGCTTCATCATGTTGGCACGATTTCCACCATTGAGTTTTCTTTTAAACTTGTTGAAGTATTCCTTCATTGCCAATTTACACTCTGTTATCTCCGCCAAAGAAACATCACAGCTATAGATTGAATTTATCGTGTCAATTAAGTTATGTGCTTCGTCAATCACAACGATGCTATCCTTCAGATTTATGCCAAAAGACTGTCGTACTTCATATGATAAAAGGTGCTGGTAGGGTAAAGTCACTACCTCAGCTCCATCTAAAGACACCCTTGAAGAACAGTACGGACACGTATGCAAGGACTTTCCCAATTGGACAAGATCTTCTATGTCGTTTATTTCTGAGAAAGTGTAGTCTCGATATTGTCTGGAAGTTACAGGATCTTTGTAGTTCGTATAGTACTGGCACTCATTCTTTTGTATTGTTTCGGCACAAGAGTCGGTGATCAAGTCAGGTCTGAGCTTAGAAACTTTCGGATTGACACACAATTGTTTTCTGGATGCCAGCGGTAAAAATTTGATTCTTTCCTTCTCAAGTACGGGGGTGGACGCTGGAAATGAAGGAATAGAGAGTTGTGAGGCGAATTGTGTCAACTGAGAATGTGTTCGGGATGAGAAATATATTTTCAACGGAGATTTGAACACCAAGTCCTGTTCCGGCCGTTTTGAACCATAGTTTTTGTCAATCTTCGAGAGTAACGACTGGATCTCGTTACTCAACTCCGTTCTAGCAGAAGTCGAGTCATCCTTACCAGAAGTGCCGTCAAAAGGTTCCAACAAAAAATCATCCGCATTTTCTCCAATGGCCACTTCTACATGTTCAGCAGCTTTTCTGCGCTTATGCCCCGCTTTATCCTTTAGTTCTCGTAAAACTGGCTTGACATTTGAGGTATGCAATGTGTCTAGATAACGCTCATAGTCTTGCAAAACGGCAGAACGCTCCTTCAATATCCGCTCCTTGTAGAACTGATTTACCCAGTCAGGTTCTTCATCAGAAAACTCTTCTGAATTTGACTCGCCGACTTGCCTACCGTTTTGTAGCTTCTCTAGTTTATGTTCTCTGAGCCAAGTAACTGTGCTACAGATCAGGGACAGTGTCTTTCCCGTACCTGTTGGACTCTCAAAAATGCCCACCTTTCTATCAGAATTTAGCAGCTCATATATTTTGGCCATGAGCTGTACTTGGATGCCATACGGCTCGTAAGGATGGTGGAAGTTTTGGCTCATCACAGAGATTTGAAGGCTTGAAACGTGAAGATCTATGCTTTGTGTTCAATATAGCCCGACTTAACCTTAACAAATACCATTTTGGCCATCAATTGAGCCTTCTCTACAATTGATGGATGCCATGGCTGCCCAGCAGTGTTTTCAAGAATGCCCTCTCTTTCATATAGTTGTAGTACTGTTCTGTAACATACTAAGTGTAATAGTGCTGAAACGATACTACCGAAACTCTTTGTCGTAGGATACGAAAATAAGCACAACGCATTATCTATCTTCAGATCCCAGAATCTAGCTTCAGTGCTTGTCCGAGCTAATCTCAACCAATACATTTTCTACGTTTATCAATGGCTGCAGGTAGAGCATCGTATGTGTCAATTAACACTACGAGTATGTCCTCATTTACCCAATAGATACTAATTACTCCAGAGAAGGTTTTATAGCGCTACAAAGCTAATGTCGAGCTATAGAATTTCGTGAGTGACTTCTACAACGCAAGCCGTGCATAACATGTAGCTTAAGGCAAGAAAATATCTCGCTGTGGCCCTGAAATCTCTTCACTGATTCCCTTCCTCCAGAACTGTGCACTAGGTATCGGGCCCAGCATTTGATCGATGAAGAGGGTCCTGTGTATCACGTGACAGTAAATGTATGATGACGTAATTAAAGTCATGTGATCAGGAAATCGTCGTCAACGTTAATGATCACATCTAGCATGGAAACAGGAAGAATCGTTTTGAAGGTGTTGTAGATGCCGGAATCAAAGCAATGGGTACGGTTCCGGCTGTCTGACAGTTATGGAAGGTTTCCGAGGTTCCCCGTGCTAAAAATCCAGCGAATTTGGAGTGTCATCAGCTAGCTGGTTTCTTTGTATTTCTGTTGCACTCATCTTTTGCAATTCTGAAAGGGCATAAAAGTTTCATTTTATGTGCACAGTTCTAATAGACAAGTGTATTATATCATCAGATTTGCACTAGTTAGCTTGTTAGTTCCTGGCTGTGAGCTTTGCGAGGGTCTGTATGTCTTATCGTCTGCTGTTGCACCTCGGTGTGGAATAAAGGGATTACAGATAGTGGTAGACTCTGTGCTTAAGTTAAAATAGAGAGGAATAGCGACTCAGCAACAACAGCAGGGTACTTGAAAAGTATTGACCAATACTCATACTTGATATCCATTGTAGTGAGCTCTCCAGTGTTCTCGAGAGGGGTCTGACATCGATCATACAGACCGTCTGTACGCATGCAGAACAGTGTATAAGCACAGAGAAACAGTTTCGGAAACCTTCGCTTGCTCTACAACATCATTTGATGGCATCTCCGATCTTCATTTCGAACAAGCCGTCGTCTTTGACGTCGGACTACGTTCTTTTGGGATCAAAGTACTTTATGCATTCAATGCTTGGGATCAGCAATGGGATCAAGACGCTGAGTCCGACACACATGAGACGATGGATTCCGATCCTAGCATTATCAGCTATAACTTTCAAGATTTTGTTCACGCTCCAGCGATGGGTGCAGCAGCTCGAATGTCGAGGTTGTGAATATCTCGAATGCGTTCTGAATCCTCATCTGATCGCAATCTGCATCATACAATTCTGTGTATCCAGTTTCGAGGTTACCTTTTGGCAAGCTTTGAACGGCTTGGACGAAAGATATCAGTTGTCCGAATACTCCGAGATAATACGACTACGTGGTGTCGGAAGACAGCGTACAAGAACTTTGCAACTACAGTTCCGCATCGTTGTGTCCCAGTTTTGCTTAGCGATTGCCGTTGCCTGGCTACCAAGCCTAGCCGCGCATGCTATCGTGGCAACCCTGCTTTTCACCCAGCTGTCAGAAAAAGTGGGCACTGACCTATCCTTTTTCACTTGCTCTCTCATGCTGCTGTTCCCACCTGTGCAACAGATAAAATTGCTTTTGCATTTTTACTCGTTCAACTTGTTACTGAGAGCGTCATTAGCACCCTATTTCAATAAGACCATGTTCCAGAAAAGCGAGAGGAAGACTTGGATCCGATCAAGAAGTGGAGTTCTGTATGGATATATGGTACCCTTCTACTTGCTCGTGATTTCTACCTCCTACATTTCTGCTCTAGTGTTCTACTTCTCGCACTTATCCGGTCTGCCAGAACTCGTCAGAGACCTGACGGACCCGTTCCCAGATAATTATTTGCCTGGAACCCTTCAGATGTCCATTTGGAACTCCAAGCAGTCCGTCTGGGCAAACAACAAGTTGCACCCTGAAGACAGTATGGACCGGAGTAACTCTCCTCAGCCCACGTCCACTGGGCATCTTGATTCCCATAATGGAAGTCACAAGACTAGATTCTCTCGTGCATCTGTACCTGCATAAAGGAAAATCAGTTGATGTTCATGTGTTTTTATTGCCCAAATAGGAAAATATATTGAGCTCGAGCACGTGAACTGGAGATCTTCTTCTCAATTAGGCATAGGCAGAATGCTCCAATGAGCTCTGAAACCTGCAGCACACGCTGCATCAACAAGCTGTCCGTCTTGCTAGTAGCTAAACATGTAAATACAGCCGACTGAAGACACCGATGGTCAATAGATATACAGTACATGCATCTGCCTCAGACATTTAGGCGCACGATACTTTAACATAAGACCATTTTACTAGTCCGGATAGTGCATGCTGCTTAGTCGCAAAGCAGGTTGCACACATTCTGAATGTAAATAGGTAAGATGGATTCACTGGAATAGGTGACTAGAGTCGGCAACTGGTTCCCCGAGCACAGAGTCCCCGCTGTATAGGGGGAATCCCCTTGTTGACATACGTATTTCCGTAAAAAAACTAGTAGTAACAATGGCCAAGTGTTATTATTTTTCTTCTAAGCCCAAATATGGACTTATACACTCGTTTGCTGTGCTGCAGCGACCACATCGTGCACCATTGTGCATTTGGGCCCCTAAATCACTCAGAATGCTTGTTTTGCTGTTAAAGACCAGTAGCTTCCTTTCTCTTCTAAACACGAAAACAAAATCGCTCGTTTACGCTACAAATCTCGGAAATAGAATAAAAGAAGGCAAAGTTGAACCGATTTACGTAACGTACCTACATAAACGCGTCTCAAATGGCAAGTACAGGGGAAAGAATGAAGTCTGCAACGGCCCCTCCACCAATACTTCAGAAAGAATCAGAACAAGCTTTAGCCCATTTTTGGTCTTGAGAGGCAAGATTCAGACTACGAACACGGCACATCTCCCACGCTCACCGCTTGACGCTTCCGCCCTTCGTATTATCCGTTCGTTGGTTCTGGTGACGTGTATTCTATCTCTTTTGCATTAAACTTCCGGATTAAGTTTTGCCATTGCTCGAGAGGACTGTATTACATGAAAAAAGGCTAAAGATCGCAACCTGGAATACAATTAAAGTTCGAATTTATAATCTACAGGATCTGCGAAATCTAAACGTGCGCGAAGGTATATATTTGCAGGACTGTGCATTTATCGGATCGAGGTTACGAGTCATTCTTCACATACTGACTGACGTGGCTTTTCCTGTTTAGACTAAGCAGTTACAGGCAGGTATCATATTGAGCCATATCTGCCAAAAAGAGCACAGCTCAAAGAATGATGAACGAGCACAGTTCGGTACATGGCAAAGGCCTTAGAAATTTACTTCGGGAAAAGTTTCACTGCAAGTTTGCCCAAGCGAAAGGAGAGTCAGCATCGCAGGAAAGCACGCGCGTCGAATCCAGCATGTCGATTTCCTCTAGTTCGATGTCGAATGACACCGATGTGGACATGACCGAAGGTGGAGTGTTCACGGACCAGGACACGGGCGAAACAGACGTAGACATGCAATTTGAGAAAACGGGGTTCGGCAACGGAAAGCCGTTCGCCAACACGCTACACATAAACACCGATGCTGCGTCCGGATGGTACTCTCAGGATCAGCAGGTGACGACCCCAGTCATGACACCGATAAACCAGTCTGGCTTACCGCCGATGTATGCCAGACGCCAGAACAGCACATCGTCCCTGGCCAGTTCAGTTTCAGAATTCGGGCCCGGAAGCGGCAGGCCTTCTACTGCAGGAACCGTAGCATCTATTCCGGCTCCGTTCACCGCACAGTTTGTGAGTCTGCTGCTGGAGGTGTACGTGCAAGTCTGCTCAGATCCCACCGTGACGCCCTTCGATAGTAATAATCCACCATCTGGGATCTTACATAGAGTTTCAAAGCTGGCGGTTGAGAAAGCAGAGTCTGATCAGGTCGATATCGGTTTAGAGAGAAATTCATGGTTGTTGACGCTGGTAAGGCAGCGTTTATTGAAGGAAGTCAAAAAAGAGAACTATCTGTCCCGGAACAGTTCGATAATATCCTTGCCTCCTGTTCCACAGTTTGGAACTGAAGGGATACCCACTGGTGCACCGCTACAAAGTCAGCCTCCTCAAGATTACTTCAACTGCAATGAATCATCCAACGTCGCACCCTTCAGTTTACCGACCAGCAACTATTATGCAGGACTTAACTCTCCGTTCGAGTCCCGTCACTCGTCTCAGTCATTTCTGGCGGGCCAAGGACCGCAATTACAGCAACCGATTCAAATGTCCCAGGGTTCACCACAGGTTTCACCGGCACCAGTGCAGCATTTGAAATCTCTGGCTAGGTCTAGAAATAACAGTTTCATTACTGCAGTAACGAGGTCCAGAAGTAATTCCTTCAAAGTGCATCCCCAGCTATCGAACCCAATTTGCTCAGCACAGACACCCCCGCTACCAAGCATAACAAGATCTCGTTCGACGAGTAACTCGCATTTTGTTTTGACTCCTACAACTTCTCATCAATCACAACCCTCTTTCATGTCTCAGTCTAATTCCGCGACGGTGCACACAATGTTAAATAGCAACTCTCCAGTTGCCAATAATAATATCACTGCTGCTGCTGGTCAACAGCTAGATGACAGAAACGTTAGACTCCCCACTCACCTTGAGAAATGAAGAAAGAATTACCACTTTTTATCAACCATCCGTTCGAAAGACACTCATGAATTAATAGAACACACTCCAGTCCTCAGTCTCATGATAACTATATCCGAATACTTTTACAATATCATAGAAACATACAATAAACCAATACACATGCCCCGAGAGACCTGCCACTGTTTAGACCAATCAGTCCACGACTGAGAATTTTTCTATGTATATATCCTTTTACCGTTCTAAGCTTCAAACGTTTAAGCTGTGTATTATGCACTACAATCTTATAATCATAACCCTATCACAGATTACGCCAGCTATGAAATCGTATCTAGCACCGTACATGTTCGCCATCAAAGAGAATAATTGTCACAAGTTATACAACTTATACGCCTATCCTTAGAATTCTATATACATGCTCTAAATACGAGCTCTCATCATTCGTGCAGCCATTTCATGACTATTCTTCCAAAACTTCTTTTCTGGGTTCCACGACAGCCCTACTGCTGGTGTAAGTCTTCCCCCAGTTCACATCCAGCACGCCTGCTTTTTTCAAGAGCCTGGTTACTGTATCGCTTGGCTGAGCACCAACACCGATCCAATATTTAACTCTACTGAAATCGAGTTCAACGTCCTTGGTAGGTACGACACCGTGTTTTATCTCTCTTTTCGTCAAAGGTTTTGGAATCGGATTGTACGTTCCCAGCACCTCGATGGGCTTCCTATTTAGTGCCTTGTGTTTGTCGGTGACGACAATGTTGTATACCGGAGCATGCTTCCTTCCGAATCTTGCCAGCCTTATTCTCACTAGACCCTTAGTCATATCTGCACTTACGAATAGTCGGCACTCTCTTATCGATGCTCAGCTATACCAATTGAATTTCAACTGAAAGCGGAGGTGAAGACTATGACGACTGTCTATTTGTTTCGACCTTTACTAGTACTAAACAGTAAGGACTAGTTGGGTAGAAAAGTTTTCCTTAGTTAAAAGGCCGTTATCTTAGTCACGTGACCAATGCTTATAACGTATCCAAATGTTCAGTACCTTAGATATCCTAGTTGGACGTTCATTGAAGTTCACTTATTAGCGAAATACTCGAAGGACTACGATTGGTTGCTTCAGACCACCAAGAGAGTGTAGACATAACATATATTTACTGAAGTGTTAAACATCGCTATGATCCAAAGATAATTAGCTGAAAGCTCAGGAAAACCGTAAAAACCCGGTCCCATTCTACAGTGGTATCACACCTTACATCATCCAGTGCCAATACGCTGGCCTGGATTCTACAGATGCCAAGCTTTCCCAGTTCCTTCTTGTCTCTTCATGACAACTCACAGTGCAAAAGAAATTTTCCACATAGTATAGAAAATTTTCCATATAACACAAGTTCATCTCATCTCATCGCCTAACCTTCACAGCGCACGATATAGGAATAAGATCCCTTGTGTTTATTTTAAGTCGTACAGGTGTGTACAAGGATTAAAGCTAACTGTCTGAAACCCCAGTGTCTATCAACACAGAGGATAAGTGCATCATGGATCCAGAACAAGTTTCCAGACTCTTAGAGTTGGAGGACAAACTTGCGAAGATCAGAGCACAGTCTACTTCTAAGCTTGATAACCAAAAACATATTGCGATTATTCTGTCGGCCATCGAGGAGAACATCAATGAACAAGATGCCACTAACAAGAACATAGTGAATTATTTGGTTTCTCTTCTATCGTTACTGGACCAGACCATAAACACCGAGACGTCAGCAGTGCAAGATCTGCAGTTGGCTACCTCGACTGTGTATCTGCTGGACATTATTTTCCAATACACCCCGAAGAAGCTGTTGAGAAGCAAGTTTGCTGAGATTTTGACCAAGATAGCCCCCTGTATCACTAACGAAAAGGCCTCTGCACTTCTGATCAGATCATCCATCGGATGTTTAGAATCTCTATTGATCGCTCAGGATACGCAGTCGTGGAATAACACTCAGAATTTGAAAATCACTCCAAAGAGGGGTTTGGATGGTCTCCTTGAGCTTTCCTTGGACGCCAGACCAAAAGTTAGAAAAAGAGCTCAGGATGCGATTGCCAATATCCTGAAAAATCCACCACCAGGACCAGCTGCAGAGCACGTTGCATCTCCTCTGGTTGCTGAGTATGCTACAAATGCATTGATTTCTGTGCTGGAAGAGGCAGCTAACATTTCGAACAAAAAATTAAAAGCCATGGGCGGTACCAGCGAACTAAATTCTAAGATCATCCATGTTCTAAAACTGTTAAATAACATAATATCGACAAACCAATGGCCTTCTACTCGTGTTGAAAAACTGTGTGATTTACTTTTGGAAGTTTGTAAAACTTCCGATCAGTATTTGGTATCAAACTCCTTCAATTGTTTTGAAGTGCTGTTCCAGTCTATGGCTGAGTCTACAGTTTCTTCTGGACTGGCTGAAAACAAATTTATGAAGGCTTTGGACGTTATCTTCTCGTTGAAACCTGCCCAAAATGATTCTCATCTTGTGGGTGCTTGGATAGCAGTTGTAGCAAAGGGTGTCACGACATACGCCATCCATGATCCTTTAAAGTGTTTCTCTAAAATACCTGAAATATTCAGGACAGTATCGTTCTACCTTCAGAGCGAAATTCCAGACGTGTACAATAGCGCTGCACAATGTTTGGTTGCCATCACCACGGATGGTATCAAATCTGACATATTATTATACCCACCATCTGTTTCAGAGGAAGAGTTCGAAACCGTTGAAGATGGCATTGGAGCGTTGTCTGAATTTTTTGTGGACCTGCTTTCAATCAAATATACTCACTGTGCAAAATCAGTGCTAGGTGTACTTTCGGCTGTATTCAAGAAACTCAGATATAGAGCAAATCCGGATTTCATGAAACCTCTAGAGATAGTCGGCGGATGGAGAACAGATGAACAAAATTTTCTTGATTTGAGAAACGAATCTGAAGCTGTCATAGGAGCTGCTATTGAGGGTATGGGCGTAGAAGCAGTGTTGGGATGCTTACCATTGAATATTGTCAACCCTACCTCGTCAAAGCCTGGTAGAGCTTGGTTATTACCCATATTGAGAGATTCCATCAAGAACTCTACCCTTCAAACCTTTTTCAAAGAGTTCCTTCCTCTCATCAAGCATTTTGAATCTAAGTTCGATTCATTGGGTAAAGACTCGGTTCAGTTAAAGATATTTCAAACCGTGGTCGATCAAATTTGGTCCCTTTTACCACCATTTTGTGACTTGCCTACGGATCTAGTAACCGCGTTCACTGATGATGTGGCATCTGAGCTCTCAGGCTTGCTTTACTCGAATGTAGAACTCAGAACAACAATATGTCATGCTTTGAAAGCCCTTGTTGAAAGTAATTTGGCTTACATGTCGAACACTTCCCCAGACCTGCTCATTCTTCAACATTATCCTCAAGAAAATGCTGAGAAAAGTATCGAATTTCTATCAACCAAGTCCTCGAATCTTCTAGCTGTCCTTTTCAACGTATACACTCAAACCAGCCCTAATGCAAGAGGATATATCTTAGAGACCATCGAAGCTTACCTCAAAATTTCCACGAAAGAAGACCTCGCGCAAACTTTTGATAATGTTTGTAATCTCTTGGCCACATCATTGAAAGAAGATACAAAGAAAAATAGTATGGAAATGTCTGCTACTTTACTTGATTTAGTCATTTCTATGGTGAAATATGTTCCTTCTGAATCATACCCTGCATTGTTCACCATTTTCAACGGAATCATTAGCTCAGACAACAGCCTTCTCCAGAAGAGAGCTTATCGTATCATTCATAAGCTCTCTGAGATTGAGGCAGGTTCAGATGCCATTTCCAAATTTATCACCGACATCGAAAACGTTGTGGTAAACAGCGCCAACTCAGTCCATACATCTGCCAAGTCTGCTAGACTAGCTGCCATTAGAACTCTTGTCCACCTTTTGCCGCCAAACCAGCTGGGTTTCATTGTTCAGATTGTTGCTGAAGTCATACTATGTACTAAGGATGTGAACGAAAAGTCTCGTGAAACGGCTTTTGGAATTCTCATCGACATGGCCCATAAGATGAATGATCCTAACGGTGTAATAAGGCTGTCAACTATCCCTGGTTATGATCCAAACACCCCAGATCAAACAGCATCTGTTGCTGAATTTTTCAAAATTATATCTGCGGGGTTGATCGGAGAGTCTCAACATATGGTTAGCGCAACTATAACCGCTTATTCTTGTCTGGTGTTCGAATTCAAGAACACAGTGGACGTCAATGTTCTGTTAGAAATATATGACACCATTGAGCTATATCTCACTTCCAATTCAAGAGAAATCGTAAAGAGTGCAATTGGATTTGCTAAGGTCTGTTGTCTAGGCCTTCCGGACGACATCATGAAGCCGAAGGTGCCCGCGCTTCTCCCAAAGCTGTTGCGGTGGTCGCACGAGCATACTGGTCATTTCAAAGCTAAAGTGAAGCATATTATTGAAAGGTTGATCAGAAGATTTGGTTACGAATACATAGAATCAGTCTTCCCTCAAGAGGATTTGAGACTCTTGGCCAACATCAGAAAAACTCGTAACAGAAGCCTGCGCAAACAAGAGGGAGGAGAAGGTGAAGCTGTTAACGAAGCTCCACAAAGTACCAAGTCTTCTAGGTTCATGTCTGCTCTTGATGAAGCGTTATACTCTTCTGAAGAAGAAAGTGATGGTGATGAAGAGTCGCCTGTAGGTGAAAGAAGAAAGAAGTCTGCCAAGCAGTTCATTGTTGAATCTCAAGACACACCATTGGACTTGTTAGACTCGCAGACATTGGCTCATATCTCATCTACCAGACCAAAGAATCACAAGGGAGACAGAAAGAGACTTGTGGACGATGAGGTATTCAGTTTCGATGCAGAGGGTAAACTAGTTGTTCAAGACGACAAAAAGAAGACCAATAGGGAAGAAGATCCTTTGGAATCCATCACAAGCGGAGTGAACGCTTACCTGGACGCTGTCAAACAGGGTCCAGTGAAGGGTCAAAAGAACAGGTTGAAATTTAAGAAAGGTGCCAGAGCTGGAAACAATGACGATGAAAGTGATCATGAATCAGACGTAAGACTGCCAAAAGCTAAAAACAATGACAAAGGTCGAATTGGCAAAAAAGCGAATGGAAGGTTCAAGAATAAGAGAAAGTTCTAGTTTCGCATTAGATAGAATTAAGTGCTGCATATCGCCTTTAAATAGACAGTTGTAAAATAGTAATCTCGTAAAGCAGATTAGTCCGAGAGTCTGCTAGATAATTTTGAAGTAATGAAAGGCTCCATTAATTGAAGAATCGAAGTTCTCATTGATTGACTTATAAGTATTACAATTCAGATGTCGAATGGATGACCATAATCCAAAGATGTTCTCCTCTCAAATGTGTTATGCATATCTTCCATTTCATCCAATTCCGTCGTGTCTATATGACCCAAAGTCAAGCCTCCGGTTTGGGCGTCTTCAAGATCAAGGTCGTGCGCACTGTCCATGTCCGCAAACACGGCATCCGAGACATCAATATCATTATTCGTCTCATAATCTTGGGTGTCTTCCTCGTATGATACCATGATATTTACCAGTTTGTTGTCAGGATTTCCTACGGGAAGTTTAGATACAAGGTTTTCCAGCAGTTTTTGTCTATTGATTTCTTCAGGAGTTGCTTCATTCTGTTCCTCTTCATCTTCTATCTCCATTCCAACCGGGATGCATGAGGTATTAATCGTATTGCGAGTTCTGCTGAGTCTGGACGATTTAAAGCCGGGAAGTGGGGGAAGAGAAGACACGTTCTTCGGTAGTTTGCCCGTTTTCCTCCTTGCTGACTCGATTTTCTGATTAGCGAGAACGAATCGTATCCAGTCTTCCATGTCTCCATTACTGATCATGCCATCTATCAGTTCCGTTTCGTCATCGCCTTCGTTCTTCTTTTCTGAGACGTTCAATTGATTTATGTATTCAGGGATCATTGATAGTGGTTTGTTTGAGGTGTCTCCTACCCTCAAAAGCTCGGCTGTCGGCTGGCTTATTACCCTTGCATCAACTGTAGAAGGATCTTCCAATAACCATTTCTTGAACTTCTGTATGCCCTCATCTGCTGGAGACAGGGGATCTTCATCGTACACGTCTAGCACGTTGAAAGGCTTGAATACTCCGGCATTCAAGAGCCCTTGTGTGATATCCTGTAGAGCAACCTCCTCATCCAAATCTCCACGATCAAGGGCCAATTTCCGTATTTCACCAATAAGTCGTTCCAAATATCGGACGTACAAGTCAGTGAGCACGTCTAGTGCTCTGGGTCTCGTCTTATCAAAGCCATGTGCTTTTAAAAGCTGTATCATTGAGATTCTCAGCAAAGAGAAATAAAATCTCTCATCAGACGTCATGTCTGAGTGAATGTGTCTAGTCTTATGCTCCGGTGACGTTGCAAGCTGAATCCGGTGAAATAAGTCAATTGGTGGTATTGTTAATCATACAAATGGAAGTAACCCAGAATAACTCCACGTAAGCAGGTCTAAAGAAAAGTAGGCAACCCAGGTAGATGCCTTCCTTTCAACACAAGTACCAATGTTAATCATAAGACTAACAACTGGCGAAACAAGTTCCCTCTACATCGCTTGCGAGTTCTAGTCTTACAGTAACTCATTACAGTCACTATTGGTATTGACAGATTTTGAGTTACCCGGCTTTTAATATTCTTTTTAATTTTGAATCACATGACATTATCGTACATTGTGATGTTTGACATCGAATTCAGACGTCAATAGTGATGTGAAAGGGAAATTGGAAAAAGCGGATCCCTCGGATTCGAACCCGGTTCTGTCTTAAGCTGCTAAGCTCAGATTTATTAGAGTCACTAACGAAAAAGCTTAAGATCACAGCTCATCGCATGAAGTCCCGATATGGACTGTGCCTGACAGAGAACTCCAGCACGTTGTAAGGGGCCTCCTGACTATCGCAACATGTCTACTAAAACATATACCGAGAGGGCAGATGCTCACACTAGTCCTGTAGCGTCTAAGCTGCTACGTTTGATGGATGAGAAGAAGACCAATCTATGTGCGTCTCTGGACGTCAGGACTACGAAGGAATTGTTGAGTCTGGTAGAGGTCTTAGGCCCTTACATCTGTCTGTTGAAGACGCATGTGGACATTCTAGAGGACTTCAGCATGGAAGGAACCGTCGTTCCTTTGAAGCAGATGGCCGAGAAGCACAGGTTTATGATCTTCGAAGATCGTAAGTTTGCCGACATCGGCAACACGGTGAAGTTGCAGTACACTTCTGGCGTTTACCGTATTGCAGAATGGTCCGATATTACCAACGCGCACGGAGTCACCGGTGCGGGTATCGTAGCGGGCTTGAAGCAGGGTGCAGAAGAGACCACAAGCGAGCCCAGAGGCCTCTTGATGCTGGCTGAGCTCTCATCGAAGGGATCTTTGGCTCACGGTGAGTACACCAGAGGGACCATTGACATCGCAAAGACAGACAAGGACTTTGTCATTGGATTCATTGCGCAAAATGACATGGGAGGCAGATCGGAGGGCTTCGACTGGCTCATCATGACTCCTGGCGTGGGACTCGACGACAAGGGCGACGCCTTGGGACAACAGTATAGAACTGTGGATGAAGTCGTGAAAGGCGGTTCAGACATAATCATTGTTGGAAGGGGTCTGTTCGCCAAGGGAAGAGATCCTAGGCAAGAAGGCGAAAGATACAGAAAGGCAGGCTGGGAGGCTTACCAAGAGAGAGTACAATCCTCGAGCCAATGATACGAGTGCTATTGGCCCTCCAAATTCCCCGCATACGTGCATTCCTCATTGTATAGTGTCCTAATCATGTGTATGACGTAGTGGAATCACAAAGGTGTCCACGTGACCTTGATTGATGTTTCGAAAATTTTTTAGCAGTAAAGCAAAGCTTCAGAAAGGTTTAAAAGATAAAGCTTTGGATCAGCACCGAACCTTCCGCTTTTGTCCTTAGCAAGTTTGTGAAGCATTGGTTTACGGAAAATTGTCTACAGTACTTGCGAAACACCGTGCAAGACTCGAGAAGCCCGCCACAAGCAAATAAATACCTACATCATGGATCAACTAAACGGTAAAGAACAGCAAGAGTTTCAAAGGATTGTGGAGCAAAAGCAGATGAAGGACTTCATGCGTCTATACTCCAACCTTGTGGAAAGATGTTTCAGCGACTGTGTGAACGATTTCACCTCAGCCAAGCTCACTTCAAAGGAACAAACCTGCATAATGAGATGTTCGGAGAAGTTCTTGAAGCACAGCGAGCGTGTGGGCCAGCGATTCCAGGAGCAGAACGCTGCTCTGAACCAGAGCATGGGGCGTTAAGAAGAATGAACAGTATTCACCTCTCTGACGCACTTGAGGGTATTGCAAGACTCAAAACGCTACAAATTCCAAATTGTATATAGACCGTATTCACTGTAAGTATGTACGTTGCAATGCATAACGACCAGAGCCACTTGACTCCTGGTATCGCAAGCCAAAAAGGATATGTCCCCAGGCAGAAAGTAATCGGTATTGTGTTATTTGCATACAATGCAAACTCCCTGTATTGCACTCAACTAGGCCTTACCAAACTAACAGTCGGGTAAGCTAAACTGTCCGTCCGTTGTCCCTCCCATGTCACATTTGCATGCAACTTGATTTCTTATAACAACGAAGATAAGCAGAAGTTTCACTAGAAACAACCTTCTCACGAAGACGGATCCCTGCGCCATTAAAACGGCACTGGGATTGCTTTAAATGAGGGGAGCTGTGAAGCTCCCCTTGGACAGCTGCGTTCCACCGAATTTCCCACCTGGAACGTTGACTCTTATCGGTCTTTATGTAACCAGGTTTCTTAAGAACAGAGACTTTCTGTCCTGGGGACGATTCGAACGGCGGCCAGTGTGCACTCGGCCGGAACCGCTGCGCTACTGGACGCCATGTAAACCAAAAACGAATTTTGAGCAGGGTACACTATGTCACGTGGGAGTCATGCATATCTGAAGCAGAGATCACAGTTCCTCGTCAGATAAGAGCAACTCGTCGTCTGCCAGTGGAGTGAACTGCGCACCGGTTTCAACCAATGATGGTTTGACGAACCCTCCGTAGTTTGGTTTGACGGGGCCAAAATAAGCGACGCCGTGGAACGAGCCGTTGTTTTTACCGTTAGGTTCGTCAAACTCTATGCCGCACCACACGTCTGTTGGGTTAATGTCAGGCACTTTTCCGACAAACCTCAGCCATCCTCTTCTCTCGGGATACGAGTCGTCCTCTGCAGGCAACACTCGGCAGCGCTGGCCGATGCGATCCTTCAATTGTTCAGCTTTAGCGTGATTTAGTGCGGCCTGCTGCTCCATTCGGGCACGAAACTCGTCGTTGAACTTGCCAAGCTTGTTCTCCTTCTTCCATTGCAACACAGAGTCTTTCCTGTTCTCGTAATCCTCGGTGGTGTACTGGAACGATGCGTCGCTGTTCTGTAGCATATCGTGCTTCAGCTGGTTCGCGACGCTGTTTTCGTTCGTGTCAATCACTGTCACAGAATGCACGGTGTCCAAGACTGGGCCGGTGAGCTCATGCAGGTACTTGGTCGCAGAAGTGTCGCCATTGATCACCAGTTTCATGTCCTCGGCTTCGACACCTGTCAACTCATTGATTCTTTTCCCGAATTGCGACCAAGTGGTCCCAGGTCTCAGCGAAACCTGTGTGTTACTCAAATCGGACACAATCTCTACAGTCAGCATGTCAACAGTGTCCTTAGCCGCACTCAATTGGTCTATACCCTCATTATAGCTGTAAACCACTTTTCATCTTCTGTAGTGCAAGCCATTGATACATTAATTTAATACGAACTTCAAGAGTTGTTCAACAGAGAAAACGCATTGAAGTAGACCTAAACAGGCTCCACAGAAGCTCTAACCAATCGCAGTACTCCCAGAGACAGCTTACAATGAGTGATAACGTATGTGTCCATGAAAGGGGCTTTGGTCCTAGAATTTTCCAATCAATGCAGCATTTTTACTAACAAATGTGCAATCTCTTCTCATCCCAGCTGCAATCCGCACCAGACGTTCGCTTGTCGCACAGTTTCAAGCATCTATACCATGCATGGGTGTCTGAATCTGTCCGCAATACGTCTTCGTGCCTGCTGGCCGGATAGAGCTGTGCTACTTTTCCCAGAGACAAGACCACCAACCGAGACAGGAACAAAAGAAGAAATTCGAGGCTCCCAAGCGTGAGTCGATCATAAGCCTCGCTCAGTACAAAGACACCGAGGTGCGCGTCAAGTTCATGGGCGGAAGGCTCGTAACAGGCATCCTGAAGGGCTACGACGAGCTCATGAATCTCGTACTCGACGAGACCGTCGAGTACCAGAGAGATCCTAACGACGATACTGTCATCAACAAGGACCAGGCCAAGAAAATCGGCCTTGTAGTCATCAGAGGAACCGCACTCCAGTCTCTGTGCTCGCTGCAAGGCGCTGAGATCATTTCCACCTGAGATACATCAGTGCTGCAACAAAAGTAATACATACTGATATAGCTCAATCACTGTATTATACCAAATACATGCTGTATTCGTACCAGCACAGCATCTACAACATCTAGTGTTCAATGTCCCATCAAACCCCCGGCTCCCAACCCTTCAACGTAGCTTGAGGCCTACACTAACCCAGATAATACTCTTGTCACGTGACCCTCCATTCTCCCCAGCCCTGCTTCTTTCTTTTTCAGCATTAAGCTGTCAGAAGGCCTCTCAGCTTACTTTGATAAAAGAATTGAAAAAGAGCATCTCATCGCTAAAGTGAAACTTTTCACAGTTGGTCCATGAGGCTTTACAGTGGTGTTAATGGGTTGTTTTGTGTGGGATTCTGTTAAGTTTTAGTTTGCTAGCGTGTATTCAATTTTTCGTGGCAAAGACCAAACTTTCTGAAGGGAAACCAGCGGTTTAGCTCTCTTGGCAAGAATTTCAGCATCAATGTCATCTACAGAACCGTTCCCAGGCGTGCATTTGTTGGCACAAACCAAGCAGTTGCTTGGTTTGTACACCATTATCAGAGATAAGGAGACCAAGAGGTCTGATTTCATCTTTTACTCGGACAGAATCATCAGATTGCTGGTGGAGGAAGGATTGAACCATTTGCCAGTGACACCAAAGACCATCACCACAGATACAAATCAGAAGTTCGAAGGTGTGTCGTTCTTGGGTAAGATTTGCGGTGTTTCTATCGTGAGGGCCGGTGAGTCCATGGAACAAGGCTTGAGAGACTGCTGCAGGTCTGTTCGTATCGGTAAGATTTTGATCCAAAGAGACGAAGAGACTGCCAGGCCAAAGCTGTTCTATGAGAAGCTGCCAGAAGATATCTCGGATAGATATGTGTTTTTGTTGGACCCCATGCTGGCTACTGGTGGCTCTGCCATCATGGCCACGGAAGTTTTGATCCAGAGAGGTGTCCCTGTGGAAAGGATCTTCTTCTTGAACTTGATCTGTTCGAAAGAAGGTATCGACAACTACAGAGCCAAGTTTCCTAAGGTTAGAATCGTCACAGGCGCTGTCGATGCAGGCTTGGACGAAAACAAATACTTGATGCCAGGTCTCGGTGACTTTGGTGACAGATACTACTGCATTTAAATCTGACTGAGGCCGCAATTTTGCCGTCTCTCTTTGCTTAGCTTTATACCTGATGCTCTTAGTATAGATAGAATTCTAATAATAATGATTATCGATACTCTGTGGTGTGCCTACACCTTGCTCTGACGGGACTTAAACGGCGTTATAGGAATCTGGCATGAACACATCCGGGGTTCTCTTCCCATTCCTTACGAGTCACCCAAATCTTCTTGAAAGTGGACAACCCTGACAAGATAGAGCCTCCTATCCAGGTACTGTATTTCCTTTCAGGTGGTGCAAAGATCTTGATCTTCGTTTGCGGTTCACAGCTCAATTTGAGTTCCTTCAATACCCTGTCACCAAATCCTGGAATCATCGTAGTTCCGCCACTGAACACAATGTTTGAGAAAAGTGACGATCTCAGATCCAGATCAACCTTCTGTATACTCTCGTATAGAATCTCGGGTATGCTTTGAAACTCTGATCCGATTAATTGAGGGTTGAACAGGATTTCGGGTGCCCTGAACTTTTCGTGGTCTAGCATAATTTGTTTCCCATCCGGGAGTTTGAACATTGTCTGCTTCCCATGCGCTGGGGAATAGTTCAACTCTTCTTGTTTAGGGTCTAATGCCACATAGCAAGCCTTTTCCTTGATGATTCGTACTATTTCCCTCTCACTACTTGAGAGTAGATTCACACCAGTGGATTTTCTTATCAGTACCTGTAGGAAATCCGTCACATCACGACCGGCTATATCGATACGTCGTATCGCTGAGGGAAGTGTGTATCCGTCAAATACAGGAACCGCATGTGAACATCCATCACCGGAATCTAAGACACATCCCGTGGTTCGTCCGCTCGCGTAGAGAGAAAGAACAGCCTGAATTGAGACGTATAACGCTGGAACGTTGAAACGTTCGAAAAGCATCTCACACATCTGTTCCCTGTTTTTCCTGGGGTTCAAAGGAGCCTCGGTGATCAGCACTGGATGGTCCTGTAAACTGGCTAGCTGCAATCCTTTTTCGAAAACATGTCCCCATAGTTGTTCTAAAGCATCCCAATCGGTAACAACTCCATGCTCCAACGGATGTGTAAGTCTCAGTAATCCCCTTATCTCTTGAGCTTTGTTGCCAACAAATGTGTCCCCTTCTATGCTACCGGCCATCACTTTGCTGTACTTTGGTTTCCCTACTAAAGAGTATTCATAGCACTTCGGTTTGTCCTCACCCCCAAAGCCCGCTTTAATCAGCCCAGATCCATTGTCAACAACTATCGGTTGATTGAACAATACTTCATCCTTGCCATCCATATCTGCTATACAGCTGCGCCCACTGAATGGGCCAGGCGCTTTGTATTGTTGCCAATGTTTATATCAAATCTCATAGTGCATTGTTGATGTTAAGATCTTAAACCTTAAACTTGTTACGATGTGAACATTGAGAAATAAGATGCTGAGCTGCTCTTCGGTTTGCTAACCACAGAATTGGAGTTGGACTGATTCTATGAGATGATATATATATAATGTATGACTCTAAACACATTTGAATAAGTTTTGCTTGCAAAGCTGCCGTTCACGCTGGAATAGAATTAAAAGCCTTCACTGCCATTGAAACCTGTAAACCTCGTCATTAAGAAAATGTTATAATACCGTTTCTTTGAGATTTGATTCGTGTGATTCCACGCAGAAGTCAATCTTCCGTCAATGCAAGAACCACTCATGTAGAAATTGTCTGCTCCAGATCCGTCGAACATGTGAGCGAACGCGTCCTGCAAAATAATCAGCTTTAAGTCATCAGTCGAGCCGTATTCTTTGTTGATGTACTCCTCCAGGTTTGGGTCATTCTTCACAAGATCGTTGATCTGTAGCAAGGTGTTGTCAAATGGAATAAGTATATTTGCGACCTGAGTGTATTTGTCGAGGAAGAACAACGCGTTCGGCACCGCATCGTCTCCCAAGTGAACTACTGAAGATCCGACCCAGGAGTCACACTTGGACCGACACTCGTTCAAAATGTTATGCATTTCTTTGTAAAGAGCTGGACATGACTTCACACGGTTGAGTCCTTGGCCGGTCGAAGTGAGTCTGTAAGCAGAAGAGCTGAAAAGATCCTGATCTGCTATGTACCATAGGTGAACCATCTCTCGTTGTATCACAGACCACAAAGTCAACGATTGTTGGGCATAGTTCCATTGTCTGTCGTGGTCATGAGTCAACCTGGCGCCGTCTCTTCCGTACTGGATACCCAAAGAATACTTGTGTTTGATTTCAGGATCACGGAACGCTTCAAGTCTTTCGAGCATTCTCATTATTGGTCTCCTATTCGAATTGATGTAGGCATTATAGTCACCAATAGAGTATAGAACTTGACGTATTTCTTCCTTTGAATACACCGATGTGCTGTACTTAGAAGCAAGTTTCTCAATGGCACTCTCTTTTTGTCTGATCATTCTTTGTATCTCGGCCTTAGCTTTCCCTGTCGGATTGATGTCGGCGGTGGCATATAAAATCAACTTGTCTTGGAATACTCCAAGAGCCTTTCCTTTATCTTCGGGGTTTCCCAGGAAAGTATGTACCGTCTTGATAGGCTTAAACAGATGGAACTCCATGTGATCTTCGATTTCCGGTAATCTTGAGTCCATCACCATATAACAAAGCTTACCGAATGTCGTTCTCATCCGGTCTGGGTTCATAACTTTGTATCGTCTTCCTATTTCAAAAATATCCTTGAACCATTCCGCATTATCACTGAAGTTCTTCAACTGCAAGAGCTTCTTCCCAACCTTCAAGTTTGATGCAATGACTAATCCACACAAAACTGAACACATCTCTTTCAACTGTTCTAGGATTCTCTTGGATTTAGACTGGTAGGACAGGATATCCACACGGTCAGTGTATTCTGAAACCTCTAATGCTGCTTCTAGCAGTCTTAACAGATGTCTTTCCTCGTGAGTAAGTCTCATTGGAATATACTGTGAATGTTTAAACAGCTGTGCCAGAAGCTTGTCATCAATTCTCGTATGGTCTGCATTGATCTTTAGGGGCTCAGATTCTGCAAGCTCACCGTCTTTGCTCTCATTACTCTTATCCAACACTTTCTTCTGTCCTTCTTCGTCAACTGGGGCTGAGGCCTTGTCATCATCTCCCTTAAGTTGAACGTATTCATGGCCTTTTCTTTTCCCTCCACTGTGAATCATGCCAAAACAGGGCTCACAATACTGCTCATCACAATCATTGCAAATAACCTGAGTCTTAGTGTCCTGGCATTCGCTGCAAAACTCTGGGTCGGCTGCATTCTCCGTCTCTAGTCTTTCTTCGTCATTGTCATTCTTGACATCCTCCTCAACGTCTTCAATGTAGTCTGAATCCAAGATCTCCTTCAATGTACGTTTCGAAGACATCAAAGACATGGTTCAATGAGGTCTACCGGTGCGGCACGCGTATAGGCCGGTTATCTTTCGAATCTATTCAAATCTTTGCTGGTTAAAGCTTAAGATTCATGATATTAAGATGTCGTAATCTTTTCAGATTATCATAGTAGCTGAGCATAACAGCTATAAGTCGAAGACAAGCTCTTGCTACTTGCCCAGTTATCCATAAACCGATTTTATCGCCAACTGAACTATCCTTCGACTGATACCCGACCAAACGCAGATACTGAACTGCTGTATTGACACTCAAGCCCTAGGACTATTCCCTGCAGTAATGCCTGCCCTTAAGAACGAACCATCATATGACGAAATTATTAGTGAATCTCGTGATACTAGATCCACAGAATCAAGATTCGGAGTACGAACTCTCATACTATACTGTACAGGACTTGTTCTTATAATCCTGCTGAGAGATGCGCTTCTGACACTCAGTCCTATCCCAATTTCACGGCTGTGGAATATATTTCAAAGAACTCCAGAGACCCCGGCTCCAACATTTGGTGCCTTGGAATTCGATCCAACAGATGCGAATCCTCTTCATTTAGTTCGAATGCTGGTATTCGTGCTTGTCAGTGTCAGTGTTGGAGTAGTTTTATTGCGTTAGTCGCGGAATTGTATCAGCCGTTTGCAATCGGTATATAGTTAACTTTTATATAAGAGTAGACACGGATGGTCTAAATGATATTGAATGCTTTTTAATCCAGATCAATAGCCTTGGACAACACCACTGGCCCTGACCAATCCGGAGGGAGTGACAATATATGGCTTCAGATAGTGATTTTTGCATTTGCTCAACACCAACGTAGGCTGCGAAGTGTATAGCTTCTTCAACGAAAACATTGCCTTTGCAGCATTGTCGCAAGTGACACTTCCTGACGTGGGCACGTTGTTTGTTCTGAATTTGGGTCCCGTAGAAGGTGCTAAAGCAATTTTACTGATCCATGAATCGTTGAAGCCCAACGGCTTGATACAGCGTAACGAGTCTCTGATGTAACGTCTCCGAGTTATCTCTTTCCGAGGTGGATTCCATTTACGTTCGTCACTGCCGTATGGAGTATTGGATAAATTACTGGTTACGGATGATGACCGGTCACGATGTGATCCAGTGGGAACATAGATGTAATCATCATCACTATCGTGAAAGATGCCTTCTTGGTCGTAGATAGATGACGCTGCTGATGGACGATGAGCTGCGCCGTCCGAACTGGATTCTCTGACAGCTTCGGTATCATCTGCTTCACCATCTTCGTCGTCATCTTCATCATCATCATCTTCTTCTTCTTCTTCGTCTTCATCTGCTTCTCCCTCTTCTTCCTCGTCATTTTCATCAATACCAGCTTGATGATATTCTTCCTCGTCCTGTTCATCATCCACGAGATTGTGTTCGTCGATGACCGTCTGTAGCTCATTCAAATCTAAACGAGACGCAATGGCATTTTGGAATCCTCTTTGGGTCGAAAGGTCATTTTCGCAGGAGAAGGTTTCATCAGCAGCAGGAATCACTGATACCGGTACGTGATTCTCACTAAATTCAGGTTCTTCCGAAGAACTCTCTAAAGGTTGCGGGCGTACCGGCACGAGTGAAGGGCTGGACTTCTTTCTGTTACTCAGGGCTTTATCGTTGTAGTAGCAAGTTGCACTAGGTGTGCTGGAAGATCTGCTATGCACGGCAACGATAGGCTCTTTTGGGGATTTGTCACACATCTTGCTAGCGGTTTTATCGTTCGGTGGAGTCACCCCGTCTGTGTCATCTTCGATAACACAATTCAAAGTGCTGGTGTTGCTATTCTGTCGCTGCCTTATAGGCACGCTTTTTTTCTCGTGGTGGAACATTGTGAAGATTTTGGACTTGAGTCCTTTTATAGAAGAATCACTGGAACGCCTTTGAGATCGGTGGTCCACAGGCACCGAAGCGACTGACCTGGACGACACAGATGTTTTGGAGGGACTGCCCCTGATTTGTGGGACGACTCCGGTACTTCTACTTGATGCAAACAAGGGACGTAGTTGAGCCTCAGACAATGATGAAGTAGAGGAGTCACTTGCATATCGTTGTGCTGCAGTTCTGAAGAAGGCTGTGGCTGAGTGGTGTGAGCCAACCAGTTGCATAGGTTGAAGAGATGATACTGCGGCAGCTTCCGATTTTTGTTTCCTTCTTCTGCGTCTTCTATTACTCCGACGTCTTCTTCTTGGAACGGTTCTATAGTTAGGCATTTCTCTGTACGCCAAGTCTAACGAAACGTTGATCCCGGTTGAAAGGTAAACGCTCCAATCTATCATATCGTCAACGTGGGCGAAATTTATCAAGAACTGCTGGACTTCGCATCTCAAACGTAAAACAAAAGTCTTCTTCGTGTAATCAGTTGGTATGCCAATTTTGGCATACTGCAAAGAGAAGGTCTTAAAAAGCATATCATCGGACATGTATTTCGACTTGTTATTCTTGATGTTTTTAGTGAGCCACTCCTGATCTGCCCGATTGAACTGATACGTGCTCCTGGCGTGAAGCGAGGGTAAGAACCTTGACGATTGCTTTGCTGAGCTAGGATCATTGGCAAAATTCGTAGGTCCTCCGTAATACTTCTTTATATTACTGGTGAGCGAATCATGAATGTAATAGAAGTTTAGTTGAGTAGAGTTGATTTCCATAATGAGATTCTTCCATGCTCTGGAAGTGGACAACTCATACGGATTCATCCATTCCTGCTTCATAGATACAACCGTAATTTCGCTTACGGCAGGAGAGTATCCTGGTAATACATTATCCTCGATTCTTTCATAAATGGGAAATCTGACTCTCCTGTTTGGGTTTACCGACTTGTATGATGGGGGATGCTTCGGAACAGTTTCTACCCAACTAAAGTACTCTAGAGTTTTCTCATAGCTGGGAAGCTCTTTCGGTACGGAAGACAAATCGACCTTCTTCTTGAATGTTGTCCTATTCTTATCTCCATCGCTGATCGTAACGGATGGAGTGGAACCAGTGCTCTCTTTGACAGATTCCGGATTTGTGCTAGATGAACTGTCACTGGCACCATTGGAACGGCAATGGCAATCCATCAAAGATATCACCTCGGTATTATCTGAAGAGGTATCGGAGGAAAGAGACTTGACGTGATTCATCTTTTTCAGTGCCACTTCGTCTCCTGCGCCCCACGACACATGAGAGGTATGTGTCGGTACGCTTAAGGACCCCATATCTTAAACGGTGGCGCTTGTTTTCGGACAAAGACAACCTCTCGAGTCTTTCTGCAACGAGTTCTGGACGAACGACTTACAAATCACTGATCTCCTATTATCCCTGATTCAGCACTTTCCGAGGCCACAAACGGTAGATATCCTGCTTGATGCCTCTATAGGCGCGTAAACTGGCTTATATCAACCGATGGTGCTTTTTCGATCCAAGGCTGACGGAGCAACCACAAATAGGACCCTATCGTAGAATGAGTTAAATTCTACCCGCGTTTCTCACGTTCCTTGTCTTGAGAGCAGACCAAGTGAAAACACGGCGAGCTTTCGCAGCTGGTATCGGTACTTCAAGGAACAATACAAATGCTTTTAAGCAGCTGCTGCTTCTTATATCGGGTGAAATCAGTAAAAGGAGTTACTTCACAATGCAAACGTATCTGTTATCTGTGAGAAAACGTCTCTGAAGCGATCCAGGCGGCACTTAGTTAAGTTCCAGTAAAATTCACTGACGTTTCAGTATATTTCAGCCAGCTGAACGACTGTTAACCACTCTGGCAATGTCCTTACTTAAAGAAGGCTTTAAGCAAAAAGGATTGTGCTTTTCAAGGATTCGATTATATCATGATCACTATATAAAGATTAGTCAAAATAGTCTTACTGGTCACAAGACCATACCATGATAACGAGTCCGTTTCGCTTACAAACGACCTTATGTGCCGAGTATGGGCTTGAGGCGAACCTCTTGTATGAGAGTTACGATATTACTCTCGAGAGGCAGATTCTCTGGGCTCTTGATTTTGTACCGGTCTTTCTCAATTAGTACTGATAGATGACGACATTTGGCACAAATGTACGCTTCAAGAGTGGCCGCAACTCAGCAACCAGAAGAAGCAATCTTACATTCACGGAACTTCCGGCCGGGTTTCCGGGTTTACAGCTTGTATTTTTATCTACGAGTGTATGACTTTCTGTACATGATAGTGTGCTTAATTCGAAACCTCAGCCGGCATCGCTAGATTTCTAACCTTGAAGTACTTTGTGGTGCAGAAATACTGGTCCTTCCATGTGATATCCTCAGAAGGGTTGCATACACACTTATTTTGCAGTCTGATTGATTCTTCGATCGGACATGCATTGAACGGTGGGTGGTAGTATCCGATACCGTCGAAGAAATGGAATTCTTCGGGCTCCAGAATCATAGCAGCAGCTATAGAATGGACCGGTGCGTCCCCCCATCTCTCGTAGAAGAAACCGCCCGCATGGTCCAGGTAGTCGAAGTACGCACGGTACGCAGGAGATCTCCATAGATCGAGCGAAGCGATCTCGAAATTGGACCAGAAATGACACATGTTATACGTTTCGCCCTTGTCGTCAGAGACAAAATCTAGAAGATTTCTCTTCGACACATGTTGTGGGTATTTCTGCATGAAATCCTTGGTCTCCTTCCACAGCGTAGGAATGGTCTGTACGTACTCGCTCAAAGACACAACAAATCCGTACTTCTTCTTGTTCTGTTTCATGAATTTGAACACATCGTAGTTTATATCGCAAAACAGCTGAATTTCCGGTTCTACACGCCAGTAGTATTCGTATTCTTCCATAAGCTCGTGTCTCCAGAAAAACCCGGACTCATATCTGCACATATGTCTGTAAGGGACGGATTCGCCATAGATGATCTTATCCTCACGCATCTGTTGTCTAGCTTTCGCAGCCTTGTCCTGATCGATCCAGTCCGGGTACGACCAGTGTTCCTTCGGAATCAGCCCAAACTTAGCCGTGCCGCTGACAAGAGCGGTCATCACTTTTTTGAACTCCTCGTCAAAGGGCTCATCGTTCAAAAATACCCAATCATAATGGTACTTATGGTTGAACCTGTCCTCTACATGCCTGACAGGCATGACCAAGTCCCATAGATCCTTATTTCTGGCAAGTGTTACCATCGTGGCCTTTTCGCGGATACCGTCATCCTCAGGGTAAAAGACCTTTTGCACTTTGTCGGTATGCGGCATCAAAAGCTTGTCTTGGCCTTGCGGCACTGGACTGGAGGGAGATCTCGTGAAAAACACGAAGCACAGTACTGTGAGGAATGCAATGAATAGCATTCTGAAATGGCGTTCATACTTTTTCACCAGGAATGCCGACTTGGGCATAAGCTTCTTCTTTGGTTGCATGCTATGGAACTGTCGGAAACTTTAAAAAATCGATTGGCCCTCAGAAGTACCTTTGCCAAGAAGGTCCGAAACTCACCTACCAGTCGCACTTTTCTGATAGCAATTTGCAGCAACAGTTCGGTCCAGAAGTAGCCCTCAAACGCGTCACAATCCGGGTTCAAACACCAAATCAAGTGGATCAACAACAACTATTCTGTCTCAGTTGAATTTATTCGCACAAAACGAGCCAAAAACTACCACAATTGATTGAATCAAATGATCAGTAAACTTTCAGATGGCCTCAATAGATTAATTGAACCACGGACCCTCCGAACTTTCATACAACTGTCCTTAATATTCTCAGTTTCTTCGTGTAGTTGTTAGTGTTCTTGGTTTCATCGACTTTTTCTAATATTAAGACTATGGAATCAACCGATGACGTTGCAAAGGTGGAAGATAGATAAAGCTGGATAAATACTTATCCCGGCTCTGCTGGGGGATCAACTGTTGATCAATTGTGCCCAATTTCGGGTCTCAGTTATTTCCTTGAACAACAACGGCGTAGTATGGACTCCATTTGGTAGTTTTGTCACTGATAAATTAGGATGCGCACCGATATGCTTGAGAAACAGTTCAATCTGAATCCTGAAGGCTTCGAGTTCTCCAAAATTGATGTGTATGCGACAATGCTCAAGTATTTCCAACCAGTCCTTGCGCGGCACCGATTTGAAGTCTAATTTCTGTCGGAAATGTGTGTGATCTGCCACATTTTGTAAGTATAGATCTCGGAACGTAGTCAGAGTAGACAACGAGAGAAGGTCTACGTTAGTGCCGGTATTCTTCTTTATGTCCGTTGTCTCCATATCTAGTACGTCGCACCAAGGAGATATGCATATTGCGGTAGGTGGGATGGGCATTCCAATCCTTTGGGATTCGAGAAGTACGTTGAGTATGAGGTTTCCACCACAAGAATCTCCGATGAGGTGGACTTTGTCAAAAGTCTGTGTGAGACGGTAGTACTCGGTCCAGACTGATTCTATCGCTTTTGGACAGTCAGCTAGCACTGGATAGCTGAACGCAAGCACCGCAATGTCATCCCGAAGTTCTTTGAGAAAAGATTGCAGGCATAGTATGCTTAATGGTTGCATCTCCAAGGCGAACCCTCCGCCGTGCACGTACAAAACAACTTCTTTACGTCCGGAGCATTTCTGAGAAGGCGCCCTGAGCCAAAATCCATCTCTATCGTGACTGGGGTATCTGTACCATTTCTGTAGTAGCCAGCAAGCACATTTGCACAATGGGTTCATTGCATACCGGTACACGGTCCGATTGGCTTCATCACATATCGTTTGGACTAGTAAAGCGAAGAACGCTCGGTTCCTAAATCCAGCGATTCTGTCCCACAGCATAATCCATTTTCCAATGCTTATAGGAATGCAGAATATGAACGTTATGACCCATTTGAAGGTTTGCAGAACCGTCATCCTTGGGCAGTAGTAAATTCGAGTCAACTTCCCGGCCGTCCCATTGCATCACCAGCTCCCAGGCTAGCTTTCAGATGACGCAGAGTCTTGAAGTTTCGCAGCAATTGCCGATTGAATGCGGTAACACAGAACTGTAATGTTATTGGTCTTCGATGAGCTAAGACTATTGATGTTGTGGCCTTCTTCAGTAGTACGAACTGCCAAGCAACCGAATAAAAAATAGCTAGCTCTTTAGCCTCCGGACCACTTGTTTGAATATTACTTCACATTTCTGGAGTGTCCATAAGGAGCAGTAATGAGTGCTGATCGCTAGCTTCTTACGGTGTGCTTTCCGTATTCTAATAAGGTTCAAGACATTATGATGATTCAATAAACTGAAAGACTACATCAATCACAGCTTCTCGAAGAAACATATCTCAAGTACGGCACTAAGAACCTGATTACAGGCAGTATGGGATTTTATCAGTACCCAGCACCACTGTCTGGAGATGACATTGAGTCTGTAGTAAAAAGATATGAGGGCGTCTCGAAGCTGAATGAACTTGTGCTTGCTAATGCCAAGGATTTCCATAATGAACTCATCGAGTCTCACGTTGAGATGGTCGAGGTAGCAGTGAAGGTTGATGGTAAACCAGCGATAGCTACTATTCAAACGTGTCATAATATGGGAAGCAGCGGGTCAACCAGGAGAACTGTGGACAAACTGGTACTAATGATTCATGGTTTAGGTGGTAATTTGACACATTATGAGCCCTTGATCAGTAAGTTTGTGAAAGACGACACACCGTTCTTAGCGCTTGATCTGCCAGGGTTTGGAGGCTCTTCAGAGTTTGATAGATACAAAGTCGCTGATGTGGTTCAACTAGTAGTGGATTTGGTGCAGAAGATGTGCAATTGCGACTCGATAACAGTTATAGGTCACTCTATGGGAGCTCTGCTCTCGGTTCATATCGCCAATAGGCTCCAGAATAGATGTACTGGTCTAATCTTGATTGCAATGCCTCCGTTGCAAAATAAAGCTCTACAAAGTGTAGTTATTAGAGCCATTCTCCGTCTTCTGTGGTACTTTCCGGCGGTATTCGATTTCTACAGAGTTTACTTCGACCAGAGTAAAGGTCTACACAGCAGTGGTATAGTCAAGTTCTACTGCCGCCCCGGGAACGTGTATGGTAAACTGTACCAATATTACAGAAACATTCAGATCAAGTCCAAATCCCTAGTTGGTTACCTGCTGGGCTGGCAAGAAGTGGACCAATTGCCAACGGAAATACCAATCCATTGCATCCACGGAGACAAGGACGAGATCTGTTCTTTGGACAAAGTGGTTGCATGCACGAAGCACGCAGAGAACGTAACTTTAGAAGTAATTGAGGACTGTTCCCACAATTGTCTCCTGGACGCAACCACCGAAACAATGGAAGCCATACTGAAATGGATATAATTCAATTAAGTTATATCAATAGAAGAAACCTGTCTTTTAGAACTTATACACACAGTGTATTTACATATACGAATAGGTTAAGCCTAGGTACGAAAAGTTAGAGAATACGTTGATGGCAAACATGAAGATACTCTGTTTCCAAACCGATTACTGGAAAGTGTGAAAGATGCGTAAAAGTCGTAAAGTAACGGTAGGGGATATCATGGAGCGAAAATTGCATCGTAGAATTTGTTGGTAAAATTACAGTTGAGTACAGTCATTGACGTACTCAGTTGATTTACTCCAACTTGATTCTGACAGCCTTCACTTGGGTGTAAGATTCGAAAGCTTCTTCACCCATTTCTCTACCGTAACCAGATTGCTTGTAACCACCGAATGGAACGGCAGCGTCGAAGTCGTTGTAGGTGTTGATCCAGACGGTACCAGCCCTCAATCTCTTAGCAACCTTCAAAGCAACGGACAAGTTTTCGGTTTCGATACCAGCACCCAAACCGAATTCAGAGTCGTTAGCGAAGGCAACAGCCTCGTCGATGGTAGAGAATTTAGAAATGGTAACGACTGGACCGAAGATTTCTTCCTTGACGATTCTCATGTCTTCCTTGACGTCGTAGAACACGGTTGGTCTGATGAAGTAACCCTTGTCACCGACTCTTTCACCACCAGTCAAGATCTTGGCACCTTCCTTCTTACCAACGTCGATGTAGTTCAAGATGGTTTCGAATTGGGCCTTGTTGCTGATAGCGGCCTGGTAGTTAGACTCGTCAAATGGAGAACCGACCTTGATGTTAGTTTCCAAGTAGGTCTTGAATTGCTTCAATAGTTCATCGTAGATGGTGTCCTGGACGTAGATTCTGGAACCAGAAGAACAGATTTGACCAGCGTTCTTGAAGATACCGTCGACCAAGTTTGGAATAGACTTTTCGATGTTTGCGTCGCCAAAGACCAAGTGAGCAGACTTACCACCCAATTCCAAGGTGACCTTCTTCAAGTTAGATTGAGCGGCCTTGACGGCAACGTCTCTACCAACGTCAGTGGAACCGGTGAAGGCGACCTTTCTGATCTTTGGATGGTTGGTGATGGTGTCACCGACAGATCTACCTGGACCTGGCACGATGTTCACGACACCAGCTGGGATACCGGCCTTCTTACACAAGGAGGCAAAGAACAAAGCGTTCAATGGGGTTGGGGAAGCTGGCTTCAAGATGACGGTGTTACCAGCGACCAAGGCTGGCGCAATCTTCCAGGAAAGCATCATCAATGGGAAGTTCCATGGGATGATTTGACCGCAAACACCGACAGGCTCCTTGTAGGTGAAGTTGGCGTATCCGTCGCCAGTGTTGATGGTTCTGCCACCCAACTTGTCGGCGTATCCAGCGGCGGATCTGATGTAGTCGATGACCAACCCGACGTCACCTCTGGCCAAGGCTAGGGTCTTACCGTTGTCGGCAGACTCGATGGAAGCGATAAGCTCCTTCTGTTCCTCGACCAAGTCGGCCAACTTGAACAACAAAGCACCACGCTTTCTTGGGTCCTGGGTGGACCACTCAGAGTTGAAAGCGGCCTCTGCGCTCTCGACGGCGTATTCGACGTCCTGAGCGGTGGCGGACTGAACCTCGACGATCACTTCCTCGGTCGAAGGGTTCTCGACGCTCAAAGTCTTGCCGTCCTGGGACTTGATGAACTGGTTGTTGATGAACAGACCGGTTGGCTGCTGGTACTTTAGCCCGTTGGGCAAGGTGATCTCGACAGAGTCTTGTTCGACGATCTTGATGTTCAATTTTTCAGCAATAGAGGATGACATTGTGCTAAGTTGTGTTAAGGCTTGCCTTGGTAAGCTTCTCTGCGGCAAAAGACCCCGATACCTACCAAATTCCATCTTTCATCTTCTCTCTACCACGCTTCATTGCCTGTATTTATACAAGACGGAACTCCAAGGTTCCAAAATCCGAGACCCCACCTCAATTAATGCATTGGTCATTGTACAAGAGAACCACCCGAAACGGAATGCTTTCCAGCGGCAGTCCTGTTCTGCGTGCTTCTGTGACAATTGATCATTAAACCGGACGTTGCAGACAGCACCTGAAAAATGACGAATCGGCGTCCCTTCAGCCTTATCACAGGCCAAGCGCTTAACCCCACATTCAGGGTTCCAGACGGTTGAATTCAAATTAGTAAGGTTCGGAGCAAGAACAAGTTCCCAACTAGTTACTAATGTGCTTGCTTTCCGTTGGATCTGTTCCGGGCTGCCCCTCCCTCGATTTTCGCCTGCTAAAACTCCGGGTCGATGGGGCAAAAGAGGGGCATTGTCGTTTTGTACGACGAATGGCGGGGCCAGCGCCGCATTTGGCAAGTGGGGTAGTTTCGAGGGGCTGCAGCATGTCTCGGCCTATCACAGAGCCACAATGGGGAACGCAGAGGATATGTCACGTGATTAAGGCCGATACCGTGCCTGAAAGCCCCCATTCGATAACCGGAGTTGAGTTCTGGGGTGTCGCTGGCACCCCTGCGGCTGTGCTACACCGAGTGGAAGTTCTCTCCGGAGTGCTGTAGCAGCTGGTTCGTGCGCAGCTCGCTGGTGCGCTGCAAGAGCGTGTCCGTGCACCGCTTCAGCTTGGCGTCCGTAGCGTTCAGCGGCAGCCCGTTTTCGACGCGCACGGCGATGTTGTCCGGGTCACCATGCACCGTGCAAGCGAAGTGGCCGCTCGGCGACGCGACTACGTGGATCTGACGCACCATGATAGGAGACGAAGAAGGAGTGTCACGTGACGTGCTGTACCTGAGTTCGTCGTTTGCAGTCGCGAGGCTGTCGGCGGCTGTGTGGTTTGGGTTCCAGCGCAGCTCGAACCAGTCCAAGAGCTCGTCGTCCGAGCAGGCGTGCGCCAGGTCGGCAAGCACCAACAGCGCCATCATCGCGTCGAGCGGGCCGCGGCCCGCGAGCGGGGAGTTGGTCTGGAGCCCGCTGGACTCGAAGTTCAGGGCGAGGTCAGACCACGTGACATTTTTTTCGACGCAGCGCGACACGGCTCCCAGCGTCAACCGCCGCATGTCGCGCTGCATTAGCCACACGGCGTTGCTGATCTCAAGCGTGGTGAGGCGCGGCAAGGAGAGCATTGCGTCGCACAGGTCGTCGTTCGTCAGCATGCGGAGCTTGAACCGTTTTTGCACGGGTCTTTTGTTGGAGAACATGTTTTTGTCCCTTGACGGGTCCAAGCGCCAAGAGATCGAATCGTACTTGGTGTCCTGGTAGAAATGGTACGGCTTGTCGCTGTCCGAGAAAAACCGGGGTAGCAGCCCGCCGTCCGAGGGCGCTAGCTCGTTCATGCAAGCAGAGCCCGGGTTTTCGTGCTCTTCGTCGTCCGGGAAAAAACTAGTGTACTGACACTTCTTTCTCTGCAGCAGCTCGATCGCAAAGTCCGGCGACAGCATCACGTTTGAGAGGTTTAGTCTTTGCAGGTTGACGCACAAGTCGAGAAGGTGGATGATGTAGCCCAAGGGAACGTCTCTTAGATGTGCGTATTTCAAAAGGAACCGGTTGGTGTACACGGATCTGTTCGGCTGAGACACCTTGGGCTGCTGTGAGTTGGCATTGGACTGTTCGCCGTCAGTGCGACGAGTGCGCGGTTTTTTCGAGCCTGAAAACAGACGCCGGAACCTGGAAATGACGTTTTTGCCGTTTTGGCTGGACTTGCTGGCGCTTGAGGCAAACGAGGATACAGAGCTGGACCGAGTCTTGCTCGAGTTATGCGAAAACAGGCTTGAGTTCACGGAAGAGACGTCGCTGCTTCTTCGCGTCTTCGTTCTGTTGATGCTGCTCAACAGCTCTGACCCGTACAGCATGTTGTTTCGGTACCTCCAGTCTCTCCAGCCAGCATACGCAACCTCGGGCAGCTCCGACCCGTACGCAAAAGCATCCGCAGCGTTCTCGGCGTCCTTGGTGGTGCTGTCGAGGAATCCGTTTTTGAGCCCCGATAGATCCAAACTCTCCACGTATTTTCCGTACCGCGGGTTCTCTCTAAGCGTGGTCACAAACTGTCCTACTCGGTACGTACTCGTGAATCTGACGTCTCTGTACAAAATCCGCTTGGCGCATTCGGACCATTTCCTGGAAACCAGCAGACATTTCATCTGCGCGTCTCTATCACGCACAAGATCTACGATTCTGCAAAGTACCTCCTCTGGAAAATCGTTGCAGCCAGCGTATTCTACTGTCTCAACCTCTTTTTTCTCCGCATTCAGCTTTCCCAGCAGAACTTTGGCCTTACCAACCACGTTCTGTCCGCCGCTCTTAGGCCTCGTTTTTCCCAGCTTCCATTGGCTTGAGCTCTGTACAAGCGACATGTACCTCTGCTTTAATGTCTCGGCACCGTTTCTACTGCTCGTATCGGTCTCTACGTCTTCGCAACCAGGCTTTGTATATAAAGTGTCATACACCGATACGCCATACCTCGAGTAATTTCCGTTCAAAATACGAACCCTTTCGGAAGACATCAACCCTACGTTTGTTTTCCACGGTAAGATGCTATATCAGACGAGTTAAATGGCGTATTCTGTGCCTTGGCGGCAACTGTGGCTTAAATTCATAGCAGAAGTTGCAAATTAAGGTTGTTGTTTGATCCCTTATTTTTCTTGATCTTTAAGTAGCAGCACAGGTGATGATCATTAACAGATCATGTAATGTATGAAAAAGGCAACACTGTAAATATACAACGGCGAACGGTTCGAGATCTGCAAGTTGATTGCTTTGTATTTGGATTGCTGGGGAGGTCCAGAACAGTCTCAGGTATCGTAACATATCTTTGTTGAACATTACGTAAATTTCCTATATATACATGTGACGATGGATCCAAAGTCGCTTGGCGAGCCCTGTCAGTTCACCGTACTGTGTCAAAAATTTGGTGGGGTGAATTCACCATTTTTTCTCCTCTTGAGCCTTCAATTTCTTCTGTTGCTCAAACTGCGCATCGATCTCCTGCTGCTTTTCCATCTGGAGCTTGAGCTGCTCTTCAGGAGTTGGAATGTTTCCTTCCACGTAGTCTTTCAAGGTGAAAGTCTGCTGTCCCAAAGCCTGCTGCTGCAGCTTGATCTTTTCTTTCTCTTCCTCGACTAGCTTCATGAACCTGACGTAGTTCTTTTCACCTTCCTCTCTGATCAAGTCAAGAGGGAATTTGGCCTTTGCGCCAGTCAAACCGATGCCTAGCGGTTTGAGCGCCCAGTTGTTCTCACTCTTGACCTTATCGTCATGTTCGAATTTCTCTCTGAGCTTTTGCACACGCTTCTCGAACACTTCAGGTATGGTCTTGTTGTCAGGGAAAGACTTCAAGATGGGTCTTACGTCGCTCACTTGCTGGGTGGCCAAGTACTCCAAAAATGGAATTAAACGCAATAGACGGTCGTCGGCTTTACCATCCCATGGTTCCATGTACACGGCGTTTTCAGGCTGCAGCTTGAACGAGTTCTCGTCTGTGTCGATGATCAAAACTTTGCCCAAATCTCTGTTCAGCTTGGACAAATCCTTGATGTGGACACCGTCCTTGTACAAACAGTGCTCTTTGAACAAATTGTAGGTGATGAAAGCGTGGATAGGATCAAGCTTCTCGGCAATTTTCTCAGAATACATCATGTAGTTGGACGAGAACAAAACGATCTCGTAGTACTGCGACAAGTAACCCAAAAAGTAGTCAACACCAGGTCTCTTGGCCGTTCTCCAACCACTTTGCTGGCTCCATTCAGAGTGAACCAATAAATCCTCCAACGATAGAACCAAGGTCAATGGTCTTTGGTATGGTGGTGGTGGAGGTGGTGGTAGTAAATCAGGGAAAGGTGGTTCTTGGAAAAAGGTGAAGATGGATTCCCAACGTCTCTTCATTCTGCGATACATGAGCTTCGGAGTGTAGCCATTTGGAATCTCCTGTCTCAGTTCTTCAGATTCGTCATCGTCCCAGTTACGGGCCATGGACAGAGCACCAGAGGCTAACCCGAGTAAGGATAAGATGTAGAACCAGTTGGCATAACGTTCACGCTTGATGTCAGTAGAAGTCTTTCTGTGTCTTCCCTTTTTTCCGGACGCCTTGTCCTCAGATCCTGATTTTTCATCGGCAGCTCCTGAGCCTTCCCCGGTAGTCTCTTCGCCCTTCTTAGAGGCTTCATTGCCCTCAATTTCAACACCGGCCCTGGCGAGCATGTCGTCATCCAGGATAGATTTGGGAGCTTGTTTCTTCTCATCTTTCTGCAAAAGGAATCTAGATGTGTGGATGGATCTCCTCACCGCTACTGGTGTCAATCTAACTGCACGTAGTGGCATCAAGCGCGCACTACGCAACAATGATACCCTAACTACAGACAACATTGCTTCTGCCTGTAATTGTAATTGGATGTTATCAGCGGTTTTTGACGAGAATAGCTCCTACAAAAAGCCTAACAGATAAATTTTATGTAACACGCAAATAACAACCGAAAATACGCCAATCAAGTCTGCGAGAGACACGGAAACTTGGTATCATTTTCGACTTAAAGTTGTGTTTCACCTAAAGCTCCGTTACGTTTAGCTTAATCCTTCAAAATCAAAATTTTTCAGAATCTCGGCAAATATTTCCAGTCACGTGATCTTATCAGCCTTTCCTACTACTTGGTGGGCTATTCGATACGAAATGCTACATGAGGCAGGTGAGCTCTATTCTAACAACGTGTAGAACGATTTATATGCACTTTCTAACGAGTCTAGAAGCTGATGACATTCTTGGTCCGTGAGTTGTTCGTCCTTTTGCAACTTATTTATCCTGACAATCCAGTTGACTAGTTTATTCCGATTCTCAAAGTCGCTGTTGGTGACTCGGTTAATGCTTAGCAAAAGCTCAGCCATCAAAGGATGAAGCTGCTCTCTAGTCTTGTAGTTTAGCTTTAAGGCGTCCATTACTGTGATGAAATTTCCAGTGGCTTCCGCTACTCTTTTACCGCTGAATTTGCTCGATGCCGATAATCCACTGATGGGTCCTGCCACATCTTGGCTGTCCAGATCTCCACTGGTGCCATGTTCAACCGTCACTGGTATCCCTCTTTCTAATCTCGTAATAGCATTCGATGCTGTTATCTGCCATTTCGTCTTGAAATGGTCTAGGCTCTGGAACTGCTCGTGAACGTCTGAGTCATTGAGATACGTCCTGTATTGGTTTATCAGTTTGTTGGCCAGTCGTGTGTACTCCTCGCTCCCGATATCGTCCTTCAAATACGCTTTTTCAACGTGGTCTAGCGTGATTATTATCGAGTATATCTCACCTAGGGTCTCTACTGTTTCTTTCACCTTCGGAGGTGTGTTGATGTCAAAGGGTTGGATCTCTTCTAGCAGTTTCGGATTGAAAGGCCTCGTACTATTTCTACTTCCATAATGATTTACGGGAGCACGGTAGTCCGTTGTATTCGAATCCATGGTACCTTCTATCGCGGCACAAGCGCGCATATAAGGTCAGGGGATGTCTCTGATGTTCCTTTACTTTTCATTCTGGTATACTGAGAACTTCACTTTTTTATATTGTAGTTAAATCTGATACAAGCTTAAGGGCACATCGGCCCTGTGTCATGAAGATTATTATATGGTTACAATACTGAAGTCTATATCGAACTCAGTCTATTCTATTACAAACATTCTCTTTGGAATCTTGGACTCGGTGTTATAGAAGATCCCCAGCTGGTCCATACATTCTTTTGTTGGGACGTAAATAATTGGCGGCAACGGTGGATATTCGAGATCGCCCGACTTGTTGCGTTTGATTCCGCCGAAATCTTGGTAAAATGCCTTCGCGTTCCTCGCTATCTCTTTTTCCTGAGATATCAGTTGCTCGACATGCTTCAGGTATGATTTCTGCCATGGAGTAACGTCAATCGGATATGATATTTCAAAGTCTTTTCCTTTCGAAATCTTGAATCGAACGTTCAAGGAGTGTATGACAGAGAACAACTTTCCTCTGGTTGTTATGGAAGAATGGTATTGGAAAGGTTCTTTGATGTGCTTGCCTTTCAATATTACAGTCTCAATTGGTTTGATCTGATTGATTTTGGGCGCATGAGCTGGTAATTGGTACATCACAGCAGGCTCGTTCAGCGACGTTTCATAGCTGTGAAAGATGGCGTTCTTTGTTAAGACTCTCAGACTCAATTTCAGTTTGATACCGGACTCTGGTATTGGATCGTTAAACTGCTTTGATATGGACGCCAGCACATTTTCTTTAGAATCCGAGTTGGCATCGTACAATTCCAACAGTTCTTTGAGTTCTAAAGACACACCCTTTAGCTTCACTTGCTTGTTGAAGATTCGCTGGCTTTGGGTATAATTCGTCAGATTCGGGAGAATTTCGAGCTGAAGAGTCAATAAGTCATCTGTTGTTACACATGGATTTTCTATGGTCAATTTCACCTTGAATTTTTTGTCAGAAGACAAAAATACTTTGGTAACAGGTGGATAGAGTTTAGGTGATGCCAATAACAGGTATTTCTCGACGTTGACCAAATGAGAGAAACTCTCTATAAGCGGCGCACTGTTTGAGTTATGGACACGATACAGCACATCGCATTCTAACACTGTATAGCAATGTCCGACTTTTGGGTTGTAGTTGGTTTCTTTTATCTCGTCAGGTAACGCTATGGTCAAGGGAATGTCAAGCCCTATTATCTTCTTATCTGAAATTCTGATGTTCTTCCTGTAATGCACTGACTCTAGTTCCATTTTGTTTCTTTTTGACTTAAATGATCCTATCGCGGAATTAAGGCACTCTACCGTCTTCAAGACAGTCTTGATCTTGTCTATTACAAAGGGTCTGCCATCGTTTGATCTAATTCTTAACTCGCACTCGATCCGTGGCAATGTGTCTGGAAGCCCTGGGCAACCTCTTATAATGGAATTGTAACTCGGTTTCAACGATATCACAGGGTATGTCATTACTGTACTGCCATTTGACCTGCTGATTCTGGCTGGACCGGAAAAGAGTCACACGTCCCTTTCTAGCACCTATTACGTTCACCATTGTGTTCCTTGTTTGTATTTACAGTACGGTGTTAAATAAAGTTATGTAACAGATCGTTACCCGGACACATTTAGAACTCTGTTCTCCCCTCTCCGACGGGCCCCGGCGCTCAGTCCCAATCACCAATCACCAATCACTGCCCAGTACGTTCCTTCATTCCACCTCGCAGAATTGTAGCCTATCTTAAGCGCGCAGAAACACGTATGTCTTTATCCTTTTTAATTCAGAAGACTCATCGAATATTGAATAAAGTTGATAGCCCAAAGATACTGAGAGTGCAAGTATGTTAAAACTGCTTAGAACATTTATGAATAAGTTTGGAAAAGTTTGGATAAGCCCCTACCGGTGTAGCTATTTACCGCTTTGACCTATAGATGAAACGTCTAGATCATTTTTTTGCTGTCATCAAGTGTGACAGTTCATTTCAGAAAGTCCTCACATCTAATAGCGCCAGTGAGTTTTTCCGGTATTAAAGTTCTTGCCAAGAAAAGAAAAGTGATCGGATTTTCTATTTTTCCGAATCATCCATTATTGATATAAAGTCATCGAATTCTGTAATGATTCTAATTCATGAGTTTGATGACTGGAATACGCGTAGACAGTTGTATGCTTCTTGAAGATGCCTTCGTGAATCTTGTGTGCTTTCTCGTCTTCATGAGTGCTGTATAGTTGAATTATCTCCTCAGTAAGTCAGGATGAGCAAATTTGTTTGTACCGATGAGGTAGTTGCCTTTCTGACAGAACTGCCCAAATGTGAGCACCATTTGCATCTGGAAGGTACTTTGGAGCCGGAGCTGCTGTTCCCGCTAGCCAAGCGTAACAACATTGAGCTTCCTGATAGTTTCCCAAAGAACGCCGAAGAGTTACAGGTAGTGTACAACAATTTCGCCGATCTTCAAGACTTCTTGAACTACTATTATATCGGCTGCAGTGTTCTAATTGAAGAAGACGACTTTTTCGATCTGGCATGGAGCTATTTCAAAAAGGTTCATTCTCAGGGTCTGAAGCACGCTGAGGTGTTTTATGATCCGCAGTCCCATACTTCGAGAGGAATTCCCTTGGAATTGGTCACCCGTGGGTTCCAGAGAGCTTGTGTGAGAGCTAACGACGAGTTGAATATCAGTACCAAGCTCATCATGTGTTTGCTAAGACATTGTCCGGTGGAGGATTGTTTGAAGACAGTGGAAAGTGCCAAAGATCTAATTGAGACGGGAGTCATTCACGGGTTGGGTCTCGACTCCGCTGAAAAACCTTTCCCACCAGAACTTTTCGTCGAGTGCTATCAGCTGGCCAAGAGCTACAATCCAAATTTACAGTTGACTGCGCATGCTGGCGAGGAGGGCGCTCCAGCGTTTGTGTCCACAGCATTGGACCTTCTAGAAACCACACGTGTGGACCATGGTGTCAGAAGTATCGAAGACGCAGAGTTGATTCAAAGGCTCGCAGCTCAGCGCATCATGCTCACTGTCTGTCCTTTGTCCAATGTCAAGTTACAAGTGGTCAAGGATGTCGCTGAGCTTCCATTGCAGGAATTTATAGATAATGAGGTCCCATTTTCCATTAATTCTGATGATCCTGCATACTTTGGTGGCTACATCTTAGAGAATTACGTCGAGTTATATTCCAGATTCGGATGGAGTAGAGAAATTTGGGCTAAGATCGCGAAGCAAAGTATCGAGGGTTCCTGGTGCGACTCGAAGAGAAAATTGGAACTGCTAGATGAAGTGGATAGAGTCATCGAAAAATATCACACGCTGCCTTGAATAGTTGATTCCTACACTCAGTTGGGAAATAAGATAGAGTATTGATTAATTAGCATTTATTTTTACAGTATTGACGCTATAAAGAGTAGCGCTACTTAAAAGGTTTGTCGTAGAGTTTCTTTGAGCGTGCGAGATATGGATACAAAGCAGTTTAAAAGTGTGTTGAAAAAGCCATTGAAATTGTGCAGTAATGTGAAGGAATTTGAAGGCAATTCTGTAAAGTGCAACTATTGGCTCACTCCATGCTAATATCCTCGTCGCGTATTTGCGAGCTAGTAGCTGCACTGCTTCCTGAATCCATTTCGTCTGTCGTATCATCAATGTCATCAATGAACAGCAACGTATTTCCGTCTTCTATCTGATGCCAAACGTTCAGATATTCATACTCTTTGATACAGCTCGCCAATTGATGCATTGTGAAACCTCTAGATCTGATAGTTCTTACAATGGCATCATACGGTAGCCTCTTGTTGAATTTACCATTCTCCGTAGCCATTTTCTTGATGATTGTGTAAATTCTGGTGGTAGGGTTTTCATCCTCATATCTTTTTTTGTTCTCAGTGTACAATGATTCCTTAGAAACCTCTACTAATCTTAGAGCTTCATCAACATCTTCAATTTCTACCGAGTCGCTCAACCTGAGCTTTGCTAGAGCTTGCGATAATCTGATTATGGCCAATAATGTTCTTGGAGTCGCCTGCCCGAACGAAAATTTAGAATCCAAGTCCCTTTTCGAATCTTGCCTCATTCTGGTGTATGACTGGACAATATGTTCATTAACTTCCGCTGACAGAACTGGTCTTTTCGTCTTTGCATATGCAATGTATTCCCTCATTTCATTTGAGGAAACTGGCTCGAATCCGAAGTCCGGTTGTTTGTCATGCATATGGACATAAGTGACGTGCTCTGCCAATTTTTCGTCGTTTTCTCTGCTTGGCATATCCAGTAATAGGAACATGACATCGAATCTTGATAGTAGAGCAGCAGGTAAGTTGATGTTTTCCAAAGGAGACAGTCTTGGGTTGTATCTTCCGTACAACGGGTTGGCAGCAGCCAAGATAGAGGCTCTGGCATTCAGTGTTGTGTTGATACCAGCTTTGGAGATAGAGATAGTCTGTTGCTCCATAACTTCATGAATGGCTGTCCTGTCGCTTTCATCCATCTTGTCAAATTCATCAATACAGCAAATACCATTGTCAGCCAGGACAAGAGCACCACCTTCCAACACCATCTCATCAGTAACTGGATCCTTCATGACAGCAGCTGTCAAACCAACACCAGAAGAACCCTTACCTGTTGTATAAACTCCTCTGGGGGAGATCTTACAGATCGATTTCAGCAGTTGAGACTTAGCAACACCGGGGTCACCCATCAGACAAATGTTGATATCACCCCTAATCTTCATACCGTCTCCGACTTTCTTATCTACACCACCGACCAAGAGCAGCAGCAAAGATTTCTTGACGTCAAGATGTCCGTAAATTTCTGGAGCGATCGACTTTGCCAGTCTATCGTAAACGTCACCTTGCTCTACAATCCGCGATACTCTCTCCTTCAAATGGTCATCCACCTGCAAAGACGCGAACTTCTTCTTGTGCTGGTAAACAAATTGTGCCTCCAGATATGTCTCAGTCAGCAAACCGGCTTTTAAGGCGCGGAACCCTGTGTAGGGAGAGGGGAGATATATACCAGTAACATCTACCACGTCACCTGGGATCATAGATCTGGTTAAAGGACCATTTATGTGAATGGTCAATGTTCTTGGAATGTGGCCAATCGGAACTTGATCTGAAAGCTCCTGAATCTTGCATTCCTGGAAAGCGCTGAATTTGGAAGCTCTGGTACTCATGAACAGCTGGCCCTTCGTCTGATTTTCTGCACATTGAGCGGATGGACACTCCGTAATTGGTGTAAATGTCCTCTTGTTAACCTCTTGGAATATCTCATGCCCACACTGGTCGCAGGTGTAAGCATTGACGACAACACTGGGCTTCACATCCGATACTCTTGTAATAATACCACGTACAGTGATCAATTTACCCAGGTGTGAACCCTTGATCTGTCTGACTGAAAATGGTGCTAGCTTCTTTGATGATCTGCTGGTCAACGGCTTGAAATACAAATGGTACCTTCTGATCAAAGCAGCTGGAAACAAATCCGCATCCGTGCTTGCTAACTGGTCCAAATTTTGCGGCGACGTTTCTTCCATTCCCTGTGCCATCTGCTGGAATTCATCTCTGGTCTCCAAAATGCTTCTCTCGTTTCTCAGCCGTCTTTGGTGTAAAATCACGTCAAGAACGTCAGTTTCGTAGTCTATATCCTTCGTTGGAGCTGGCAAAAGCTCGTCCACGCATTTACAGAAGAGTTCTGTGAACCGCTTCGTATTCTCCATGATCAAAAAATGCAGATTGGCCAACGTTTTCGCCTGCCCTGTGGCGTTTCCTGCCATGTTTTCGAACTGTTTCGTGCGTTGATACTGGCAGATATCGTCCAGCTCGATGTACAAAGACTCCTGTTCTCTGTTGGCAATGGTTTGCATCTGCTGCAGATATTTTGGGCCGCTTCCGATGTCATCTGCCGCGACATCAGCGGACGCCACTGACTCTTCCTTGTAATGGATCAAAAAGTCCTTGATGTTCTCTTCAGCCAGTTCATAGTCGATGCCCAGATCGAGTGTTGGTAAAACCGATGATGCCATGATTGCTGATAGGGGCTATTTCCGAACAAGTATTAGCTGTGTGGCTCGCAGCAGGGAACCTTGAATCTGGGATCAATCGGTTGTTGAGCGATGCGACGTGTAGCTGTACAGACTCTTCTTTAATACTCTAACTGGATCGGAGACCTTTAAAAAGAATTTGACGAAATTACTTTTCCTAATCGGGCAATGAAAGCACACCAATAGTTACCCGGATGAAAGTCACATGATCAATAGAAGCACGTGACATTGCTCCCCTCAAATTCAAACGAAATCCCCAGCACATCCATTGTTCCCACACCCTCCAGTACTCGCTATGCTCCCACCGAACACCCGGGGGCCTCCCCTAGTCTAGTCATAAAACAGGGTGCTCCTCGTTTAGCGCCAGCCGCGCGTTACAACGCCATAGTAACAGGGATTAAGGGAGCTGCACGACGCGTAAATGGGTGCCTTTTTGAAACGTAAACACAGCCGCTCCCCTAATCTGACGCGTCCACCCCGGAACACACGTTCAGAGGGCCATGGCCAATGAAACGGCCCTCACGTAAGCTCTCGGGCCGTATACAGTGACATAAACAATCACGCCACGTCTGCCTATCGAAACATTTCTTTTTTTACATTTTTGCAGCATCCTCAAAGGGGAACCCTTTCAGCTGACATCGTGAGAACAGTTTTCCTAGAAGTACCTGCAGCACACTTCACGTGATCTACTTTTCTTTCCCCAGAAACCACCGTACACACTGGTTCTGATTTTTTGTATCTTCCATAGTCCTCTTTTCTCAGTTCTCATTCATTACCTTTATTATTTTAACTGCTTTGGGCCTGACATTCCTGCCAGCCACGCTGTGTCGTATAGAGCAGCGCTGTTTGGTATGGTGATTTAGTGGTCGGTGCTTACGCTATTCGAAGGACTTTGTAGCGTGTTTCTGCCGAAAGCTGTGGACTGTTTGTACTAACTCTGGAAAGATCAGGGAACTTCGCTATATAAAAAGGTTATAAGGTGATCTTCGTTTTGATATTTCGAGCAGTATATAACGAAGAGTCAGGGTCCACATTTGTATTATTCTTGGCGTTTAAGTATTGGCAGGACGGTGTTTTTTAAATTTGAGGTTCAGTGCTAGCTTGACATCCCATGATAAGTAAGACACAAGACAAGATAATGATGAGCAGTACGATATTTAAGAGAAAGGCTTCAGAGTTCTCAGCACACTCAGTGAAAACGAATAAACTGTACCTCTCGTATTTAACGCTGGGGTTCACGATCCCGTTCCTGGTGTCCTTTTACTCGACGTATGCGTCCGGAACACATGACGATGAGCTGAAAGGAAAATCTAACCCAAGGTGGTACTTTGGAAAGTTTTGAAGAAAGGGGCCAAAACTGGGCCATTATACATTTATGTGCTGCCGTAAGACGGCAGCACCAGACCTGCGTGCGCTGTCTGCAATGTGCTATTGACTAGTGTTGCAGACACGCGGTTTGCGTTCCTGGCTTCGGAAATCCTCGGAGATGTGTGCTCCGAGATGAATAATATAATTGTTCGGGCTGAGAATATGGACCGCCACGCGTTATTTGATAGATTTCACACCACATCATACGGACTATAGAGCCTGGGTCATTCAACAATGATCTCCATCGCTCGCAACGTTTTTTTCCACATTCAGAAGATGAGATATCGAACACTTGTCTTTCTCATAGGTATACTACAACATTTCCATCTAATAATATACAGAGTATCACAGCACGGACATTCCAGCGATAGGAATAAGTTTTATAGATATAAAGGTGTTCAAAGCCATCAACCGGCGGGTATAGTATCCCACGAGCTTTACTTTTTTATCGAGACTTAGATACTACATAAATAGAAAAGAAATGCTTCAACGCATCAACAAGACACACTTGAAGACCTTGGCAACACCGCACGAGCATTGGGTCGGCTCTGGAATAGTAAACAGCACAGCACAGCACAGCAATTCGCGATGGGAGAATCAAGCGAAGTTCTTACCTGGGACAAGATTCAGCATTTTGTCAAGACTGGCGAATTGTACAAACTGGTAAGATCACCGGAGATGGCCGCCAAGTACCGTCACTTCAGAGCTGAATTGGAGGCCGAGGGACAGGACTTGGTCTCAAACATATTGGAGCGTAGGTTGGGATGGGACATTGACGAGTTGAATCGATTGAATAATGAACTTTTGCCCACAGATGAGGACAAGACGAATGCTCTGTTCAAGGACACGTCAACACTAAAGATCCTCACAAACGACTTCCCTTACAACTTTGAAAGCTCGGTGACGCATATCTTGATCTGGTCCAAAATATACATCCCGCTGTACCGTGTGCCAAAATCTGCACCTAACAGCGACGGAGGCTCTAAGCCATCAGATGATGCAACGTACATAAAAGCGAAGGACCCTCGAGTGCTGGCTCTGATAGAACAACTACTGGCCCAATTACTGGCACCGTTAGGAATCACGGAATACGTGTGGTTCATAAACTACCCAAGACTACAGAGCATAAAGACCGTGTCACATATCCATGTCTTGGCAAAATCCGATGACAAGGTTGCAGTGCAAAAGCTTATTAGTGGAGAAGCCTTAAAAGCGCTGGAGTGATCGGGGCTCCTAGTATACTATTCTGTAGCACTTTTATAAACAACGATACGATGTACACAAACAAGCAAGCACTTAGCAAACGCGCAGTGGAATGCTACACCACACCGTTACGTGCCAGTTCTATGGTTTCTTTTAATTAGAGGAAGAGTCTTTAATATTAAGAAATCTGAACAAGCTCATCGCTTGAGTGAAACGAACACAAGTCTGGAACAAAGAGCGTATTTCAAGCGTCGATCCATAACCAAGGGCGATATCAGCAGTTAAAAGGTGCTGCAAAACAATGCAGCTGCGAAGGAGTAGCCGTTTGCGTATCGTGCGCAGCGCGAGTCATGAGGAGACGACGGGCGATGAGGTAGAGCTTTCTGACTCCAACAATAGCATCTCAGAAGGTAATCAGGAGACGACAAATACTGGTGCGGAGCTAGTAGATGTGTCAAGTGCAGCAGAAACGAAAAGTCATAAAAAGATCGCCGGAATTCGGCACGGTGAAGAAGAGATCTTTGGAGTGCCACCGCCTAGTAGAGGAGAATCAGATCGTATAAACCCAGTGAGTATCCCGAGGCTGCAGTGTCATCCGTCAGCGTTACCGAGCGTGGATGAAATAAATGAGGATTTCTTGAAGGATTTCGAGCATCTGATAGCGAAACAGTCTGAGGTGTTTTTCAATCGTCTGACGTCTGCCGAATACGTCAGTTATGGCGGTCTGGAAGTCTTTAAGAACCCTGCTGATAAGAACCATTTGCTGAAAATTCTGAAGCAGTTTCGGGAACTGCTTCCAGAAATCAGCCAAAGCCATGAGACTGATTTGACAACATTTCTAGCGCAATTACTCGAAGATCAAGAGCAGGAAGAGAAACTCAACATCTTAAACGAGGGTCTCGATGCTGCTGAATTCAAAGATCCTTTACAAACTTTACTAGATCACCAGACCGAGTCTAATGAGGCGGACGATGCAAAAATGATTGAGTTAGTAACCAGGATGCATGGAATAGATGTCTCAAACATCTCTGAGATTCTTGCCAAGCCAAATCAACACGCATTGAAACGGACTTTTGGCAGCTCACAGCCGTCTAGAAGACTCGACATTTCGGTCATCTCAAACAAGTACAATCGTCTGTTAACCAAGGAACGCAATACGTCTTTGGCGTGGCCCTCCAAGAGCACAAAGAAATCGAAGAAGTCACCCTCGATGCATGAAGATATCCCACTGATGTCCTAATTAAATATATACGTTATTATGCATGTCGGCTGAGAATTGTCCAGCTAGCCTATCTATAGATCAACACCGTACGTCTTGTTGATTGCCTCGCTAATATAATATATCAGATGTCCTGGAACGATACATGTCAGGGCTTGCGACAGTTTCCAATTAGAGAGCACAGAAGACACCATGAGCAACAATAAAGGAATCCACAGCTGACTGATGACCAAATCATTCCCTAAGACTATCACATTTCCGCTCTTCTTAGTGACGTAGTACCACAGATTGAAACCGAAGAGGCCACCAAGAGACTGTGGAAGGTCCACGTAGATGCTGAAGATTATGATCATCAGCAGAATGCCGCCAACTCGCAGAAATAGCTTCCGTCTGTCGAAAATGCTTTCTTCCAGCCGTTTCAACGAAGTAACGGCACTCACTAGCGTGAGTATTTCCCCAGAAGAGACTCGAATATCCAGGAGTCCGTAAAGAAGCCGCAGATACTGCCCTCTTCGGTACACGGCATCCCACGAGTATAACACATCATACCTCGTCAATAACTGCGAGTACAATGCCAGGTTCAAAAGCAATATTCCTGCTACCCAACACCGGCAGAGAATAGGAACCTCAGCAATTAGATCCATCTCCAGAGTATTCGAACCCTAAGTCAAAGTTCTACGCCTTCAAAACCACTAATTATCCGTTTGCTTCACACTCAAGCACTACCGGACGTGCTGTCCCTTTAGTCTGAAGTTCAGAATGGTTCTAAGTAGAGTCTTCTCACCCAAAAAAATTCACCAAACTCGATACGAAGCGCAGCGAATAGATAGTCCACAAACTGCAGTTCACCATGCAGCATATAATGACTTATTCAATTCACAATTCGCCATCAACTCATCTCAAATTCATATTGGCAATATCAAGCAAATGTCTGTGCTGTTAATTTATATAGATATACGTCAATATTAAATAGTAAGGCACAACTACATCGATACCGTAGACGAGAAGTTTCTTCGTATAGCAGGGAATGATAGGACTGTAGTAACGCCAGTAGACAGATCTGGTAGTTTGGTACTGTACAGGTATAAATAAACTGTTTTTGATTGAGTTTCACTAAGATATGGAGCCTGAAGAAGAGATGGATGCTTTGGATCAAGTCATTAAAGGTGACACCTTAGGGATACCAAAGAACGTCACAGAGCCTTTCCAATATTTGAGGAGTCAGCCTGGCAAAAAATTCAGAGACAGGCTTATACAGGAGTTCGGCCAGGTTTACAATGTGCCGCAAAGTTCTATCGATGCAATAAGTATTTTTATCGATGAGCTTCACACGGCGAGTCTTTTGATCGATGATATAGAGGACGATGCAGAACTAAGGAGAGGGATGCCCGCTGCACATACCAAATTTGGCACTTGGACTACTTTGAATAGTGCACAGTGTGCGGTGTACATGTCGATATCAAAACTGCTGGAGAAAGAGACCAATACGTTGCTTTCTGGGATCATAAACGAAGAGCTAATACGATTGCATGTTGGACAGGGGCAAGACATATACTGGAGGGACAACGGGATACTCCCGAGTGTGGAAGAATACTATGAAATGGCTAAAAATAAAACCGGAGGGCTGTTTAGATTGATGATCAGACTTTTACATGCGTTGTCAACAAATGAAAAAGCACACGCCGATCTAATCCCTCTCGCTAATGCATCAGGGATACTATATCAAATACGGGATGATTACTTGAACTTGTTTTCCAGCAAGATGTTTGAGCAGAAAGGATTTGCTGATGATTTGAAAGAAGGCAAGTTTTCCTTTCCGCTTATTCATGCTATAGAAAACTGTCCTAGGTCGGGAGCTGAGAATTACGTTCTCAACACTCTTCTCTCCAGACCGGACACCACGGAAAAGAAAACTGAGCTATTGAACTACCTCAAGCAAGTGACAAGATCAGACGTTTATACGAAGAAAATGATCAGCAAGCTTGCTGAAAAGATCATTACGCAGCTGATTCCTCAAAATATGTGCAACATCAAAGAGCTTGTATCAAAGCTTAGCGAAGTTGACTAAGGTGGTGTCCGCAGCGCCCTAGGATCGTTATGAAATTTGCATCTAAATAGCTACTTACTCTGATTTGCCAGCTCTAGGTAAATATCGAATACGTTTCGCATATCGCTCATTGTGAGATCCTCAAACTTATGCTGGCTGTATCTCTTCCAGTCCGCAGGTGAGATATCAGTGTGATCCAGACGTTGATGTTTCTTTTGCATGGACGTATGGATTGATGGTGGTGGGGTATATGTTTTTATTCTGCCAACCAAATTTCTAAGGCTGGAGTCAATCACATTACCGACAGAAACAAGATCTGGCAACGAATATGACTCCTTCAGTCCCGGTCTGTAAAGATCATTAGCGCCAAGTGGCAGTTTTACGTGATCACTTATAGCTATCATCTGAGGTATCTCTAACTCATCAATATCATGACAGTACTCTAGCAGATCTTTCGTCAGGATAGAGTCAACAAATGAAATAGAAGCTTCCAGGTTTGTAGTCACATATAATTCCTTCTCTTTCAGTCTTCTGTGGTACCGAAACAATTTGGTAAAATGCAAGGTTAAGAAAAGCTCTTGTCTCGGGTTGATAATGAGCAAGTAGATCAATGAGGGAAGAATCTCATCTGCGTTATGATTATCAAGCTGTAATAGCTTCTCATGCAAATCCAACAAACACTTCACTTTCAAATACGGAGAAACGCCTCCATCGATAAATCCCTTGAACACGCCCTCCAAGGAGTCCAGCAGAAAGTTCTCTTTTATATCGAGTGCCAGGAAACGTGGTAGATCTAGAATCTTTGAGTCAGTCAAAGCCTTTAAGGAATTAAGCTTGGCGTACAGCAGTTTGTCGAACTCGATGAATTCAGGACTGTTCCGGAAAAGGGTCGCCGTGTTCCAAGAGCTGGATCTCCCACCGATAGGATGTTTTGTATCATCTGTTGGGATGTCTGTTCCGACTTGCAGCACTTTTTTGAATACTTCTGTCTCACAGAGATCCATTATCTGATCGATCTTAAGGGAGTTCTCTTCTTGCAGTCTGACTTGTTGCGCTATTTCTTCTGGTGTGAGTAAAGGCTGGAAAACTTTTGAAGAATTTGTGCTACTCCTACTTCTGTTGCTGGTACTTCTGAAACTGCTGCTTCTTGATCTGTTGAATATACTGCTCAAGCCGCTGTTTCTGGTTTCTCGGAATGGCTGAATATGATCTGGATTAAGGCCTGATGTATTGTTGTTGAAATGATGCTGCGCAGCTCTTTCGAACTCTTCATAAAATCGTTGAAATACGTGTGATAACTGCAATATCGACAAGGGCTTTGAGTACTTCGGTTGTTTCAGATCATCAATGAACTGATCAATCAGTTTGGAAAGCTCTTCTGGCATAATCAATGGGGCAAAAACTTCACCATCTTTCTCGGAAACATCAGTCACAGTCAACTGTAGCCCATCGAAGGCTGTATCCAGTCCTATTGCGTCTGACTGCTTTACCTCAGCTTGGCTTGAAGTAGGAGCGTTCTCATTTGCATGGTATGATTCCATTATGGATTGTTTAGTATCAAATGAACTGTTGGAAAAAGGCGGAGTGTGAAACATTCTCTGTGTGTATATTGTCCCCACACAGATGCAATGCGTGCACACGTATAGTGATTACTTTAAACTATGTTATTCACTGTTAAGTCCACATTCTTTTCTGTGTATATCTTTAGAAGGAAGTTGATTCAAATCTCAAATATAACCTTAATAGAACCCTAACAATGGACTAGAGCCAAGACGTAAAACAAAGACTCGTGCCATTAGTGTTGACAGGTCAGATGGGATCAATATAAAAGCTGCAAGTGGTATCAGAAGGAAATTTGAGCTGTACTTGAGTGATTAAGTGGTGAGGATATTTCGATAAGCATCGGATAGACTTCCAGAAAGTTCTCGCTTTAGCACAGGTTGAAACTGCCAAGTTGCGTATAGTTGGTCGAAAACAGTTGTTTGCAGAACAGATCGTGCCTTGCCAGAGTGTTATGATCTCAATGGAGTACCTGTGATGATGACACCGGTATTCAGAATGAAAAGACCCAGAAGTCCGGACCCTATAGGCATCGATAATTACAAGAGACAGAGGTTGATACTGGACTTTGAGAAGCTATCGCTTGGAGCCAAAGGAAATGAGGGAATCAAAAAGCACAAGATTGATTCAGGGTTGAGCTCGTTGAAAGGGGTCCTGGATCGTAAGATGTGGGATGCCGTTGAAAGGGAATTGACCGGTAACAAAAATGACAAGATTTACGATAAACTCTTTGAACACCTGCGACAGTTCAACATGCAAATCATAAAATGGTATGATTGGCGCGCGCTTGTTGCCGATACGTGGGTAAAATGGATGCAGCGACAACGCACGATGTACCTTGGTATGCAAGAAGACTATCCGGTCTACAACCTCGCATCTTCTAAGGACAATGGCGCAGAAATGCAACCCTACACAATAGATAACGATGTAGACATGGATATGGATGTGGATATGGATGCCGAAACAGAAGTGGGCATGGATAGGGATATGGATATGGATATAGAGATAGAATGACAACAAAGTAAAAAGACATGAATGCATGGCTGATCAAAGAATTAATTAGTGTATGTATTACGTGAAAATGCACTAGAATCAGCAAGAATGTTAGTCTGAATGTATGATAGTCGTTGGGGCAGAGTTTAATCGGGTCCGGGGATTCATTATTCGAATATTACAACATAATGCAAACGACATTATTAGAGTGAGAAGATCAATTTATCACATGGCACACTGAACAACCGATATGTCTGGAGTTATGGCATGCGTTACGAATGGGCCTTAACTATCATCGACTAAGATTTTACGTTTTTCCTGAATGATGATTGGAACTTGTCCGTCCGATGTCACTTGAGGCCCGATTTCGTCACCATTCTTGACATATAGTTTGAAAGATGGAGTGTCGATCCTCGGAGATATTTTGCTGCAAAGCTCTTCCAGTGTTATTGTAGGATGAAGCATTAGGGCAAAAATGTCATCTTTGTAGTAAAACTTGATCTTTACTGGTTTCTCATCCGCCAGCTTACGAGCGAGGCCACTTGGCGGTCTGGATTTGGTTCTTTGATGATGAGCTCCAGAATTAGAAGGCCCGTTACCCAACGAGAGCCTTTTGACCGCTTCAGGTAGATCGGATTCTTCCGTCGTAATGGTTGAGTCATCCGCTGCATTCCTCAAGTTAAGCTCCATAGTTTCATCGTTACTAATTTCACGATCAAACCAGTTGTTTTTTACCGCAAACAAAGCTTTCACTAGATGCGACTGTGAGATGTGCGGAGGCAGAGAAATCAGGTCTTTGACGTAAACGTTTAGGTCGTCTTTTCTTTTCTTGGAAATTGTGTCTGTCACATATGGCACTGGCCCTGGAATGTAGGGCATAATTCGTTTGGTCCATTGTCCGTTTGCATCCCTTAACTTGCCACCCTCTGCTGGAAAGACGTCTAGTAGTTTTACTTGCAGATCGTAGAAGTCCTCATAAAAGCGTTTCAGAACTCTAGTAGAATTATTCGATAGCTGGCAGGTAACCTGGAACCAGTATTTGTCGTCCTGTAAATAAAAGTTTTCCACAGCTGCATGCATGATCACCGTATTGTCATGAGAGACGTTGTTGTCAAAGCTGGTTTGCTGCGAGTAGCTAGGATGCTGGCGATTCTGAGAATTCTGCCTGGAGTTTGACCTCTGCTGCACATATGGCTGGGTTTGCTGCTCTACTGATCCTAAAGTAATATTACTGGCTTTGTATCGAGCGATATTTACCTTCCATTCCTGAACTGTAGGTAAATTTACAGATTCAATATCGGTCTTTACGTCATTACCAGTGGCATAACCAGTTCCGATATCAATGATAGTGACAAAACCAACAGGAACTAGACCGGGCCCACCAAGTCTTCCTATTGGCTTGGCAATAAACCACTCAAAATCATGATGAGCACATATAAACAAGTTTTCACCAGCGTAAGCTGTTAATTCGTCTGCTTTCTCGGCTTGGAAGTCGTACAGAACAATGGCGTACAAAGTACCCATGTTTGAAGGTTGCTGTAACTGTTGTAATTGCTGTTGCTGCTGTTGATGCTGCTGCTGTTGCTGGTGCAAAACTGGATTACTTGCTGCAGAACCGTTCCTAGTCAGGCTTTTTGCTGGTGAAGCGTTGGAGTTCGGTCTGGTTCTTCCAAATATTTCAAAGTAATTTTTGGGCACCATGCCTCTTTTGCCATCCGACGGGTTGAAGGCTTCATACCAATCATTCTCTTCCCCTTGTACGTGAAAAAAATCGCCTTTATTAAACGATAGCTCTCCAGCAGACTGCGCCTGGTAGTTGTACAACGCTTTAATCACTTTCTCCGGGGAAGAAATGTCCTTATTTCTTCCTCCGGAAAATCTAGCAGAAACCTGAGATGACGTAGACACCTGTCTCACGGGAATCGTTTTTACATTGGAATCCATTCCACCTGAAGCCTGTGTCGGGCCGGAAATATTGGCAGAGGTGATACGCTGCTTCGAGCCCTCTTTCTTTAACTTCAAACCCTGCTCAAAATTTGAGTAAACAGCTTTTTAGCCGTGAAATAAAACAGTTAGTAAAAATGCCATTCATCATAATTCTGGTAATCGAGGCATACCCGCAGTTTCGATACTTTCACTCTTATAGCTTCTCCCAAACCGAGACATAAATGTGGCTCAACTGAAGAATTATCTTTGCATAAGCGCACAGTACCGAATACTCAATTTCGAAATCTCATAAGCACATACCTTCAGCATGTTCAATCGACTCACAGTTTCCCGTTACTTGAACAACTAGAAGGCAATCACCAGCAACTGCTGACCGTTCTCTAATGACGAATTGTATTATCCTCATCTTCTCATCGTAAATCATTTTCATTATATTCGAAGCCTTACAAGCTATAAACGGAAACTATTCTAAAGAATAGTCACATGACCCGAACGAGATGGGATACTGAGCGGACTATTAAATACAGCGTTCGATAAATGGTATACACCTTACGTTACACATTGATACGCAGACTAAATGAATTTTTTTTAGCCGTGCCTGCAAAACGTGGATTTCCCTTCATGCTACAACAGCGGGAACTTTCTCGTAGTACAGCATATAGACAAATTTAGTCTCTGAAAGGACGTCCACCGTCTTGCACTCCTTTACTCTGGTGTCCGAAATTCTCCACCAAGGGTACTTGGTGACACTCACAAGCTTCTTGAGTCTTCTCTTTCTGGTTTTCTTCTCAAGTCCTGAAGAAGAAGCGTCGAAATCAGTATCAGTTTCTAGCTCCGTGACACTAGTATTCGTGGCTTGGTCAGTGCTGTAGGAGTCTGCACTCACATCGGTGGCAGAGGATGCAATCGAGTTTGAGCGGTCTCTTCGCACAGAAGAGCTGATACTGTTGATTCTTGAACGTGAGGCGGTCTCTTGAGAGCTGGAGCCTGAAATCGGATTATATTCGTTACCACCGCTAGGGTTTACGATAGTGTTGTTCTCCACCACAGAAACAGAACTTCTCCTGGACAAAAAGCCTGTGACTTTCTTCAAAGTGGAAGATGTCCTGGACACTTTCTTCTTGTCGTTTTTGTCAGTGTTCAAGCATTCTGAACTTCCAATGACGTAATCGTCGTCTGCCACTATGGCCAAGTTTGGTGAATCCAAAAACACCGATCTAAAGGGTACGTTAGACGACAGTGATTCGTCGGAGTCAATCGACGACGATGAAGATGTAGTTCCCTTGTTGTAGTTGGTGACAGCCTGGTTCCATGCTTCGGCAGCTAACCTGTTTGAGTCAGCTCCGAAATCTACTATTGGAGTCTTGTTTATGACTTGGTGTGTATCAACATCCTTCATGAAATTCGGCTTATGTCTGTAGCATTCATAATGCCCAGCAGAATGCGATCCTTGATGCCTGAGGAGAGCCTTCAACTTATATTTGTCGTGTTCAATCCCAACACATTTATTTTTCTCAATAACTTGACGATTGACGATAAGTTCTTCATCAAAAGTGACATTGCATGTATTCTTCTGGTACCCAACACCATTGAAAACGGATCTGGACAGATGTAAGATAAGTACATCGGGCGATTTGACCACGACAGTCTTCTTCACAATGGTAGACTTGATATCTGCGGCTTTAATCCCGTCCTTATCATAAGAATTGACATAAGCAGCTAGATGGTTCGGCAAGTCCTCGTTAATGAAAGCATTAGGCAGTGTCTCTTCTAGCTCGTCCACGATCTTGTTCTCTTGTTCCGAATTGTTGCGACGTTTTCTGTTCTTCTCATTAGCTATGATTGCCCTTAACTTGCAACAAACACATGAATACCCACTGATCTGATCTGTTTGGTTATCAGAAATCATCTGAGCAAGGTCGGCGTCCATGGTCTGCGGAACCGGCAAAGGAAACATTGTGAAATCATGGACGTTGACCCTAGAAGACTCTCCGCAGCTCAAACAGAACAAGCTATCGGCCAGCGATCCATGTACAGGGAAACGAGGGATAGCAATGTTCACTGAACGGCTTTTTACAAATTTCCTTAAAGCCAGATTCTCGTTTTCCAGGGTTTGAAGCACCACCTGTGTCAATTCATGAGCATCGTTTTGGCCTGTCGATATCTTCGCCTTGAAAATACGTTCAATAACCCTCAAGAAAGGCCAAATCGAGATATGATGCTCTGCATTCACAGTTTGTTGCAGCTGGTACAAGACCTGAGCCAAAGACTCGTGCATAGGGATCTTTGGTATATCCTTAGCGGAAAAATCTGTTCCGTCTGTGTTCTCCGTTGTCTCACTCCCGTTACGGTCTATGCCACCAGAAGACTGCTCGGACAAAGACGAGGTGTCCCCGTTTAAGGATGATTCTTCTGACATCCCATTCTTTGGAGTCTCTGTGTCGTGGAACTGTAGCGTGTGGATCGTTGCTGTGCTTGCATGAGACTTCCATAACTCTGGTCTCGCAGGGCGAGGCGCAACATCTAAATTACCCGAATGGACCGGGACCGGATCCGTGCTCACATCGTTGCTGCTGTCCTTCTGGCCCGAGTTGACATCGATCAAAGCCGTCAACAACTGCGTTTGTTTCAAGATGTCGTTGAGATATTTTGTCAAATACCCCAGAGACGACAAAGCTTGCACCGAGGAGTTTGCAAAACAGTCGTTTCTGTTGTTGATCAATCCCGTCGTGTATTTATCACTTCTCCGGGTGGTAGAACCGAACATCCTGTGCTGACCAAATATCCAACCACTGACGGTAGGCCCAAAGACGTAAACTGCGACTGCAAAAGCTAGACCTAAACCTAGATTTCTGTTAAAACTCTTGTTTCTGATTAACCACTCGCTAACCCACTGACTGTTACCGTTATTGTACCCTCCGTGACTGTAATATACCACTCTTTGCATACCCAGCCGGAATAGCCAGTACTAATTCTTCAAACTATTGTCCTAAAAAGACCTCCTATTTGACGCTTTGAAACGGTTCAAAATATGACACAGATTGTTTCTTCGGTACCTCACACTAGATTCCAGTTTCTCACACTCTCAGCCGGGGCAGAATACTCTTTTTATTCTTCGATCCCTTCAGATGTTCTCCAGTTTTAATAAGTTACTAAAGCTTAAAACTGGATTAATACGTAACTTTATTTTCGAGCCATTAAGGGCACAGAAAATAAAGCAATGAGCTGATGCCATCTACGTACGTAATAGACAAGCCAGAAGAGTGCTGGATCGCAGAGAGTTGGTAGTGCCTTTATGATGCTAGGTGTTAGTTAAAAGATGGTGTAGAATTCTATATCGTGCAGAAGGTGATGATATGCCTTCACGCATAGTTTAGTGTACAAGAGATCTAGAAACTGGTAGTTTCTTACACGCATGAACAATGGCTAAGTTTGTAGCAAGGAGAGGAGACTGGGATACAAGTTTTACGTGCTGCCGTAAGTAACTGCCCATTGCTCGTATCGTGTCAATGACTGTGTAGAGACGCTTCGCTTCACTCTTGTAATTGCGGTTTTAAAGTCTTCTATAGTGACGGCTCGCACGAGATCGAGGTTTGCGTCGATCAACTTTTCTCCAAGGTCTCGAATCGGTTCCATTGCTGCGTCCTTCGCTAGCGAGGTGAGATCTGATCCCGAATACCCCTCGGTGATTCTGGCGATTTCGTTGAACTGGGATTCGGTGAGGCGGTTTCTTTGCACGGCCATAAGTCTCTTGAGATGGTAATGTCTTGTTTCGAAATCCGGCAGTGGGATGTATATTCTCTTCGAGAACCGTCTGCGGGCAGCCTCATCTAGATCCCACGGCGTATTCGTTGCTGCAAGCACCAAGACCCGGGAATTCTCCATTTGTTCCTCGGTTTTCTCAGAAGCAGTGGCACTCGACAAAGAGGACCATCTGATGAGAAACTCGGTCTTGATTCTTCTTGACGACTCGTTCTCGTTGTCAGATCTTGCTGTGAGCAACGAATCTACCTCGTCAATGAATATGATCGACGGAGCTAACTTCTTGGACAAGTAGAATAGCGCTCTGACCAATTTTTCGGATTCCCCTAAGAATTTGGAAAGCACAGAAGAAGCACTTATGCTAAAGAACGTGGACTTGGATTCTGTAGCAACAGCATTTGCCAGCATAGTCTTGCCTGTACCAGGGGGCCCGAATAGCAGTATACCCGAAACAGGCTCTCTGAGACCTTGAAAAAGGTCAGGCCTCAAGAAAGGGTACACGACTGTTTCCTTCAACGCATTCTTAGCACTTATAAGGCCGGAAATGTCCTCCCAATACACTTTCTCGTCGGTGATTAAAATGTCGTTTATGATTTGCTGACACGCGGATTCGTCAACACCTTCTAGATTCTCCATGACGTGGTTCAATTTTTGTTCAAACGGTGAAAGTTTCTCCACAGTATCTACACTGCCCTGTTGTTTGCCACGTGAGCCCGGGTTCCGCTGATTGTTTGATTTCGGAACAGTTGCAGGCGGCGAGAGGTCTCTTTCTCTTCTATCAAGTGGCTGCTCAAAACCTGCAACGACGGGAATTTTAGGGGACGTTCTAACGGGACTTCTGATCACCGGCCTCCGAATCACCGGTTTAGTGTAACTGTACGATGGTTGCGCTTTCGGTCTAGCTCTTGTCTTCTGTTGCACAGGTTTCGGCCCAGCCTGACTCTCCCATGCTAACAATGCTGCTTGGTTCACTTGCGAAGAAGTGGATCCACCGGTAAGCTGGGAATCCACATAATGATGGGATTTGCGTCTTCCGTGGCCATCCAGACTTCTTCTTCCGAATACCTCCGTTTTACGAGTTAATTGGTCCATCGATCGCCTTGACGAGGTTACCGTGGCTGCAGGTTCTGGAGACTGTGCTCTTCTATGCGAGACACTGGGAACTTGCTGAGTTGCATCGTGTTCTTCTTTTTGCTTTCTAAACTCTTCTCGCACTTCTTCTCGCACCTGCTTCTCAATGGCTTGTTCTTTTCTTCTCTCCATGTCCTCCTTTTTCTTCTGTTCCTCTCTAGCAAGCTGATCCCTCTGCTTTCGAAGCACGTCCACTTGTTCTCTCTCCTTGGCTGCCCTCTCTTGTTCTACCTTATCGCGGCTTCTTGTGAATTTCATCTTGAGCTTAGACTTCCAATCCGAACCGTGCTGCTCCTCGTATCGAGTCTCCATACGGGCCAAAGACTCCTTGATATCCTGGCCCAATATTCTGATATCTGCGTACTTCCGAATCTCATCAGGCTCCTTCAACTCTTGGTAATGCGCTATGCCGAATTTTCGTTTGATCGTCACCAAACCCTCGCGGATATACACCAACACAGACACCAATTTCTCACTAGTTTCCTCACTCAGCGAGCCGGTTCTCCAGTCCCGGTAGTTATCTAGCTGGATGCTCACAATTGAGTGAAGTAGCGATAACGCTTGTGATACATTGACATTGCTCGGTACTATGAATTGATCGTGAGGCATTATAAAACCGATAACGGGCACTAGAACGTACTATCTATCACAAAACCTGCGCTAATAAACCGTGCTATAGTATGCCAGTACACTTTCGATTCAAAACTCGACTGCTAAGCCACTATTACCTTTCTTTGTCTGGTGTGTAAACCTTGTGTAGCAGGCTCGACTAAGGATTAGTTTCAATACTATAAGCAAAACCTTAAAAATTGCTGAACCAAAAAGGATTCGAGCAAGCTTCCACACATGGCTGAGAAAGTCTGAGTAGTTAGTAGATACTGCAGCCCGGGGATTGGGCGGCATTCGTGCGTACCTTGCTGATGACAAATTATTGCAGCATGGAACGGTTATTGCCATGAATCACCAACGGCAATAACGGCTGTACCAGGAAGAGCTTCGAAATCTGCATGTAACTGTTTTCTATAAATGCCAGACATTTCTGGAGAGCCTTTATCAGTAGCTACTCGTAAAGCATATTCGGTTCGAATACCGAAGGTTAATCAAGTAACGGCAATAATTTACACTCGCTGTAACGAATTGAGTACTGTCATTAAAGTGAACGACGCAATATGCCAAGTCCTGAATCATACCGCAGCATCTTGCTAAACGAAGTATCCGTGGGATATGGGTTGATGAGCCTTACCTGGAGGGACATTCCCGTGAAATATGAAGCAGCGTCGAAAACCATTGACCGAGTGCTTGCTAGTGCGGGGGGTAAGAAGAGCTTGTTCAACGTAGGCGAGTTCTATGGACCTGGGTTATCGAACTACGAGCTATTGCAACATTACTTCAAAGAGAACCCAGAAGCTCGGGAAAAAGTGATCGTGAGTGCCAAGGGAAATTTCGATGTTAAGACTTTTTCTCCTTGTGGAGACTCTGCAAGCGTTTCGTCTTCTGTCCAAACGGCTGTCGATGCGTTCGGAGGCTACGTAGACATTTACGAGCCTGCAAGATTAGACCATAAGCTGGCAGAGAAGAACGGTGAATCTATATTCCCCCGCGAAACGTTTGATGCCATTGTGAAGTTCATCAAAGATGGCAAAGTTGGCGCTATTTCTTTGAGTGAAGTCGCGGCAGAAGAGATTAGAGCTATCCATAAAGAATACGGCGAGTACATTGCGTGTGTTGAGGTCGAGCTATCGCTTCTCTCGACAGACATTCTGGAAAACGGTATCTTGGATGCCTGTAATGAGTTAGGATTACCTGTCGTTGCTTATTCTCCTTTGGCAAGAGGACTGCTAGCCGGGTCCGTGAAGGATTTGACTAATGTGCCCAAGGGCGACCCGAAACACTTCTTGCAAAGGTATCAAGGCGAGCATCTTACTCATAACCAAAAGATTGTTCAGTTTTTAGCACAAGAAATCATTGCGAAGAGATCTGACAAGGTCACGCTATCTCAGGTTGCCATAGGTTGGGTTAATAGCTTGAACGCAAGATTCTCAAACACCAAGATCATTCCAATTCCGTCAGCGACAACGGTTGAAAAGGCTGCGGAGAACTTCACCTTCATTACTCTTTCTGAGACTGAGCTCAGCAAGGTTGATGACTTCTTGAAGAGCTTCACACCTGCAGGCGGGAGAACAGAATTCTTCTTTCCATTGGGTCAGCATCAAGGTTAAACCATGCATGACGTGCCTGGATAAATATTTTGACGTGAAATCTCATTACTACGTATCATATATTATTACAACCAAAAGACGTACAGTCTTACTCATTTTCATCCTGTGAGTTCTCATCCTTGTTCTCCTTGGAGGTATTCTTTCGCCTGCAAAGATTGAATTTCTCCTCCTCATCCATTGTGATAATCGACCAATCCTTGAAGTTGTCGTACATACAAATCTCTTTTCCCCATCGCGTCAAATTCTTGAAGTATAGCGACAACGAGTTTAATGTCAGGCCGTTTTTCTCTCTGAAAGTTTCCAGATCTTGCACTATACGCTTGCGTAGAGTGTCACGGTCCTTTAACACGGGGTCTCCCGGGTCGAACCTCTTTAAATTAACGCTCCGATCTATCTCGGATTCGATGTAATCGATGATGATTCTTCTGGTTGGGAAGAAATGAGAGTCGTCAGTCACTTTCCACCGTCTATACCCGTACTTCTCTATCAACTCTTTGATCGACAGCTTCCCATCAAATCCGAGATACCACTCGGTGTATAAATCCCAGATGGTCTTATTTTGACGAGAGAGTTTGTACTTGATATTCTGGTTCGTGCGTCCCTTCTTGACTTTACCACTGACCTGCAGCCGAGGTTTGGAGTCCTCATCCTGGTACTCGTTTTCAATGATCTGCGTCTTGTGAGAGCTCTGGCTAAGATTCGCCGAGCTGTTGGCCTGCTTGTGGTAATCCGAGACGGAGGATCCGTACGATTTCTTCGAGCTCTGCTGCGTCATCTGAGAAGACATGGAACCGTCGTCGCTTGCGACGTTGTTTGGCATAGCGAGCGGCTCTGTGATCGATGGCAGCGGGGACATCCCCATGGGATTCGGCGGCGGGGACGCCGTCGAATTGTTCAGCATTGCGACGGTTATCTTGGGTGACGGAATAGGTTTCGACAGCAACGCTTCCAGCGGCGAGCCCATCTGCAGCGGCGACTGCGGCTGCGGCAGCCTTCTGGAACCGTTGAAATTGGACATGTCCTTTGCGTCTAATTTCATTCTCTTGAGCGAGTCCAGCTGCGGGTTGTGCATCGCTCTCTTCTCGTTGAGCCTTGGATAGCTGGCCCCATACGGAACGTACGTCGCAGAATCCGCGTTGCTCGGCACCGAGTTCATCGGCTGGCCGATGAACGAGTTCAGCTGCGTCGCGAGGTTCGACGGCTGATAGCTGGCGCCAGGCTGCCTGTGTAACGTCTGGTGCATCATATCGGCCATCGACGCGAGCTGCGCTTTCAGCGCAGCAAGCTCCGTCGCCAGCTTGTCGTTCTGTGACACCAGCTGCGTCGCCAGCTTGCCGAACTTGTCGTCCAGTTTATCGCACACCGAGTTGAACCACACGGTCTGCAGCCGTTCCTCGTCGATCTGCCGCTGCATCTCGTCCTTGAACGACGTCCAGTCGTCGGACTCGAGAAACTGCCAGCTCAGCTCGGACTTAACGAGCTCTTGCAAATGCGGCAGCTGGCCCGTACACTGCAGAAAAGCGAGATCCTGCAGCAGCACTCGCGCCAGGTACTGGAACAGCTCTACCACGGCGTACAGCACGTAGTTAGACCGGTCGTGCTGCGCGTAATCCCGCTCTAGCGCCGGCAGCCACGGAAATACCGCGCCCAGCATATCTTTTTTCGGCGTCACTGTCGCGCGCACCATCTTGTCGCTGTAAAGAGGGGCGGCGCGTAACTGGTTGCTGCTCTGCAGCATAATGATGTCCTTAGAGTCTAGGATCAGCGGCAGATTCATGAAGTTTTTCCATGAGATCGCCGTGTGTCTCCAGGTGATAAACGAGTATACCGCTATTGCGAATACGGGACAGCTAGTGATAAAGCGATCTCTGTTGATCGTATTGTAGAACTTGTAGTGCGTGCGCTCGGTCTGCACGTTACGCAGCGTCAAGGTCTGTGGGAAAGTCGAGTCCTGCGTCAGGTCGATCAGCCGCAGGCTGCTTAACTCGTCCTTGCCGCACTTGAGAAACTCAATGCATACGAATTTCATCAGCGTGCCTAGATTAAGCCGAGAGTTCATCAAGAAGCTCGAAAGCTCCGACGTCGAGTTTGTGTCGACGCTCTGAAACTGCGTGTTCTGCTTCTGCGTGCCGGTGTCGTCCATGTCCTGGAAAAGCGGGGTGCACGACTGGCCGCGGTTCGGCTGCGTCGCAAGCATCGGGTCGTTGAGCCAGTCCTGGAGACTGATGTTCAAGTCTTTGTCCATCCTTATACTGGAGCTTATACTGATGGCCGGTGGTGGTTATCCGATGGTTATGCGATGAGTAACTGCCTGACGTCTTACTGGGTCTTCTGGCCAGTGGTACTCGATGCTGTAACTGCTTGTAATGGTGGTACGTGCCGCCTGTGGGGTATGTGGCGGTTCGTGTGGCTCGGTTAGCAGTTTCGTCCGAGCCGCCACTATTCAGGGTTCTTATATACGGACAGGAATCCAGCGAAGGGCGTCCACTACAAGTGGGGTTACCCGGAGGAAGAACCGCGTGGACGCGTTTTTTTAAAATTGGGTTTTTGGAAAAGCCGGGTAACAGATGAACGGATAGGCGGCTAATACGAGTTCTGAGAGGGGTTGGGCACGTGACCTAAAGGAAAAGCGGTCCGCTGGAGATACTGATGGTGGAGTACAACGAAGTGGGAAAGCATGGCGTATAAACGGACAAAACGAAAAATTATACGTATTAATTCACATTGTGACCACCTTCATCAGTCAAGAAAGTGCGTGCAAACTGACACCTTAGAGCGGTGCATACGCAAGGTACTATTTGTCGCAGGAAGTGTCCGATGACAAGAAAAAAAGATGACGGCGAAGATTCAATTATATAGGCACTGAAAAGTATGGTTGGGATGCCGTGAGACATGAAGGTAAGCTGACCTGCAGCTGTTATCTCCATGTGGAAGTCGGGAAATTCGTCGGAGCCGAACAAAGGTAGTAACAATTGGTCGGATAGCATTTGAGAAAGGTCGGTAACGCTGAGACTTTCAATATACAATCCAAACAGAAATGGAAGTGAGCACATTGGACAGGCAAATTTACGGCCACCCGAATGATGACTTCAACCTTTAAGAGATGTGCCCAATTAGTTGAAACTGAAACTCACTGGGTCAGGCGAAGATCCAGAAGACTCAGAAAAGAGGTTTAGAGTAAACGGTCTCAGGCTGTAACAGAACATGATGCAATCCTATATTTAGAGGATGCCACTCTAGCACACTCTCAAGCAGTAATCAGTGACAAAGAAAACCTTACGAGAGGCAACTTCAGAGCATCAACAAATAACTCAACCAAATGCGCAGAAGCATGTCTGGGACTAAACAATCTAATATTCCGAATAGACCGAAAGAAAGTGATAATTAATTTGCCTGCATTCGGCATAGAGAGGGACGATGCCGATTAAAAGGGGCAACTATATGCTCGAAGAGCTCCTCATATCAAGCCAAAGAACAAAGTCTTTAGACTCAAAAGTCGATATACGATCTAATAAAAAAGCGGTCCCTCTTCGCCGAAAACGATACAGGTTAATCTGAATGTTAATTGTGAATAAGAAACATGCAATTTCGGCCTTGCGTTCTGACCAAAAGCAAATCTAAAGTATTGAGTACTTAATTAGAACTCATTGCAGCATTCCCCACATAGGAGATGAGCCATTATACCTGAAAGCAGATACCACGAGTTTACATATTACGCAATTTGTAATTATTGAAAGTCCAACTCATTCCCATAGCCCATAATGATGCTGGTTATTGACTAACCGCTGAACAGTACACGGCTTTAAGTACTAACTGACTAGTAGTTTGTACACATACTAAACCGACCACGAAGTCAACTCAGAACTACCCCCTGATATATGCTGTCAGCTGTGTCTATAGTACAACCCTCAATGACACACGCCTCACATGCCTAATCCTTAGAACTAGCCGCCCATTGCCTTTCCGTCCTCCCTGATAGCTTTGACTAATTGGCTCACGTGCTTGCCACGTGAGAAACATGTGACCCTTTTTTTACCTCCTCTGTCAACGATATCAACATTAAATTCTGCACAAGAAACACTGGGCAAATACACGGAAGATGGTGGGAGGCACGCGCAGCCACGCGCGGCGCGGCAATGTCTTCGAACGGGAAACAGAATAGCAAGGGCGCGGGCGCGCCCGCGGCAGCGAAGCCGGGGTTCTCAGCGTCCGATTTGAACCGTATCGTGCTCGAATACTTGAACAAGAAGGGATACCACAGGACAGAGCAGATGCTGCGTGCGGAGTCCTCGCGGACCCTCACACCGCCCAACAAAAATGCGGCGGCGGCAAACTCGATTCCTGAGCCGCCAGCAGCTGCAGAGCCGCCGGCGGCGGGCACTGCAGCCACGCCTGGAAAGCCAGTGTCGAACCCGTCGGTGCCATTGAAAAGGGACAACAGCGGCCAGCTGATCAGGCCGCAGCAGGTGACGCCGCTGCATTATTTCAGGGCTTACTCGATGCTGAAAAACTGGATCGACTCGTCGCTGGAGCTGTACAAGCCAGAGCTCAATCGCATTATTTACCCTATCTTCATCTACGTGTTCTTGCAACTCGTCATCAAAGACCCGCTCCAGGCCAGAAGGTTCTTCGACAAATACTCTGCGGACTACAGATCACTGCATGGATCAGAGATCAACAGGCTGTTCAGCGTGAACTCCGTGGACCATATAAAGGAAAATGAGCTCGCACAGGGCTTCCAAACGAACAAGTACAAAATCACGATCTCCAGAACCACTTTGAACCTGCTGTTGTACTTCTTGAATGAAAACGAAAGTGTCGGAGGCTCCCTGTTGATCTCCATCATCAACCAGAATTTGGATCCAAACATCGTGGACGTGATTAAATCCGAGGATTTGCTCACTGATGGGATCAAAGACATCTCGACGGGCGATATCGACGTGGACACGTACAATTCGGTCCCTGTCAAGCTTGGTCCATATCCAAAGGACGAAGAGTTTGCCAAGGAGGTTGAAATGGAGCTCCAAAAGAAGGACGAACAAGAGGCATCTCAGAATAAAGAAAAACCTGTTACAAAGACGCTAGTAGAAGAGTACAGAGAGATGAACGGTACTCAAAATCAGACTCAGTCCATAAACTCCGAGAGGACGACCGAGAAATCTGTAGAGAAAGAGGAACCAGACACAGCGGAGAATGAGGCAGAGGACGTCAAAGATGAAGAGGAAGAAGTCACAGAAGAGAAGGAAGCCAAGGAAACGCCTGCGCCTAGTGCAGAGAATACTACCGCAGAGAGAAAGAAAAGGGAACCAAAGAGCAAAGACGAAGAGGACAAGACTGATGGTTTCATGGACTCCATAATGGAATCCCCTGCCAAAGACACCTTACCGCTGCCCGTGAAAACCACTCTAGATCTCAAGATTGAAATTCAAAAGGTAAGAGAGAGCAGAGATGCCATACAGCTTAAGAATTTACAGACGTCTGCGCCCAGTGTGTGCACATATACGTTCCATAACACGAATGGAAACATGACATGTGTAGAATTCAGCGATGATGCGCGGTTGACCGCTGCTGGCTTCCAGGATAGCACGATAAAGCTATGGTCACTTGATGGCTCTCCTTTGAGATCAATTCTTCCATCTAAGGCCAAAGAACAATCCAGCTCTACCACTTTAGTTGGACATAGCGGCCCTGTATACTCTGTGGCCTTTAGTCCCGATAATAGGTACTTGCTGAGTGCGTCCGAGGACAAGACGGTAAGGCTTTGGTCATTGGACACTTTCACTTGTCTAGTGTGTTACAAGGGCCATAATCATCCTGTATGGTACGTCGAATTTTCCCCCCTAGGTCATTATTTCGTAACTGCATCCCACGACCAAACAGCAAGACTATGGTCCTGTGATCACATTTACCCTCTCAGAATTTTCGCTGGCCATTTAAACGATGTGGACTGTACCACTTTCCACCCTAACGGTTGTTATGTGTTCACGGGATCTAGTGACAAGACTTGCCGTATGTGGGATATACAAACAGGCGATTCCGTGAGGCTCTTCTTGGGTCATACGTCCCCAATTACAACGCTCCAGGTCTCCCCAGATGGCAGGTGGCTCACAACTGGTAGCGAAGACGGAACAATTATTGTATGGGACATTGGAACAGGCAAAAGAATCAAACAGATGAAGGGACACGGAAAGAATCCTATCTACTCATTAGCATTCAACAAAGAGGGAAACTGTTTGGTCAGTGGAGGTGCTGATCAAAGTGTCCGAGTATGGGACATCAAAAGGTTCACCAACGAACCTGGTGTCGAGCCTGAACAGCAATTCAACACATACTCTGGTGACATGGAGCTAAGCGTCAATACAGATATAAAAGAGTTTGGTCGTAGAAGAACCATAATACCGACTCAAGATCTGATGGCATCTTTCCACACGAAAAAAACAGTGATACACAAGGTCAAATTCACAAGAACCAATTTGGTGCTCTCCGGCGGCGCTTTTATTGAATGAAGGAATGATATATTTGCGTACATACTGATGTAATAATTATAATTGCAAGCCGAATCTTGTCAAAAAAGGTACCAACGCAAATAGCCAACCGCACGGAATTCCATTAGCTCAAAATGGGTTTCTTGGCGTCCCATTGTTGCAATATAGGATGTCCTTTATAGTAACGCTTTTCCCAGTAGATGTAATACATCGGTATGACGAATAACAGTAGCAGCGACGACACAGCTAATGAGACTGTGATGGCGAACCCCATCAACATGGTCACAAAGTAGTACACAGTTCCGTGAGTTGAAATGACACAAACAATATGTGGGAGTTTCATCTTGTGGGCAATGAGGTACGTTTCCATTGTCGGCAGAAGGATGTTGATTTGAATGCAAATGAGTAAGAAACAGAAGACCTGTGTCGAAGTCTCCAGTCTTGACGATAGTACTGTCACATTAGAGAAGAGGATATTGGTAGGTAGAATTTTGGACTCAAGACTGGATATCGAAATGATGTAAAATATAGTGAACCACGCTGATAGGGTCCAGATCGAGTCTGAAGACGTCGTCTTTGACAGCGATTTCAGAACCGGGGATAGAGTGAGCATGGTGAAGATAATGATAATGGTAGATTTCCACGGCACCCGAGTGTTGCATATCACCAGAGACACAGACGATATGGCACCGGCGATCAGGACCGGATTATACTTGTAATGATAGAACCATGCGAATATGATGTAGAGGAGCATCGTATTAATGATCATGTGATAAAATTGGAACAGGTCAAGCAACACGGCCTTGTAGCAGGAACTTGCACGCTCGGAGTCGTGTTCCAATTTCAGCCGCTCTAGTTGCTCATAGAACTTGGGATCTGTGTAAGTGTCTGGGAATGGCTGTTTCAACCACAGTAGCCGTTTCCATTGTAATGCTTCCTTAGCCATCGGAAGAATGCCGATTGAGTAGTTTCTCCATAGAATAGAGATACTCCGACGTAGTATGTAGAATCTCTGGACACCAGGACCTGGCAAGGGTCCCATACACTCTTGGTCGACCAGTAGACGTAAACCATATAAGGTTCTGATTTTTTCAGATCCATATACAGCTAGACAAAACTCTAGAAATCTCCAGGCAGAGTCGCAAGGGTACAAGCGAGTCACTCCAGCAGTCGCCCGACCTCAGCATGGACCAGTACAGCAGAGACAGCGTATCTGCAGACCAGGACAGCAGGTTCACTTCCTTCACGGAACCTTTTGAGCAGCAGCAGCCAGGCTCAAAGCCTCTGCCCAGGACACTTCCGCGAGAGTCCGCGGACGTGCGTGAGTCGCCACGAGTCGACTACAAGGACAGGATATGGACTGAGATCGACGAACTGGACGACGTGAAACGCATGGCCAGGGAAACGACGGCTTCGCCGGCGTTTCCGCAGCAGTTCGAAGAGGACATCACGTGTTTACGCCAGATGCACTCCAGTCTGCTGCAGCACATGAAGCAGCAGTCCGCCAAGAAGCCCGAGACCACCGAGGAGCACAGACAGGACATTGAGGAGCTCGTCGAAACGATCGAGAAGTACGTGTGATGAGCTACTGGTTTCGCTGCCACGTGACCACGACATACATTACCCGGATATAAGTATCGACGACGTTTAAACCACGTGATGTGTCACGTGGTTCAGCCAGCGCCCACTAACCCTGTCTGACAATTAGTGGAACTCATTGTTCCGAGCAGTAAAGGCTCAGGTGAGCAACAGTGATCAAACCTTAACTTGGAAACTTTTACTCAGCCAACGCATTGTTTAAAAGGATTGCCAATAATTGCTGACGGATACTTAAGATTGCTCAGGGGAGGTTCAGAACTGTTTGCATTTGCTGACCATTTGGATATTATAGGATCCTTTTGTCTTTTGGTGCTTAGTTTGAGGTGTCACATTAACTACTACAGAACATAGAATACGTCGGATAGGATACCTAAAATATCTATCCTAAGTTAACAGAACAATACACACAGATATGAGTGCCAACACATTTTCAGACTTCAAGCTTGCTTCAGAGTTGCCTGCTTGGGCTAAGCTACAGGCTCTGTACGAGAAAAAGGGTAAAAAATTGAACGTCAAGGAAGAATTTGGCAAGGACAACCAGAGATTTGAGAAGCTGGCCAAGACCTTTAAGAACTACGACGGGTCGAAGATTTTGTTCGATTTCTCCAAGAATTTGATCGACGATGAGATTCTGCAAGCATTGCTCGAATTGGCTAAGGAAGCCAAGGTCAGCGAGCTCAGAGATGCGATGTTCGGTGGTGAACACATCAACTTCACAGAACAGCGTGCAGTGTACCACGTTGCATTGAGAAACAGAAGTTTGAAACCCATGTACGTCGATGGGGTCAACGTGACTCCAGAGGTGGACTCAGTGTTGCAGCACATGAAGGAGTTTACAGAAGAGGTCAGATCCGGTGCCTGGAAGGGCTACACTGGGAAGCGCATCACAGACGTCGTGAACATCGGTATTGGTGGCTCGGATTTGGGCCCAGTGATGGTCACAGAGGCGTTGAAGCACTATGCGTCTGACTTGAAGGTCCATTTCGTCTCTAACATCGACGGTACCCATCTTGCCGAGACCTTGAAGGATTTGGACCACGAATCCACTTTGTTCTTGATCGCTTCCAAGACTTTCACCACTGCGGAGACCATCACCAATGCTACAAGTGCTAAGACTTGGTTCTTGTCCAAGAGCGGTAACGACAAATCCCATGTCGCCAAGCACTTCGCTGCTTTGTCCACCAACGCAGACGCTGTATCAGCATTCGGCATCGATACCAAGAATATGTTCGGCTTTGAGAACTGGGTCGGAGGCCGTTACTCTGTCTGGTCTGCCATCGGGTTGTCCGTGGCTTTGTACATTGGATTCGACAACTTTGAGTCCTTCTTGAAGGGTGCAGAAGCTGTAGACAAGCATTTCGTTGAAACACCATTGGAAGAGAACATCCCTCTATTGGGTGGTCTGTTATCCGTATGGTACAACAACTTCTTTGATGCCCAAACGCATCTAGTTGCTCCATTCGATCAATACATGCACAGATTCCCTGCGTACTTGCAGCAGTTGTCGATGGAATCGAACGGTAAGTCCGTCACCAGAGGTAACGTTTTTGCAAACTACTCTACGGGCTCAATCTTGTTCGGTGAGCCAGCTACCAACGCACAACATTCTTTCTTCCAATTGGTGCACCAGGGTACCAAGCTAATCCCATCCGACTTCATTTTGGCCGCTCAATCTCATAATCCAATTGAGAACAACTTGCATCAAAAGATGCTTGCATCGAACTTCTTCGCTCAGGCAGAAGCCTTAATGGTCGGTAAGAATGAAGAGCAAGTCAAATCGGAAGGTGCCACTGGCGGCCTTGTTCCTCACAAGGTCTTCTCTGGTAACAGACCAACCACTTCCATCCTAGCTCAGAAGATCACTCCTGCTGCTCTAGGTGCCTTGATCGCATACTACGAACATGTTACATTCACAGAAGGTGCTATCTGGAACATCAATTCGTTTGACCAATGGGGTGTCGAATTGGGTAAAGTCTTGGCCAAGGTCATTGGTAAGGAATTGTCTTCAGATGATAAGATCTCTGCCCACGATGCTTCCACCAACGGATTAATCAACAAGTTCAAAGAATGGGCTTAAACCACATTTTCGGTTATTTAGCCAAGCAGGAACGCTCCACGACTTTTCCATTACAGATTACGAATAAATATGCAGAGTATCTTTTAGACGACTTTTTAGTTAATAGTCTATAGTAGGTTGAACGCTCTATGCCTAACGAAACCTTAAAAAATCCCCACTTGGGAATTTGCAGTTCAAACATGATGCAAAGTTATTGTTCTGAATCGGATCCATAGCTTAGCATCCAGCTGCACTCTGTTCTATTCCACCGTCCTTCACCAGCATTGTGGTTGTCAGTTTTTCTAGAATTAAGACACGTAAAACACGAAAGGAAGCAGAAACAAGCGATGAGGTTAGGCCGACAACCCACCTTTTAGCATATTAACTCCTTTTCTGAACCAGGGATTCACACTAATGATGAGCGAACTGATAGTTGAGGAGATACCGCAAGCCGGTAGTGGAATTTCAGAAGAGATTCAGCAGAGGTACACCAATTGGAAGAAAAATACGAAGCTTCTGTACGATTATCTGAATACCAACACTTCAAAGTGGCCTTCGCTATCGTGTGAATTCTTCCCTGATCTTTCGTTGAATGACGACAAACAGAGGATTTTACTCTCTTCTTTCACTTCGCAGCAGCTGCCGCAAGATGAATCGGTTTACATTGGATCTATATCGACGATGAACCATATCAAATGGAGCTCCATCAACAACTTTGACATGGACGAAATGGAATTCAAGCTGGACAATTCAGCCAAATTGAACGACAAACAGCTACAAGAAGAAGTGCGAATCACGTACCCGGATGGTGACTGCAACAGGTGCCGATACATGCCCCAGAACCCAGATATCATAGGAACTGTGTCATCGAATGGAGCCTTGTACGTTTTCGACAGGACGAAACACGGGAACAAGATAGCTACGAGCAGGAAATTTGAGATTGAGTGTCGTACTCGGGCCAACGCGTCAGAGAGCGAGCAAGACGAAAGTCTATCGCTTGCTTGGAACCATCAAGTCGAGGGAACTGTAGCAACATGCCAAAGCAACGGAAAAGTGATAGTGTGGGACCTGACGAAATTCGACAAGACCAACCTGGTGATGGAGACCCCGACTTTCGAGTCCGTGCTGGACGCCAACGGAGTAAACGATGTATCCTGGATGGTAAACCATACCTCGATATTGGTCACGTGCGGCGAGTCCAACATGATCGGACTAATAGACACCAGACAACAGCCAGAACAGGCCCAGATACACCGCTCCACACACTCAGATGGAATCAACGCGATAGAGTTCAGCCACGACAACGATTTCGTGATATGCACTGGAGACTCTCAGGGTCACGTGAAACTCTGGGACGTCCGAAACTCCAAAGCAGCCGTCAAGGAGTGGTCACACGGAGATCACGACCCGGTCTCGGCGATCCAATGGAACCCGCATATGCCGCAAATCGTTGCCACAGCAGGGCAGGAAGCGGGCCTCGTGAAGCTGTGGGACGTCTCCAAGGAGACAGACGAGAGTCTACTCTTCGTGCACGGTGGTCACATGCTCGGAGTAAACGACGTCTCATGGTCCTTGCACGACCCGTGGACTCTATGCAGCGTGTCAAACGACAACTCGATCCACGTCTGGAAACCCGCCAAGAATTTGGTGCAACAGCGCCAGCAACAGAACTAGCAGTGCAAACCGAGCCAAACGCTGTCACTTCAGCTGACGGACGACGCAGATACAAGAGTCCACGCGATTACCCGAACTATGTAACCACGTGACCAACATCCAATCAGAGCAGGTTCGAAAATCGCTCTATACGGCCTACACGCTCTCTTGCAACAAAGAAAAGCTCGGATAGAGCATATCTATTACCCGGCCACAACCTTCTAGCACCGTATACAGACTCCACGAACTCCGGTGTTGCACGCAGGGGCAAACGCACCGTATACCGACCCGGTTCACACGAGGCCAAAGCGATTCCATCCCAGGCCCACAGTGGCAGAAACAGTGTGGCTGTCTGCACGCCAGGCTCCCGTATAGCTTCTCTAATACGTATAATTAGGTTACCCTCCTTCTAAATAGCTCAATAGATCACCATTCACTGCACAGGAAAAACCAAAATTGGAATTCGTTTTACACATCCTTTCTCATATAGAATAATGAATAAGGTGAACTTATGGATACGTTCATAGGGTGTTCATTTCGGTGTCTTTTGGGTGAATCTTAGGCGTCAATTCGTGTTTCGTATTTGAAGTTTACTATAGACTTCTTTTTATTGGCATTGTTTTCTTATCTGAGGATAAAGATCTGACTACATCACCAGAACACACACAGCATGTTTCGTTCCGTGGCATTGAGGGCTTCTTCCAAGCCAGTTATGGGCCTATGTGCTCGCCAAGCATCCGTGGGTGTCCGTCACATGGCTTCCCAGACCCCACAGGACCCTAAGGCCAAGGCCAGCTCCGTATTGGATGCTCTTCCAGGAAACTCTGCCTTGTCCAAGACTGGTATCTTGGCTACTTCTGCCGCTGCCGCCGTGTACGCCATCTCCAACCAACTGTACGTGATGAACGACGAAACCATCTTGTTGGCTACCTTCACTGGTGTTGTGTTGGCCGGTATCAAGTACTTGGCCCCAGCCTACAACGAGTACGCCGAAAACAGAGTCAAGCAGGTGAGCAACATCTTGAACTCTTCCAGAACCAAGCATGTTGACGCCGTCAAGGAAAGAATCGAGTCTGTGTCTGAGTTGAAGAACGTCTCTGAAACCACCAAGGTTTTGTTTGACGTCTCTAAGGAAACCGTCCAATTGGAAGCTGAAGCCTTCGAATTGAAGCAAAAAGTCGACCTCGCTGCCGAGGCCAAGTCCGTTTTGGACTCATGGGTCAGATACGAAGCCTCCGTGCGTCAATTGCAACAACAACAGATCGCTGAATCTATCATCGCCAAGGTCCAGAGTGAATTGAGCAACCCTAAGTTCCAAGACAAGGTTTTGCAACAATCCGTTGCTGATGTGGAAAAGTTGTTGGCCAACTTGAAATAAAGCTCTTGAATTTCCATCGCTTAGAATGCGAATACGCTTCATTTCATGCTAAAGAATTCGATAAAATACAATAACCAATGTTTCACACTAAAGAAATTAACATCTACGAATGAATTATACTCTTTTACTGCCCAAGGATGTTGGCCTGAATGTTTCCGGTGGGTTAAACTTGAGCCCCGAGCTTTTACATAAGGTGTTGACACACGGGACGGCCTACACGTCAAGCCACAAACTTTTACGAACACTAGATATTCCGACAAGATTCACGAAGTAAACTCTGTAACGATTGTTTATTAGATTTAACTCTGCGAGTCTCTATACAGATAAGAATTTAGTTACGATCTCAATGGTCAAACTAGTCCCGAGGGAACTATGAATTACTTGTACAGCTTGATATGGCCCTTCACAATCTATTAGTCTCGTCCTGCGAAACGCCATGTACTTATTTCTTCACTGCAGTGTCCTTGTTCGATTTCTTAGGGTCAGGAAGCGGTATATTCTTTAACCCACAGAGTCTGGGCTCTAGCTCTTCGTTCCGTTGGAACGTTTTTGGGTTATATGGGACGTTCTTCAAGCCAAATGGGGCCTTTCCAGCAGGGTTCCAATCTGGATCATAGAAAATGCTCTTTTTACCCAGTTCATTCGGGGTTGACTTCTTCGGTAAACTATCAGGAATATCGTCCAAATCCTCGTTCTCAATCTTCTTTCTCTTGAGTAAATCGACCTGATGCTTCAATGTGTGTTCTTTAACCTTAAATATGTTAGTACATCGATCTCAAGGCACAGCGGTGGATCCAAATGGATAATTGCATTGTCGAAAATATACATACTGTTCATATTCGGTTCCTAGTCGTAGGACGATAACATCTGACTCACTGACTGGATCAGGAAGCAGCGTATAATTCTTCTTTTACTGGTGTGAGATATATGTGACAGTGATGCCTTAAAACATTTAATATGATAATTAGGCTTCAGCACTAACTTCTGATCTTAAAGATGAAACTAGGCATCGAAGAAGACAGAGAAATTCAACGAGTGGTCCTACATCAACGGCGTGCGAACATGACTGAGATACCCACAAATACCGATCCTTTACCTTCGCCTATGACGGCTGACTTCAGCAATGTTCCTACAGAATCACTTGACGCTCTTCGAATGAAGTTATCTCAGCTTACAGCGTCATTGGGAAGGATTAGAGATGATCTGTCTCGCGCTGAGCTACCGCAATGGTATACTTTACAAGCACAACTGACAGTCACACTAACGCAGCTAGCGTCTTTGACCAATACTTTAGATCATCATGAAGCAACTCTCGATTCGACGGTAGCGTATCCTTTGCCGTCTTTTCCCACTACTGCGCATGAAGGGCTAATCACAACATTAATGAGGAAGAAATATACCCCTGAGGTAGATGAATGGATTAAAGACGCTAAGGAGACAAATGGGATCGAAGTTGATACCTTGACTGAGTTTGAGATGAAGAACTTAATAAATAAGGACAAGGATATGACATCTTGGGCAACTAAATGCCTGATAGACGAAAGAGCAAAACACTCATACACAGGATTGCATTTGGCCAAAGAGCTGGAATCAGAGTCAGTTGACACCAGAGACAATATATATGCTTTGTCAACGTCTAGTGTAAAGACATCTCGGCCTTTCAACGTTGATAAAGTGTTACAGTTTGTTAACCAGGGTTCTTTATCGTAATATCTTGTCATGCAATACAATTCGATTGAAACTCTATAAAAGCATTAGGAACCAAGCGAAGTTAATGAGAAACTATAAACAAGAGAATTGGGAAAAAATGGTATGGTTACAACAGCCTGAACCAATATGAAGAAATGTATGTGTGATACAAGAAAATTAGAGCTTGTCGATCCTATGACAATAATCTGATCACAAGCTCCCACGTACCAAACATGATAATACTGTTTGGAACAGTCCTGAGCAAATGTGGCGTCAACCCACTGTACATCGAGACAAATCCTTCCTCTTTTATTATGACTCTAAAAGATTGAATCAAACCGGTGTACTTCAACTTCCCGTTTTCCAATGGAGCCTGTCTTAGTCTGGTCCTCACGACTTCATGAGGATAAGTGATGATACTGGCGACAAATTTTGCTAGACCAGCACTTCCTGATCTCTGACACCATTCTTTAACTTTATCGCCAGTACTCTTTTGGTGTTCATGTATATGTCCGAATTTTTCGATTGATCTTTCCTTGATGATTCTTTTCATTTGTTCATAAAGGATCCATTGAAGAATACCTTCCACCGATCCAAGGTACGAGGCACTTAACCCTTTATAGAGACCCAGGATACCCTCATTATTTATGACACTTTTGATACAATGCAACGAGTTCTTATACTGTTTTGTGCCTGCCTTGTCTAGCTGTAGCCTTGTTTTTACTAACCAGATCGGGTTCGTCACAGTAGAAGTAGCCCACCCGGCTGTTGCAGCTGCCAAGAGATGGATCCATGGTGCTTCTGCACCATTGTTCAATGTCTTTGCATAGATGTCTTTGGTGGTTCCATAGGTAAGGAAGTTGATACTTCTCGCAGGGATCACACCCACCAAATTGGGTCCCAATCCCTTAAATAGACTTCTAAATCCTTCCTGTCTGTACACATTACCAATGATTCCAAACGTCTCCTTGAAGTGCAGAAGACTTCGACTGATGTAATGCCCTGTGCCGTTTCCCTGTTGATGCAACGCTGCAGATTTGTACTGGGCCTGGAAAACGTCACTTTGCAAACGGGTCTTGACCACATCAAATGGACAAGTGACTACTGCTCCAGCCATTCCTCCAATACCGCCCGCTACAAAATGAACCCAAGGCTTCACTGGCACCTGAGCATTGTCCTTAATGTTCGGTAGACTGATCCTATCAGCACTCTTCAAGTTTGACGCCTTCTCATCGCTGCCAAGGAATGGTGCTGACTCTATAGCATCCGATTCCAGTCGTTCAAAATCTTTCTTGCCCATTATTGTATGATTGCTCCCTTTTGTTTCTCAATGTATTCAATGAACCCTCACAAATGTCCGGTCGTATAGAATAGCTCAGTGTGCTCGAGTAACTCGGTGCTAATTATAAGGTAGTCACTAGAAAAGCCCAGTAAACCACACAGAGTCCTCAAACCCAGCAAGAAGAACACAGGTCTATCTTTTCGATAAAAAGCAAGATACCGACTTCGCTGCAGTCTGATAAAGTCCCTGATATATATGTTCTGTTAGAGTTTCTTGCTTATAAGTGTCAGGGTTTCTTTTTCAATGTGATGAGCTTCAAATTTTTAGTTTTACACCTTTCTAACTAAAGGCCTTTTGGCATAAGGTGATAAGCTGGCATTGTACTTGCACGGTCCGTGGCGTCTAGTTAGCCAGCAACATATGGGTATGATAGAATAGTCTGTACTATTATATTATATCTTTAACGAGCAATTCCAATAATATATAGAGTATACACAAAAACTTTGCAATCCGTGATATTTGAGAAGATTAGATGAAAGTTTCGTAAGGAACTGGAGCCAAAGTTTGAGGAATGTTACCTTCGGTAGAAACGATACGGGATTCCTTTGGTTGAGCTGGTTGTCTCTTTAGCTGGACTGGGATACCTTGAGCCTTGGCTTCAGCCTTCTTGGCAGCGTTAGCCTTGACTCTTTCCAAGAACTCTTGTCTACACTTAGAGTGCTTGATGTGTTCAACTCTCAAGTTCAATCTCTTTTCCAAGTATCTGTTACCGACCATCTTGTTGATGATAACACCAACGGAAGACTTGGTAACGTTGTACACGACACCGGTCTTACCTTGGTAGAACTTGTGTGGCATACCCTTGTGGATAGAACCGTTGGCCTTGATGTCAACAATGTCACCAACCTTGTAAACCTTCAAGTAGGTAGACAAGGCAATGGCACCGTGCTTTCTAAAGTCACGTTGGAACATGTAACGAGTACGAGATCTGTAACCGTGTCTGAAATGAAGTGATTAAATTGGGGAATTTAATCATACTGTTAGTAAAATTGTTCTTGTTTCGAGCATAAGAACCTGTAATCTATCAACGCCGGTGTGTGAATTGAGATGCCGTCCTTCGCCATTATTCACTGGGATATCTTATCTTCGGCCAGTATTTTGATTTGAGTGATAAGTAAACTTTCCAATATTCCCTTCTTGTCATATTTGAATGTACGATATCCTCATCTTCCTGGTAGAGTATCATCTCTTGTTAAAACCTGTCTAGAACACACATAGTCTCGACTAATCAATTGACAGCCGAATGAAAAGTTCTCTCACGGTTTCTTGTCTCATGAACACATCTGAACGCCGTTTCATTCCGCATCAATCCTTCGGTGCTAGTTTGCCAATACTACTGCTTCTTTGGTGTCCACATTCCGTAGTATATCATTGGCTGCATGCCCATACTCTTCGTTCACATAGATTACTCGTTAAAATGCCATAACAATCGACCATTAGTGCCACATACGATTTACCCATTTTTGCTTATTGATCCTTGGTTGTTGACGGGGTTTTGAGCCTGAATCAAAGCCTATCCTACACCTCTTGATCACTTGCTACACTGGTGTATTCTTCTTCAACACTTGTCTCTTCAATACTATTCACTATACAGAATCCTACAATCGCAGAACCCAGAAACCAAAGTTGGCACCAACTGGTACCGCATAGCCGAAGTCCAGTAACCCTGGTGAGAACTGCAGGCTGGAAGAGACCTGCCTAGCATGTCATAGCCTAGCGGGAGGCCACACTAGCCAGTGGCACGAGCTCAGCGAAGCCTGTCTGAGGTTCTCAGTCCATAGGGAAGTGTGCCAGGGTAGATTCGTGGGAAAAGGATAGCTTCCACCTGTGCCAATGATCCCAAACAATATCTGACGTGGAATTTTTCACTTTGAACTGGCAATAATTACCTAATTTAGAAACAAGATATCCGTTTTGGAAAAGTTACAAAAGGTGTGTGGGTGCAGAACAGTCCGCCATTTGTTCTTTTTGTTTAATAAGATCACGTATGACAGATAAACCGAACTATTCGACTTGATGATATTACGCTACTTTTGATAAGCTCGTTGATTGGCTTCGGCCCTACCGGTAAATTCGGTTCGAATCCCATTAAACATCAACTAATTGTTCGTAATATACACCTAAAATACCGTTGTCGTATAACCAGAGATAATAAAATTAAGGAAGCTATATTCTTTTGTCAAAGAAAACAATGATCTATATACACATATTATGATTGACCATAGGAACGTAGGATCCAAATCATAAAAACTCTGAATGAAAGAAATGTGAGGAGGAGAAAGGAAGTTCAACAATGGGTTTGATAAATGGTACCCATATTCATACTGCTTTGTCAGTTGAGAGAACTTACTCTTCTTCAGCTTCTTCACCACCGGCGGAAGCAGCAGCAGCTCTCTTTCTAGCAACTCTACCTGGTCTTCCACCACCGAATGGAGAGGTTCTGGCAAAGTCGATGTGCTTTTCAGATTCCAATCTAACCATGAAGGATGGGATGTTGACGATCTGCTTACCAACAGCAATGTGTCTTTGAGAAATCAAGACTCTGGCGTGGTGGACAGACTTGGCCAAACCCAACTTGTAGACTTGGGTCTGCAATCTTCTTTCCAAGAAATCTTCGATCTTCAAGGCCAAGACGTAATCCAACTTCTTCTTGTCTTCGGACAAGACACCAATTCTCACCAATCTTCTGATCAAAGCATTACCTTCGAACAATCTCTTTGGGTCCTTTTCGTCTCTGGTCAACAAATCTCTGGCAGCTCTTCTGATCTTAGACAATTGGAAAGAAATTCTGTAGATTTCTCTCTTGTTCTTCAAACCGTATTCACCAGCCAACTTCAATTCGGCATCCAAACGAGCGGACTCGTAAGGTCTCTTTGGAGTAGAGTAAGTCTTGGAGTAGGTTCTTGGTGCTCCTGTTTAAATGATCACGTGATGATTCTTTTGTTAGTGAAAAATTCCATGGTGGAGAAGACCCGGCATTGCGTCCACAAAGCTGACAGCTGCAACGTTTGTCGAGGACTTCAAAGGACAGTGTGTACTTTGATACAGTTGATCACTAGACTACGAGGTTCTTTATAAACGGGCAAAAATACTCATGAGACAACAAACTAATGACAGCACGATACACCGCTATTGCAAAAATCAATTCACAAACAGCCATGTATACGTAGCGAGCCAACGTTGAGCTTGATAAACGACACACTTCTAGATGAAAATGCGTAGGACAACTCAATGTTGATGGTAACATGCTTATCTGACGGCAGCAGAAGCTGCTGTCAAAATTGTATGCATCGAATAGTTCTAGTCCTTGAGCTGAAGTGTCGGGTTTTCAACGACAAGGAGAGTGGTAGAAATATTCGATGACATACCATAGGCTGTACCAAGCACGCTTAGTCAATAGTTAGATGAATCATGAGGACCCGAACCTCGAAGGAAAATGTTCCAGATTGTTTAAACAACAGGAGCATAAACCCTACCTCAAACTGATCAATGAAGAGAAGTTTGAGGTATAGCAGAGTGTATCAATGAAGTATTCCTGTAGTTGTACACTACATACTTGGCATTGTGACTCGTCGATTCTTGGTTTCTTATGATCTTGATGAAGTGATGTGTATACAGATGAGACTAGTTGACTTTTTATAGTCGTTGGACAAACTTGAGCCCAGTGTACTATTTTTCAGATTTAAAAAACTTGAGTCGGCATGGGATAAAACAATTCCAAAAACGGCAAAATAAGAAATACGTTATAGGAATGTCCATAATTAGGGTGTACAGGTGTGAACAGTCCCCAGAGTGTGAATAGTGAAAGTGTTCCTATTTCATCAACGCCTTCTGTCTTCTCTAAAGAGCATATCTACACCGAAGCTTCTTACCACAAAACAAAGTAGGAGTCCAATGCTACCTCGGTTTATAGTACTATCAGTAAGATGTTCTGCTATGTAACCTAGATACATGAACTTTGATCTAATGCCTAATGCTAGAAACATACACCATGCATGCACGTGATGATTGCGAGGTCATGGTTCATCAATCATGATCACAGTTCAGAGTGAAAGTCCTTGATGATTGTATCCACGTCCTCAATGCTCAACTGTCTTACATCTCCAATCTGCTTGATCTTGTGTGTAACTTCCTTGACTTGATCGTCAGATAAAGTCAAATTTAGTTGCTCAACACGAGCTTTAATTGCATTCCATCCTGTCAACTTGTTGGCAAAGTGAATATATCTCTTCATACCGAAATCCTCAGGGTTTAAAATCTCGTAAGTAGAAGGATTTGCGAGAATAGCCTTGGCGTGAATACCGGCTTTGTGGGTGAATGCACAGAAACCCGTGATAGGGTTGTTGAACGGTAAATTGACATGAACCGCGTCAGCGACCAGGTTTCCCAAATCACGTAATTTGTGAAGTTTGTACTTGGACTTGACGTATTCGGGAGCAGACACGATCATCCTGGCCATGAGGCCCCCGAGTGGGGTGATACCGTTTCTCTCTCCGATCCCCAATACTGAGACGTCGATCAACCTGGCACCTGCTTCGAGGGCCGAGTAGGCATTACCAATGGCACAACCGGTGTCGTCATGGAAATGGCACTCGATATCACAGGATATCACGTTTTTTAACGTACGAACTAACTCGTACACCTGTCTTGGGTTGGCACAGCCCACCGTATCGGCGATACCGACTCTATCCACGCCAATTTTGTCCACAGTCTTGTATATGTTCAGCAAATCGACGGTGTCAGATCTAAAGGAGTCTTCTGAAGAGAACCTAATCTCCAATCCCTTCGACTTGACGAATTCTATCACTTCAATAGCCGACTTGGCGATGTAGTTCATGTCCTTACCGTGCGAATACTCCCTCAAGAACTTGGAAGTACCGATAACTACGTCTACTCCGTCCACTCCAGTTTCTACAGCGACTCTGGCGTCGTCCATGTGACATCTGATATGTGTCAAAATCTTGGCTTTCAAGCCAAGTTTGCAAATTGCCTCACAGTCGCTTCTGGATTGTTCTGAAGCTACTGGCGAAGTCAACTCGATGTAATCCACCCCGAAATCGTCCAGTGCCTTGGCGATTTCGATTTTTTTTTCTGTCGAGAAAAACGCATTGGCGAACTGTTCACCTTCCCTTAAGGTGGACTCGATCAGTTGGAAGTTGCGTACATTCGACAACACATCGTAAGGTGATGGAGCGTAGGGATTCGATGCCTCGGACATTTCTTCTTTCCTTTTATTAGCCTAAACGTCAAACTTTTCGATCTCCTTCGACAGAACCTTCAACAACCGACTGCACTTTCGCCTGAATATGAAGTTCTTTCTCAAATTGTCAGTAAACCAGGCATCCTCGGAGTAAAATCGGAAGTGGCTCGAGCGGATCACTAAACTTATATAGCAGGGCATCGCAGAGGGTTAGAAAAGTTTTTCATTGCCATTAGTACGCTATAAGAGTCATATCTCAGAACCCTGTGCAGTGTCACCGCGCCTGGTATGTGAGTCCTCAAATTTCCACCGGAAAAAGTAACGTAACCAGGCTACGAGCTGTAACACCCATGCATTCATCCTTGTAAAAACACAACATTGCGCCGTCAGGATTCGAACGGGGCGAATGTGAGCTCTGTTGTATTGTTTACGTAATTTTCGTATTTCCCAATGCTGTCTTGTTTACATTTTCTCCCTATTGCCAGTATTCCGACCGCATTATTGGCCCAGAAAGATGCCAGGAAACACGAACAAGTCTTTCGTAGAAGTGGGGGGCTCTACTCTTCAGCAACTCTCCAAATGTCTAATCAGTTTAATCAAACACGAATACTGGTACAGGCGTCTGACAAGTTTTCAGCAACATACCTGACGAGGCGGGGTAATGTTAACTCTTTACGTGTCATTGCTTCGACCGATACCTTACCCCTTGAAAACGGCGTAAAAACGTGACTTTTAAATATCCTGAAAAACTCGTCTTTTTCACAAAAAAACTGTCAGCGTGTCTGATTTTCTGTAGTATATATAAAAAGCGATTTGTGTACAGGTTTGAATCTTGAAAATCGCTATTTTTCAAAAATTTGGCGTTTTTGATAAATAGACGAGATTTTTCTTGTTTTGGACCTCAGCGGCTGAATAAACTAATTGGATTAAAACAGGCATTGTGACAAAGACAGAGCCTGAAGCCTAAATTAAGAGTGATAAACTATTGAAAAAGCCTTTATGTACCAGGCTTTGCTGGATTAGATATAGAAGGTACAACATAAGGAATTTAATTTTAACCTTGAATACAGGCGTGTGCATACCCATTAGACGCAGCAGATTAAGCTTATCCTTAGGCCCATAGTTTCGGAGAACAGTTTTAGACGCAAGTAATACATGAAATGTCATCACAAGAATCAAGGTTAGACAGACAGGTGATCTTGCTAGAGACTGGGTCCACGCAAGTGGTGCGGAATATGGCAGCAGACCAGTTAGGAGACTTGGCGCGTCAGCATCCAGAACAGACACTGCCGTTGTTGTCACGTGTCTACCCATATTTACTTAGCAAACAGTGGGAGACCAGAGTAACTGCAGCTAGGGCTGTAGGGGGCATCGTATCGCATGCGGAATTGTGGGATCCAAATACGGAGGATTCACTGGATACCGTTGCAACGAATGGGACCGAAAATGCCAAGGTCAAGATAGAAGAAGAGATGAAAGTCAAACTAGAAGAGTTGACGCATACTGACGAGTGGAACGACTTGCAAGAGGAATCGAACTATCTCTCGCTCAGCAGTTGGAGATTGAACGAAATTTTGAAATCTGGGCATAGTCTACTAGCTTCAAGTGCAGCTGATTTCTACGGATCCAATTCAAAGACCGGAGCTCAATTTGCGAGCGACTGGAACTCTCAGGCAACTCAGCATAACAATAAACAAATCAAGACAGACCACTCGTCCCCAGATTTGAAAGCAGAAAACAGTCTGAGTCTTCCGAAAGGGGAAGATGACGACAATCATACCAAACATTCAAGTCCCGATAGTGCGACGGGGCAAGCATCAACTGCATCAGCATCACCACCGCCAGAATCGAAAACATCTGCCAGGATGTTAGCGATGGCTAGAAGAAAGAAAAAGATGCAGGCCAAATCAGTATGTAAAAAACCAGTCGATCTTTCGCAATCAAGTGCTGCACGCAATCTAATAGCGTCAACGAACGGAGATGAGCAGTTGAAAAATCCCAGTAATGATATAAATGGGAACGGATTCAATGGTAACTCTTCGCCAAATTTATCACCAACCACTCTTAACAACCCAAAACTGGAAATAACAGAACAATCCGACGAAAATCGGTTAATGGTAGAATCTATGGTAGAGCCCATACTACAGAAGCATGAAAAGATCAGCGGGTTTGTATGGCAGTTTCAAGGTATCTATGAACTTTTGGTGGAGAATCTAATGAGTCCACAGTGGGAAGTTCGGCATGGCGCGGCCTTAGGTTTACGTGAACTGATGAAAAAGCATGCACTGGCGGTCGGAAGGATCAAGGGTAAGACAAAACAACAAAACGATGCGAGGAATAACAACAGTTTAGAGGATTTGGCGACTCGGTTGTTGACAATTTTTGCGCTTGATAGATTTAGCGACTTTGTTAATGACACTGCTGTAGCTCCTGTAAGGGAATCAGCTGCCCAGACGTTGGCAACTTTGCTACTCCACATCAATGATGCCACCGCTCTACAAATATTCCACAATCTCGAGCTTTTAGTCTTACAAGATCCCGCAATTACTGGCTGCCCCAATAAGATTTGGCAAGCCACTCATGGGGGCTTATTAGGTGTCAGATATTTTGTATCAATCAAGACGGATTTCTTGTTCAAACACAATTTATTGGATAACGTAGTCAACATCGTGTTATATGGGTTGAATGAAAGAGATGATGACGTACAAAGTGTGTCTGCAGCAGTGTTGTCTCCAATAACTGATGACTTCGTCAAATTGAAGGCCGAGACCTTGGATCTTGTGTTAACCATCGTGTGGAAGTCTTTAACCCATTTAGACGATGATTTATCTTCCAGTGTTTCTTCGGTCATGGATCTTTTGGCTAAATTATGCAAGCATGAAGAAATTTTACATGTTCTGAAACAAAAAAGCATCGATTCACCTTCTGAATGGTCGTTCAAATCATTGGTTCCCCAACTGTACCCATTTTTAAGACACTCGATAACAATGGTGCGTAAATCGGTTCTAAACCTCCTTTCAGCATTCTTGTCATTGAATGACACCTCTACCAAAAACTGGATAAATGGAAAACTATTCAAATTGTTATACCAGAATATTTTGCTAGAGCAGAATAAGGAAGTTCTTGAACTTACCTGTCAACTATACAGCAGCATGCTCGTCAACTACGTCGACTCCAAAGCTCAGGAAAAAAGCATTGACTTTGTTTTTAGCAGGTACATCACGTCCATTTTGCATTTACTGATTACACCGATTGGCGAGCAGGGGAAAAACTATGCCATGGACTCCCAACATATCACAAAACCATCATCAAGCTATATGATAAACACCGAAAGGAAACGTTCAAGTACGGTAGTTGATAATAACTCAATGTCGACTGCGTCTTATAACAATCGAGTCAATATAGATTCCCCAATGCTATCTGGTGATGTTACTTTGTTGGGCTCTGACATAATTTACGAAACTCGAGTCAGGGCTGCAAAAGCTCTGGGGTTGACGCTATCATATTTTCAAGAGTCAACTCTCAAGTCGTTTTTCGAAAACGTGCTCACAAGCTGCCTTGACCTACCATACTCGACGCCAAGAATGCTAGTTGCCATTGTGATTGAATCATTTTGTCTCAATTGGACAAGCCATCAGGGGGACAAACCGATCCCTCCTTTTGTGTCCTCTCTCTTCAGCTCTACTTTCTTCCAATATCTAAACGGCTCGCTAGAGCTTCCCGTCTTTCGCGAGCTCACTCCAATTTTAAAGGCGTTGAGAACCCAATGTCAAAGTTTAATGACAACGTTTGTTGATGTGGGAATGTTGCCTCCGCAACGTGTTCCTGCCATCGCAATTATTGTCAAGGGAGAACCGGAAGCTGGACCGGAAGCTTTCTCCATACAAACTGCTGAGAAAGTTCAGACAGAGCTTTATCCCAAGCTTCTTTCTTTATTGCCAAACGCTCAGAAGATCTTAGCAAAAAAACCATTGGAAGATTCTCTTTATCGTGTTCACATGGCAACAGAATCGGCTAAAGATTCTGAAAGAAAAAGACATTCTGCAGTATTGTCCAACTTTGCGGCAGCAGTTATGTTAACGGATGGACTTCCAGCTAAGTTGAACCCAATTATCCGGTCTCTCATGGATAACGTGAAATCAGAAGATCATTGCATACTTCAAGAAACAGCGGGGGATAGTATCGTCCATTTAATAACCGAACTAATCAAGGCAGACAAAAAGAACGTTGCTAATAAGGTTGTCAAGAATTTGTGCGGGTTTTTGTGCGTTGATACGACCGAAGTTCCAGAATTTGAACCAAACTGCACTTCAGTGATACTTACCTTAGTTAACGAAGCAGCCACATTATCTTTACAAGATGACGTTGAAGTGAAAAAAATCACCGCTGCTGCTCAGATCAAACGTAGGGGCGGTCTCTACACACTAGCCCAGTTCTTATTAAAGTTCAAGAATGAATCTTTCACTGTCCTCCCTCAGTTGAAAAAGTATCTCTTCGATCCTTTAGACACTTTCAAACCGGGGGTTGGCCAGCAGCAATCCACTACTTTAGCCAAAAAGGAGGGCCAGGAAATATCTGATTCGTTTGGTATTATTAGAGCGCTTTACACCTATATGCCAGCAACAATACAAAAAAGCGAAATTTTATCGAGGCTTCCGGTTTTTACTGCATTCTTACGGTCCGAACTTGCAGTGTTGAGATATTCAGCTGCTAGAACTATATCCGAGCTAGCACGTCACAATACAGTTGAATTGATGTCCTATATTATCACCGAAATTCTTCCAGCGTTGAATAATGCAGGGAGTGTTACTGATAGACAAGGTGCAATAGAACTTCTGTATCATCTTTCGATTGAATTGGACACCGAAATCTTACCTTACGTAGTGTTTTTGATTGTTCCACTGCTTGGAAGGATGAGTGACTCAAATGAGGATGTTAGGAAGCTAGCCACCACAACTTTTGCTTCTATAATCAAACTCGTACCACTTGAAGATGGTATCGAGGCCCCTGTTGGGTTATCGGAAGAGTTGATGAAAGGTAGGGAGAAAGAAAGAGATTTCATCCAACAAATGATGGATCCATCCAAAGCAAAACCGTTTAAGCTCCCAGTTGCCATTAAAGCTTCATTAAGGAAATATCAACAGGATGGTGTCAACTGGTTAGCATTTTTGAATAAATATCACTTGCATGGAATTTTGTGTGACGATATGGGTCTTGGGAAAACCTTACAAACAATTTGCATAATCGCAAGTGACCAATACTTGAGAGCTGAAGACTACAAAAACACAAAATCAGAAAAGAGTAGACCTCTTCCATCGCTTATCATCTGTCCTCCGTCTTTAACAGGACATTGGGAGCAAGAATTTCAGCAGTATTCCCCAACATTGAAAGTCATAGTATATGCTGGAGCTCCATCTATAAGATATCCTTTACAAGACCAGGTGCCAACTGCCGATATTGTAGTGACCTCTTACGATGTTGCTAGAAATGATATAGACTTCATCAAAAAGTTTGAGTACAATTACTGTGTCTTGGACGAAGGGCACATCATCAAAAACTCTCAATCGAAGTTGGCAAAAGCCGTGAAATTGATAAATTCCAATCACAGACTAGTGCTCACGGGCACTCCCATTCAAAACAATGTGGTCGAGCTGTGGTCATTGTTCGACTTCTTGATGCCTGGATTCCTCGGCACCGAAAAAATGTTCCAAGAGAGATTTGGTAAGCCGATAGCTAGCTCCAGAAACAGCAAGACATCTTCAAAGGAGCAAGAAGCAGGGGCTTTGGCACTGGAAGCGCTGCATAAACAGGTTTTGCCTTTCATGCTTAGAAGATTGAAAGAGGATGTCTTATCGGATTTGCCTCCTAAAATCATTCAAGATTACTATTGTGAATTGAGCGACTTGCAGAAACAGTTGTACAATGATTTTGTCAAGAAACAAAAGAATGTGGTTGAAAAAGACATCGAGCATACGGAGGAAGTCGAAAACAAACAGCATATTTTCCAGGCTCTTCAATACATGAGAAAGTTGTGTAACCACCCCGCCTTGGTTCTAAATACATCTCATCCCCAGTATCAGCAAGTTCAAAACTACCTCGCTCAAACCGGAATGAGCCTTCATGATATAAACCATGCTCCCAAGTTGGAGGCCTTGAAAACTTTACTCTTAGAGTGTGGTATTGGATTGCAAGACGTTGAGAAGAAATCGACTTTGCACGATTCAATCGACAGCGTTATCAGTCAGCATCGTGTTCTTATCTTTTGTCAATTGAAGGATATGCTTGATATGGTTGAAAACGATCTTTTAAGGAAGCATTTGCCGTCAGTAACGTTCATGCGTTTAGATGGTAGTGTCGAGTCCAGAGATAGACAGAAGGTCGTTCGTAAGTTCAACGAAGATCCATCTATAGATTGTTTGTTACTCACCACCAAAGTTGGAGGGCTAGGGTTGAATTTGACCGGTGCCGATACAGTTATATTTGTGGAACATGACTGGAACCCAATGAACGACTTGCAAGCGATGGACCGTGCACATAGATTGGGACAAAAAAAGGTCGTCAACGTTTATAGAATCATTACAAGAGGAACTTTGGAAGAAAAAATCATGGGTCTTCAGAAATTCAAAATGAACATTGCATCAACTATCGTTAATCAACAGAATTCCGGGTTGGGTTCGATGAACACCCATCAGTTATTAGACTTGTTTGACGCGGAAAACATACCCTCACAAGAAAAGGCTGAGACGAAGAAATCTGTTGATGATGTGGCCAACGAAACTGGCCTAACAGGTAAGGCTAAGGAGGCTGTTGGCGAGCTAACAGAGCTTTGGGACTCATCTCAATACGAAGAAGAGTACAACCTAGACAATTTCATAAAAACCTTACGATAGACTTTACATTACATAGTATTCAGTTTTGCATTCAAATATATTCAAAGTATTATTATTTATCAGTTTTCAAGATATTGTTAAACTGTAGATGCTAATTCGAGTGTTTTTTGTCACTCCTTGCCTTTACGCTGTCTGCCTTAGCTGCAGTCAAATCAGAAAAGTAAACAAAACGAAAGCTATATCAAACAGAATATTTACATGCACTCGAAACGATTAGTACCCTGGATAGCTTAAGTTACCAGGCTAAAAGCAGTGTATGAAATACAAGTCTGAGTGTATACTCACGCAATGGAGTCAATCATAGAGGAGAGAAAGAAGCGTCTTGAACAGCTACGGCGACAACACGCAAAAGAGAAAGATGGCAGCGCAGCAAGCGATGCACAACAGCAAGCTGTATTTGAAAAGTCGACAGAAACTAGGAATATTGAATCTGAGTTAGTATTAACGTCAGAAGAAAAGCTGGACAGAGATTTGGCCCATCTACGGAAACAAACTGATCAAGCTTTGAAACGAATGGTCAGAGAAAGAGTTCTCAAAGGAAATATAGAAGAATCTGACGCTTGATAATATAAAGTAAAACAAGACATGCGAAACACAAGACTAATGGAAGTGATACAACTTATTCACCCTTTGAAGGACTCAATATTTTTTTATCCAGGTGTATACGAGATAGAAACGAGTGGGATCTATAATAACAGAACTATGACTTAGTTGTGGAATGCTTCATATAGATAAACGAAACCGAAGACAAAAAATGAGAATGCGCCTCCAAGCGTAACTGTTCTCATACTGATCTTGCTAGCCAGTAACTTTCCGCCGACAACTGCTACGAGAGTACAGATTGCATGTCCGATGGAAGCACCTATGATGATGTAAACGAAGTTACTACCGGAGGCCATCGCTATCGTTGATATCTGAGAACGATCTCCGAACTCGCCTAGGAACACCATGATGAAAATTTGAACCCATGTCGCAGATATGTATTTGGTGGAGAACGCCATGAACTTGATGATGAGTCTGTTAATTCGCTCGTTAGCCACGTATCTTGTCATGTCCTTCTTAGACCCTCCTTCCGAAACTTGCAATGAGTGATTGATGTCCTGGATAGCGATTTCCTCTTCAACCTCAGCCAATTCCTCTTCTATACCTGCATTTTTTGGCATCTCAAGTCCTTCGAGCACGAGTTTGTATCCGAATACAAGAAACATGATACCAGCCGCGAACAGCGTCAATCTGTGAGGTATTAAAGTCGTGAATGTCCGCCCAATTAATCCTCCGAGAACCGTCATCACAACGAGGGATGATGCTGCTGCTGTGAAAACTAGTAGTCTATCATGACGCATTGCCATCAAGGCAGCGATCAAAAATGTCTTGTCTCCAATTTCTGATATCCCAATCATGGATACTCCCATCAAGAAGGCAGTGAGTGGCTCATCTGAAGCATCTGGCTCATGCCCGTTGTTTCCTGTTGCTGTAGTGGCTGTTACAACGGAGAACAGAAAGGCCAGATTCAGGAGTATGATAGAGCTGAACCTCATCGCTGGTGAGTTTGAAACTTAATTGCCACTTCTTAGTCTCACTACGATAGTTAAGTCAAGCAGTTGTAGCTCAAACATGCACTGCCACGCTATGATTGATTTTATATACAGTCATTTCCACTTTATGATAGTAAGGACGGATTTTTTCGTAATTTCAATTACGGGCAGCTCTCAGTTAAGAACGCTACGACAATTTATCAGAATTTCTTTTCTCAGTGAATGCTTAATTAGTGCATGAGGAACCGACGTGGGATCTGTAATTAATTCTACAATGCGAAAAGACGCAGCTCGCTGCCCAATAGCACTAGTATACATCGAACGCGTAATTGCTGTAGCAGTGCTTTTTTCTTAATAAAGCGAGAGTACTCCTGAGTGAGGTTGTACCTACTACCGATACTGCCTGTTTGAATGCCGGTTATGAACACATCGCGTCGCTGCGAGACAATTTTTTGAGTCCGGAACATATGGCCAGAAGATACTCTGTCAAAGGAACAGGCAGTGCATTAAAATGCTCCGAGATGCTGTTCAATGGCAACTTAGCAAGGGTTCTTCCACTGATTTTGGCTTGCTAAGCTTGAGAAAACTTGGGTGGTTTTGTCGTTAGTATGCTATTTTACATCTACGTGTCCTTTCTCGGTAATCTAAAATTAAATCAACATACATTGGAAAACTTGGCCAGTACTTGAATCACAGGGTCTATTTTGAACTCATTTTCGTCAACACAAACTATCTCCAAGTGAATTAGTTGATACGTTATACTTCTTAGGATCTCAGAGCATACAGTAGTGGAGGGAAAGTCAACAAAAAAGGACACGTCTAACCGATCCAAAAAGGCTGGATCAATGTTGTTCTTCAAGTTTGAGGTGCATAAGAGGATGAAATTTGGATACTTCTTGACGTGATCGAGGTGTGTCATCAAACAATTGATTACGCGGAGTGAGTCGGTAGTCTCATTTTTATTCAATAGTTGGTCTCGGGAAAGGGCTAAAGACTCAACCTCATCGAACAGAAGAAACACGAATTTCCTCGTCTCGGAATGAGATTTTAACAACATCTCAATGTCAGAAAAGATGCCATCCAAGTTTTTCGTCGACTCCCCAAACCATCTGGAAAAGACTTTCGAGCAAGACAGTTCAATCAGTACGCCAGAATATCCCCCATCGAATATATTCCATTGTCGCAAAGCGAGCTTTTGACACAAGGCTTTGCAAAGGCTAGTCTTTCCTGTTCCGGGAGGACCATGAAGCAAAAACAGATTATTTGAGCTGAAGATGTTGTTGAACTTCCTCAATTTGGAACTCAATTGAAGCGATAGCATGGCATGTGAGAACAAATGCTGTTTCAGGTTAGAATCATAATGCAGTGTTTCCCAAATATTCTCCAAACTTCTGGAGGGTAGTAAAACGAGCTTCACATTCTTCGAATTCTCCAGTGTGACCGGCAATTTGTCGAGAGGGTCATCGGCTAATGTGCTCTCGGCATCACTAGCAGTATCAGAAAGTCCTATATTGTCAAATCCCTGACTAATACAAGCTTCAAGATTGGATAGTCTATCTTCTAAATTGATATAAAATCGAGTCTGAAAGGAAAGTGCCTCTGCTTGAAGATTGTGAGCCTCATTTGGACTGTTTACTTGTGATTCCTTCGTCAAAATATGCTCACGTTCGAACAGAATGCCATGAATTACATCTTCCAGTTGCGTGGAACGAGCTTCTTTAACCGTCAGTTTTCGAAAATTTGACTCTCGCACCATTTCAATGTAGATATCCTTGATGTATGAACAGAGCAACGTTTCCTCATGGAATTCGCTAAGCAGATGAGCCGGCGAATCCCTAAATTTTCTGTCATTTTCCTGTAGTTGATGCCATATGACTTTCAAAAACGTTTTGGGAAAGTCTGTGCCATGGTTGTTCATTTGCAACCTAGAAAGTTCTCTTTTGACGTTACTCCTCGCCATATCACACACTTGTAGAACCGTCATTTTTTCAAGCGAACAATCACTAACAAGATCCTCAATCTTCTTTTGCAAAGTGATTCCCAAAAGTTCAAGAAACTTCATAACAGTCCTCCTTGATCCCTCCTCTTCATTTGAAAGCTCTTCTAGCCAGCTTACACATTGTGCGTTTAACTCGCAATCTAAAATCACTCGTATCATCTTTCTGTAGCAGATATTAAGATATCTACAGCACTTTTCGCTGTAACATCAGTTGCCTGGATGTTGTCTGCGAAGGAGCACATTGCTTGGAGCTTAGCCGCCGAAACTGTTTAGCTTTTATACTAGACACTTTTTTAAAATTGCGTATAGAAGAAAAAATTAGGCAAATTAGCCGCGGAGGGGTATTCATCAGTATTGAAAGATGAGATACTGTTGCGAAATGTTCCATTATATTTTGATTTGTTGAGTTCAAAAAGATTTTAATTTTGGATAGAACCAAACATTTCGAGTAGTGAGCTCTGGCGCCACAAACTGCCTAATTAGGTATAACTTGCCGATCTATCTTATTTTCAAGGGACTGATATCTGGATAAGCCCAAATGACAGTGATAAAAGAATCGATGTAGGCGTACATTCGAGCAGCGATAAGTAAACTTGTGCGGGGTTGCGGCCTCTGCAAATTACATGGCTATTGGTTCGAAGGCTATATATACCCATTTGTATGTAGCCGTTTCTGTCTGCTGACACGCGGTATTGTTAGACGCTTGTCATTAGTTGAATCAGTAAACATAAAAACGTATAACTGTACCTACTGTTAAGGTCGATACCAATAGACTAACTTTATGTGTTGTTGTTCGAAGAAACTTGTAAACCCAACTGCTGTCAGGTGCGGATGCAAAGCAGCAGCAACGGCCGTGTCTAAAGAGAGAAGCTCTGCTTCCTGCTGCGGTACGGAGAAGGCTAGTGTAAGGTGCAAATGCGGCAGTAACTGTTCGTGTCCCGGTTGCAATACGGTTAAACTTTGACCAGTTATAAAGACCAACTTCATCAAACAGAAGAAACGAACTATACAAGTGCTGTTAGGAGATTTTATGACAACACTGTCACCGGGGTTGTTTTTCACATTCGTCGCACTACAAGTTTGCCAAACCTTGGCTACGTCACGCTTTGCATACCATCTTTGAGCATTGCCGATTGGATATGGAACCTTCAGAATAAACAGTCTCTACCACGGGTATATATACATCATCTAGGACATATTTAATAAAGACTGACATACATGAAGTGACAGTTTACGATTGATATTAAATCACCATGAAGCACGAACGAACTGTCGGTCGATTAGTATGCTTAGCGCACTTCCATACCTCATGCTGCAATCCGATATAGTGTAACGGCTATCACACCACGCTTTCACCGTGGAGACCCGGGTTCGACTCCCGGTATCGGAGTTAGTTTTTTTTTATTTGGCTCTAATTGCAATGCCAGTAATGAGAGAATCCACGCCATGCAAGAAGAGATGAGATGAGCTGCAGTTGAACGATGTCTGGCGTCTTTAACGTTAGCAAAGAATGTCTGAAGTGAGGTCCCACATTGGAGAGTACGGTTCAAAGCACAGAATTGTAAAGTGGGTGCTTAAAGCAGAACTCTGGTAGCCGCTACGCAGGAATTTTGCATAATATGTCAGACCAAGAAGAAGCGCTACATGATTCAGATTTAGAGGCGGATGAGTTGCAACAAGATTGGTCTTTAGCCACCAAATTGGTGGGCAACAACAAAACAATGATTCCTGTGCGAGGAGAGAAAGACTACGAACCAGATGGCACTGATATTCAGGAAACAATGTTATACAAAGCGAGGAAAACCATGTTTGACGTGCTTCGACAGCCAGATAGAGGAACTTTGGTGAAAAATCAACTCAATGCATTGTACGATTTTGACAGTCACACTGCCATTATCCGAAATCCGAAGGGTAATTTCATCAACACATGTGGTACTCCGAACAGTGATGGGTCCCTAACACTGCAGTTTCACGAATTTGTCTACTTAGTGGAAAGAGGGACTGTCACTCCAGTAGTGAAAAATGGGCTCGAAGACTGTCCACTCGAGATTGCACTATCCCTTCAGGACGTATACGCGCTTTTCAAGTCTCAAGCAGAGCTTGATCAATTCTTTGTCTACGCCTATTTGAAAAGAATGGGCTACATAGTATTTCCGCATAAGTGGAACTACGGACGTCAGCAATCTAATTTCAGTGAGATGTTAATGCCTTTTATGCAGAACACTTCACGCTCGACTTATCTCAATAACATCTTGCATCTGTTCTCAAGTTTCTCATATTGGTACTTACGAACTGTTCCTTTTACAATCAAAACGATGCTAGGTTTACTACCGACAAAATTTGCATCGTCCACAGAAATCTACCAAGCGATCAATAACGTCGTTCCGTATTATGTTCCACCCAAGACTTTGGAAACACTTTTGCAATCATGCAGCAGCTCTTCACAGACCTTTTCATGCAAGAGCTACAAAATCTCTTTGGATGTTTGGAAACCAAATCCCACCTTCAAGAAGAGCGACAGGAGTCTGCCAGATTTCCAGGTGGTCATTTATAATAAGAATGAGGCCAGTCTACGATTTCCCACGTTGCATGATTTCAAAGCGCTCTTCAGTCAATTGGACTGTAAGTTTTCGTTTACGACTGCCGTGATAGATGAAAAGAGCAGCGTTAACCCCCACAACGTCAAATCTAGCAAGGCTCTTGAAAACTCCAAAAGGCCGTACAAGAAGAAAGCCAGTGTCATAATGAATTCATATAATGAAAAAATGAAGAGGATAAAGAGCGGGTATCGAAGCTTTCTACTGGCTATTATGGATGATGGTTTGGCAAGTATCATTAAGATTACTGAAACTGATTTCGGATCTGAGAATATCTGGTATACTCCACAACCCAAGCAGGTAGCAAAGAAAAGCAAGTCAGAGCTGTGAGCTGAAAAATCCATATAATACAGTTTCTTCTGGTAATGGGAGTTACGTACTAACTAAATTTTGAGTAGAGATTATCATCAAACACAGATGGATTGTTATAAAATGAAGTTGGACTGTCATCCGGCTTTTGTTCGTTCATAAGCGACACCATTCCAGTTGAAGGGAACTTTGGAGGCACTTGTGGGGCACTGAGTCCCGTCAAATTGTTGCTGGAACCCGAAGCCGATGGCTCATTTCTCGGGACAGTCTTGTTTAATTTATCATGAAGGCTCAAATTGCCAAAGCTTTCCGTAAAAGTTGTTGATTGTGTCGACTTCTGGGGCAGCACGGGCGGCAGAATGCTAGATTCTGTTGAGTTGGCAGGTGTTTGTACTGGAGATCCCTGGCTGGCTAGTTCTCTGGTCATCTTCAGCAACGAATCATAAAAATTCAGTCCCTTCTGTAAATCGGAGCTATAAGTCACGAATTGAGTATAAGATTTCTCAAGTCTGTCCAAGAACTCTTGTCTTTCGCTCATCAGCGCCTTTTCTTGAGGTAACTTCTTTTGAGAACCTGTCAATTTGAACATATTATCTAGTTTTGTTTTCATTTCATTGATCAAATTGGATTGTTTAAAGATCGTAGCATCAATCCTGCTGGTCAAAGGTGCGAACTTGTTGAGTTCAGCATCAAATAGTGTTTTGATGTCCTTTTTGGACCGCCCTGTGCTTACAATAAGCTTTTGAGAGATATCATCGTCGTTTAACTTTTCCTTCAACTCTGTGATATTTCTGGATCGCTCCTCCTTCAGCAAACGAAGAGTCTCTGAGCTGACTCTTAGATCCGCGAGAGATCTCAGAATTTGCTCGTTTTTATTGTCGTCTATGTCAAGCAAACTTGGCTCGTTGCTTTGGATTTTGAATTTGGGTATCACTGTTGATAATAGCTCGGGACTTGACAAAAGATTTATCTCGTTGAGATAAGGACGTACGGAAGCGATAATCTTGTCATCAGATTGTGATGCCTGTACCAGAGAGTTCTTGATCTTTAAAGTATTCTCACGCTGATCTGAGGATAAAGAAGATAGTAAGCTTAATATTTCATTCCTCTTGTTGGCTATGATCTGAATCTGTTCGTTGACGTTTCTAAGTTTATTTGAGCGCACGAAAGAGGCCCATGAACTAACTTGCTGAAACATCAGGTCATACTGTGGGTCTTCCGGAGTACTATTGCCACCCTTCACGTATTTCTCCTCCAGGTTTTTGATGAGCTTTGGTAGCTCGGTAAATTCCATAAATGACTGGTACTCCCAATCTGCAGTATTGACCCTCTCCACTTCTCCTCTCAACAATGAAGCTTTCTCCTCAGAGTATATACTTTCGTTTTCGTAAACTTCCATAGGTACAATCCCTTTCAACGCCGCATTACAAAACTCACTGACTTCAGCCATGAACGGTTTGAGTTGTTCTTCCCATGGCACTGGTTTAATAGCATCCATTGTTTTGATGCTTTCTAGAGTGGCATCAGCCGGGATTGTTTCGTTGTAAATGAAATCGTTGTCTTTAATGACAGTTTTCAACTTCTCATCGATGACGCTCTTGAGCCCAGTTAGTTCAATGTCGCTGTTGATATAGGTGCTCTCTACGACTGCTTCTTTGATCTCGCTCAACGCAATATTGCCGTAAGCAATTGCCTCTCCTACTTTATGAGATTCTTCCAAAACAATTAAATGATTGTACGCAGTTATCGCCCTGTATAGATGAAGCTTTATCGAGATGAGGTAGGACCATCTCTCTTCGCCATATCCGGTGAAGGTAAAGGTCACTCTTTCCTCCTTTTCGTAAAACTTCTGGCACTCCTCGTATAAATTAGCAGCGGTATGGGCCAATTTGCTTATCAGAGAGGCCCTCTTGGAAGCATCCGGCCCGTTGATCAAAGTCAACAAAAACAATTCCTGAGCCTCGGCATGCGTCAGAGTCGAGAGAAAAGAAGTCGTTTCGGCCGCACAATCTGCAGAAGGGGAGTTCAAAAAGTTATGGGACATGTAGTTAAAGCAAGCCACTGCTTTTCCCAAATACGGAATGGCACTCTTGTAATTCTCTGACATCTTCTTCAAGGCGATCTGTTTTAAAAGAACGGCAACGTTGAACATCACTGACGATTTCTCAAAGACCACAGTACGCTGGCTAAACTTCTTATCCGAGGTGCCGGACCCGTAATCAGCTTCATACCACGTGAATTCTATCTGTAAAGAACTGCTCTGGTCTCCCAGTCGCAGATAGATCTGTTCCAAAACTGCTGCATATCTGTAGTTCTGCTGCAACAAAGACTCAGGGGCAAGGTCCGAGTTTGCATTGGTTCTGCAGGCGTCTAGCTCTTTCGTGCTTTCAGCATCGTAAAATACAGACCATTGATTAGACCCATACGACCGCTTGAGGTAGTTTATCAGCCCTTTAGCCCAGCTGATACTCTCTGTATCCTTGATCTTTAAGGGCACCAATTCAGTTTTCATATTAAAAGGTATTCAGATCCCAATTTAACACCCGAGGGGCAAATTTCTTCAAGCTATGAGCACACAGTATTCTAGAACAAACCTAGTGGCTACTGCAATCACTTCAGTAAGATTTTGACAATACCCTATCGAAGTGTATGAAGAATCTCTAATGTGAAGTCTAATGAGAGAGACCTTTAATTTAATAACCAAAAATTGATCACGTGATTGAATTTCAACATCTGAAATTTGAGCTTGGTCCTCTGAAAAATTCATTCCATGAGAAGACCACGGTCAAGCTGGATCTTCGTTCAGAGAGCTGACCTCCAGTTATCCTTTCGAGCTGGTACAGTGATTCTACAACGCAGAAACGCCAGCTTATTGATTTGGGCTTTTTTGGTTGTGGCGTTGGTCAGGTCAGATGTCTGTACAGATGAAAAGTGTCAGAACAATAGGCCTTCTAGGCCGTAGGGCCCGTTTGTTCACCAGCTCCGCACGACTTTGGGAACAGGAAGGCGTGGCTAAGAAGCCGGCGCCTTTCAATCCTCGTCACATGGGTGTGGCCAACCAGGTATACATCCCACCCTCAAAGAAAAATATGCCTAGTATTCTTTCCTCACCTTTGGCCTATATCAACGTTCTGATCAGAAAAGTGTACACTTTAGGGATGAACACGGTTCAAGTTGCGTTGTTCCGTTACCAGTCGGGATACAAGCCCAATTTCTTGTTGTGGAAGAACAAGGCGATTGAAGAGTACGTGCAATTGAACAAAGCCTTTGCGAAAAGAAATATCGACTCGATAAAACCTCAGGTGTCCATTTGGGTAGAAGAAGCACTGGCCGCCAGATCTAAACAGATCCCTTCATCTATAACGCTGGACTGGGAGCTCATCAAATTCAACGAAGTGCCAAAACTGGTGTCAACTCAAGCTATGATGATTCCAGGCCGCCCAGTAGAATTGATTCAACTAATCTACAAATTTGACACTCATCAAAGACTGATCAAATATGACAAGAAAACTGCCAAAACTGATAAACTTGATAGAAACGTCGTCGACTATGTTGCATTCCTTTGTGATGCAAGTACGAATGATCTGCTACTAGTAGGTTCGGTGTTTGAGAGCGCTCCTGACGCCAAACTTCCAAAGGACACAGAGACATCAAACAAAATTGTCATTGAAAGAATGAAGACTAACGGAGATTTGTTTAGAGTCCAACCTCCTGTGAAAAAAGAGCTCTGAGAAGTCACATGCACCAAGAATTGATGCAGGCTTGGTGAGTTTTGTATATAGCAAATAGCATCATCCCCTCGCGACTCTATATCTTGTTGCACTAACAGAGAGGGTATCCTAATTCAACAGTGTAAAATGCGATTACAACTTTATATCATGTTAGTTATTTACAGTGTTTCCATCACATTTACGTAGCCTCTGGTGGACCGTTTCTTTCTTCTGGTCGATGACGGTGTGTTTGCGCCCATGGTTAGCGCCATTATATCATCTAAACCATTTGCTTTTGAACCAGTCAAATTGACGCTGGGTTTGCTCTTTTGAGGAGATGTTGGGGTCGGTACCCCCGGTTCATGATCAGCCATATCAGATAAGTCTTTCGCTGGATCCAATGGTTTACCTGTGATTGGATTAGTGGGCATAACGGCGTGAGCCGTACGCAACGCCGGACCTCCAACAATCGAACCCTGTCGAGGTTTAATTTCTGGAGTTTTGGAAACTTTTCTTTTCACCACAGGTGGTGGAGGAGCAGGAGAAGCAACTTTAACTTTCTCTTCTTCAGATGCGTCTTTGTTTACCCATCTTTTCAGTTGCTCATCATAATAAAAGTTATTCTTGTGCCCCAGCTTCGCTTTAATTGGCTTTTTCTCGTTCGATTCCTTTTTGAACCAGCCGAGCCATCCTCCTCCTGATTGATCAAATCTCTTTTTTTCCAGGTTAGGCTTCGGCTTTTCGTCATCGCTGTCAACTTCGTCAATAACATTTGTCGATGACGAATTGTTTGCCTTTATAGGTGCGTCTTGATGGGAATTAAGTGCTTCACTTTTTGCAAAACGTGAAGTCCCATTCTCTCCTTCTTCCTTGTCATCATCATCATCTGTATCCTCTACAACATCATCATAATATTGATCTGTCACTGCATCTTCCGCAACATATGGCGTGAAGTTTGAATTTTGGACTGGTCTAATCACAGGATCCTTGATTTCAGACTGGGCTAACTTGGGAGTATCATCATTGAAGTGAGGAGGTAAGATTGAGTGCTTCCTCAGATTTGTTTCATGCGCATTTTGATAACCTTGCGAAACTTTTGACACCACTAATGGCGAGCTAGCAGTTTCTCTGCTGGGTACAACTGGGACAGGGGGCGCACTTACGGGCGTCTCATCAGAGAGTTGATAGTTGCCATAAGCATACCTAGACAAATCATTTGCTTCGTTGGTGTACGGTGGTTCATTGCTCAAATGTCCTTCAAAATAGCTCTCCCGTCTGTCCTCTCGAACGAAACTTTGAGGGTGCGTACTAGAAACGACAGAAGGAGAGTACGGATTGTACGGTTTAGATGGTCTTTGTTGCGACACTGATTGACGAGTTTGTGGTGCATATGGATTCAGGGCTTCTACCTTGACAGCAGAAGTCTTCCTTGGAGAAGCTGCCCCAGGAGATACAGATGCAGAAGTGACATGTCTTGGAGAGTCTTGGCGATAGGACGCAAGAACATTCAAGGAAGGCTCTTTGGCCGTTTCATGTGAGGTTGTTTGAACTTCTTGAGAAAGACCTGAAAATTCTTTGAAGCTGTTGGCGTTAATCTCGACAGTTCCTGCTGCTTCCCTCGTTGGAGCAACGCCAGCTTCCCCAACCAGTAACTCCGATTTTTGTTCTTCTTGCAAGGCATCATCCGTATGAGCGTTTGTTTCATCATCCGAGAACTCAGAATGGTGCATTTCGTCTAATTCTGCATCGATTTCGTGTTCGATTTCCTCCACAATTTCGTCGACGGGAGAGTTTCCCGCATCTTCATTTTCGAAAACTTGTTCGTTTCTTAACGTCCGGACGGAATCTGCTGAAGTATGAGGGGTCGTTGACTCATCAAATAATGACTCCAGTGGCAATTGTTTGTTTTTACTACGTGTGGATTTCTTTTTGGTTTGCAAGGGAGGCAGTTGAGAGAAAACTTCATTTTTTACGAGATTCATTGGAATATGCGAGTCGACACCCGATGGCACTTTGGCAAGGTTCTGGAGTGTGGTTGCACTTCCATAATGTGATGGGCCCGCGACATCAGTAGAAAATTCGGGAGAAGAATACTGCTGCGTCACTTTATTGTTGAACTGTTGCGGTTTACGCAAGTCTGAAAATCTCCCATGTTTATTGACTGCGACTAATCTAGGAGAAGATTTTCCTGCTGGTGTTGAATCAATCTCTGGAGCTTTTGGAGGGGTTGGGAATGAGTACTGGTTTTTGGTTTCACTATCATTGGGAGGTACTGAGATACCCCAAGGTTGGGGTGATTCATGTACCAGGCGAAACTCGTTAGGTATTAGCTGGTTAGAGGACGGTTTTGACACAGATGACTTGAGTAGAGATGAATTCGTCACATTTTGTTGGTTGAGGTAGGGACGATTCATAGCAGGAGTGAAGTTAGGGTTGGTTTGGGTTAAGTCTACAACTGAGGGATTCCTGGAAGAGGACGGAGTGAACTTATCAAACACGTTGTCTTCTTTCCCTTCGTTGTCAGCTTCATCAATATCTGTGTCACCACCAATGAATTTGTTGAAAGATTTGTCAAGCTGGCCCCACACGCTACTCAACTTTGGTTTTCCTAACCATCCTACATTACTAGATGACAACTGGTTGCTCAAATCATCAATGAAGTGTAGCAAAGAGGCTGTCGCAACGGAATTCCTAGGCAGCGCTTTTATTAGACTTTGAGCGGCATCCAAGTATTTCGTAGATGCTGTGTTACAACCATAGTCATTCAATGCTGCTGCATGAACAATTCTTTGTGGTAACAAAGAAGAGAATCCAGAAAACGTTGAATCATTGTAATTATGTGTGAACTCGTAGATTTCTGAAAGAATAAGACTTTCGAAACAGTTGGCACTACCAATAGCTTCAAAAGTCACACTTGAGCCCGGTATCAACGGATTCTCAGACATCGGAGTTTCAGCGATTATGAAAGCAATGGCACCAGGGATAAGCATTCCCTCTTGAGTCAAAAACTCTCCAAATTGGAGTAGGAACTCAACAACTAAAGGGGACAAAACCCCATTGTTAGATGTACCTTCCGAGTTGCTCAATATGCTAGAAATCAGAACTCTCCAATTAGATACAGCCCATCCTCTTTTGGCTTCATCCCGCTTCAGTGAATCAATGACTTTTTGAGCATTTCCAATGAAAACATGGAAAATTGTGGCCAGAAGGTTGATACCACCGTTATCTTGGGCCTTGTTATGCACTAACTCTTCGTTCAAATACTGATCAACGACTAATGACCATTTTTCTTTTCCTAATATGCTTCCCAAAAGAAGGGCCATTGCAAAATCTTTCGACGCAAGACTTAGATTCAAAGCCTCATCGTGGGCCCCGACTTGTAAAAGTGACATGACTCTTGTGAGGGCAATCCCATCCAACTTATGCGCATTCAGACTGCTGATTCGAGGCATGAATGGCTGTGAGAGGTAAGTGTTCAATAGATCGGTATTGAAAAGCTTCTCTCTTATCCGCCTCAAATTATTAGAGGAATCTAGTCTGATAAGCAATATTTCAAGAAGAGAGCTCAAGTCCTCAAGGCCTTGCTTTCTTTTGATGTCCAAATAGGTTTCCAACCATTTTGCAACTTCCTTTGGTTTTGACTTCCCTCTGACGAGGGGACCTGGAAACTGCTCCAGTGTTTTATCAATTACAGCAACATTGTCGTAAGCGCATACAGTCAAAGTTTCTAGTTTTGGCTCTCCTGGAGCTATGTAGTTTTGGTTGATGGGAAGGCCGAATATTACCTTCGAGGATTTCCCCCAATGAAAAATCGGAAATTGACGCCTCATCAAATATGTGTTATTGATTGGGACAGACGATACTTCTCCAATTAATTCAGGCGGCGATGAATACTGAACAGCCTCAGGATGATTATTGATGGATCTTACAGGAAGATTTCTTGGAATACCGCCGGTAGAAGTCTTGATATTAGCTGCTTGCTGGAACTGCGGTTGAACGGTTGGCGCGTACTTGCTGCTGTGGGCATGGTTTGCAGGGGCATAAACACTAGAGTGTGAGCGGGCATGAGTTCTTCTAGTCGTGCTTGGGGTAGAATTTACCGGCGACATGATCTGTGGGGGATTAGGGCCCACAAAATTGTTTTTACTGTAATCTGTACTCACAGATAAATCGGTTGATAGATTTTGCTGTGGAAAACTGTATTTAGTCTTATCCGACCCCGGAGGTGGGACAAATGAGATCGAGGGGCCATTGAAAGAAGTAGCGCTGTCTGTGGATGTTCCTGTGTAAGTCCTTTGTCTGGGAGCTTGGGCGGATTGGTACTGTGAACCATTAGAGACGACAGGACCCATTGGGACAGATGATGGGGCATACGAATTGGAACCTCCCGGCTTGACTATTGAGTTGAATTGAGCCTGGTTTGTATAAACAGACAAGTTGTCACGTTGTACCCCAGTTGGAGAAGCAGGAGCTCTGTTAACTCCGATTGAGCCAATCACACTGCGAGGCTGCGACGTCGAAGAATTTGAGCGAATCTTTGGGGCGTAGGGGTTGATTCGAGATTCTATACTAGATCTGCGGGTTGATGCAAATTGTGGCTGGGGAGATGAAGGCTTTGAAAATGGACTTCCCTGTGATGCTGCAATATGTACGGGAGCAGCCCTCGAGTGGTTCATCATAGGAAGAGGTAACTCTGCATAGAACGGCTTTTGCACATTATTGAGTGTTGATTGAGACCTCTTGGGAGGTTGTATCTGCGGCTTCTCGTTCATCGCACTCGAGAATGATGATTGCCTTATCGCTGCCGGTGGATTCGTCACATGAACTGGTTTGCCTCGTTTGATCTCTTGTTTTACCAAATCCATTGGAAAATCATACGCATCTGTCTTATGTTTTGCTTCATCAAGCTTTCTGTAGATATCATTTGTTACCTCGTAAGAAGAGTTTGAAGAAGCAGAAGAATGGTTAACTAGTTTAGGATGCACCACTCCAGCCACTCTTGATGTAGCGTTCGGACCTTTAGAGTAATCAAAAGAAGTCGATTGAGAAGAGCTAGCAGGTTGCCCGGGGATGGTTGTGACGAGGGAGGGCTGAGGAGGTTGGTAGGGATTAGACTGAGGGTGGTAACTATTGCCGGGTACTTGCTGCATAGGAGCTGCTGCCTGTGGTATGTAGTTGGTGCTGTCAGCCTCCTGTTTAGTCGTCTCTTTTGATTGTACTTCATCATCTGACTCCAATAGACTATCATCGTCGTCTAAAAGATCGTCGTCGTCTTGTAAGAAAGAGAACTTTGTAGCATCTTCTGATGTGCGATGAGCTTCCGCCTCCTGTGCATTTGGTATTTCCCACGGCAGATCTGCATTACTGGTATTCACAACATTCTCGGTAGTGAAAAGTTCTTCCTGTGTATCTTGTGTATCCGAGGTTCCTTTGTGTAGAGCGGCACTTTCTGTAATAAGGGTAGGCTGGGGTTGCGTCGGTGCAATTACAGTAGAAACTTCCGGAGCAGTATTTGTTTCTTCGTCAGATGGCAAAAAATCACTGTCATCCTCGTCGAAGATTGCTTTGAACGGTGGTTTCTCGGACATGTTGCCTTGGGTTAACTTTGTAAAAACCTGATCATCGGCTTCAGTGTTTTCGGCCAGAGGCAGTCCTGGGGAAGATTTGTCTTCAGGAGAACCTGGAAGTTGACTGTGGGTAATACCTCCTACGTCATCCTTCTGACGGTAAGTTTCATGCATTTGTCTATCTACAATTGGTGTTTCATCTAGTGCTGCTTCGAACCGAGGCTGCAGTGAGTAAGATGCCTCCTCCTCTGAGACCAACGTTGATGAATGTTCTCCCTGAGCTTTATCATTCTCAGCAACAGGCTCCTCTAGAGCTAATGGTGTGGACTCGACTCTCGTGACGTCTGAGGGAAGCTGCTCTTTGTCATGAGTTTCATATGCTTGTTCGGTAGTCGTAGTTTCCAGCGGCACAGAATTGACGGCTAAAGATTTTTGTTCCCAAGGCATCAATTCTGCATGCTCTGCTCCTTGAAAGAGTGAATCATGTTCCGCCGCCGCCTCTTTTGTTTCCTTTTCTGTAGCTGGAAGGGCAAAAGGATCTGCTACTGTAATTTCGGGTTTCTGATCCTCAAATAATACAGTGTCGTTGTTTACACATTCTCGTTGGTCCGCAGTTGACTCCGACAAATGATTACTTTGATCCCACGGCATGGAATCATTGGTCTCAGCGGTCGCAAAAAGATCATTATTTGCGCTTTCGTGTTCAATCTGTTCCCACGGCATCGAATGACTGGCATTCTCGCCGGCTCCAAACAACTCTGTGTGTGCTTCGCTTTCATTAATTGTCTCAGTGGCAGCTTCAGCCGCCACTTCCGCAGCTGCTTCCGCTGCCTCCTGTACTGGTTCTACATCGCCAGATTCGTTCAATTCGCAACCTGCATTAGCTTCAGGACTATGCGACGGCTCGGCTGACTCCTCAGCAGAGACAGCTCCGGCGTGCATCGCTTTCTTATGCTTCTGCTTGAGCTTTTTCTTGTGGTTCTTTCGCTTCTTAGCGTCAGGCCCCATTGTTCAACTCAATTAGCTATGTATCTGGAGACCACACCCACGTAATAGACACCTAAATTGGCTTAAAGCAACAGTTTTGTGACCGTTTGTTGATGTCAGGTAAATTGACTTCAGATGGTTACTTCAGATGGTCCATCAGGCGTAATCCTATCACTTGATCCTTAGCGTATAAGTGTAGATATGGAGCTCTATTTATGATCTCGTTAACGCTACTGCAGCATAGAGCCAGAGGAAGATTGGTATTGTTACCCGGATAATCAAATTTCTCAGTCACGTGCTGTAAGATTATGTAATCCAATTCCTTTAATTGGTCATGTGACCTGAAGAATCTTTCTTGATGCTAACATTGACTCCCAGTGAAAAATGTAGATAAGTGCTAGAGATTGCAGGATGAGATGAGATGAGATGAGATGACTAGGATGTGGGAGAAGTTGGTTTACGGGTCGTCTTGCGACAAGTTGAGATACAACAGTGTCTGATTTGAGACTCTATTCGATGGTTGTTAACATGGAGAAGAAAGGAAAGGGTCCTAAGACGAATAAACAGAAGCTCGCGCCAGAGAAGGAACGGTTCTTACAATGCTGCTCCGATATCACTGTTGAGCTGGTCAACTCACTGACTGGCGGAGCGTCCAAAGAAGTTAATTTGAATGGGCTCATCACGCGGTACTCGAAAAAGTATAAGTTGAAGCAGCAGCCCCGGTTGACGGATATCATAAATTCCATTCCCGATCAGCATAAGAAATATCTCTTGCCCAAGCTCAAGGCAAAACCTGTCAGAACGGCGTCTGGTATTGCTGTTGTCGCAGTGATGTGTAAGCCACATAGATGCCCGCATATTGCCTACACGGGTAACATTTGTGTGTACTGTCCCGGTGGACCAGACTCAGATTTTGAGTATTCCACGCAATCTTACACTGGGTACGAACCGACCTCTATGCGCGCTATCCGCGCACGTTACGATCCCTATGAGCAAGCCCGCGGCAGAGTAGAACAGCTTAAACAGTTAGGACATTCGATTGACAAAGTGGAATACATCATCATGGGAGGTACCTTCATGTCTTTGCCAAAAGAATACAGAGAAGATTTTATTGTGAAGTTACACAACGCGCTGTCGGGGTTCAACGGTAACGATATCGATGAAGCTATCCAATACTCGCAACAGTCTTTGACCAAGTGTGTTGGTATCACTATCGAGACTAGACCAGATTACTGTACACAGACACATTTGGATGATATGTTAAAATACGGATGTACCAGATTGGAAATTGGTGTTCAATCGCTGTACGAAGACGTCGCAAGAGATACAAACAGAGGTCACACCGTTCAGTCAGTTTGTGAGACGTTTGCCGTTGCAAAAGACGCTGGGTACAAGATTGTGTCCCACATGATGCCTGACTTGCCAAATGTTGGTATGGAGAGAGACATTGAACAATTCAAAGAGTATTTCGAGAATCCTGCCTTCAGAACTGATGGTTTGAAGATCTATCCTACTTTAGTTATCAGAGGAACTGGACTTTACGAGCTTTGGAAGACCGGAAGGTACAAGTCATACAATGCCAATGCTTTGGTTGACTTGGTTGCACGCATAATGGCTCTTGTACCACCATGGACAAGAATTTATCGTGTTCAAAGAGATATACCGATGCCCCTTGTCACTTCTGGTGTTGATAATGGTAATTTGAGAGAATTAGCGTTGGCCAGAATGAAAGATTTCGGTACCACATCAAGGGACGTGAGAACCAGAGAAGTCGGCATTCAGGAAGTGCATCACAAGGTTCAGCCTGATCAAGTAGAACTAATAAGAAGGGATTACTATGCCAACGGAGGTTGGGAAACGTTTTTATCGTATGAGGATCCAAAGCAAGACATTTTGATCGGGTTGCTAAGATTGAGAAAGGCATCGAAGAAATATACCTACCGTAAAGAATTCACATCTCAAAAAACCTCAATTGTCAGAGAGTTGCACGTTTATGGTTCTGTGGTTCCTTTGCATTCTAGAGATCCACGTAAGTTCCAACATCAAGGATTTGGTACTCTGCTAATGGAAGAGGCTGAAAAGATAGCAAGAGAGGAACATGGTTCTGAGAAAATATCTGTCATTTCTGGTGTCGGAGTGAGGAACTATTACGCCAAGCTTGGATACGAACTGGACGGCCCATACATGTCCAAAAAAATACAGCAAGAGCTGTGATGGTTCTATTATTTATTCGCATTTTTTTGTCATCAGACCCCCCAGGTAGTTTATAAAGTTTATTTAAGTGCATTGCATTTGGTTCAAAATGTGAGAGCGCAACACTCTTAATGATCTTAGAGATCAGTATATTCTGGCACTTCTTTCCTCGGCTTCGTATTCATGGTCCTCGTAGTGCCGTGCGATGTCAATAAATGTCTTTTTTAGCAGACTTAAGCCTTCAGGGTTTATGTTCTGATAATGAAATGCGAGACGACCATCCCAAAGTCTTACTCCATTGTTTTCACCACATTTTAGAAGCAAGTCCAGAGAAATTTTTGAGCTGGCCAAGTCTATGAAGATGAAGTTGGTTTGAATTGGATGCAATAAATGCAGCTCCAGGTTGTGCTCATTTTTAAGACATGAGTACAAATCCGCCCAAAACTCTTTCGTTACAGCATGCACTTGGGTCACAACCTCAGGAAACTGCTTGTCAATGCAATAATTAGCGATCCTCGCTATGAAACCACCTTGTCTGATGCCGCCGCCCTGCTGCTTCTGAAGATGTCTTGCTCTTTTAATAAATTCTTCTGTGCCTACCAACACGGACCCAATCGGAGCCCCAATGGACTTTGAAAGGCAAAGAGAAACCGAATCGACCAAACTTGAGACTCTTCTCATGTATTCCACTTTGTCCTCAAATGCGTCCGCAGCAGCCGCAGCGTTCCATAGTCTGGCGCCGTCTAAATGAATTTTGATACCTTGAGAGTGTGCCCATTCGCTTATTCTTTCAAGCTCATCCAATGGGAAGCACATACCGTGTAAGGTATTCTCCAAACAAATCAACCTTGTTGGAGCTAAATGAATGTCACCAATGTCAGGAACATAGTTTTGTTTTATGTCTTCCAAAGTGAGATGTAAACCGTTGGCTGGAAACGCTGGGACAACCAATGCCTGGGACAGCACGGCGATTCCGGCACATTCATCCACATACACATGCGCTCTCCTATCGCATAGTACTGAGAATGGTGGAGCGAAGTTCAAATGAGAACGTATACCCAACTGATTTGCCATTGTGGTTGAAACACAGAAAAGACCCTGAGACGGCTGGTTACCGTGCATTTTACCTCCAAGAAACTCATTTGCAATCCTAGATTCAAGCAAATAGGTATCTGTATCTTCCGAACATATTGTACATCCTAGCGATGCATCGTTAACTACTGGCCAGAAGTCTGGGGTTGGAATGGTGAATGTGTCAGACCTATAATCCGTGGCAGAAGAGGTGTACAAAGGAGGGGCAGCCATGTTTAGTTGAACTTCATCCAAAAGGATTGACTATCTCACGATTAATTGTTGTCAGAGGACTCGTTGCAACTCGGCGATTTGGCAGAAAGCTTTGGCTCTTTTTTGAATGGTTTTCTACGTTTGATACCTTTTTTCAAGCTTAAACGTTAAACCCTGACGGCGCATCTTTAGAACTCAGTACGGATGAGTTAAAGTGTCATAAAACCTTTAGAACCGGAAGGAAGAAGCAAAGCAATCTCTTGATAAATCACATACTGGCTGCTACTACAATTCGCAAATTTGATGTTCCAGAAGCATAAGAGTAATAACGATTGTTCGTTTGAGTAAATGTCCGTAAATAATTGCATAAACCTATATATAAATAAATGAGTACACGGTGTGCACTGACGCGGGGGAGCGGACTATTCTGACTTCGTCCTTTCCTTGAGAGGATGGGCCGAATTCTTTGGCTCTAAGGGGCCAAAGAACTCGTAAGAATAAGGAGTACTGACTGAATTTGTCTTCAACACAACTTCTGGCAAGACTTTCCATCTCCAAATCATATGATACTCATCTCTCTTACCGTGGATGAAGATTCTCAAGTACTCCAAATAGACAACGTAGAAATAGACACCGACGCCTGTAAGCAGATGCCACCATCCGTGTAGCTCTAACAAGACTCCCAAGGGTAATCTGAGGTACGACCTTCTGATGTTGATCCAAAGTGAACAAAAGTGGACATCAAGCTGCCAAACGAAAAACCCCGACAGAAAGGTTCCGATACCCATTAACATCGCATTCTGTAGGTTACGCTTTACAGTTTCGTCGTTCACAAGCTGCGTTGTGAGTTTGTATGCGAACCAGACGACAACAGCGTTGATCAAAGCGTATCCGACCTGATGAATTGTGGGGTCTTTGAAGATAAGGTAAATGGCCGTCAACAAGTTAGCACTCATGAATATAGTGAGTCCCACAATCCACTGTTTCCGTTTCGTTGGGGACTTGATATCTGACGTCGCGTAGTCTATCTCTTCGCACAAGATGCTCCATGCCGGGATGCATGTCGCATAAACCATTGGTAACTCATCTAGTAACTGATATTTGTACTGTAACGTCATGTGGAAAAGCCAGGAGCCTACTCCGACTAACGCGAAGCCAGCACAGATAAGTTTGAACCGCGTCTCAAGGCGATTTCTGCAAGCAGAGTACAACAGGTACAACGCTAACAGTATGAATCCGCTATTAGTAAACGTATTCGCCCATTCTGCAATATAAGGGGATATCACGTAATTCTCCTCGCACCAATCGATAGTAGAAGTCGGAGTTCCCCAAAATCCAGACTCCGGTGGTGCTGGATATTCTTTATACAACCATTTGAACGTATCTGACATGTAAACCTCTCTCGTGCTTCACTAGCTTCACTCCCCTAACTTAACTTAACTTTAGTGTCAAAGACTTTGAATCCTTACAACGATGTATCCAAAGACTCAATAAGAATTAAATGTAGGATACGACCTATATATACCGACTCTAACAAAAAGTTTTGTCCTGTTACCAGTTCCAGCACACTAGAGCTTGACAACACGAGCCACTGTACCTTTCGGGGACGACCGGCTGGTACATTGGCTTAGTAACGACAGTTTTATTTTACTTTTTCGCTATAGGTAACATTCAGTAGAGAAGCAGGTGATCTGAGGCATATTTAGTTACGGGATCTCTAAGACTGACAGGAGCACACAGGATGCAGGTAGGAAATATCGGTGTCATTGAAAAGCTGAGGTTTCAGAGAATACTCTGTACAAGTTTGGTGATGGTAGCGACTATGTACGACGATCTATTCTCTGTTTTGTTTTTAAATTCAGAAAGTACCTACCTTAAATAAGGTTTTACGGATATAAGAGCATTCGACTACAAGACGCAGTAACCTCCGTCTATGATAAGGTCTGAGCCTGTGGTGTACGTGGAGGCGTCAGAGGCTAGGTACAAGTATCCGCCCACGAGCTCCTTAGGAAGACCTTCACGGCCCATTGGGATCATCGTCTGCCACTGCTCGCGCAATTCGTTGTCAACGAAATTTAGAATCGGAGTGCCGATGTAACCTGGAGAAATGACGTTCACGCGGGCAAATCCGCTCCATTCCACCGCCAAGGACTTGGCGAAGTGGATCACGGCTGCCTTGGTAGCATTGTAACAGGCCTGCTGTTGTGGTACGTTCACGATGTGGCCCGACATGGAACCCGTGATGATCATGGATCCGAACTTCTGCTTCTTGAACTGGGCCCCGATGTGTTTGCTGCAGTAGAATACACCGTTGAAGTTGGTTTCTACCACCTTGTTCCACTCGTCGGCATCTGCACTCTTCTCCGCGGCATCTAGCAAAGATCCTTTGGTCCACGTGACCCCGGCGTTGGCTACAAAAATATCAATCTTGCCGAACTCTTCGGCTACGCTCTCCACGGTTTTCTTCACCAGCGCCTCGTCGGTCACAGAACACTGATACGCGACCACTTTCACCTTGTACTTCTCAGACAACTCCTTAGCCTGGTCTACGAGCCCAGCGTTAGAATTGTACCACACGGCAAGCGAGGCTCCTGCCTGGGCAAACGCTTCAGCCACGGCAAAACCGATCCCGGACGAAGCTCCTGTCACAATAGCGACTTTTCCCCTGAGCGAAAACAAATCTAGTACATTGTCAGCCAGTTTAGGGTCTGGCTGTGGTACAGTCAATCCGGTAGCAACAGTCTTGGCCATTATCTCTGTATGGTTTCTTTCGAATTTGGTCCTAGGCTGTTTCCCTATCACTATCGATTCAGCGTGTCTTACACCCTCTCAATCTTGTATGTAGATTGAATTTCACGCATCAATACCTCGTTTACATGCTATCCAACCTTTCAATGAAGCGGGAAGTGGAAATTTCTTTACAACAATGTCAAATAACACCTTAATATATACAGTGGTTTACACAGAGGCAGCACTTACTAAAAATTATAAACTACAAACCAGACTAGGTTGCGCACCAGGCTGCATAAAGATCTCATTGTACAGGCTCATTTGCGGCCTGAGCAACCCACGTAGTATACACATGTCATTCATCAGATTCAGCGTCTGTATCAACTGGCAATTGACTGCTAATATGTTGCAGTATCGGAAAATCTTTGAATGGTCAATTACGTATGCCGTATTCCCTCTTTGCTAATACTGACAATGACAAGATGTGAGAAAAGAAAAGAGGTCACGTGACAAGAGGGTTGCAGCAAAATGGTAACTTCGTTGCCTTGAGCTGATCGGAACGCGCTGCACTGAACGACGTAGCGGCAGCAGGTAACAGGGATTAGATGCTGGCGTCCTAATTTGTATGTAGGTCTTGCGGGTGAGGCGGTGTGACATGTTGTACACCGCTTCGTCTCAGTTTTTATTTTTAGCAAACTTTTTAACGTCTTCCTTTAACATGAGAAATGATTCACAAGTACAGAACAGACCGGAAGTTGAAATGCGGCATGGCAGTTGATCAGAGGTCCTGATAGGAGAGTTTGGCAGTTACAGATCAAGCTGGAGTGTGAATTTCTAGTTGTGTGTATTTTCGTGAAATTTGAGGATATTGAGAAGTTCATTTTTCCCTGTACAGGATTACATCAAGATCAAATCCCGTACCTAAAATCTGGAGTAGAGTTGGAATTCACAACAGGGAGCAGTAGCTGACACGGTGGTATTTTGACAGCTGACACAGGCGGTACATGATATAGTGTCTAGAGGAGTGTTTGCGTTAGTTTTTTGGATTTCTGATTGTGAAATTTGATCTAAAGATGGGAAGACGTAAGATTGACATCGAGCCGATCACCCAAGAGCGGACTAGAACGGTCACTTTTATCAAGCGGAAGGCGGGGCTGTTCAAGAAAGCGCATGAGCTGGCCGTGCTGTGCCAGGTTGACGTTGCAGTGCTTATTTTGGGCCACAACAACACGTTTTACGAGTTCTCATCGGTCGACACAGACGATTTGATCCGCCATTACCAGAGCGATAAACTGGTGCACGACGTGAAAGAGCCCTCGGACTTTGGAGACTATCAAAAGAAGGATCGTGTGGTACTTCGACCCACGAAGAAGCGCAGTGGTGGCTCGAATAAGAATGTTGCCCCTATATCGAGTAACTCATCGTCAGCAAGAAGGACTCCTGGGCCCTCTTCTGTAGAGTCTACTGCGGTAAGCGACTCTTCGAGACCAATGAAGAGACGACTGAGGTCTACCAACCGTTCATCTTACGCGCCCAACAGGACTTTAAGCGACAATGAAGACGATATAGATGACGTGGAGAACGAAGATGACCAGAGTGAGGCTGATGAAGAAGGCGAGGATGACGAGGCAGACGGTAACGAAAGCTCTTCTACTTCCTCGTCCATGGCAAGAAAAATGGGCAATAAGCGGAACAAGAAGAACGATCAGAACAGCAACCCTGCAGGTCAGCCTAATACAAGCTCCCAAGAGAAATCGAGTCATCTACCAGGCATCGATCAAAGAAATCTGGAAACCAATATGAATATCCGAAATGTAAGTTCTACATCACCAACAAGTCTGAACTCAATGTCGACAAGACAGTCGCCGTTCATGGACATAAAACAACCCTCATTCTCGAAGCAGCCGACTTTATCTGCTAATGAGCCAAATGCGGGGCTGAAATTCAACCCATTACAAGAACATGTACAGCGACAATTTCACAACCTCTACAATTCCAAGGAACCAAGAATGGGCACTCCAGTGATTCAACCTCAAATGGTAAATTCTGGGTTTTCAAGAAACTCTACCAGCAACGTTCAGGATCGCTTAGATGCCGGTTCTAAAGTAAACGTACAGTCCCCCATGACTGCATTGAGAACAATGCTTGCCAACTCAAACACTCCTTCGCCGACTGAAGAGACCACTCAAGGTGATCGTGCATCGCAGCAGAGCCAGCCTGGTCCATCAAGAATGATGAAGCAATATCAGCAGCAAAGACGGCCAGTGCTAAGAGTTGAGATACCGACAAGTAATGTTACCGCACCAATCAAGAGTGAAGGTGACTCAGCATCAAGCGACGCTCAACCGAAATCAGCAAATGATCCGCAGCGGACGCCATCCAATGCAATATCACAATCTCTTGCTTCAAGCCCTGTCATCGGGGACAAGCCCAGGTCTGCTGGAACTTCTGGAACGAATAACGGATATCTGTACAATGGATTGATTTCAGGCTTCGTTGCGTCTCCTTCAGTACAGCAATATTTTGCAACTCCATTACAAGCTCAGAACAACGCAACACCGATGCTGCAAATGCAAAATCCACAAAACTATTTGATGCAGCGGCAGTTGCAGTATGCACAGCAACAGCACCAGCTACAACAGCAGCGAACTCAGCTAAATCAGCAGCAAAATGGCAGAAGTTCGGTGCAGGCTTCCAACACCGGAGATCAAAACTCAGGGCCATTAACCGGGTCCCTGCCTTCCAAGTTCGCGCACGATCTTATTGTGCAGTCCCCTAATACTTCCATTGGAGGCATGTTTCAAGAGTGGCCTTTCCCTCCCAATGCTACAAATACCGGAAGAGGAGCAGGAACCCTGCCGCACTTGCAGATGAGTCAACAGCATCAGTTACAAAATGTTAGTCAGGCACAAAGGCCTGGCAACTCGCAGTTGCCGCAGCACCAGCAGCATAATCAACCCGATTTAGAACAGCCGTCTGCTCAACAGGTGCAACAACAACAAGGCCAAGGTAACGGAACGCCTGGACTATCGCCCTATATCAATGTGAATCAAACACCTACTAGCAAGACCTTCAACATCGGAGAGGCTAGCTCAAACAACTTCCCCTCAGAAATGGAGTCAGAGGGCAAATGACATTCTTAAAACACTACACAACTACTGTAGACAACGGCTATCTCCATTCTCAAATTAGTCGAAAGCGACACTATATACTACCTTAGGCTATAGTCTTAAGTATATGTACTATTAAACTCCCCTTACCAGTTAACTTACCAAGTTAAGTATAGGCTTTGATCCTCAATTCTGTGTGAGGCGCATTATACACTATGGGCACTAATGACAATCCTTAGGCTACCGCTTCTGTGCAGTGCTCAACAAAGACTTTTTGCCGGACTGTTCTACATCAGTACATTATTCCATAAAAATCATTTTTGATTTCTTTTAAGAGGACCTGTTCAAAAAATTTCCTTTTACGGTGGAAATTTTTGAAAGCCGTCGTAACAGAAAAGCGACGGTCCCTTTGGTCGGGTGGATTTCTGCCCAGATTGAGGATGTTTCTGCCTAGCAGGGCGACGGCTAGGCGGAGCTGACAGATGCGTAGTATCTTTCCTAGTGAGCCCTCCTGGTGAGTCTCTCCAATCAACTCTCTCGAACGCTTTGTCCCGCTACCAATCTCTCTGGGTTTCTCGCAGTTGCCCTTGCAGGTACTCGCTCGCTATCCCGCCCACGGGCTAGCGGCCCCCTGGCCTCTCAGTTCTCGGTGTAGCAGAGGGGTCACCCGCTTGGTGTTGATGCTGTTTCTGCCTAGGGCCTGAACCTAAACTAAACTTTCAACAAAGTTGCAGACTGGTGAAAGAACTGAAAAATGGTAAAAGGTACAAGATAGTGCTAGATAACGATACATAGGATATAGTCATTTGAAGCAGGTAGTAATCAAGACCAGGTAGCCCTAACACAACTAAGCCATCATGAAGGTATGTGATACAGCGATAAATTTACCATCTTTGGGGAGAAATTAGAGACATTGGAAGCAGATTTTGGACCTAGCACAACAGGATAGTGTTGCGATAAAATGTGTCTGCAGCAACTAGCAGGGGGAACAAGAAGCGAATGAATAGCAGTGAATGTGTTGAATGAATATCTGGAGATTGAGAACGAGTGCCTTTAAACGTCGTGAAACTTTTCAGCGACGAACAGATTCCAGTTTTGACAAGATCATTTTGAGTTGGTCAATCAAATGGCATCCTTGACATGCAAAGGACAGTGTGGACCTTTCAAAGTGCATTCATTTGATTCGGGAAGTAGGGGAAGCGAGCTCTGATTCCAGGTAATTGTACACTGGCTTTATTATGGCTCATGTCTATAGACTGCATTCCCGCCGTGAAGACATGACAGATGATCTTCAAACTGCAACGATAGACCTCGACTCTCCTCAAGGCATTGTCACCATCTTCGAGTTTTACTAACAAAATTGAAATCTTTCTATCATTTTAACAGTTGAACATTTCCTACCCAATTAACGGTACTCAAAAGTGTGTTGACATCGACGATGAACACCGTGTCCGTGTCTTCTACGACAAGAGAATCGGTCAAGAAGTTGATGGTGAAGCCGTTGGTGAAGAATTCAAGGGTTACACCTTCAAGATTTCCGGTGGTAACGACAAGCAAGGTTTCCCAATGAAGCAAGGTGTCTTGTTGCCAACCAGAGTCAAGTTGTTGATGGCTAAGGGTACCTCTTGTTACAGACCAAGAAGAAACGGTGAGAGAAAGAGAAAGTCTGTCAGAGGTGCTATTGTCGGCCCAGATTTGGCTGTCTTGGCCTTGGTCATCACTAAGAAGGGTGAACAGGAGATCGAAGGTGTCACCAACGACACTGTTCCAAAGAGATTGGGTCCAAAGAGAGCCAACAACATCAGAAAGTTCTTCGGTTTGACCAAGGAAGACGATGTCCGTGACTACGTCATCAGAAGAGAAGTCACCAAGGGTGACAAGACCTACACCAAGGCTCCAAAGATCCAAAGATTGGTGACTCCTCAAAGATTGCAAAGAAAGAGACAACAAAAGGCTTTGAAGATCAAGAACGCTCAAGCTCAAAGAGAAGCTGCTGCTGAATACGCCCAATTGTTGGCCAAGAGATTGGCTGAAAGAAAGGCTGAAAAGGCTGAAGTCAGAAAGAGAAGAGCTTCTTCTTTGAAGGCTTAAAGCGTTTCCGGTAGTTATATCTATTGAGATCTTTTTCTTCCAAACTTTAGCAATTGTTATATCCTTGCAACCCACCATAGAGCTGAATAAGCTTTACCAATGTACTTTTTTAGAGAGAGTGTATAATTATTCTCTAAGTAATAGTTTCTTATATATATGAAGAAAGTATTGTTCATAATCAAACTTGATTCCAATGAACTGACATTTGCAGATCGGATCGCTTTTACAATCGGAAACTACATTCAACGAAGTGTGACCAATTCCTCGGCACTAGTTGGATGGATTGCCACGCAAGAGTCGAAGTCAGCCTTGGTGGCCCCCATCTTAATGGCAACACCGAAACCTTGCAAGATCTCTGCAGAAGAATCACCAACAATGTGTAAACCAACGACCCTTTCATTCTCGCCCGCACAGACCAACTTGTATCTGGTGGGGGTCTTGTCCTTCTCCTCCAACATTGCATAGTACATAGCGTTGAACTTGGATTCGTAAATTTTGATCTTGTCTTTGCCAAACTTGTCAACCGCCTCACGCTCAGAAAGACCAATGGAGCCGGCTTCTGGATGGGAAAAGATGACACTTGGAACGTTCTCGTAGTCCTGTTTCAGGTATTTGAATTCTTCTGGGCCAAACAGTCTGGTTGCCAATTTTCTTCCAGCAGCAATTGCAACTGGAGTCAATTCCACCTTACCCACGACATCACCCAAAGAGTAAATGTTCTTGACATTTGTGTTTTGATACTCATCCACAATAATTCTATCCTTATCGTCCAACTTAATGCCGGTGTTATCTAATCCCAGACCTAGTAATGATCTACGTCCAATGGTCCAAATCAAAGAATCAACGTCAGTGATCGATTTCCCAGTGTCCATGTGAATCGTTAGCTTGCCCGTAGACTCATCTTTTTCTACCTTGGTAACGTTAGAGCTCTTGTGTACGTGTACACCTTCTTTAACATAGGTATCAGTGACAGTTTCCTGGATAGAATCATCGAATTTTCTCAAGACAGTCTCGCCTCTAATAACCAGGTGAGATTCGGACCCGACACCGTTGAAGACACCAGCTATCTCAACACCGATGTAACCAGCTCCTACAGTGACAACTTTCTTAGGCTGTTCTTCGAGCTCAAAGAATCCATCAGAACTGATACCATGCTCAAAACCGGGTATTTTGGATGGCATTATGGGTTTCCCACCGGTGGCGATCAAGATATGGTCCGCCGTATACAATTGGACCGAATTGTCGGCCTTTTTCACCTGAACTTTACCATCCTTGGTGAAGCTGGCCCAGCCGTACACAAAATCGACACCCTCTTTTGTCAAATTTCTCTCGTAGATCCCATTCAATCTCTTGATATAGGCGTCCCTTTTCTTCTTGAATTCTGTCCAGTTGAAGGTCAGATTCTCTTTTGTTAAAGGCAACCCTTCGAACAAGTTGTAGCTGTGTGCATGCCCAATCTTCGTTGCCAAATCTGACGCATACCACATAACTTTCTTTGGCACACACCCTCTATTCACACAGGTGCCTCCCAATGCACTGGCTTCGATAACAAGTGCCTTGGCACCAAAAGATGCAGCTCTTCTGGAAGAAGCCACACCTCCAGATCCACCTCCAATGACTAAGTAATCGTAATGCGTCGTAGAATCAGACATCTTTCTTCTAATTATTATTCTATTGACCGTGTTGCGAATAGACATGCCCTTTATATTGCAAGTAGTCCACCCAATATACAATTGAGTCTTCTAAACTAATATGAGCGATGTATTTTTGTTTAAACCCTGTTAGTTCTTTGCCTTTATATACTTGCTAATGCCCGGTTTTTATCATTTTCAAGACATAGCCATCTTTAAACCCTTCCAGACATCAACAACTTTTGACAAATAGTAACACAGCCAGAGCCATCAAAATCACGATCATCAGTTGACTGGTTAGCAGGCGATGAAAACATAACATAAGATCAGTTGATCATAAATTATTTCAACTAAAGCTGAAAGCATCTTGCAGTATGAAGTTGTGGAGTGTTTTTGTCTATAACGTGTAATGACAAATTGCGACGTCGAGTGTCCCTACGACAAGATTAGAAGGATAACAAACAAAATAGGTATGCACGATTGGGATTTATTATTTTTATATTACATTAGCATTTAATTTTATGAACTCGAACTATAGTATTCACTCAATGTGCTTACTTGGGGACATACTGGTTTGGTCTTTTTAAACAATCGCTCCTCATGATGAAGACCCTTCAGAAACACGTTTTTCAAAGTCCTCTGTGCAGAGGTCCGCCGATTTACCATTCTCTCTTAAGAACTTGTGCCACTGCGGGATGACCTTTGAAAAGGTGCCAATGAGGCATACTATCGTTATTACGACGCATGCGACTGAATAGATGGTGCTTACCACCCTGAATGCCCCCATTGGCGCATACGGGTTGAACATTTTAAAGAATTCCAGTAAACCGATAGCCATGGTTCCCAAAGGGAAAGTCATGCTCCACCACGCCTTCTGGAAAATGTACAGTTTGTGAGTCTTTGAGAACATTAAGATGCTGGCGATGCACAGAACGGTGAAAAAAAATCCCGTAGAAATTAACGTGAGTGACACAAGTAGTCCGAATATCTGGAACGACCATGACACAGCTACTTTTGCAATATGTGCGTTCATGTCAGTTGTGAAATTTGTTGGATAATACTGCTCGATGTATAGCTTGACATCTTTACTCAACCATAATATGCCAAAAGCACCTTGACCTAACGGCCCAAGGCATAGAAACAAGGAAAATATCTTGCTGGCAGCTGGAAGTTTGTTCACATATAGGTTCCAAACGTAAATCCCAATTATAATGGTGACTAGAACGATAGTGCTCAACCACGTAATATAAGTGATGACAAGTGTCACTAGCTGAATGTTGCGACCAAACGTCTTGGTAAAAAGATCCGACATGATAAAAATACCACTTCCTGAGCATGCCACCACTAGAGTTATCACAGGGAGCAACAGCGCTGTTTGTAAGCTCTCTCTCATCATCTTTGTGCCAGGTGAGTCTTCTGACTCGGCGTCTGAACCAGTAAAAAAGTGACTGTGATCCTTCCAAATGATGAAAGTAATTCCCCATCCTATCAGAAAAGAAACTGATAGATCGTACCACCATAGTATATAGACCACATACATTAGTCGTTCTGCATGTTTCGTGTTGATCACTTCTTTACTTTTGGCAATGATGAAAATATAATTGACAATGGTCTGAAGTCCCATCGCGTAAGTTCCCCAAAACACATTGTTGTCCATATTCTTGAAAGTGTGCCAATAATACCGTTTCCGCTTGTGCGCAGCACAGGTATTCTGGATGAATTGTATCACTGCAACCGTTTGAAATACGAGGAATAAAAGACACACAAGCGCAAAGAAAATATAGGAGCACTTTCTCAGCCATCTGGCTGGATAAGGGAAATCGTGAAGTATCGACGCAGAGATGCCGGTGCCCATGCACATAATAAACCAAAATGGCGAGAACTTATCGATCATCTCCTCCTGTATTAACCGACATATCAGTGACATAGTTCCAAAAAGGAACCAAATCTTGAAAAGATAGAGCAAACCCCCGAAATGGATGCCCGTCGTCTGGAGTACAGTTTCAAAGGCTTATCGGTGCTGCCGACTATCTCAAAATCACCAGAGTCACCTCGCCTGGATGATTGAATACCTTTCGGAAGGTGTTACTATGGTAAACCAGCAGTCCTCAAACTATCTTCGCTACCACAAACGGTAGCGTACAATTGCATGAAGGAGGTGCGCTATTTGCAGATGCTCGTCAGAGAGGAGTTATCCGGGTATTAAAACAATGCTCACAAGCTTAGCGATGACTTGAGTACTATGGCTAAATATGTCAGAAAATTCCATATAAAGTGAGTTGAGATAAAACAGTCAAGAAAAGCGTAAATACTAAATAGTGCTCTATGCTAAGAGAGAAACTGGTCAAGCTTGCTTATTTGTTGCCCATAAACTATAATCACTTAGCGCGTTTATATGCTCTGTGGAAAAACAAGCATTTCTGTAGTTGGTTTCTTAGCGCATTCTTAATGCAAAAGGAACGCCAGTGGAAGCTTTCATAGCGTTCTATGCTTCATTTTCGTTACTTGCCTTCCGACCAATCAAAGTCATCAACACATTGCTAAAAGACTCTGTTCAGCCACAGTCAAGGCATTTATACTTGGCTCAAGTACCGTATCCGAGCTTACTGGCTGGAAAGAGACGGTTCCACGCAAATTCATTGTAAGTCTCAAGGCACGGCCTCGAGTTTCTTTGGTAGTTATTTTAGCGTCTATTAAAGTTATCAGTTATATACATTAAGGAAGGAGGCAGAGTGCCACAGAGACTATGTGCTTATGCATTGGGTTTGGCGGTCTGTGCCAGCTCGGTAGCCTTTCTGTGTCTCGTTCCCATTATCATCAAGTAGACTATACCAGCGATGGTCGCGCAATCACAGAATGCTAAACCTGTGAAACACCAGCCTGCGCCCATTTTTTCTACCAATTTGAACACTACGGCCGATGCAACGGCTGCACCAGCATTTCTGAAGAAACTACTGATAGATACTAGCGTGGCAGTTCTCTTTCTGTCCAGCTCTGTCAAATATGTCATTGTAGCATTCGAACACCATGTCATACCGAACGCGAGAAGGAAGGAGAACACTAGAACGACGGCTATGTGAAGTTCTCTGTGTATAGCCCACCCGAACCCACAACAACCTGCCATCGAGATCAGTAGCCCCCAGATTTGGAACCATAATCTGTGCTCTGGAATCCATCTCTTTGCCCTCTTTTTGAGGAAGTCAGATAAATGACCACCACTCAAAGAGCCACATAACAAACCAATACCAGGGCATACATAACACGCACCAATCTGAAGATAGTTGTAGTTGAATCTGGCCTTTAATTCGTGAGAGAATATGACACTGAAGCAGTAGTAGGAAGAAAACATGATTGCAGTAGAAAAAGAACAGATGACAACTCTAGGTTCTAGAAATGTCACGTAGTAGTTGTTCCATGAAGGTTTAGGAGGTCTTGGGTATAACTTAGCAAATAACGGAGTGTCGTTTACCGGTTTCTGAACACCAAGCCAGCTGAAAAGTTTCATTGGGACAACAGGTTTCTGTAATTCAGCAGTGGAACCGTCTGCGACATTCATTGAATCCGGGAATTCAGGATCTTCATGCCAGCGTGGATCACCATTTCCAACAATACACCTCAAGGTCTCTGGCAAAAACACCGTCACCAAGAGCAAGCCTACCCCAGTAGTAATAGAGGTGAATCCAAATAACCATCTCCAATGATCTCCGTTCATTAAAATCAAACCACCAAAGATAGGCCCAAGAATTGGTCCCATGTTGGGTCCCAACATGAAATATGACACACCTTTCGCCCTGTGCATTGGCGGTATTAGATCACTCACGGTACCAACACCCAATGGAATAACTGCACTTGTCCCTACAGCTTGAACGATTCTCAACACATATAGCGCAGCGATGCTCTTTGGCACTGCGGCAAGAAGAATGTTAGCAACAAGCGCAATGACAAGAGAGAAGATGTACAGGAACTTCCTGCCTCCGAAGTCTGCATGTAAGGCCCAAAGGAAGGGACCCACAGAAAAGACACCCATAAATACAGCCACTGTACCGTTGATAGCACTGGCGCTGACGTGAAACTCGGTCTGAAGTATAGGCAAAGCAGGGATATAAATGTTTCCTGTCACTGGACCCAAAAACCCGATGTATATGATGATCAAAAGAATCGCGAATACTTGCCATTTGGAGAAAGCCGTATATGGCGGCACGTACTTGGCTGGCGGTTCGGCCGCTGCTACAACCACCTTTTCTTTCTGCAGTTGATCCTTCGATTTATCGCTGTCCATGTCTTTCACGTCACTGAGATCACTCAAGTCTGCTTCTTTTTCCAATGGAGAGTCAGAACGATCGACCGGAGTATCACTTTCAACTTTTAGCGGTGATGGCAACTCCCCCATCTCTTCTTCGATGCTATGTCTTACTCGGCTGTTATACGAACTTGAGGTCAAAATGCTATTGTTTCTTTTCAAGGCCATCTCGTTATGGTTGATTATTCGCACCCACCGTATCTATTTCTGATCGGATTATATATCAAATTCATCATCTCTAGTCTCTTCCCGCTAAACAGATCGATACTAAACCTCATATTGAAGCTCATTACCTTATTTGCTCATTTTGTGACATCTTTCTACCTCTAAATCTGACACCAGCAAATTTCAGCGTAACGACAGTCTTCATCGTCAATGGTAAAACCTCAGATGCCGTTTCCGATTGCATCGGAAAGAAACGCTCAGAATAAGCTCTCATTACGTGGAGTTGGAACCTACATGCATAACCCGCCAGTTGTGAGGCTGAGAGCTTTTCCTGACTTTCTTTCTCAATTCCGTATTCACCTAGCGCTACTTGGCATTGTGAAAACTCGATTAATGATGAGATAGCTAAACCTTAGAAAAGTAGGCAGTTTGACGGTACACTGATTGTCTAACACCTCGTAGATCGGCCTCTGTTGTAATGTGATGTGGACATGCCTCATCGTTGAACTGTGACATTCTGACTTTAGCTTTTTATCATATATGCTCACCAGGCAATTTGACGCATTGTGAGCGTAGTTCTTGCGAAATCGTAATTGCGCATTACTTCGCACTGCTGAACCCTTCCATCGAACTGGCGGGACGCGTTAGTCAGCTAGCCCCATTATGGAAAGGTTAGATCAAAGTTATGGTGCTATGCATTGGCCAAATTTATCCAATTTCAAGGAATGTTTAATCTTTAATGATAGTCCAAAGTTGTTAAGCATGAAATTTGGCAGGCCAAAGTCAGTCAGTCGCCAGGTAAGTTTCGAGCATCGTGGTATCTGATTTATATCTCTTTCCAATACGATAGAGTACGTAACTAGTATACAGTGAAAATTAGGAGTGTTTATAGAAAATGTGAGCCACCCATGCAGAAGATTAAAAGAATGAGGATAGTATGAGTCCTTGTGCGATAAATTTTGACAATTCAGCTTCAAGCCATTCCGAATCAACGGAAATCGGTCTTACCCATACCACGCTTACCGGAGAACAAGTGCTTGGGTAAGGAAGCAGTTTCATGTCTGTCAGATTCACCTGCTCTTGCCATTCTGTTTCTTTCTCTTCTTTCCAGCTTAGCCATTCTCTCGGCCTTGGATCTAACCGAACCGTCAGCGACACCGTCGGTCAACCTATCGGATTGTCTTAGCTTACCGGCAGGGGCGACGTCGTCCTGGCCACCATAAACGACGTCAGCGCCAGTTTCCTGGTATCTGTTCTTTTCAGCAGCAACTCTTTGCTTGTCCTGTAGAGCAGTCATATCGTGGCCTAGCGAGCTCATGTGTTTCTCCATGTCACCGTAAGCCTTAGATAACTTCGAACGAGGCATGGTACCACGATTCTTCAATGCCTTTCTGTTCCTGGAAGCGTTGATCATCTTCTTCTGTCTATCTCTGATCCAGTCGGCCTTTTCTCTTATTTCACTGATCTCATTCGAATCGAAACCTTCAAACGTTTCCTCTTCATCAGATTCATAGAATCCTTCGGCTTCAAGCTTCTCTTCTTCTTCTTCCAAGGCTTGCAACTTGGCGGCGATATCTGGGTCCAAGAAATCATAAACGTTCTTACCATCCATGATTTCTGGCATCACATCCTTCTTCCACTCTTCGTCTTCCAACAGATATTTGTCCTTCAAGTTGATGTTGAAGACACCCGCACCACCGTTCTCGATTTCGATATCCTTGGCCAATTTTCTTCTGTTTGGATCCTCAGGATCGTATTTCTTCATATTCCTGATAGCATCTGGAATGTAAGGTGATCTGTCCACACCATCATCACGTTTCTGAGGTTGAGCAACGTGGATCTTGTTTAGTACATTGGTGATTCTGGCTTGGGACTTCAATTTATTTTCGATTCTTGAGGCCAGCAGTTTCTCACATGCCTTATTTCTCACAGCCATCACGTTTTCTTCTTCGTGACAAGAAGTAGTCATGATTTCGACGCCTGGGAGTTCTAATACAGTATCCAAAAGCTTCTTACGTTCATCATCCAGATCTTCTGGTCTAATGATATCAACCTTGTTGATCACCACCATGACGGACTTGTTAGCGAACAAAGGTTTGATGGAATGGAACAACTTCACTTGGGCCTCAACCGTGAAACCACACTGTTCAGAAAGATCCATAAAATATAGCACAGTGGAACGCAAATGGGCAATGGCGTAGATGGATTGCATTTCCACGTTGTTCATTTCATCGGTAGGCCTATCCAGGATACCTGGGGTATCGATCGCCTGGAATCGCAAGTACTTGTAATCGAAATGACCCACGTATAAGGATTTCGTAGTGAAAGCGTACGGCTGCACTTCCACATCTGCCTTTGTGATACACCTCAAGAAGGAGGACTTACCCACGTTTGGATAACCACAAATCAGCAACGTTCTTGTGTTCGGATCGATGGATGGCAGTCTGCCCAAATGTTGCCTGACCTGCTCCAAATACACCAAGGGGTCCTTCAACTTCTTGACAATGGTAGCCATTCTACCTAGCGCAGCTCTTTTCAACTGCTTACATTGGAAAAGCGACTGTCCGAATTTCAACAATCTAGTGTAATCTCTCTCGACTTGCTCTACTAGAGACTTAGCACGACTCACTGCGGCCAGAGAAACCTTGTAATGATTCTTCTCGTACAACGTGTCCATCAAATCTCTGTGGAAAGGATGCACATCATTAATGTTTGGGAATCCCTTCAATATGTCATCGAATTTCTCCACAAAACCTTCACCGGTAAACTTCACCTTTCTCATATAAAACGCCCTGATACGCGTGATCTTGAACCCGGGTCTGATAACCGTAGGCGTCTTTCTCTGGGTTCTGTTCAACACGATGTCCAACAAATCGTTGGACGTAGGAACGGTAGGAATCTCCTTCCAGGATAACTGCATCTTTGTCTACTGCAACTGGTACTGGTACTGGCACTCCCTGAAAAGCTTGACTGAGATACCCTCAATTCTAACCTAGTACTACCTGCTTCCCAAATACTCGTAAAGCAGCTGTAAAAGATTCTGTTCTTCTTTAACGAAACCTCTTTATTTGATGCGATGAGATGAGATGCAATGCGATGAGATGAGCTTTACCACTTTTTGGAAAATTTTCTTTCCTGCGCAAGTGTGTACAGCTTCGTACTGTCAACAGCAGAAGCGTTTCTTTTGCAGAACTGAACGGACTGAAAGATGATTCGTGCGAAGAGATGTATCACGTGATGCCCAGAGCACGTGACATTAAAATTGAAAGTAAAATTTGGTCGATGTAGTAGCCGGGTAACGATTTAACTAATGTGTTGGCATAAGTGTTTACCGATCTGGATTAAAGATTGACACGGTATTAACAGCAGTATAGATCTGTAAGGCCAGATGCTTGGATGCTCGAAGCTGGCGTTTCTGGTGAGTTGACACGAGTTTCAGTAGGATTATCTGCAGCCAAGTGATTATTGACAACAGCTTTGGTTTTGCCCGAATGTCAAGTGCTGAAGCAGAATCCCAAGGGAATGGTATTCCTAACAACGTTCAGAGTGCGCAAGCAGTGGCGCAGCTGCTGAGAAAAGACGCAGAATTGAAGCAGAGACAGGGGTTGTTTGAAGGACGGTTGGTAGACTTCTTCAGGTACAAGAGATTCGTCAGAGCGTTGAAGAGTGACAAGTACGCTGCGAAATCGAAACAGAATCCAGGCCTCTACCCTCCCATAAATAACGACGAAGACGCACGCAAAGTGTTTATCACGCTGATCACAGCACAATTGGTGGTGCCGGCCATCAAATTGCACTCAGAAGAGTGTCAAAAGCATGGCCTCAAGCCCAACAAATCGCATCCTAACCTCCTGGTGTCTAACAAGGCGACTTTGAAGCCTGATGAGTACTACATTTGGTCCTACAACCCAAAGAGTATCTGGGACTACGTGACGGTGCTGGCGATCATTGTAGGCGTGCTGGCGTTCGTATGTTATCCGCTATGGCCCCCCATCATGAAGCGCGGGACATACTACCTATCCATCGCAGCATTGGCCTTAATTGCAGCTTTCTTCGGTATTGCATTGATCAGATGCATAGTATATCTGTTGTCCTTGGCTGTGGTCAGTGAGAAGGGCGGATTCTGGTTGTTCCCTAATCTGTTTGAAGACTGCGGTGTTATCGACAGTTTCAAACCTTTCTACGGATTCGGCGAAGCTGAGTGTTACAGCTTCCTGAAGAAACAGAAGCGGAAGAAAAGAGCCCTTTCGAAGAAGACCCAATGAGAAGCATATCGCACATCTGAGTGTTTGTAGCGTCAAGTAGACATGTATAAAGTACATTAACGCCAAGAGTTTTGTCCGATAGGCACGTTGAAAAGTCACAGTTAAGCTGGAGAAGACCACGGGGGAGATCCATCCGTGGGCCTGATATTCTCAATCTTTATAATCAGGGCCAATTCGCTCTAAAAGTTGCTCTTCGTTTACCCACTGATCCTACCGTTCCATGCCTTCTAGCTTTTTTCAGATGTTGATCTGATTTAGCCTTAAGGATTTCAGCTAATTTGCTAAAGCCTTGAAAATTACAAAGCTGGAGACAAATCGTACGACTCAAGAACAACTATGGGCTCTTGAGGATCTTCTTCAGCACTTATCGTCTAGACTTTACTCGTCCAAGGATCATAGCCTAATCAGTTAAAAGGCTACCTTCAAACTGGTGCAATATGAGTCAAAAACCTTTTCCCAAGCCAAACGGCGATGGTTTTGCAAACAATAGAGATGAGTTGAACGGTGAGGAGACTCCAATGGAAATCTCGTCTCATCAGTTGGAATCAGGTACCACTTTGTCAGACAACCAGATGAGAAGTTTCCTGCAACAAAATTCCACGCATCGTAGAGACGTATCGAGAAATCACCTCTTTTACTCACACCTGGCACAGCAGTCATACTCACTCAACAGAAACAGTTTATTGGAGTCCATCAATTCGGTAAGGCCATTAATCAACGACTTGATTGTAGAAAATGGCCAGCGAGCAATCTACCTTCCTAATTCTCCGGACTCCCTTGATATTCTCAAATTGAGAGTCAAGTTGGATGGAAGAGACAGTACAGACCTTGATAAGAGTGCCCTAGCCCAGTTGTTTAAGAGACAAGCGGTATCTGCAATAGAACACCTTTCGAGTTTACAAACTCGTGTGCAGGAAACTTCATCTAAAGTGTTTATCACCGGGGATTTGAACTCGGGGAAATCCACCTTGTGTAACGCTTTCCTCCGTAAGAAAGTTTTACCTGAAGACCAGTTGCCTTGTACTAATGTGTTCTGTGAAATCCTTGAAGCGAGAGAAAACATGGGAATGGAAAGAGTTCATGCTATACCTAAAACTGTGGCAGCTAACGTGAAAGACGCTTCTGTATTATATGACATTAGAGACAAGTCAACATATGAGGACCATCCTCTTGAAAAACTCAAAGACCTGGTATATGATAATGACCGATACATTCTTCTCAAAACCTATATCAAAGATGACAAAAGGCCAGTTGATTTCAGTCTTTTGAGAAACGGTACCGCCGATATTTCACTTATCGACTCTCCCGGCTTAAATATGGATTCTGTGAAGACAACAGAAGTTATGTCCAGACAAGAAGAAATTGATCTCGTTGTTTTTGTGGTCAACGCCGAGAATCAACTCACATTATCCGCAAGAGAGTTCATTTCAATGGCTTCGCGCGAGAAGAAGTTGATGTTTTTTGTCGTCAATAAATTCGACCATATCAAAGATAAGGACAGGTGTAAGAAGTTAATACTGGATCAAATAAAAGAAATATCACCAGAGACCTATAAACAAAACCAGGAGTTTGTACACTTTGTATCCAGCCATGGTAAAATACCTGATGATGGAGATAGTGATGGTCCGGATGGCGACGATGGACCAGGAAATGACGGCAGAGGAGCAGACGATGATGATCCGGATTTTGATAAACTCGAAGACAACTTGCGAAACTTTGTTCTCAAAAAAAGGTCGCTCTCAAAACTTTTGCCTGCAAAGACTTACATCATTAAATTGCTAGGGGACCTTGAAAGGATATCACAGTTCAACCTTGAAAAATATAAGCATGAAGATTATCAGCTGAACGCTAATCTTCAAGATTTGCAACCCGAGTTGCAAGACATCACTAACCGTTGTACTACCCTTATTGAATCTGTGGACAAGATTGCAGAATTTACAACGAAAGAGATCTACGGCTACACGAAGATGCAAATAAATAAAGCTCTGATACTCAAACCGTCCGAGTTCCCACCTTATTCTGGGCTTGCAGATATGTATAACTTCGTTCAGAGGGTAAGGGTGTTTATCGTGGACCAAATATTATCCAGCGTACAAGTCAGTGAGTTGTACGCCAAGCAAAGTGCGGAGCAATCAGTTGCACAAATTAATACCCTCGCCAAAGAATCTCTGGGTAACGAGTTCATGGCAGATAAAGTTTTCAAGAGTGACCTGATGTTTACCACCAAGAAACACAGTCTTAGCAAGAAATTAGACATTCCCCTCGACTTGAGCAGTTTCATAGATCCTTCTATGGAGGGGTTCCTCTCATATTTGTCGTGGGGATTCGTGAAACCAGCACCATCCTTGAAGGCAAACGATGCTGATGCCTCCACAACGAGTTCGTGGTCCAAATCCCTTGCGTTAACCTCGTACTCTGTATCTCAATATTGGACCAATCCTTCGCTCGTCTTCACCTCTAAGATACCGACTCTAGTAATATACTCTCTTGGAGGATCTAAGATGGTGACGAATGCATTGATCTATGGATCGAGGTTCTTCTCCCTAGAGTCGTTGAAGAGACTTTCGGGGTCGTTACTGTTGTTTGGAGGGGTGTTAGGTATAGCTTATTTGATCCATGACTTACCCAGGGCTCTACCCATGAATTTGTCCGTGAAGTACAAAGCAAGACTCCAAGAAATGGACTTCGCGCACAAAAATGCAGACCGTGTGTCCAAAGAGGTAGCAGAGGTTTTCAAGTACCCTACCAGAGAGGTAGTCAAAGCCTGCGAACTAGTCGTCGACAAGAAAACAGTCAAGAAGAAAGAGGTGGAATCCAAGCTCAGAGATAACGCTATGAGCATCGATTTCTTCCAGGCACTACTATCGAAATCTACAAAGCAGAAAAAGTCAGTAGAATCAATTAATCTAGAAGTTGATTGATTGTTGGGCCAGGCACTTTACCTTGAACATCCTTTATGCATCGATAAGAAGACACCATTGTAAATATCACTCACTGTTCATAGAAATGAAAGCAAACTTTTAGCACGGTTTACTACTATACCATTCTCATTGCTCTATGCCAGAAAAACTCTGAGCCCATTCTCGGACTTGACTCAAAAAAGATAAAATTCTGCCTTGCTGAACGGTCTATCGGGTCTTATGATTAGATCCGACCGCTCGAGCCAATTTTCAGAATCTGAATTCCGAAAAACGAACAGATCATATAAAGGCCTGACGGAGAATGCAATTACCTGATGATTATGTTTAAGATGATTCGCACTTCTAATAGTGTTTGAAAGCTTTTGCCTGGCCCCTTGAAGGATACACAAGTAATCATAGGTTAAGGAGGTTTAGCGAAATGGTTTATTTGTTCTTTAACCCTTTACATTGGGGGTATCATGGCACTGTCACACAGCATATTGGCGATAAGGGTACCGTTACTTTGACCAAGAAGGACGGCTCCAAGAGTCAATTGCACGAAATTATTTCCAATGAGGTCGAAGCTTTGAAGAATGGTGCAAAGTTTCAGTTGCATCCTTTAATATTTACAGGAATTCTACAAACCATGTATCTTGCAGGTGGTGACTTCTCGAAAAAGTTCAACGTGTTCTATGGAAGAGAGCTGTACGAGTTTTCGGATAAGGGTATCGCAAGTATCGACTGGGTCAGAAACGACTGGAAGGAAGTTTATGGGCTGGATCCTGTCACTGGGAAGTATGAGAAGGAGAAGATAATGGAAGATGGAAAGAAGACGCATCCAGAGGGATGGCCTCGCTTGCATCCACGTACTAGATACATGGATGAGCAGGAGACGGAAGCGCTGTTAAATGACACTAGCAAGCCTCTAATCATTGTCATGCATGGTCTAGCGGGCGGAAGTCATGAGCCGATCATCAGATCCTTGACTGAACAGCTTTCTACCGTTTCCGACGAAAGATTTAAAGTCGCTGTGTTGAACACCAGAGGCTGTTGTCGTACCAAAGTTGTTTCTCCAAAACTGTTCTACGCGTTTGCTACCGAGGATCTGCGTGAGCTGGTACAGAGAGAGCACAAACGTGACCCAAAGAGGAAAATTTATGCCGTTGGATTCTCCTTTGGTGCTACCATGTTGGCCAACTATTTGGGCGATCAAGGTGAAGACTGCTTACTTTCTGGTGCTGCGCTTTTATGCAACCCTTGGAACTTGACCGTTTCCGCTCACCAGATGAGAGATGATTTCTGGGCTCGTAGACTATTCGCCAAGAGTATTACACAGTTTTTGGTCAGGACTCTGGAAGTTAACATGAACGCGATTGAGTGGAAGGGCGGTAAGAAGCCAGACGTAATTTCCCCAGAACACTACTCCAATTACACTTTTACTAGGGAGAACTTGAAAATAGCTAAGACGCTGACCGAACCTGCAGAATTTGATGAGATCTTCACATCTAAGGCTGTTGGTTTCGACACTGCATACGATTACTACGAAGCAGGAAGTTCAATCCATCGTCTACCATCCATCAGAGCTCCAACCTTGATTATAAACTCTCATGATGATCCAGTTATTGGCAGCTCAAATATCCCAGTCAAAGAGGCCAAAGAGAATCCCAATGTTTTGTTATTGGAGACTGATTTGGGAGGCCACTTGGCATACTTAGACAAAGACTACAATCCGTGGGTCACTAAGCAGATTGCTAAGTACTTTGCCACTCTTGATGAGGAGATTTTGTAGTAGGAAGAGCAATAGATTGAATAGTATGTTCTATTTTATAAAATGAATTTATTGTGTACTCTTCCGCAAAAGATGTTCGGACACCAAAATTGTTACGAGCCGTCTTCCCCTCTCTGTTGCTTCCATGCGGCGGATCCACTTTCTCTGCCTTGGCCCCCAGTCAACGTCTTAGTGGGACGGTGCGTAGATAAAGGAGCCTTCTCCCATTCTAAATGCTCTTGTTCGTCTTTACAAGCCAATGAATACAGCTGATCATCGTTTAATCCCTTTCTCAAGTTTTTAGTCAAATACCTGCAAAGAAACTGAAGGTCGCTTTCGGGAATGGCATTGCGAGGAAGTTCATTTTTGACGATATATCTCGGGCTAACATCAACCACTGTGTTATTCCCAAATGCGAGCGCGTAGCTCATCTTCTTGTTCCAGTTGACCGAGTAGATATGCGGTTCGTCAAAACTCTTTTCACAGGAGTCCAAGTGAACCCATCTTCGAAGGTATGGAGAGTAGTACTCACACCATACATGATCCTCTTTGTTCCATACATATCGAGACTCCAAACCGAATGACTTAAGAATCAGAGCGAAAACGTTGCACCATTCACCGCATCTGCCAGTTCTCGTTTCTAGCAATTTTATCGGGTCATTGTATCTAGGAAATCTTATCACTTCTCCCGTAGGCGTATAACGATAGAGCTCAACTGTCCCGCAGTCGTACTTGCTTTCTTCAACTGTAGCTTGATCTACACCAATATTCTCCATCAGCGATTCTGCGTCTTGGCCCTTGTATTTCGGTTTGTTACACCAGGTGAAAAAATCATCCTTAAAATACCGAAGAAGCTCTCTCACCAAGTAATCCTGGTATTCCAGATCTGTACCGTGATTCTCAGTGACTGCCTTATCCACATTAGCATAGATCAAGTCAAGATCAAGAGTGTCTAAAACAATAGAATACCACGAATCATTCTCGTATCTGAAACACAAGCTCTTGTGAAGATTGAAAATCTCCCTGGCAAATCCATTATCCTTCAGCAGCGCTTTGAAACGCTTTTCCTCTTCACTATTTGGACCGTTGTCTGAACTCTTCCATTGACTGAGTACTTTAGAACGATAAAGCTCCAGAAATTTACGAGAGATAGCAGATAACGTTTCCTGAAATTCAGCCATTTACCTTATTCACTTTCAAACAGTTGTATGAGCCTTGGTTCGTGCATATGACCCTCAAGATCTCCCGAAGAATTGTTAATTGTATACAGCAATTGTGTCGATCTTGACCTTTTCTAAGATTATTCCCTTTAAATGAACTACATTTGAATCTTGATACTCATCCCACAAAGTAAAAACTTAAACGATCGAGAGTATGGTGATCCAGTCTATTATTTGAGCTCCCACTTCGCAACAAAGACGCATGCAAATGAAGCAATTAGTATAAGTTCCCCAGCAGTGAACGAATTTACTGCTGTGGAGTTCGGTTAAAAGTCAAGTTTTTGTTCCAAGACGCTCATGAGAGGATCATTATTAAAACGGCACGGTCGTAAAGGACGAAAGCTCAGTGAGGGGCGTTTGGGATATCTGATATTTGGGACCTTCAATTTTATAGCAATCTTAGGTTTCGCCAGCATTGTGATATCCTGGCAGAACCCGGAGTATTTCTACCACTCTTCGGTCCTATTTCTGTTTCCGGTTATATTCTGGCTATGGGCAGTGATATCGTGGTGTGCTTCTCAGTACTTCTCCTATGGCAAATTCTCTTTGGCAGAGTCATGATCTCGTTAAAATCTATATAAGCTTTATTTACAAGATTGAGAATATGCTCTTGAATGTATTATACTATTTCAATAACGTGGCACTTTTGTTTGCCTGTTCTTAGCAGCAGGATCTTATTGTCAATCAAATGGGAATTTATGTCGGTCTCTTCGCTGACTACCCTCTCCTTATTAGGGCCTAAGTATAAAGATCCTTGTTTGATCTTTCGCCTGAATTCAGTCCTGGAGCAGTCAGCTAAACGACAAACCAAATCAGACAATGTCGTTGTCGAAGTAGCTTTTTGTAGAATTCTATTCTCTTCGAAGACTCTGATAAGTTCTTTCGCAGTCAATGAGCTTGGCTCAGAGACGCCGAACAAGATTTCAGAAACAAATTTTGCGTCACGTCCCTTACCAACTCCATGGATCAAATCGACCACCTCCAATGCGAGTCGTTTCTGGGCATACCTCTCGTTGGGACTTTTCAAATGCTGTTCCATAATCTCATTAATAGAGTCAATGGACAGAAGCGTGAAGATCTTCAGGTGCTTTGCAACGTCCGCGTCTGTGGTGTTGATGAAAAACTGATAAATGTCATACGGGGTACTGATATCCGAATCGATGAATACGGCGTTACCAGCAGACTTGCCGAATTTCTCTCCTGTCGAAGTGGTGAGTAACGGAACTGTTATTCCAAACGCGGGTTTGTTTTTTACAGCTTGAGACGAGACCCTGCTGATCAGATCTATTCCCGCTGTTATGTTTCCCCACTGATCGTTCCCGCCTACTTGAATGGTTACACCCTCATTCGAGTACAAGTGATGGAAATCGTACGCCTGTAAAATCTGATAGGTAAACTCATTGAATCCGATACCGTCCTGACTTTGAAGTCTTGAAGAGACAGAATCTCTGTTCAACATGTTTTGGATACGTATATGTTTACCATACGTGGCTAAGAAGTCTAACATCTTAACCTCATGCCACCACGAAATGTTGTTTAAGTAAGAGACTTTCCCCGGAGCGCTTGCAGCTGGATTTCTCGACTGGAAATATTTCAGCCCATTCTCAAAGAAAGTTTTAAATTGAGCCACAATTCTTTCGACGTTTTCCTGTCTCTTCTGGTCCTCTATCACATTTCGCTCGGTCTTTCTCCCACTTGGGTCGCCAACTTTCCCAGTGGCTCCTCCAATCAAGGATACCACATCATGTCCTCTTACATAGAAGTTGAGTAACACCATTAAGGGCAAAAGGTTTCCCAAATGTAAAGACCTTGCAGTGGGGTCTGCGCCACAGTATAATTTCACTTTATTCCCATTTGAGAGCTTCCCAGCTAAAACTCTTTCTGGCTGAGACACTTGCTGTATCAGGCCTCTGTCTCGAAGTGTAGCTAGCACATCGCATTTGGTCGCTATCCCTCGCACAAATGCTCTAGAGATCATTCTATTGAGACAAATAGAATGTAAGAAAGCCCCAAGAACACACTGAACAGGTTCCGAACCTTGCAAGGCTCAAAGGCAGGAATTACAAACTCCGCAAAGCAGTCAACTTTTGTTTCGATCTTCTGTCTTGTAGTATCGATGAGCTCTGCTATATGAAAAATTGAAAAAGAGCTTTAGCTTTACTCTTGTTCGACAAAAGACTTCTTTGAAGAGTTGATGTCAGAAACAGAACTTCGGTTGAACTAGTTTGCTTGCTCAAGAAGCTGGTCTGAAATATATCACACGAACACCACGCTACAGCCATGCCACCACCACCTCAAGTTTTCGGACAGCAACAGCCCTCAAATTGGGAGAAATTTAAGATGGGTCTGATGATGGGTACAACTGTCGGTGTTTGTACCGGTCTTTTGTTTGGTGGTTTCGCCATTATCACTCAAGGCCCTGGTCCAAACGGTATTGTCAGAACCCTCGGACAATACATTGCCGGTTCTGCTGCTACTTTCGGTCTATTTATGAGTATCGGATCTATCATCAGAAGCGATTCGATCACAGAAACTACGTCCGACTCCAAAATATCTGAGCTACAGCAGAGAGCCAGATTCGAGGTATGGAGAGCAAAGCAAAGTTACGGCTTGTACAGGAACTAATATGCCAAATTTTGACATAGTGGTCTTTTTGAGGGCATCTGTCATGGCTGCATGTAGCGTATAATATCTTTATCACTATATTTTCCATAGTATATGAATGAATGAATACTGTAAATAGGATTTATCGCTTGAACTAAACATATTGAGATGGACGAAAATGTCTGCTGTCTTTAGCTGATGCTACTTTTTGAGTGGCTGATTCATACAGATTGAGGTTAGGACAGACCACAAGCACTAAAACTTCCTAATAGATCTTCAGCAGCTTCGCTTGTTGACTTAATCAGAGCACTCCTCAAATGTTTAGACCTATAGTGAAAAGAGTTGCAACTCGCCGACTGCTGGCATCTGGCGCCAGAAACACAAAGGTGGAGATCAAAACGTTAGAAGATTTGGCCAAATTGAATACTCTAGATGATGTGGATCCAAAGCTGATCAGTAAGCTCATTAACGAGAAGACGAACGAACTCAACATCCAAAATGAACTGCAGATGTTGAAACAGTTACAACAAGCAGAGCAAAAATCACAGGAGACCTCACTAAAGAAGTTTGTGACGCCAGCCTGGATGTTCCTGTTATACGGATCAATGGTTTACCTAGCGCTGCACTATGTATGGTGGAGACTGGATTACGAGGAAAAGGAGATCGAATATGAACAGAGGGTGAAGGCTCTAGAAACCGAGCTAGCTGCGTTAAATGAGGCGCACAATTCAAAAGAGTCAGGCAGCATGAATGGGTCGGCAACATCCGGTAAAAAATGGTACAAATTCTGGTAATTGCGCCGTTTGGTGAATTCGTCTCGAATAGACTTTATTCGTTGAATAACGATCGGTAGTGTATATGATCCGTGTATATATGAAATCATAAGCATAGACAAGTGATAAACAGCTACCTCAGATAAGTCAATCAAAAGTGTTGCTTTTGATTAGCGTGCAGGGGCCAACCTCGGTTGTGGGGATTGAGTACACTAAATAGTTCCCATCTTCACCGCAAATGGATATTGTGTTTGGCACGTCTTTAGGGAATCCGATTCTGTACCGTACGTGCTCAGCTATCTTGATGTATGCAATATGTCGCTGCTGATTCGGACTTGGAAGTTTCGACGTCATGATTTTCCCAAATCTGTTTGCGAGCCCTTTTGACATATGCTGAAAGCCCGTAAGTCCTGTTGACGAGGAGCTTGAGCTCTGCTGAAGATTACCTGAGTTGGCAAGACCATCAGTAACTGCTGCCCTCGTAGTTGAATTATCTCCTGTTAAGGATACATCAAAGATGTGTATAGTGTCCGATTCACCCACACATGCTAACAACTTACTGTCTTCGCTAAACTTCATTTCTTCAATTCGAGATGGCCGTGATCCCCGTCTGAATTCACAAAGAAGCATGTTCTCTGCTTTTTGACTAGCGGGCGACGGAATATCATCCAAAGCAGTGTGGAAAACCCTGATTATCGTTCCCTTCTCAGACGCTGTTGCTACCAGTTTCCCATCTGACGAACATGCTATGCAAGCTATGTTGCTTTGATGTGCACCGAGCAACTTCGTTAACGGTATGCAATTGAGAGCATCAAACACGACTACATCATTCATAACGGGGATCTCCTTACTTTTCTCCGAGTAAGAAGAGTAGCATAAAATGCTTTGATTTTCTGTGCTTAGAGCGATCTTTACGCCGAGTGTTCCTTCTGTGGTAAGATTCTTGGCCTTGCCTCCATTGTTCAGCAGTTTTTCTGCTCGTACATCGATAGTACGTTGTAGCTTCATACATGAGATGTCATACACGAATATCTGGTCACTATTCAGCACCACGCAAATTATCTTCCTGTTCATAACAACGTTCACTATTTCGTGCGGGAAAGTCAACTCACATATCGTGGCTTTTCTCTTTGAGTTCACAATCTTCAGTTTCTTTCTTTTCGAGGCACCAATGGTTCTATCCACAACTGCTATCAAACTGGTAGAAAACAACATCTCTACCAGAAAGTCCAGCTCCCCCTCATTAGTTGATGACTTTTCAAGGTCAAAACATTTACCAAAGGGATCACAATTGTAGATGGTCACCCCCTTGTTAGGCGAGATAACAGAGAAGCATGTAGCATCCTGGTTAAACCCTAAGAGTTTTAAGCGCATCTCGACTTAGAGGCCTCAGTAATAATGCCTTTATACTTGACACAAAGTATCCTTATGTCGGAAGTCTTGGGACCAAAACTAATATCTTTAGTTGTTTGAAGAGAACCAAGCTAAAATACAATGCTTTATCAAATGGGTTTCATTGACGTCAGTTACTCATTCAGCTGATACCTCCCATCCAAATTTGAGCAGAAACAAGCACCGGACATTTGACATCGGCAATGTGCGTAAAAGTTTGATGTAACTAATTCTAAATTCGTTACATATTGATTAAGCTGAGAATTAAGGGCCCAAACCGATATCAGGATTTATCAAGGTAGCAGAAAGTGAGAACGGAGGTCACGTGACAAAAATTACGAACACCGAGTTGCTGGGTAAGAGTTAAGGTTCCATACACATTCTACGGCGGTGCTATGCTAGAATTCCAATTGTTTCAAATGTAACTGCTGTGCGTCGGTTCCGGAGTCCGCTTTGTTCTTGTGCGTAGAATGGTCATTTTTATCTCCGCCGTCATCATCCTCAACTGGGATGCCCCATTCTTCAATCTCAAAACGCTTCCGCCCGTTCTTGAATGCCCATTCAGATCTGGCTACATGCATTTCTCCTCTTTCACTGAACACCGGTAATTTCTTTATGTGTACCAAACCATGTTGTATCTTGTTTGGTTGGGATCTATAGGCTTTTTCTAAGAGTTGAAGCATATCCTGTCCGAAGGGTTCAAGGTTGACCACCCCATCGAAAAGCTGTTCTATCAGTGTCAAAAATAGCGGCTGGCGATGGAAAAGGGTTGTCGACATGGTAGATAACAAGACACATCTCGACTTGTATCTTTTTACTAGAGATCTGATCCCATGCAAAAGAGGCATTATTTCAGAAAGTTGCGTCATCTTTGGTGGGTACAGGGCGGGATGCAAAAGGTTTGGGATAAGGATTCTGATGAGCTTGGAGTCGTGCCTCTTGACGGTGGCTTCGAGTTGAGATAGGATAGATGAAACCGGGAGTAAAGGCGAGATGAATGAAATTTCGTTTGACGTTGGGGCAGGAATCATCGTAGTTGTGATGTCAAATTGATGATTGTATTCAGGATACGTCTCGCTGAGCTCGTTTCCGTGCGAGTTCTTGGATTTAGCATTTTCGTCATTGATCCCGTACCTCCAAGCAATCTTCAAATCGTTCGACCTCTGTATAGGGTTGCTCTGTTTTGGCTGATATTCAGAGAGGTTAGAGACCGTCACTTTTGACTCCTCTTCTCTGATCTTCGACTTCTTGACATCCTTTCTTGAACCTTTATAAAGGCCAGGCAGTTCTTTCGCTAGCTGGTGGTTCAATGAGAAGACAATTAGATGAGTATTTCCGTCTTTGGACCCCTGAGACGCCTCAACTCGATTGTGAACAATCCCTTGAGCTGCAAAGACTTTAGCCAACACAGAATTGAAGTCTGTAGCAGACTCTTCTTCTATGAGCAGAGAGTTACCCAGCGGAAATCCTGTATGCCCCATTAGTTTGTCCAAATCAAAGCATCCAGTAGATGTCGTTGGTTGAGACGTGGCTGGAGAGGGACGTACGCCAGGGTGAGACGCACTCAAAGTATTTGCGTAATCATTGTGTCCACTATTAGGATCACTTCTCGGGTGAAGTTGCATACCCGTCATGTTTCGCTGCAGTGAATCCACATTGGCAGTACCTCTTAAGGGCAGATTTCTTCTCATAGGTCCACTGTTGACAGCAGCAGGGCCCCTGCGAGGAAGATTGCCCGGTGGCATCTCTCTTTGTGGAACATTTCCAGGAGCCACATTTCTTCTAGGAACGCTGCTATTATTCAAAATTTCTTCTCTTTTCCTGAACGACATTCCGCCAATCCTCAGTACGAACTAAGCATAAGCAGCAGCTTTCAACAGGTTCTGAGCATTATCTCTTTCAAAAGATTCATTGGAATAGTATTGTTGATCTATGCGATGAGCTAGCTTTCTTTCAATTAAACCTTTCTTAGCTACGAATCTTGAAAAAAGTAACAAAAGAATGTGCCGTCTATCATTCAAGAGGAGAAGGCCAATACATTGCCCACTTGTTGTATTCAACCATCAGATACCTTGGTATCTTAAATACATACCAGAGACGAGGCAGCCAGATTTTATTTTGATCATTGAGTACTGCAGGTATCAGAATGTCTTACTGAAATAGAATATTAGCCCTTACATTTGAATTACGGCTGTGGAGAACTGTGAAATCGAAGCTACTTACGTCTATTACATGTTTAGCGTTCGGAAAAGCAAGACGCTGACTGGTTTGGCCCGTGTCAGGTTCTATAGCGAGCGGAAAAAGGCTCCCAAGACTAGGTTAGCGCTCAAAGTGGCATTGTCTTTGTTGGTACCGTATACCGGATATGCGGCATATGTGTTTGGAATGACGAACTATGAGATCACGCAAAGGGAAAAATCGTTGAAGGACAAGGACGATCTCTCATTCGAAAGCACATCTGTGAAATACTCGCCGTTGAAAGTCTTAGGGCGTTACGAAAATCCGTTCAACGAGTATAGAATTCAGACTATATATGAGTTCTTCTTCAACAGAGTAGTGGAATTCTTTGAGAAAAATCGGGGCGGATTGCCTACAAACAAGAAGGATATGGATGCCCTAATGCCTGTTCATAAACCTACTTGGGCCAACCCGGAGAATGTTAAATATTTGCCAAATCCTACGCCTTTTGAGGTCCAAATCCAGCCTTTTAGCAAAGATAAGGAAGTTGTCGGTAATCAGCCCGTTGAACAGCTTTGCTTTACCTGGCTAGGCCAATCGTGTGGAGTGGTGCTATTAGACAGACTTAAGATCCTGACAGATCCGCTGTTCACTAAGTTCTTATTGAATCCACAATTTGGGCCAAGGAGAATAACTGACTTGCCTTCCAACAGGGAGGATGTTCCAACCCCAGATTTGATTTTGCTTTCGCACAATCATCCTGATCATATCGATGAACAAAGCATGAACTTCTGGGGTGACTCACATCCGAACAAGCCATTGTGGATAATACCGGAAGGTTTGTCTTCGTACATGCTCAAAAACAATGTTTCCAATTTCTTAGAGCTATCATGGTGGGATACCTTGCATTTGAAAGTCAAGACACCTGACGAGGATATCATATATCAAATATCTGCTACCCCAGCGATGCACTGGTCAGGACGCGGTGTTCTGGACGCAAATCGGTCATTATGGTGTTCTTTCATGATACATAAAGGGAACAAACCGGTGCTTTTCCATGCGGGAGACACTGGATTTGTACATGATCTATACAAGAGAATAGCTGAACGATACGGGAGCAATGTTAGTCTTGCTTTACTGCCTTGCGGTCAATATTGTCCGGAATGGCATCAAAGACCGCGCCACATCAACCCTAACGAGGTGGTCAAGATAATGAAAGATCTCAAAGCCGAACACGCGCTCGGTGTTCATTGGGGTACTTTCTTACTAAGTGGTGAGTATTTCCGAGAACCGAAAGAAAAGCTTGAGTTAATAGCTGAATTCAACGAATTGGGAGAACGTTGTTACTGTCCCGAGTTGGGGAAGACCATCGATTTCTCCGATGCAAAAAGTCAATAGAAGTATAAGTTCATATCATTGTTCTTGCTCCAACTTGGACAAGAACTCATTGTAAACTTCATCGCGCACTTTGAAAGTATGTTCACTAACCATCGGGAATTTGTGTTCGTGAACTTCATCGACATAGTGTGTTACTGCAGAGACAGCGTTGTTCTTGAGATTTGTATAAGTCTTGACAAATTTGGGAACGTGCAATTCCATCATACCCAGAAGATCAGACATCACCAGCACCTGTCCACTAGTGTCAGGACCGGCCCCAATCCCGATGGTAGGGATCTTCAGCCTCTTGGTGATTTCTGAACTGATTCTGTGCGGAACGCATTCTAGGACTACCGCGAAGCATCCGATCTCTTGAAGTCTCAAACTAGCGTGGTACAGGGCAAGCGCATCCGAACTCTGACCCCCGCCCTGAACCTTGTACCCACTCAACGAGTGCACCCTTTGTGGAGTCAGGCCAACGTGCCCCATCACCGAGATGCCTCTTCTGACCAATTCAGCGACATATTCCAGAGAGTAATCGTTCTGGGCCAGGCCGCATTCCACTTTCACGGCTTGCAACCGGGGGTTTAGATGCATCAGTTCAAGCGCATTCCCGACGCCATCCTGTACTGACCTCTCAAAAGATCCAAACGGCATGTCTGCCGTCACAAAAGCGGACCCTTTCGCTCTGCACACTGCACCGACATGATACTTAAATTCGTCAAAAGAGAGCTGCGTCGTGGACTCGTACCCCTGGGAACACATCGCCAGGGAATCTCCAACCAGTATCATATCCGCCTTTGCCTGCTGCGCCCATCCGGCACTGATAAAGTCGTAAGCAGTCACCATAGAAAGCGGGCTTCCGGCCTGATGCTTGTTCAATAAATCCTTTACGGTAAGCTGCCGCAGTGCAGATCCGTTCTGCAAAGAGTACAACCTTTTGGTCATATGACGTAACATGCTGCTTGTTGTACTTCTTGCTATCCACATCCCCCGATAAACCCCTTTAAGCTCACCAACAATAACCTGTACTCATCTCACCGCTGCTCATCTCATCGGACGTTTACCATTATAAAGCCAGTGAAAAATCTCGATGCTACAATTGTAGTGGTGGACCTTTCAGATTGCCTTTACTTGCACATTGTATGCACATAGAGAACTGCCAAGATTCACACCCACACATCACACTCAACTAAAAAGTAGGTTTCTGAGCGGAACAGCCAAGCGAACGGCGTCGGAAATTGAAGTAGAATGGCCCATACACAAGCTGACATAATCAACGGTGTGTAACTCCGGCTTTGTACCCGTTTCCGGTATTCTGCTTTTGTGGTTGTGCTTCGAGGTTGCTGTGGGTATTTCTTCGGAAACCCGAATTCCGAGATAATTCCTGTAGGAACCGAGTGCCAATTGGGAAGTGTGGGTCTCACAGTTTGCTTAAGTGTGGAAGATACACAGTTGCTGAATACCGATACTGTGGGATGAGTCGCGATAATGTGCATGAGAAAGGTTAAGGATGTCTCAGCGCATAGGATGAGTAGTGAGCCACAGATCAAGACACTCCGGACACAGTCTTCGAAGTGTATATAAGATGCTGGGTGTAGGTAGCCTGTCTAATGGACAAGCTTAGCAGTTCTGAATGTATCGGTGTGCTCTTCGAAGTGTCAGCCTTTTGTATGTCTCACAGTGACAGACTATAGAGAAAAAAGCTTATCTAATCTAAGATATGTCGCTAGTAAAAGAGCTGGTAGTGGACCCTTTCCGCAGGCTGAAATGGGGTTTCATTCCTGTGAGAAGAGTGGTAGAAGATGAGGAAGAAGACCAGGATGTGGCTTCCACGTCTTTCCATGAGAAACGTAGAGAAAACGAGGCCGAGGCTGGCGCTTGTTCAACTTCTGGATCGGAACTTGCCGAAACCGCCAAGAAGTCTACAGAGTCACACACCGTTGAGTTGGTGAACGAAGATGAGATAGAGTACGAGTACAGAGACGAAGCCAACAGGAAGTGGTGGAAGTTTTTCGATGAGCAAGAGTACCGTTTGAACAAGAAACAAAACGAGCAGTGGAAATGGTACTACTGGTTTGCGCCAGACATGTCGACCCAGGAAAAGAAGCTTTTGCTCAAACTGGATGTGCTGCTAGCTTTCTACTCCTGTATTGCCTACTGGGTCAAGTACTTGGATACCGTCAATTTGAACAATGCTTATGTGTCTGGTATGAGGGAGGAAGTGAATTTCCAAGGTAACGATTTGGTTCAGACCCAAGTCATGTACACGGTGGGTAACATTATCTTCCAGATTCCATTTATCTTTTACTTGAACAAGATGCCGCTAAATTTCGTTTTGCCAACTTTGGACATCTGTTGGTCTTTGCTCACCGTTGGTGCCGCTTATGTAGATACCGTGCCTCACATGAAAGCGATCAGATTCTTCATTGGAGCCTTTGAAGCACCATCGTACTTGGCCTATCAGTACTTATTCGGTTGTTTCTACAAGCACGATGAGATGGTGAGACGTTCTGCATTCTATTATTTCGGTCAGTACGCCGGTATCTTATCTTCTGGTGGTATCATGAGTGCCGTTCACCGTTCCTTAGACGGTGTCAACGGTATGTCAGGATGGAGATGGAATTTCATCATTGACGCAATTATCTCCGTCGTGGTGGGTATTCTTGGGTTCTACATGTTGCCCGGTGATCCATACAACTGTTACTCCATCTTCTTGACCGACGATGAGATCAGATTGGCCAGAAAAAGATTAAGGGAGAACAACACTGAAAAGTCCGACTTCCATACCAAGTTCTTCGACAAAGCTGTTTGGAAGAGAATTCTAACTGATTGGAAGATTTATGTTTTGACTTTGTGGAACGTGTTCTGCTGGAATAACAACAATGGTTCGTCTGGTGCGTTCTTGTTGTGGTTGAACTCATTGACCGTTGATGGGACTACCGAGAAAAGATACAGCATCGAAAAGAAAAACGAGTTTTCTATGCTTACCCCTGGATTGGGTATGGTGTATTTGTTCTTAACATCTTTAGTTGCTGATAAGGGACATACGAGATGGGGTGCCATTCTTGCTACCCAAGTTTTCAATTTCATGGGTAACGTCATTCTTGCCGTATGGAGTGTACCGGAAGGTGCCAAATGGTTTGCCTTCATGCTCCAGTACTTTGGCTGGGCCATGGCTCCAGTCCTTTACTCGTGGCAAAACGATATCTGTCGTCGTGATGTTCAAGCCAGAGCTATCGTTTTGGTTGTCATGAACATGCTTGCACAGACATCTACAGCATGGATTTCCGTTTTGGTATGGAAGACTGTTGAGGCCCCAAGGTTCCTGAAGGGTTTCACTTGGACAGCTGTCGCTGCGTTCTGTTTGTCCGCATGGACATTCGTCGTCTTGTACTTCTACAAACGTGATGAAAGAAGAAATGCTAAACTGAATGGTATCATTCTTTACAACTCCAAGACTGGTGAGAACTACCCACCAAAGAAGGACGAGAAAGAAGAAGTTCATGCTTAGCGCATTGGACCATGGTCTTTAGTTATAATACTTAATTCTTTACTTGGGGATGCACCTCATAATTAATGGCGAGTCAAAAGCGTCGCGTCTACTAAACTCGTAATGCATATTCATTTTGCCAGATTATGTCTTGAGAAAACCTCGATTGCAAAGACCAGGGGCAGGATTCTTCAAGAGCCATGGCGCCAAGAGACATGCTCTGGAGAATTAAAGCCCACTTTAAGTTTAAATATATGCGCTGCTGTTTATCTGCTTTGTGTCGTATCGAGTTCTGTAGTACTGTAGCGGACGCAAGAGTTTACTTGGTCATTTCGCCCGCGCCTTTTATCGCACTCTTCGAGGAAAGAAGATACGACCAGGTATTTCGATAGCAATCTCATAGTGCCTTTTACGACTTTTGTCTGATCGGAGAAAATAGTGCATGCGAAGTATCTACTGGAAAAGTTTAAAATGATGTCACGTAGCGATAAGGCACAGAGACGTTACTCAGTTAGGAGTGATTTTGTAGGACAGATTGTATGAAACATTTCGACCGTGTCAAAGGATTTTGTACTGCTACGTTCAGCTCACAAAGAAAAGAGGGTGTTACCTTCTCGTATCAGATATTCTTTTCGAATTCAGAACTCAACTGCAGTAGCACAGGCGTGGGACAATTATTGCTGTCCACCACCTGCCCCACCTTTGCTGGGTAGCTTTTTCTTCGGACTTACCTCTCCGTAGTGTGTATCTAAAAGAATGATAATTGCGGCATTAAGGGCACCGTACTATATACTGAAGCAGTGCGAGATCTTCCGGCATTCTAAGAAAACAATACAGTGTCACAGAGTGCAGAAAGAAGCCTACGTAATGGTAAAAGATTTGATCCTGCAGCAGCCAGTCGATATTCTCATATAAAAGGATTGTAGCTTACAACACCATTCAAGAGTACGAGTCATAACTCGTTTCTGCGGCTGCTGAGCGCATGGAGGTCAAGTAGTTTTCGAAACTCGCGTCCGAACTAAAAGGCCGCATAACAAACTCGTAAGGTCGCATGCAGTACTCACAAACAGTTTTACTGATAAGAATGATGCGCAACATATCACCAAGAAGATTGACTTCCCAAAAATGGGTCATAAAGGCGTTCTACTCGAGTTTCTTTCCTGCACCGGAAAATAACAAATTGTTGCCGTTACCTCGTAAAAATGTCGTGGATATGTCCTATGATTTACACCTTCCCGAAAAAACAGTGATCAAAAAGCTTCCTTACCATTCTAACGAACCAATCATATTCTGTCACGGGTTTTTGGGCTCAAAACGAAATTACGTACGGGATTGCAAAAAGCTGGCCAACGAGCTGCAAACTGCCATTTACTGTGTTGATTTAAGAAATCATGGAACAACCGAACATGCAGCTCCTTTCAATTATGATACTTTGGTAAATGACGTGGTAAGTTTTGCGGATAAACATAAGTTGAAAAAGGTCAGTATCATCGGATATTCACTGGGTGCCAAGGTTGCTATGCTGGCTTGTCTCAAATATCCTGAAAAGTTCAACTCTGCTTGTATAATCGACAACGCCCCAGAAACTCAGCCGCATCTTGCGGCACTGGTATCTTCCATCATAACTTCCTGCATTAAAGTATCGGATCAAGCCAATATAATGATTGGTGATAAAATGTGGAGATTCAAGGCATCAGAGAAGCTAAAAAAATACATTCCTGATCCTGGGGTCAGATGTTACCTTCTGAACAACATTGTTTACAATCCGAAGGCTGTAAAGTACAAGTCTCCCGTAATTGATTATGAGAACGGAATGATAAAATTCTTGAATCCGCTGAAGCAAATGGTAGAAGAAGGGTTTGTGGAAGACATCGTTGATTGGCCAGAAAAAAGTGTAGAAGGTATAATTTTTCCCAACCCTGTGTGTTTTGTTAGAGCTGTCAAATCACCTTTCATATCTCGTAAAAGTATGGAAACAATTAATCATCACTTCCCATACAGTGAGATTGTGGACATGAATGGTACTCATTTCATCCTGAATGAGCGTCCACAGGAATATATGCAAGTCATATCGGACTTTTTTAAAGCTACCAGGTTTGACTTAGAGAAGAAGAGACAAGACACTTTACCTTTGTAGGAGCTGTTCTTGATTTTAGTTATTATAATATTAGGATTTATTCCAACCGCTGCGTTTAGCAAGCACATCAAAAATCCTCTCATTTTATCTTTGATCATCCTTAATAGACCACTAACTGTTTCTTGATTTGAGTTTATTTTTTACTGTCGCGCGACAGATTTATTAGATTAAGGAAGCTCAAGTTTTTGCCCATACCTAAGAATAACAAAGTAGGGCTGTAGATCAACTCTTGATTCATCTTCAGAGCTACTGAAATGGCGATAATGTATCAGCGCCGAATATATATAAACGTATCGGTACGATCTCCGATTGTTTCTCTTTTCGTGAAGCATTTCGAAGTACACCATTAATCGAAACTGTCCACGCGCACCCATCACGAGACGCCGCCGAACGTATGACCTTTGAAAGGTATTGCTCCTTGAGCCCCATGGAGGATTCAATGTAGAGAATTTTCAGCATGCGTAGTTATAATGTTTGACTTATAGTGTTTCGTTATTGCTTAGAGTAAACACAGATGGAGGCTGTATTACGGTAACTGACTTGTTGGATACATTGCACTTAGGTGAACGAAGAATACACGCTACCTTATTAAACAGCAGTTTTGAGAGACCGACTGTTGTGGATGACGACGCACTAACCGCATTTGACTTCAATTTCGGATGGAGTTTTTCAGTACCGAAGGAGCTCATTTTGCTACACGGCGGCCTCAAAGTAAAGCAAACCTGGCAAATATCCTCGAATGACAGGTAAGTAGACCATCGACTCTAATCAGGTACGCATCCGCCGATATATCAAGCGTTGCAAAATCGATCGATGATCTAAAGGTACACTTTTATCATGAAAGCAGAGACAGTAACACGGGCAGTAGGAATATGATTCTTAGAACTTAAAAGAATTACATTGGTTTACCTGAATAGATTTATGCTGCTCGAGATCAGCAAGAATTAATGTTGTACTCCTTTAGAGTTGATGACGGTACCGTACTTGGGCTGCCAACCACTTTATCAATACCACTGATGCTTTTTGGGAAAGCAATTACATCTCTTATACTGTCGCTACCACACAGCATCGCGCACATGCGATCGAAGCCAATTGCAAAACCAGCATGGGGAGGTGTTCCCATCGAGAAAGCATTTAACAGATGTCCGAATAGTTCCTCTGAGTTATTTATGTTCAAAATCTCATGGAAGATATAGTTCTGTAGTTCAGGGTCATGGATTCTAGTCGATCCCCCACCTAACTCGACACCGTTAATGACAAGATCATAATGTTCACCAAGGCACGAAAGGGGGTCTGTCTCCAACTTGTTGTAATCATTCATTTTAACCATGGTAAAGGGGTGATGCGTAGAACAAAATGCGTTCGGCTTATATTCTGGATAATGTGCCCCCTTCTTTCGAGGCTCCTCCACCGGTGAAAATAATGGGAAATCAACCACCCAAGTGGCCACAGATGCATCTGTCTTGCAGAACATTTCTGCTCCTATCATTGTCTGAGTAATGAGCTGTCTAGCTCTGCCTAGCGGTGTTGGATTTTCAAATAGTCTCCTGCTTGGCTCCCTAGTCGAACCAATAACAATGTCACCTTCATGAAGATCTACGAACTTAGTAACTAGCTTCGGATTTTCGAAAGCGGCAATAGGCAGAAACTTGGTAAACCAGCTGGTCTCTTCCTGTTTGCTAGAAATAGGAACCACAATAGGTGTACGATAATTGTAGTTATCAGGATTACTCAAGAAGCCCCAAGATTTCTGGAAATCATCGGAGTCTTTGAAAGCGTTTCTTAAAATCAGGACTTCAAACACTGGGAAGTTCTTATTTGTGTACCCGTATGCCTTGAACTCTGAAAGGTCCATGAGCTTTAAGTCTGGAAATCGTAAGTCCGGTTTATCAATACCGTATCTTGTCATCACTTGCTGGTAAGTCAAATTTGTGACTGGTTGATCAGCAGTGATTGGAACAATTTGACCATTTGCATCCAATGTTTGAAGTGGCAGCCCACTTGTGTTCAGGGAGTTCCAGCAACCCTTTACTACCTGTTCAATCACTGTTCTAACGTCTTTGCCGGTTGCGAATGCCATCTCAAGATCGATTTGAGTAAATTCCGGTTGTCTATCACTTCTTAGATCCTCATCACGGAAGCAACGAGCAACTTGGAAATATCTGTGGATTCCACTGGCAATGAGTAATTGTTTGTATTGCTGAGGGCTTTGTGGAAGAGCATAAAAAGATGCTTGTCCATTTACCTTATTTCTAGTAGGCACTAAGAATTCCCTTGCTCCTTCCGGAGTTGATTTGAACAAAAGCGGGGTTTCTACTTCTGTAAAGGACAATGAATCCAGAGTCTTTCGCACAGACTTTGAAGCTTCATATCTCAATTTCAAATTGCTCTGGTATCTAGGAGTTCTCAGTTGCAAGAACCTATATTCTGGAGGAAACGAGGCATCATCGCTTTTACAGTCGAGTAGCTGAGATGGTGTCTTGTTCGACTTGTTCAACCTCTGCAATGACTTGATCTTCAGCTCGTAGTCTACCCTGGATTCATTCTGCAAAGACTGCGGTTGTTTTTTCTCAGACAGTTCTCCCACTAGCTGGACCACATCCTCAACTTGGCTGTCCTTCAATAAAGACTGTGAATCGACAATTTGAATCTTCTCACCGTTTGAGTCTCTTAACATTCCAAAAATCAAGTTTTTCCCTACTTTCTTTGGCTTAGAATCTATCCACCCGTTCAAAACCACTTCATCAGGCCTTTCTTTCAGCAATGCATTAATGCTTAATGAGGTTGGAGAGAACAGAAACTTCTCCTTCAAGGAATCCAATGAAGGGATAGGACCTAGTCTTCTTCCAAAAGTGGTGAATCTTCTCACTGTCAGCATTTGGAGGTTATTTCAGATGCAGCTATCAGCAATTGTATTCTTGAAATAAGGCAAGGACTGGGTTGACGATCGAGTATACGTGTGTGTCCTTCGTTATCCATCTCTGTAGGATATCATTTTGTAATCATAAACTGTTCAATTAAACCTTTTCGGCATTTCTTCGAAAAATGAGATGGAGGTCTATAAAACTAATAAGGATGTACATGATGTTTGGCGAAAGACAGCGCTCAGTTCTTCCAACTGTATATATTACATTCTCCGTTTAGAGACAGAGTGGCCACTGTTGCTTTATTAGTTGTAATAGAAATCAGTGGCGAATTTTGGTGCTGTTCAGTCAGTTTCTGTATGAGCTGCTTTGAGTAAGCGTTCCATACGCACATGGATCCCGAATCGTCACCACTGATGATCAGAGGGTCTGATTCCGGAGGATAGATAAATGAGAGGCCACAATTGTAGTTGAGTTTGGCCTTGGACTCCTGATCTGGCCAAAGATACGTTCGTACCACGCATCCTCTAGTGTAGTCCCATAATTTAACGACGTTATCCAATGATTTGACCAACAAGAATTTACCATTTTGGCTGAATTTAACCGTTGAGATCGGTACCACACCATCTTCGGCGATCCAGTCCTTATCGTACGTTAACGTTTTCAGGCAATGGCCAGACTCTGTGTCAAATATTCGAATCAAGCCATCGTAGGATCCAGAGCTCAAAATGCTAGAATCGGCCTTAGGTATATCTATAGAGACAACGGGTTCCGAGTGTGCAGACATGGTTTTCACTGCAGTGCCACTCAAAACATGCCATTCTTTGATGCTTTCATCCATTGAAGAAGAACATAGTAGATTGCCCTTTGTGTTGTAACATACAGATATTACTGGAGCCGTGTGTCCCATTAGTCTGTGGATTCGGCCGTACACTACATGCGTGATTTCCACTGTAAAGTCTTCAGATCCACTAGCAATACATTTAGAATCGGGCGACCAGCAGAGACAGTTGATGAAGCCCATGTGAGTTGTTTTTAGCCGGCTCATCTTGTCTGCAGATACATCATACAAAATAATGTCTTTCAGCTGGCTAATCGCCAAGTACTTCCCATCCGGAGATAACTGACATGAGGTCCCGATCTTATCTGAAGCCACGAGTACCGTCTTTTCTAGTTGTAGCATATGAGAGAATAGCTTTGTGTAGCATGCACAGCTTCTCTAAAGTATGGAACCTGATCTCTTACACCACTCTTCAATGTCGTACTTCGATAGCGATGAGACTTTTTCACGTACTACACTCTTCGCGTTTATAGCCCTAGTACCTTATGACTAGGGCTATAACAAAACACAACAAACTGAGTCCAAAGCTTGCTCATAGTGTCCCTGCGATGGCCATTTCTGCAGTGCTGGTCATCACAAGGCTTCAAGGCGGTCTCCTCCGTGTCGTAACGGTATCACAGGTTTAAACCCAGACACCACATTGTGATCAGTATTATAGTACTGTTAAGCTTCAAATGAGTATCAACTGAAATACTAAGAACTACTTGTTGCTCACTTAAAGAGTAAATCTGCCTCCTACGTTCCTCAGTTTCTTCCAAAATTTCATTTCAGTCCAAGGAGATTACTTCGGCCACTAAATATATCAGAGCGGTATCATCTTCTCACAATGCCAATGAATATTGTACCAACAGGGAACTTTGAATCGAGTGTTGCCACCGATAAGGGTAGTGAGCACCAGTCAGGTGCTGTGCAGAGTTTGCCGGATGTTTTCCGTGAGCAAGTTGGTGCTCGCCCTATGAACACACAGCTGAATGACAGACATCCATTGGAAGCCCGTGTGCGTAACTGGGACGAGACCCAGCGCAAGAGACAATTGGAACAGTACAGACAGATTTTCGGCGTGGCGGAACCCATGAAGAGAGTAATGGAGCTGAACGTGGTCGAAAACACGGATTTCAACCCTTTGAACCAGTCGAATCTTCATAAGGATATCCTGCTCAACAAAGACGCATCGATTGACTGGGAGGACGTGTACCCAGGCTCGGAATTCACTAGCGGAATGATGGTTGGAGACGACGTGCACACCAAAATAGAAAGGAAAGTAGGCATTTAAGCCTGATAAATACTACGACAGAAAGCATTGGGTTAGACAGTGATCTATAGCTTAGATGTATACACATAGTTCTGGAAGTGTCATTGCAGGGGATCCATACCCTAGGTTAGTACATCAGTTGCTCGAAAGCAGAATATCGCATCCTGAGATTAATTTCATTAAGCTATGCTCTAAAGATGGGGCGAATAAACGCTGAATAGCGGTACCGTAATCGTCACATCACATCATCGTGCTCTCGCCGTTTGTCTCAAGATATGACTGGACGTTTCCTTGAAAAAAGCTAGAAATCTGAAGTATCATGTAATAAACCTGAACAATGTATTGAAGAAAATTTTTACCATAACCAGCACACGATGCTCGAAACATTGAGCTAGTTAAGCTAGGCACTAGTAGATATTCCTAACTCAATATCCGTACACCTAAATCAAATAAGATCTAAAGTTAGAGTTACTCTAGTTTTGGGAACTCAAAGCGCGTGACCTTTGTCTTTTTAATTGAATCATTAAAACACTATCAGATACATCATGGAACACCAACAGTCCCGCCCAGTCGATTATATGAATGCTCTGAACTCATTGAATTCTCAGATACATGACTTTACGATATCCCCATCAATTGGCAGCCACAATTTGCGCAGTGGTTCGTCAACCCCTCTGTCAGGTATACCACAATTGAATAGATCAAGTTCTTTATTGGATACTTTTGGGGTACAGAGGGTCCAGTCTCCACTTGCTGCCAGCATCAATGAGTCGAACAGGAGTTTACCGCAAGCGAATCCAGTCGGATGGGGTGCGAACCAGACGATTCAACATACTGGCACGGGGTTTAACGGGGTTCCAGCCCCGCCTGGGATGGTCCCTAGCGTGCAGCAGATTTCATGGCAGTACCTGGACCATTCGAGCCAGATTCAGGGTCCGTTCCCATCAGAAATGATGGACCAATGGTTCAGCGGTGGATTTTTCAGCGAGAATCTTCAATTGATGCCTTTACACAGTAGAGACCCTTTCCAATTTTCGGATCGGTTCATCGTTTTCAGAGATCTACTTTCAAGAACTGGCTACGTCAATCCCTTTCATACGTTTGATGTTATCTGTTCTAACTTTAATGTGAAATCTGACTCACTGGCGGGGATGAATGGTTCAACGGACGCTCTGTCGCATCAATCTCACATTGTCAGTACAGGGCCAACGTTGTTATCTCAAGATACAATATCTGACAACTCTAATCTTTCGAGCAATGCTGTCGCTCCTCTGACCCATAATCTTGCGACTTCTGCTGTCCAATTCAATATAGATCTTGCCGCTAAAAAGCCGAGCTTACAATCACCCGACTTATCTCACTCTCAGATCTTACAATTGAAACACGCAGATGGCTCATATTACCGTGATAGAACTGTTGCAGTTCCATTGTCCAAAAACGTTCAAACCATTGATCAGTTTGAGCAGTCATTGACTGGTACTACATCAGGCTCAGATCTCACAAAACCAACAGTGACACATAGCTCGGCAGGTGTTGTACAGGAAGCTTTGGAGCCTTCAGTTACAGACGGCATCATATCGGCGGACTCTTTTGCAAATCAGACAGAAACTCTCACACCCAATGGAATTAAAAAGGCTCAAGATACTGAAGATCCGTCACTCACTGCTGCCAAGAAATCGGCTACTAATGATTTCTCAGGATCTTCAAAAGTTGAGCCATCTGTAAAGAAGTCAAATTCGAAATCTGGTGTAAGAGATGACCTGTTGCAACAATTGATCATGGAAGAAGAATTAGAACGTAAGAAAAAAGAAGAAAAACGTCTGAAAAAGGAGCTCAAGTCTAAGAATGAAGTTCGTTCATCTAAGGCAGATGATTTGTTAACCAAAGCAGAGGGACAAAACCCTCAGACTGAGAAGAAGTCTGCCACTGTTTCCCCGTGGAATACCGTCGTGAAGCCGGTTATTCAAAAAACAAGTCTCCATGAGATCCAGAAAAGGGATGCTGAAGAGAAAAAGAGACGTGAGGCTGAACGTGAAAAGACGGAGAGAGAAGCAGCCTTGAAACTGCAGCAATCACTTTTGAGGGAAGAAAGTACGAAGAGTATGACTGTGACTTCCGTTGCAAGCTGGGCATCTGTTGGTCAAAACAGAAACGCTGTTAAGGCTCCCCAGTTTGGTGAGGCTAAATCTTCTGTGAGCGATGCCTATGTTGAGGAACAAAGAAAGATTTTGGAGGAGATCAAGAAGGCAGGTTCAGCCACACCTGCAAAAGAATCGTGGTCTACAATCTCAAAAAAGAAGTCTACACAATCCCTTTCCAGGCCTCAGGTCTCGCCTGCTTCTACCACCAATAACCCTGCTGCTAAAAAGAAGATTTTGAATGGTTCAACCATATCAATCCCCACTTTGAAAAAGCCCGGCTTTTCATCCCCGTCCACTGGCTATTCCGGGAATCAGTCGACTTCTGCTAGAAGACAGTTCTTGGGATGGTGCAGATCCCAGATGAAGCTGTCTCAAGGTGTGAAGGTTGACTCAGTATTAGATATGCTGTTGTCCTTGCCTCCATCCATGGACTCTGCGGAAATTATTTCAGATACTATTTATGCCAACAGCGCTGTGATGAACGGACGGACCTTTGCCAATGAATTTTTGAAGAAACGCATTGAGTGCGAAAAGTCTTTGAATGATCCGCTAACCTGGAGCGAGGCGTTAGCTTTGCCCGAAGGTAATTCGGATGACTGGGAATTCCAAGTTGTTGGCAAGAAAAAAGGAAAGAAGTTTTGAAGGTCAAGAAAGTTTGAGGAGACGTAACACATTTCAAACGAGAATTCTATGTGATTGTATCACTTTTGGGTGAAATAGTTGGATCTATATAGGTTTCACAACATTGCATAACTCAATTTACTTAATTAATACACCGTTGTCGTCTAATTGTAGATGATACTGTGCCTTGAAGACGTTTTTCCTGTCCAGCATCGAGTCATATCGTCTTTGTAAAGCCTGGTTGAAACATATTTCTTTACAAAGATTGACAAAAGTCTGAGGCCATTCTGGCTGTAGCCTATCAGCCTCTTGCACACAGCTTTTCAACTCAAGATCGACCAATTTAATCTCGTTCTGGTATCTCTGCCAGTACTTGTCATCTACTGATCCGTTTTTGTACAAGATTTCTATCTGTACAGCGACCTCCCTTAGCTTGATACTGCGTCTGATGGCTTCCGCCCCACGGTTCAAAAGCGCAGCTTTGATCACCTTTGGGTGGACCTGCTCTGTCTCTTCCAATTCTTGAATGCTGAAATACAAGTCACGAGCCTCATGTTCATCAAATATGCTTGGCAGTTCAGCCAACTTCTTGACCTGATTCTTTCTGTATCTGGACGCAAATATCATCAAGGATATGACCAATATGGACACATATATCAATGGAGTGTATACACTAACGATCTTGATCTCTGGTTTTTCTTGTTCCTCGAAGTTAGTCCCATTAAAATTCGTGCCATTAGAAGACATTTTGGCTTAGGACCTAATCAATTTGAAGTTATTGTCTTGCAAGCTAATTGATGCAGGATTTTCAAGTGATATGCCGCTTCGCTACCTATTCCAGACAATTCAATCATTGGCTGAGATGCCAGCAAGCCTTTGATTTCATTGTTGTAAGGTTCAGCTTTCGTTTTTCTCAATCTTAACATGAATTGTATACTACAAAAAACGAATAATGCTTAGCTTACTTACAATTACACTTTGCCACTAAGGCAACGACGAGAAAAACACACACACCAACTCCAGTGAAGCCTTAAGATCGGTTCAACAACGGAAAACGAAAGATTAATATGTTGTTAAGATTAAGATCAAAATTAGGGACTCACAGGGTCTCTTGTCAGCCCACAGATAGCTTTGGAAGTGTTATTGAGAAATGGGCAGGCCAGTTAAACTTGAAAGTAGATCCTGACTCCATAAAGGTTAGCACACAGCCAAATGTGGCGAAACTGGCTAAAGAGATTGCACATCAGACTGTTGAGTCGTTAGGACTGAAGCATGGTGACTTGTTGACCACAGAATTTGCAGAAGTCTTCGATTCTAATGGTTCAGCCATGCAGGAAAAGGGACGTCAGAGCAACGGAACTGCTTCCGTCAGCATTGGACAAAAAGGGTCTTTGTCCATAGGAGCTGGGGTCAAGAAATCTCTGGTACGGGACCGGGTGCAAGAGTCTCCGCTAGACGTCGAGCTTGGAAAGGAGACAGGAATGATTATGCGTCCGAGATCAACGCTTGGTAAGCAAGGCAGTAAAGGGATACGGGATTACGACCGTCCCTTGTCGCCTTGGGATAGAACATACCATGAGGAGCACAATATTAAACACATCTCTTTCCATGCCTATTTGAAGCAGTTGGACGATGTCACCAACAAGAAGGCGTCGGCATCATCTTATATACCACCGTTGTCTCAGCCGGATTACAAGATCAATTTGAACTGTCCAGGAGGCCACGAGCCATGGCCAAAGGGGATCTGCTCGCTGTGCCAACCATCTGCGATTACTTTGCAGCAACAGGCGTTCAGAATGGTGGACCACGTTGAGTTTCAAGAGAGTGAGCTCATCAATCAGTTCATCGACTCGTGGAGAACCACTGGTACCCAAAGATTTGGTTATTTATACGGATACTATCGTAGATACGATAACGTGCCGCTCGGAATAAAAGCTGTCGTAGAAGCCATCTGGGAGCCATCCCAGCATGACGAGGCAGACGGCCTAAGTATGGACGTCGATCAAATCAGCAAGGAGGCTGACGAAGTTGATAGACTGGCGAACGACATGGGACTAGAGCGGATCGGCTTGATTTTCACAGACCTAACCGATGCTGGCATGGGAGACGGATCCGTGTACTGCAAGAGACACAAGGACTCGTTCTTTTTGTCATCACTAGAAGTGATAATGGCAGCCAAGCATCAACTGAGACACCCTACATTGACCAAGAAAAGTGAGACCGGCTTTTTCTCGTCCCGATTCGTGACGTGCTGCGTCTCAGGCAATCTTCACCAGGAAATCGACATCTCTACGTACCAGGTAAGTCTCGAGGCCGAAGCTCTCGTCGACGCTGACTTCATCACAGGGTCCACGCATCCGTCCCAGGCCTACATCAACGACACAAACGACAAGAGGTACGTGCCCGAGATCTTCTACTCGCGCAAGAACGAGTACAACCTCACTGTGAAGGAAAACGCAAAACCTGCGTTCCCAGTGGACTATTTACTCGTTTCTTTGACGCACGGTTTCCCAAAGGGCCCGGAATCCGCGCCTGAACCTCCCCAGCCGGTCACGGCCCACACGCTGAGCGGCAAAATCGTCCAGGAGACCCCTGCTGTGCCTCAGGTCGTCCGGTCCACAGAACCGGGCACCGTTTTCAAATCTGTGTCCGGGTTTCCCTGGGCCAACAGACAGGCCATGGGCCAGTCCCAGGACTACACAGAGCTCAAAAGATACCTACAAGACGCAATCCAGGGCCACGATCTAGCGCAGCTCCGAGACAAACTGTCCAATTTCCACTTCCTGCTCTACATGCACTCGTTACAAGTGCTCAACAGCGACGAATGGCACTTGCTAGTACGGGCTGCCACAGAACCCTCACTGGAAGCTGCCACCGAACCGCTTCTGAAACTCGTACAATCGCCCGGATGGCAGACCCTTGTCATGATTCTAGCACAATCAGCTTGAACCGGCTTGGTCAGCTGACCATGGCACGGAAGTCTTCAAAGGGTCCCATGCCAGTGCGTTCCAGAAGGTTCTTATCATATTGCACGAATACGTAATATAGTTCATTTTTTAGTTTAAATGCACGAAGCGTTTTGTCACAGAAACCTGAAATCAGCTCGGCTCAACTAGGACAAGTTTTTCATGAAAATTTAATGCTTTGTTCATTATAGACATTCTTTAATATTGGAAGGCGATTTGTGTGTTTGAATTTGCGATTGCTTAAGACATCTTCCTTAATTTATTTTAGACTTAACTACTTCACAATTCGTTTAAGATATTTTGTTTATTCCATTCCTTTCTCAGTACAAGTTTTGAGAATCCCTTGGAGAAAGATAGAACAAATTCAAGTACCAACTGATTAGCGATGAGTATTCCATTTGGTTTAGATTTGGGTAACAACAATGCTGTGTTGGCAGTAGCCAGAAACAGAGGCATTGACGTTGTGGTGAACGAGGTTTCGAACCGTTCCACGCCAGCTTTGGTCAGTTTCGGCCAGAAAAACAGATTTGTCGGTGAATCTGGTAAGAACAAGCAGACTTCGAACATCAAGAACACCATCGACAATCTGAAGAGAATCATTGGGTTGGACTACGACCATCCAGACTTCAACGAGGAGAGCAAGCATTTCTCGGCCAAGCTGGTTAAGCTAGACGATGGCAAGATCGGTACGCAGGTGAGATTCGGGGGCGAGCAGCAGGTGTATTCTGCGACTCAGCTCGTTGCTATGTTCATCAACAAGGTCAAGAACACCGTTATTGAGGAAACCAAGGGTAACGTCACCGATGTGGCCATTGCGGTTCCTAGCTGGTACACGGAAGAGCAGAGATACGCCGTTGCTGACGCTGCCAGAATCGCTGGTTTGAACCCTGTCAGAATCGTCAACGACGTCACTGCGGCCGCAGTCTCGTACGGTGTCTTCAAGACCGATTTCCCAGAAGGCGATGAGAAGCCAAGAATCGTGGCCTTTGTCGACATCGGCCACTCTTCTTACACCTGCTCCATTGGTGCATTCAAGAAGGGCGAACTAAAGGTCTTGGGTACCGCTTACGACAAACACTTTGGTGGTAGAGACTTTGACCGTGCCATCACCGAGCACTTCGCCGATGAGTTCAAGGCCAAGTACAAGATCGATATTAGAGAGAACGCTAAGGGTTACAACAGAGTCTTGACCGCTGCTGAAAAGTTGAAGAAAGTGTTGTCCGCTAACACTAATGCTCCAATCAACATTGAATCTGTCATGAACGATGTCGATGTTTCCTCTCAGTTGACCAGAGAGGAGTTAGAACAGTTGGTTTCCTCTTTGTTGGAACGTGTTACTGATCCTATTACCAAAGCGTTGAAGCAGGCAAACCTAGACGTCACTGAGGTTGACTTTGTTGAGATTCTTGGTGGTACCACTCGTATCCCTTCTTTGAAGGATGCCATCTCTAAGGCTTTCAACAAACCATTGTCAACTACTTTGAACCAAGACGAGGCTATCGCCAAGGGTGCTGCGTTTGTTTGTGCCATCCACTCTCCAACTATGAGAGTTCGTCCATTCAAATTCGAGGACATCCACCCATACTCTGTCTCTTACTTCTGGGACAAGCAGGTCGAGGATGACGACCACTTGGAAGTCTTCCCAGCCGGCTCTACTTACCCATCTACCAAGCTGATTACTTTGCACCGTACCGGTGACTTTGCTATGGAGGCTAGATACACTAACAAGGAGGAGCTACCACCAAACGTTCCTGTTCACATCGCCAAATGGGAAATTTCTGGCGTTAAGCTAAATGACGGTGAAAGTTCCATTCCAGTAAAACTGAAGTTAAGATGTGACCCATCTGGTTTCCACACGATCGAGGATGCGTTCACTGTTCATGACATCGAAATTGAAGAGGTTGTTCCGCTACCAGCTGATGCCCCAGAAGGCACTGAACCAGAATACAGAAAGGTCACCAAGACCGTCAAGAAAGATTCTTTGACCATCACTGCTCACACTTTCGCTTTGGAAGAGGCTAAGTTGAACGAATTGATCGAGAAGGAGAATGATTTGGCTGCCCAGGACAAGTTGGTTTTCGAAACTGAAGACCGTAAGAACACCCTTGAGGAGTACATTTACACATTGAGAGGTAAGTTAGACGAAGAGTACGCTGATTTCGCTTCTGAAGATGAGAAGAAGAGACTAAAAGAAATGCTTGCAAAGACAGAAGAGTGGCTGTACGACGACGGGTATGATTCCACCAAAGCTAAGTACATTGCCAAGTACGAAGAGTTGGCTTCCCTTGGTAACATGATCAGAGGAAGATACTTGGCCAAGGAAGAGGAAAAGAAGCAAGCTTTGAGATCCAAGCAAGAAGCTTCCAGAATGGCAGACATGGCTGAGAAGTTGGCTGCTCAAAGAAAGGCCGCCGCAGAAGAGAAACCAAGTGCTGAGGGTGATGTCGAGATGGATTAGAGTGTCCTGATGAAAAACGTTTAGGTGCCTCTATGGCTATATTTCTTCTATGACTCTTCTCAGATTTGTCTGGTATTATACCTTCCTTTATTCGCTTGTTTTATCTAATTAAAACGAATGCATAAATAATACACATATAAGTTTATATACGAATCATCTTTCAAATCGTTACAAGTGAAGTACCTACATCGACCGCTATGCTCATGCGGACTTGTTGGTTAATGACTGTTTGTTGCCCGATTTCTTTTTCTTCTCGAACTCTGCGAAAACTTTAAAGAAGATCGGCACTTGCTCCCAACCCTCTCCATCGTCTGGGCCTAGAGGTTCGTCTTCAGACTGTCTCTTTTGGGCATGCCGCTTCTTAGCATCTATCACTGATTGCGGCAAAGGTGAAGTACGCTTTGGAAAGAAACTAGCTGCGGGCTGTTTTTTCATTTGATCTAACTTCAGTTTCTTCTTTCGTAGTGACTGTGGTACATTTTCCATATTTAAATCTTTCAAAGGAGGAGAGAAATCTGCCGGCCATTGCTCTTTTGTTCCCGTGATGCTTTTCACCGCTTGTTTCCTCCTATTCTTCCACTCTTTCAAGTCATCATTGTATAATTCCCACACACAGTTGACACAGCCTGACATGCAACAATTATCTGGTTCTTGGGGCCTTGACGGTACTCTGACACCTGCTATGTCCCGCGATTGTGAAGAAGTTAAAAACCTGCTAGTAGATTCAGGCGGCTGTCCCTTTAGTCTTCCACCAAAAACGGATTTCATACGCTCTTCATCCGAACCTGCTACACCTTGAGTATTGCCCTCAAAAGTCATCCGTATAGGAGCCGATGTCCGAATGTTCCTCGAACCTTTCAGCCATGGTATTGAACGAAGCATTTATACTCGTCGTATTATCGAATGATTCTGGCACCCACTTCTGACAGCAGCGACATAACGGTAGCAGCAAGCGCTGTCTATCAGTGTTTAACTCTTAAAGATCTTGTTTTAATCCTAAATATCTGTTTTTTTACTAATATATGTAAAAATGTAAGATTACGTTTTTTTAAGGTACATGCATGTCAACTATGCTCGGATTCTCATACAAAAAAACTTATAGAGAAGGCAGAATCGATGAGACGTGATCTAGGGCCATGTGACAGTCATGGTTTATGTCCTATAGAAATATAACGTGATCACGGTTAAATATTGTTGCCATGAAATATGTGTAAACCCAGATATTACCTCAACTCAAGATCTGGAACGCTCTACGCTTCCAAGTCTTAGTCCTAATGAACGATGCCACTGAGTCGTTCGCGCCTAATTCTTGCCACTGTCCATCGCAGAAACGCCATGACCCTGGGATCCAGTTTGAGTCAATCCAAATCCATTCGGGAGATAAGTCTTCTTGATATTTCCAAGGTGACACTGACGGACGACCGGTGAAGGAGCTACAGAAGTGGGTTCTTTCATACGGAAGCAGTTGAGAGGTCCAGCCATCTTCCTTCCATTTTCTCTCATTTTCGTCTATTCGGAATTCCACGATTTTGACGTGGACGTAGTCCGATCTGGGATCGATAGTCTTGGGATCTTGCAAGATCAACATCTGCAGTTGAATTTGTAACTCTTGAACATTGACGCCTTGAAGTGATTTTGGGTATGGTATGAGCTGTCTATCACTTATAACAGTGAAAAATTCGTCAATACTCCCTTCAGGGTCCGCTGGTTGGAGATCTTGTAGATTGCCGTTGTTTCTCCACAGGCAGTAGTATAAACGACGTACCCAAATATGTCTCCATAACAGTTTCAACATTCCTTGGTAATGTACTGAGTGATACGCAGAAATCAAAACGATGGCTAGCATCAGATATTTCCTTACTCCAAGCGTTGAAACCACTAAGAAATGAAAGAAGGTGCACACAATTAACAGCTTTGCCGTTTGGGAATCGAATGCAGTCAACTTCCTCGACTTGTTCTCTCCAAGAACTTCATTCTGTAGTGTATTCAGCTTTTCTAACACTGATTCTAACGTATGCGTGATTTCATCCAGAGTCGGCGCTTCGTTATGATCTAGCTCCCTCCAGAGCGTATTGTTGAAGTAAACGCATGTCATGAAAAGAATGCTAGCGCAGGTAAATCCTATCCAGATATCAAAAGTTAGGAAAAGCGCAGACGTATCCCTTGGCAAAACAAGAGAAACAGTATGGCATAATAAAATGATATAGATGAGCTGTAATGGAATATCATCAACATGCCACATCAATTTATCCAAAACTTGATCCAGAAGTAGAAGCAACGGGTATAATCGGTGTAGACATGCTATTATGATGGGTTCCAGATCTTGTGGCTTGTAAGGTTTGTTGTTGTATTTAGACTTCGGTACGAACTTCACATGCAGTTTATGGCCACCCATATTATAAGTGATCCTTAGTTAGTCCAACAGAAAAAGTCGTAATTCGTGGTGTGGTCACTGTTTGAAGACTGTCTTGGAGTGCCCTTTCTTTCGCTAATGGGGTTCAACCCTTTTGTATCTTAAAGAGAAGCTCATCTATTAAGAAATAGATAATATTTCCGTCAATTGCTCCACACAAGCCATAAGAGTAGACTGAGCAAAGTTATTGCATTGAATTCCCGGCACGAAAAACTTCCAGCCGTGTTTTGGACAAGTACGAGAACAATGGGAAAGAGCAAACAATCAACTGCACTGCGAAGAAAGCTTCCGACACTGAAGACGTTTGGACATGATAAAATCAAGACCATTATTCTGGTTAAGAGCTCATCGCCTTACCTATCCGTGGTTAAGAGAACAAATAAGTTTCTGCAAGACTTGGATAAGCGTAAGCGAGCCTATGTTACGTTACTAGGTATGGGGAAAGCGGTGTTTAAAACCTTATCTGTTGCTAGTCATTTCGATTCGATGAGTGATTACAACGTAACAATTTTCACCAAGACGTTAGATGTAGTTGATGAGATATACGCTGACAACGGCACTGATGAGGACGGGAGACCCGTTCTTGATGAAGATAGAGAAGTAGAATTATCAAAAAGAAACTTAAGCGGTATAGAGGTGCACATTAGTCCTGTCTGATATTTCACTACGTAATTTCTATAATTTGTTGTGGTGCTGGTCCGTATTTTAATGCAAATTTAAACATTAGACCTTGAGTTACATCTCTCTATCATATACCTCAGCTCGTCCAGTTCCCTTTTTAGCTTATTCTTTTGGTTATACGGCTCAAACTTCGCCAGCAATCGTTGAGAAGCCATCATGCATGCATCATACCTGCGTTCGTAATAAAACTTTTGTGCGTAAGAAACCATTCTCTGTCGCACCTGCTTCAAAGAGAGGTCTACAGCATCATCTTCTATCAGCACATTAAAGTCTTCCAACTTGAGTGCCCCTTCTTCTGTCTTCGTCGGGCCGTTTTCTTCCAAGAAGTACTGTCTGAGCTGCTCTTGGTATTCTTCTGCGCTCTGGCCTCTTCTGACCTTTAATTTTCCGGTAAGTTTTCTCACCATCACCTCACCTGTGTCATTATCTACAGTAACAGCTTTTGTAACTGGCTGTATCTGTCGATTGCCGTTAGTCTTGTCATCTGTACTCAACTTTTCTTGGTGCGATACTACATTACTGTGATCAGTACTCTTGACAGAAGTCCCCAAAACCGGTTGAATGCGTAATCCTTTAAACTCAGAAACTAGTCCCGACATCTTTCGTAGCATGCCCTGAATCTTTTCGATACTCTGGCCACTGTTTGGAGCTTGGTTCCTTCTTCGTTAACTTTTCATCGATGCGATGAGCTATCTATATGACAATAAATTTCAGTTTTAGATCAGGCTGACGTTGTTTCGAGAATTAATGACTATACTACATGCAGTCATGAAGAATATAACTCTACGTATAATTGAGAATTGATGTGATGCTCTACTAGATCTAGTTCAGGGTGCTGAGAATCGGCTGCCTCATATATGAATACCGCGAAATCGAGATAGTCCTTTTCTCCGACAACAATCATTGGAGCATGCCAAACTCCCGCATTGTAAGTCACAGCTTGATTAGGTTTGCATAAGAATGCCTCGAGAGTGCTGATATCGGGATTTCCAGTATTATCTGATAGTGCAGTGACTACCAAGTACGCAAATCCTTCTGAAACATCTCTTCCCATTGGTACGAACGTCTGTGCCGAAAACGGATGTTTCTCCAGTACTTTTATTTCATGTTGAACGGCATGCTTGTTCGTAGTAAGATGTATACTCCTGTGAAGTGAAGCTGTCGGGAAGCATCTGAAAAGATTGCAGTTGATATTTTTAACTCCAACATTAGTCTCGAAAGCATTCGTTAACTGGGCCACCTGAGTGATCTTAATTGCAGTCCCCTGATTAGCGTTCCTGTGTGATTCGTCAAGTTTTCGCACTTCTTCGTCCGGTGAAACTAATGTGCCGTATGGCGCAAAAGAGGCGATGGAAAGTGGTGTGGCTGTTATCAGTATCATACGCCCTCCTATGTTTCCAGACATAAATAGCTTTGAGGTACGCTCCACAGGCCAGGAGTTAAGTAGGTTTAAATTTACAATGTTGTTTATTGGTTCCAAGGAGCTCTGAACGTGAGAGGCTTTGATGGCACTCAACGCTAGTAATAAATTGTAGTCAATGCAGTATTTTTAATCGGCACTACTGCCGTAAGGAACCAGTCTAAAGAGCAAACCTTTCAGGACGCAAAAATCAGCAAAGATTAGAGAGTATTTACCGCTAATGGAGAACAAACGACATATAACACTCAAAGGCCATTAATACATCATCAAAGCACAGCAGCATTATAGTCAGAAAGGCAGTGCATTCAATTGCACTGTCTTTTATGGGCTGTGCCTTCTTAGCTTGTTTTCTTGCAGTTTGAAACTTGAAGCTTTTGAGATTAATGACGATGCAACTTCGATATCGTTTGGACATGAACAGAGAAGCATGTTTAATTAAAGAGCATATTTACTACGAGCGACTCAAATCTCATGCATGTCCCCTGAGGCTCAACTATCTTGTGACTGCATATACATAACCGCCGATAAGATCGATCTTTAGGTACTGCAATGATAGCCACAAATGAGCAGATAAAGAAATGGAAGAATGAAAAGACTATTGGTATCATTGGACTAGGTGATATGGGATTACTCTATGCAAAAACTATATCTAATGCGGGGTGGAACGTGGTTTGCTGTGATAAAGCAGAGCACTATGAAATGCTGAGGGAGAAATACAAAGATGAGAAATTCCGAGTCGTGGCAGACGGTGTTTTAGTGTCACGGTGCAGTGACTACATTTTGTATTCGGTGGAAGCTGAGAATATTGAAACTATTGTCAAAATGTACGGTGGATCATCAAAGATGGGGGCTATCGTTGGTGGGCAGACAAGTTGTAAAAATGCTGAGATTATAGCGTTTGAAAAATACCTACCAGATGATTGTGAAATTGTGTCGGTTCACTCATTACATGGTCCCAACGTTAATTCCGAAGGACAGCCACTAGTTTTAATCAATCATAGAACGAGATCTGATGAATCGTTCAACTTTGTTGAATCACTAATGTCATGTTTCAGAAGTAAACATGTTTACTTATCTTATGAGGAGCATGATAGAATAACGGCCGATACCCAAGCCGTCACACACGCAGCATTTTTGAGTATGGGCCTTGCATGGTACAAAAAGCAGGTTTATGCTTGGTCTGACTCTCCAAACAAATGGCAAGGCAGCTTAGAGAACGTCAAAGTGAATATTTCTTTAAGAATCTACTCTAACAAATGGCATGTTTACGCTGGATTGGCTATCACGAATCCCTCAGCTCATAATCAGATCACACAATATGCAAAAAGTGCAACGGAACTATTTACCCTCTTTGTTGAAGAAAAGAGGGAAGAACTCACACAAAGACTAAACAGTGCTAAGAAATTTGTGTTCGGAAATCATAACGGCCTACTATTGCTACATGACTTAGCCCTAGACGAATATTCCCTTTCCAAACATGTCAAAGGAGAAGATGATAAAATCATTCCAAACTCACATTTATCTTTATTGGCAATAGTTGACAGTTGGTACCAACTTGGAATTGATCCATATGACCATATGATCTGTAGTACCCCACTCTTCAGGATTTTCCTAGGGGTAACGGAGTATCTTTTCCTCACAGATGGTCTTCTTGAACAAACAATTGATGCTGCTATAAACGTGAAAGATTTTAGAGCAGATGATATGGAGTTCGCAATTGCAGCCAGATCATGGTCATCTATCGTCACATTTGGTAACTTTGAACTATACAAAAGACAATTTGAAGAGGTGCAGAAGTTCTTCGAACCAATGTTACCGGAAGCTAATGTAATTGGTAATGAGATGATAAAGACAATATTAGAACACTCTAAAAGAAATAACATTTAATACCATTGTAAAAGAGTTTGAATGATATAAAAAGTAACTTCTCTTCTGTGTCTAGTTCTCGACTCCCTATATATTTACGAGAATAACTCCCTCACGCATTGTACTCAAGCGAACACATTACAAAGTCTTTGGCTGTTGATCGGTATACTTCTTATAAATATGAAAACAACATTCAAATCAAAGAGATGCATTTAGCGCCTGCGTTTTCTGCTTTCTAAGAAGTCACAATCTTCATAATTATCTGCGACGAGATTACTATCTGGTTCAGCCAAGGGACTGGTACTGACTGGCGAAAAGTGGCCTGTACGTTGTCTTTTGGTAACCTGAAACTGTTCCGAACAGTTTTCCGAAGAGAAGAACACTTCTTTTTTTAAAGATGAAGAGTTCCCTCCATGCAATACAGGTCCATTTTTGGAGCTGTTTGTCTGAGCTTGCAAGTAGTCATTAACGAGAATCACATCAGATGGGGATACGGTACATTCCGAGTAAAGGTGTGGAAAATGGTGTTTGAAGTCTTGATTTAGAAGCCGATTCCACGCCATCGATAACCTTCTAGTGAAATGAGGAATACCGTCCCCTCGCCTGAATACCGCAGCCGAAAGTTCTTCATAGAACGCCACAAGACCGTAATTCACTATAATGTGTGATAAAGTATTAAAAACCAAAGTCTTATTCATTGGGATGCATGGATTCGGCGTCAGACAGTTCAAAAGAACTATCGGCTCCGTATCATTTATTTGGTCATGGCTTATAAATACCATGCAGTAGAGCTCAAGATCCCGTTTTTCGTCTTGCAGTACTATGTTCCATATGTTGAAGTTTGATTCCTGCGGCCTAATGTAGTACCGCGAGTGTTTATCATGGCTTATGCGCTTCCAGTCTCTGAGTAGTTTCCTATGAAATTGATTCATCCCTTACTCTCCTCTTTTCTGATGGCATAAATCCCTGCTAAGACACGCTCTTGTACACCTGAGCGCAGCTTTCAAACTACTCTTGATGGGTTCAGTGGATCACACTCAAAGATCCTTTACAGCCTGTCTTGAAACAGCTTGCTTTTGTACTATATCCTACCTGGGAATTTTCATTCAAGCAGAGTAAAGACTCTTATTTTTTCTTATATACTAGAATTAGCATGCCGTGTATTTGTTACGAACACTGTAAAGACGGCCGAGGCAGGGAAGTAGAGAGCGGGGCTCCGCATGTACCACCAGAGACAATACTTGGCCGTGCGGATGGTATGAATGCGGAACGCTGGGTTCAATCCGAGCCTAACGACTTTCTTTTGTAGCCAGTAAGGTATGCATTGGGTAAGATTTACCAGCATCTTAGTTTAAACTTACCCGGCCTTTCGCTAGTGAAATGACAAGTGCCTCTGTATAGCGACATATCAAATGAGACTGATCTTTATGTAAGTTAGTAACATTAGTAAGACAAGCCGTAATGATTGTAGTGCATTGGAGGCTCCAGACCAGGTCATTAAGATAGCCGCTTTTGACGTAAAGTCTGACAACCGTTAGTCTGTTATAAAACCGGTTTCTACGTTGACAGTACACCAAGTTCTGTACTGAATTGAGATTCGTTCTAAGTTGCCTAGCTTAAGTTTGAGGTATCTGCACTACTCTGACATAAGTCATCGCTTGGAAGAAGATGGGAAACTTTTTCAGTTCTATGTTTGACAAGCTATGGGGCGTTGATAAGGAACTACGTATACTGATCTTGGGACTCGATGGTGCTGGAAAAACCACGATATTGTACAGGCTACAGATCGGAGAAGTGATAACGACAAAACCGACGATCGGCTTCAATGTGGAAACACTCAACTACAAGAACTTGAAACTAAATGTGTGGGATCTCGGGGGACAGACGTCCATTAGACCTTACTGGCGCTGTTATTACGCCAATACCGCAGCAGTCATTTTCGTGGTTGACTCGACGGACAAAGACAGAATGAACGTGGCTTCAAAGGAATTGCATTTGATGTTACAGGAGGAAGAACTCCAAGATTCGGCATTGCTTGTGTTTGCCAACAAACAAGATCAACCTGGCGCCCTTAGCGCCTCTGAGGTGTCCAAAGAATTGAATTTAGCGGAATTGAAGGACAGAAGCTGGAGCATCGTTGCTTCTAGTGCCATTAAAGGCGAGGGTATAACAGAAGGACTGGACTGGCTAATCGATGTGATAAAAGAGGAACAAATGTAGCATTCATTATGAAAATATCCATAGCTGGCCTGGCTTTTGTACTGCATTTGAAAACCAGGTCAGCGCGCAAATACACTGATAAATTTCCCTTGATCCTATTCGAGGTGTTCTTCTGTATGACATCACGTTAATGAACAAAACGTACACAATTTATGGGTCTTATAAATCCAAAGAGCCATTGACGATGCGATCCACCTCTTATCGAACACAGATATCACATGTATGTATTTGTTTCGGGCCGTCAGAGACCTCAATCTGGACACTGCTCTCAATGCCTTTATGGCATTACCGCTCTAGTCGAGCTTAACTGCGACTAGTTATTGACCAGCACTTATCGAAGCTCTTTATGTGCTAAAGTTTGTGATTAATTAAGCAGCTGTGGTATATGTTAATATTCTACGAAGTCATGTATTTAGCGGTAATGTATACTAAAGCGTGCCCATGAAATCAACATTAACCCTACATTTCGGATTGCAATCAAATACAATTTACTTAGACCTGACCAAGATTTGTCGAACTGAACGGTCAGCGGTAAGTTGACATATTTATTACAAGCTGATTATTTTTAATTAAAATTATTATAGCAATAAAATTGAGCTTGGACTGCATATATGTACATTATAGAAAGAGCAACGTATATTAGAGTAGATAAAAGGCAAACAAGAGTCTTTACCAACTGAAGACTCGAAGGTTAAAATCAATTGATCTCCAATTAATACAGTGGTCATACCATTTGATTCTAACGACACTCCGTCTAACTGCGTGTGCTATTTCGAGCAGAATTAGCACCCTTTGAAATTTATGCACCAATGAGGTACTTCTTCAATGCCTTCCGATCAAGACTCAACCCAAGCTTTGTGTTTTCAAGAAATATACGATTAGCACCAATAATAATATCTCCAGTTGTACTAGCATGTTCTGACCGGTTTCGCGAACCGCTGCTGAATAATTGCAAGCCCTTGATCGGTGATAAAAGAGGTGATACTTTCGAGATGGGATTATACCTTGCATCACAACAACAGCTTGAACAAGACGCCAAAGAGGAACGTGAAAAGTTTGTCAGCTCTGGATTTCTTCCGACTTTTTTTAAAAGGCTCATCTGCAGCACGAATGACCTTATAGTGGAGCCCTTGCTAACATTTTTGCGCTTTATAAAGCTTTCGTCAATCTTTATCCCTCTACTCATAATATATCCGATATCATGGCTTGGACACCACCATAAAATTGTGATAGATTCCAATACAACAGCTAAAGAAACTTCTGGATCCTTATTATGGTACAAGCTTTTGAGAAAAGCCTTAGAATTCGCCGGGCCAACTTTCATCAAACTCGGACAATGGGCTGGATCCCGTACTGATATCTTCTCTGAAGGACTTTGTGCCGAGTTGGGACATTTACACAGTAATGCAAAGCCTCATTCCCTTGAGTATACAAAACAGGCAATACTTGACTCTTTAGGCGGAAAGTATAGCTTTGATGAGGTTTTCGATGAATTCGGCGACAAACCAGTTGGGTGTGGTGCCATAGCTCAAGTGCATATTGGTAAACTTAGTGAAACCATCATCAAGGACATGGGGCTGAGTGCTGAGAGGAGGCATTTTGCCATAAAGGTGGTCCACCCTAAAGTGCCGAAAAAGATCGATAGAGACTTGAGGATAATGTCGTTCTTTGCTAATTTCATTGATTCACTACCGACAATGGAATGGCTATCCTTACCAAGTGAAGTCGAGCAATTTTCGATACTTATGAAAATACAGCTAGACCTACGGATTGAATGTAAAAATTTACAAAAGTTCAATGACAACTTCAAAGATAATCCTAGGATCAAATTTCCAAGCGGGTCCGAAAGTTTGTCCTCGCGATACGTTCTTTTCGAAGAGTATATACACGGATTTCCCATGGAAAAGTTCTTATCTATCAAAGATGAACTTCATGACGTAAGTCTGTGCAAAAAGGTGAGCGATCCCTTCATCGAGGCCTTCTTACAAATGCTAATTTTAGACGATTTTATCCATGCTGATCTACATCCAGGAAACGTAATGATTCGATTTGTGAAACTTGATAAGAAAGGAGCCAACATCATGTCCACTGAGGAGCAGATATTCCAAACTGTGCACAAACTCAGAAGGCTCATGAAAAACAATGATCCATCTTTCATAGCTGAAATGAAGAAAGCTTTAGAAGAGTATGACGCTCAAGTTTGTTTGATAGACACGGGTCTTGTAACAGAACTCAATGAGCGCAATAGAGTCAATTTCATTGCGTTGTTTAATGCATTGGCTAAATTTGATGGGTACCATGCTGGAGAACTAATGATCGAACGCTCAAGAACTCCGGAGACAGCAATTGACAAAGAACTTTTCTCCTTAAAGGTAGATAAACTTGTGAGCAAAGTCAAGAAGCAGACTTTCACGCTAGGTACAGTTTCTATTGGAGAATTGTTGAATAAGATGTTGGGAATGGTAAGGCATCATCATGTTCGAATGGAGGGGGATTTCGTCTCCGTCATCGTGGCAATCCTTCTATTGGAGGGCATTGGAAGGCAGTTAGATCCTGAAATGGATCTCTTCGCAAGGTTCGTATTATTTGTCCTACTCAACGGCTTTGGATCAACGCCAACCGGCTTATCACTGAATGAAATATACTAACTACTACTCCACTAAATCATAACTGTGCGTGTGATAATTCACACTACCAGACTTGATTACCGTGGCAGTCTTGTTCCGATAGCTCTCTTCCCTTCTTACGCACTTTCGGAATGAGTAGATCTCATGACTTCATGGCAGGCGACTCAAGCTTACTAAACGAAATGAGCTCCTTATCGATTCTCAAAATTTGGTTGGGTTTGGAAATTCGTCACTTAATGACAATATCTGCAAAGAGTATTTACGAATTGGTGAAGACAGACCAGTTGTGCCCTAATTACTAACTGAAAACCCCTTGTGCTTTACTGAATGTTACAACCTAGTATGTCAGTGTGCTCTACTTAGCTGTTTAAATATGTATGACCGATAGAATTGCCTCCGCAAGCGATACAGCCGCTAGAGCGTTCTGAAATCGGTTTCAAAAAATTCTTAATTTCTCATCACCTATCATCAACCGGTACTTGATTACCATGTTGGTTCGATTCGACATATATTTTCGCACACGCAAAATCCGGTGCAAATAACCAGGGAGTGCACGACCTCTGATATAGTCCTATGCCTACTAGTTAGGACTTAGCGACTTCTGACAACTTTTTCTGTTTCCGAAATGAAAAACAAAAGTGATAGTGTTAGAGTTATCAATACAGACACAACATGTATGGCGAACGTCTAATTGAAAGACGCCAGAAATTGGTATATGTGTCTACATAGAATCTGACTGCATCGAATTCCGTTACTGAATTGAGTGCAAGATTTTGCGGAGTTCCTGTTTAAGTTGCCATTAACTAGCGGGGTCTTTTGTAAAGCGTGTTAAAGACTACCTGGTAGAAATATGATCTACACGTTTGATATAGGTACCCTTATCAAGTGACCCTACAACCTGGAATTCATGCTGGTCGAAGGAACGACTGTCAAGTACACTCGGAGCCAGATCCCATTATTGCGGAATGTTTTGTTAAACAATATAGGAGTAAATCTTGCCGATTGGCCTTTACTGAAACGATTGTACGATGTGAACCCTGTGCATTATTAAGTAGCGCTTGTGAAACAACATAGCCTTGGATTGCGCTAAGATGGTAAGACTTTACCCTTTTAACGTTAAGGACCGAGATGTTTTCATGTTCGGTTGTGCGGCCCCAGTAAAACCCATCGGAGTACCTTCACATATAAGATCCAACTCCGAGAAGACACTGAGAATCAGTCACTCCTATCATAGTAAGTGCTGAATTATCTCGGCTTATGAACTAAACCGCTTTTTTTCCCGCATTATTTCTAGCACGTATGCGGATGACGAATCAATGTCAGCTAAGCACTTGGTCTAAGTCTACAGTTTGACAGCTCTAGTTTGCAGTAATTCCGCTTTGTGTTGTTACAGTCAATCCAGCGTCATTGTATCATCACATATCGGGTGCTCCTAGCCCAGAACTGAAAATGAATTCTTCCTAGGAAGACTTTGGTTGAGTAAAATTATCATAACCCTTCCAAGTTACTGCGCTGGTCTGCGGTAACGCACATTTTAGCACTGAAGATTAAAAATCCTGTGTTCACTTCTGATGCGATCACAGTAACTGAGCGGTTAACAGATAGGTTGCCTACTTCAGGTTTGAACCATGAGACGTCCCATTCAAAAAAACTTTTCATACTACCCTACTGCACAAACACTAATAGTAACATTCGCCTATGAACAGCTAAAATCTGCAGTCTGTTTTGAGGTACCAGCCCATAGCTCTTCCTGAGAATTCCTTATGGCCCATCTTCTGTCCCTGCATCTAACAGCATTTCGTCTGTCAATCGGGAACCTGCGCTTGAAGCTTAGGGGTAATTGACTAGAGCAACAAAAAATAAGCTGATCAGTGACGTTAATCCGGCATTCAAATATACGAGCAGCAATGGAATCTGACTGTGCACTGGTTTTCAGAACGCCAAATCTAGGAAAGTGTTTTCAAGCTCATCACACGTATTTGTAAAATAGACTCTCAAAATGCGACGCAGAAGGTTTCCGCCAAATGCCCCCATAGTTCAGAAAACGGTTATAATGCAGGAAAGTTTATGCAGGAAAGTTTTTTTTGTTTTTTTTCCTGCACATGTTTCCTGCATAATGCTTCCTGCAGGAATTTTTGTGCATAAGATCAACAAAAAGCACGGTTTTTCTGAGAGAATGCATGTCACAGATATTCCGTAGATGTTTTTTTGGCACGTTAATGATTCAAAGGCATAGATCGGCGCACGGCATACGGAGAATTTTCAAGGAAGAACACCCATCGTTAAATGCTTGCCCGCTCAGCAGTCCTCCACAGTAGAAAACAAAATCGTGACTTTGCCGCAAACTTGTCTCGTTTGGACATTTTCTTATTAGTTTTATTCAACTTGCAATCCTAAATTGTAATTGGGATTTACTTTTGGGGTGAACCCACAGAGCAGCGACTAACACAGACCGCATAGAATATGACCTGATGATCTACCGTTTTTGCTTGGCAACAGCTAATGTGAAGCTGTCCCTAAAGGGTATGTAACCTCGACCTCTATCCGGTTAACAAAATCCCAAATTTGCTCATTTACGTCCTAATCGAACAAATTTCATCGTGTCCGAGATCTCATGGAAACGAAAACATAGTGAAGAACAGAGAACACTCGGAACCGCTGCTCGTATCCGTAATTATGTGCGCTGATTCGAAATTCAGTTTTCGCAGCTTCACTCAAACAAAGGTAGCTCTACCGAGGCTGTTACGGGTTGACATAATTCCCAGCTGCACCTCCACAGGCAGTTCGTTTTGGCGCCCTAGGCAGGAACAGAGGTAGTAAAGCACCAGTCTCCGCTAATTTGTTTATTTTGGTGTTGCACTGATTATCTAGTACCTCAAAGAGCATTTTTCCCTACGCCTTATGGGTGGAAAACCGGGTTTTCTAGAAGATATTGGCATCTCTGTTATTCCATCTTTCGAATCTTTTGGCAATTAGAATTTAGCCTAGTAATGCGACGCGTGGTCGCAGTGAAATCATAACTGAAACGAAGATCAATATCTGTTCAGTCGTTCATTCACCTTATATGCTCATATTAATTGGCACTGAATTATTTCTTAGTTTCAACAAACCTTGCGTATGAAGTGGCCCGAAATGCTATATAAAAGCAGTCTCCGCATCCCACCTGGGCTTGAGTAGTGTCTTTAGGTGTGGTATACTCTACTCTTGATCCTTGTGAGATAATTTGATTTTTGGAGTAAGCGCGTCAATTCCCAACCAATTCCACTCGTTAAATATGAAGTTACACACACTGACTTCTTACCTTTCTATCGCCTTTCTGTTGAGCCTAGTTTGTGCTGAATCTGAGGTCTTCACTATCACCTTGGATGCACCCGATACCCCAGTTGCCGGGTTTAATGTCTACATAGATGATGAGCACAGATTTATGCTTGCAAAGGGTGCCAAGAGTGTCACGGCTAAGATTTTGGACAACGGTACCTTGTTGATGGAAGACGGTAAGTTGATGGGTATCGGAAAGAACTATTTGTCTGATGAGGCATTATCTTTCTCGTGGATACTAGCTCAGCCATGGACCATCGTTGATGGAAAATTGAAGCTATACGGTGAAAACTTCCGTTCTGTTTTTTCTGGTGACGACGGATTGTACTCGTTAGGATCCTTCAGAGCCGGCAAGGGTCGTTCTGATGTGTTCAATGTCAGTCTAACTGCAGTGGATTCTAAAGGACAATTGATTCAGGCTTACCCTGCTGCTGCCGCTGAGTCTTCCTCTGTTGTTTCAGTCACACCTTCTTCATCTGCTCCAGCCGAGTCTTCCTCTTCCACTATAGTTGAATCTTCGTCTTCCGCTCCAGTTGAATCATCCTCTGCTGCCTCAGTCGAATCTTCGTCTTCCGCTTCAGTGCAGTCTTCCTCTGCTGCCCCAGTCGAAGCTTCGTCTTCTGCCCCAGTCGAATCTTCGTCTTCCGCTCCGGTGCAGTCTTCGTCTTCCGCTCCAGTGCAGTCTTCGTCTGCTGCCCCTGTCGAAGCTTCGTCTTCTACCCCAGTCGAATCTTCGTCTTCTGCTCCAGTCGAATCGTCCTCTGCTGCCCCAGTCGAATCTTCGTCTTCTGCTCCAGTGGAGTCTTCCTCTTCTGCCATAGTTGAATCGTCTTCTGCCGTCACGTCTGCCTCGTCTGCTGCAACAAGTCAAGGTTCTACCGCTGCAGCTAATGAAAGTGTGTCTTCTGCTGAAATTACTCCATCTTCTTTGGTTGCTGTAAGTGAGCAATCATCTGCAGCTGCAGCTGAATCTTCCTCTGTGGCTTCAACGAAGTCTTCACCAGTTTCCAACAACAGTGCTGTCACCTTGACCACTTCTCAAGAGTCTACCACCCTGGTTACAATCACATCATGTAGCGAAGATAAGTGTTCTCTATATGAATCTTCTGCTCTAGTCTCCACAGCCACTGTCACAATTGGCAGTATCGTGACTGAGTACACTACTTGGTGTGAACTTACCGCCACCCACCATGCCGACACCTCAGTTACCCACCACACTGAGACCTCAGTCACTCACCACACTGAGACCTCAGTCACCCACCATGCCGAGACCTCAGTCACCGAAACTGCGGAATCCTCCCAAGCTAACAGTACTCCAGGTGTTTCTAAGACTACACACGTCCCTATTGTTCCAAAATCGTCTGAAGCTAACAATACCCCAGAAGTTTCCAAGACGACAAGAGCCCCTGGTTCCATTGAAGTTTCTTCCATTTTGACTGTGACAAGTGAAATCAGCACTAAACCTACTCCTACCGGTTCAGTCACAGTTCAGACCTTCACGAATGGTGCCATTAGAGACTACGCCAACCTTGGTTTGTTAGCAGGAGCCGTCTACATGCTGATTTGAATGTATAGTTCGGAAAAAGCCGATATTCAACTTGCGAGTTAAGTGTTGCAAGTTATGCAATTTTGAACAACCTCTAGTGTGGTTTATTCTGAACCTTCATGCTACCATTTTTGACAATCTATGAACAACTGATCTTTCTTTATCCCCTCTGACTTTATATTTTATATCCTCTACACACACGAAGCTTTTTGTAGATTTAACATTTACTTTGAACTAAACATTTCTCTGCGCTACCCCAGAGAAGCATATCCAACGGAACTCCTCATCACCAGTGTGAAGGTTATGCTTATAGTTCAAGGCTGGATCGCAATAATTAGACTTGTTTCGATTAAATTTTTGACCCTTAAGTTTAAGGCTAGTCTGTGAACTGTATATAACATCATTAAATCTAATGTTTCTTGTCCAAATTAATATAGTGTAAGTATACTTTACTATCTAAATTTATAGAATCAACGAAATCAAAAGGGCAAACAACGGACTGCTTCTAGCGAAGATGGTTGCAGCTCCATTTTTGGAAGATACTGTACCACCCGTAGCAGTAACTTTTTCTACGGAAGAAGCAGAAGAGGCATCGAATGTTTGGCTTCCTAACACTGAGACGGAAGAACTTGAGACAATATCAGTACCGTCGTAGTCTGCCACTGCTGCACCATCTTGGCCAGTTGCTTTGATTTGGAATGGAATAACATCATCACGACCAGCAGCTGCATTGATGGAACCAATCACATAGATGTTGTCCTCACCAGAAGGAACTGCATGGAAGTCTTCGCCGTAGAGCTTTAACACACCGCCTTTGATAGTAAATGGTGAAGCGATCTGGAAACTCATGGAGCCTGGCTTTAAGGACAGGTAGTTTTTACCGATACCTACGACGCTTTCGTCGTCTAATTTCAAAGAACCGTTGGTCAAAACGACTCCAGAGACCTTTTTGGTCACATTCGCGATGTATAACTTGTCATCGTCACCAATGTAGATGTGAGAATCGAATAAGACAGTACCTGGTGCATAACAATCCAGGGTAAAGTTGGACGAGTTAGCAGAGACCAACCTGCATAAGTTGAGCAACACTGCACTGAGGAAGCAAATCAGTAGTTTCATGGTTGTCTCAATGTGCCTTTAATAACAGAGCTGTTAGAATTACAGAGCGTCTAGAAAGATTGAAGATCATAGATGAAGTATCAGCCTACAAAAGTCCATAATGGAGCATTGGTTGCTGAAGAGGCTTAATATATAATACGAGCAACTTAACGAAGTCAGACGTGTTTATGTCAAATGGAAAAGAAGTCTCGCACCATTGGACGAAGTGGAAAAGTTCAAACCGATTCGAGATGAAGAGGCCCATCCAGAAAATTGATGCATCGCTGAGAGGTGCCATGGAAAACAATTGTGCCATCCCAACTAGGGAATCTGTTTTGATCCTCACCCTTGGTGACTGTGCAGTTCTCGAAAGGTTCATGAATACGTACTATATTTGCTCTGCATACGCACAACATCCTGCAACAATGTTGTAAACAAAAGCGCGCAGAAAGCTCGGTAGCTGAGTTCAGACTGCCAGAACCAGGGTACCTCAGTCCCCCGGCAGGAAAGCTTCATAACCACTCTCCAAGTCACGGGTTACCACCGCATTCCCATAATGACATGCCCCTTCAATGCAAAAAGACAAGACTTGTTACATCAATTAGAAATATGGGTCACCGGGAGTTGTACGTGACCTTTCAAGAAGGATTCTCAACCCTGTCATCGTTCTATCTCATTCGAGAGCCTGAGAGATACTTGCTGAAAAAACGGTGCTCTCATTTCAAGAATTGACCAACGTAACTAAGATCACATCTATATTGCTCACCAAGGCATGAATTAAAAGTTTCCATGTTCAAAAGTCGTAAAGTTGCTCACACGGGTGGCATCTAGTGAGCAACTTTCTCAATTTTTTGTCCCTTCTTTTCTGCCGAGTTTTCTGTGCGGACAGTAAATTTCATTTTTTGAGCTTGAATACCGTTAAGAAGCATGATAGTATGCATACAGTTGTACAATGTTATTTCTGAAAAATAAAATGAGTGCACACACAGTAGGAGAGATCGTTATTTTGCTCATCGGCAGTACATATGCCGTAGATATCTCAATATTTCGTGGTTCATTTGAAGAAATTCAAATGCCTTTGCAATACGTGCGTAAATCCGACCATGGATAATAGCATCTCTACAAGACTGAATGTCGATTTGAAGAATCTTGCAGAATCAGCGGTACTTCCAGTTTTTCCCCAATAGCATTGAAGAGATTCACTCTCTCTGCTCAAAATTAGATATCCTTGATCTTGTTCATTGACTTTTGTTGAATCTACTAGATAAACTCTTTATAACAGATTCAAAGTTACTACCATATCAGCGATACCTCTAGTCTAAAACTAGAGCAACTTTTAGGGTCGGGACGTGAAAGGGTTGAAGATATCTGTTTGTTTGACTACGGTTATAGACAAGTTGCACTCTATTTCATATTGTTGTTCTTGAGGTGGACCTTGCACTGAACTGTTAAGCCATCATGTCAGGGGTAAATTACAACTATCTGGGAGATAGTGGAAAAGAAGCTGGAATGGCAGCAGTTCCTAATGTTAGTTCAGCTCCGGGTGTAGCGTCAGACTTAGGGCCTTCAATGGGAATGGGATGTCCAATGAGCGCCAGTCGAGGGTTGTCTATGAAACTGAACGACGAAGACGATGAATTCTATCACAAAAGTTTAAAGGAGAAGGAAGAAGCATGGTTTGAAGAAGCACATCAGCAGTATTTGCATCTAAAATGGTATCAGAGACCTACTAAAAAGATCCTCTATCTTATTATGACTATACACAGTTTAACACAGACTATACTGATGGGACCTTTGGTCATCCTAATGCTTCAAAGTATTTGTACTGAAGAAACAAAACCTATGGTACATAATCACACAGGAGGCGGCATGAAGATGGGCGGTAACAGCAGTAGCAGTGCCGGTGGTGGTATGCATATGGGTGGCAGTAAATTGTTCGCCAGAATGGACATGGGTGGTGGTGGAAAGAATGCAATTCCAGGCTGTAAGAATAAAGACTCCCAGCTTGTACTATCCAATGTCCAGTCGATATTGTCGTTCATATCGGGAATCCTAGGATTCTTATTATCAGGTAAATTTGGGCAATTGAGCGACAGGTATGGCCGAGTGTACGTTTTCAAAGTTTTCAGTCTGATCAATCTTACGCATTCACTGTGCATTGTGATTTATTTCCACTTCTTCAAGACCTATCACCAATTTTTGATGATTGTATTCTTGTCGGTTGGGTACCTATCTGGTGGTGTTATGTCATTGATTTCAAACGGTAACAGTTATTTGAATGATCTAGTTAAGGCTGAAGACAGAACTGTATCCATCAGTATCATGATGAGTCTAATCTATAGCACCCTCGGCGCGGGACCTTTATTGGGATCTTTTATTGTCAAGGCATCCCATAATAATAATATGACGCCTGTCTATGTTTCGATTGCCTTGGCAAGTATCAGTACGCTGCTAACCTTTACAATTCTCAAAGAGAGTAGACATCCAGAAGCAATGGCGTTGGCATGTGAACTATACGCAAAGAAGAACAGTGTGTCGGTCCACCCTAATCCGGCTATCAATTTTTTGCTGAATATGAAGCAATCGATTGTGAGTTTCTTTAGACCTATGAAACGCTTGTGGTTGCCAAGAACATCGTCCGGTTCAATTGCTCCAAGAGTAAATGTACTGACCCTTGTGTTCATAGACAACTTCAATATGGCAGCTACTATTGGTACAATGAGTCCAATGATCTTGTTTTCAATTTGGAAGTACAGTTGGACCAGTGTTGAGATAGGTTACTACATGAGCATTGGGGGATTCGGTAAAACCATTGTATTGCTGGCTCTTGCCCCAGCGTTTGTTAGGTTTTTGCAAAGAAAATTAGGATACGCCATTGATCCCTTTTGCGTTGACCGCGTTGACATAATATCCGTTTTCTTTTCCTTAGTATTCGTTTTCCTGTCATTGTTAATCGTCGTAGCTTTGAATAGCTCATCAAGCGTTTATATGAGCAGCGTTCTTCAAAGTTTAAGTGGTATGGTGTCTCCAGTGACCCAAAGTGCCATCGCAAAGTACAGTAGCAAGACTGCTGCTGGTGAGATGTTTGGCGCTATTGCTTTGGTGAGACATTTAGGAATGCTGTTCTTCCCAATAATTTTCCTCCAAATTTATTCCCATACCATTCAGTTTAGTGCCAAGTTTTTCCTCTACGTTCCTTTGGTGGTATCCGTTATCACTATATTTGTGAGTATATTTGGATTGAAATCTAACAAGCCTCAAGAGGATAGAGAAAGCGCAGAAAGCGTTCCATTAGAAGGTGCCTACTGAGAATCAAACACCTTCTAGGAACTCTCTCCTTAGAAATTGAACAGTCTCTTAACCTGATCTAGTTGCCCATGTTTTCCAAAACGTGCTTAGCCCAGTTTTTGGGTGGCTAAAGGTAGACGTTTCCTGTTAATATTTTACTTTTTTATGTGTCAATGATGACAGTTTTTCCTCATATAAGAAACGATTCTGGCACTGTGCAACTGTAGTGTTATCCACATGTGGCCCTAACCACTAATTCGTTTAGGATGTACTTGATCTTCAAAACAGGAGCACACAGTCAGATTTTTTCATGCCAAAGGGATTACTTATACTTTACTATGGACAAATCATAAACTAGAACTACATAACGAAACGGATATTCATTTACTGACATGACTACCTTCTTGTTCAGCCTATAATTATCTTTTAGACTTGATTCATAGTGCGAAGTAAGTCAATGAAGCAAACAAAGCGGATAATACTAATGCTTCTTTCTTGTTGATTAATTGAGACGCACCACTTCCGCTGACAGCAAACTTGTTGACCTTTTTACCGTTGGAATCGACACACTTGACCTTGATATCGTATGAGTCCTTTTTCACAGTGGCCACGGCGTTCTTGGATGCTAGAATCCAGGTGCCAGAATTTCCACTTGGAATAGCCTTGAAGTCTTTGTCGCCGTATAATGTCAAGAAGCCTTTTGAATCGATACCAAAAGGCTGCGCGTACTCGGTATAGTTGGAAGTGACTGTTAAGTAATTCTTCTTGATACCGACGAACTTACCAGATCCCAACTTCAACGACCCGTCAGTTTGAATGGTACCTTCTAATTGGGTGCTGCTTGATGGGTTGCCAATGAAGATATTGCTGTCATCGACGTAGATGGCCATGTTCTTCAAGTCTTTGGGGCCATTCAGCTCCAAATGAAATTTATCAGAAGTAGCACCAAAAGCCACGCAGAACAAACAAGCAATAAACAGGAAAAACTGACTGGCTCTCATTTCGATTACTCACGGACGTTGCAAGGCGTTATGACAAACTTGAATACGCACTTGTATCCTGTAGGAGAGTATAATTTGAAGGACTATAGAATGTTTCAATACTCGCTATAAAGACTTCTTATATAACAGCTACTTCTTGCCAAATCACAGGATTAAGAGAGACCTGCACGATTACTTGGTTTTATTACGGCCCTACGGAAAGGAAAGCTCTGAGACCCTATGAAAAACCGACAAAAAATGTGCCTTTTCGGTGAAATGCACCCGCCATATGACAAGCCGTGGTTCATTGGTGCGTTGTGACAGAGGAAGCATTGACTCTAAGCCAGAATCGCGAGGTCAAAATGAGGTCAGCTTAAGTGCGTAGCGTTAAAATTGCTCACCGGTACCATTCAGCATGTAGTTAACATCTCATCAAAAATATCGTGGAGAAACACCATATACATGGTGCAGAAGAGTGAATTGAATTATTCTCACTATCAACTCCAGGGACAGCTCTGTAGCCGTAGGGAACTTTGCATGTATTCGATCCGATCTGCATGACAGATTTTCAGATTTTTTCTGCGAGTTTTACTGCACAGTAAAATTGCTCACACTGCGAAAACTATGGGTTTGAATACTAGAATTATCTGGCAATCCAAGGACGAAAACGGTAAGACCCAAAAGCAGATGTCATCCGGATACACACTTCAAATCTTCTCGAATGTTGCCCAGACACGAGGTGGGCAACCGACTTTGCACATCATTAGATGGAAATTGTTGACATACGCAGTTTACTACGAGCAATTTAATATCTTGGCACGTTAAACGATGGCATTTGTTGACAGATATTGGATCGAGTTCCCAAAACATGCATCGCAGGGGTTGAGCAACTTTGGCAAGCCAATTCCCCTCCTATTTTCGCTGCCCTGCGGTTTTCTTAGTCGGACTGTGGAAGACGCTACGAATTGTTCCCTAGGAACGCTATGCTCGGTTTTTGGCACCTGAGTACACTTCTGGCAATCGAAGCATGTCCTTAAATGCAATGGCAAATACGTCCTTTCTTTTCTTCAGATATATAAAAGACTTGACTTTTTGTCTTCTTGTAACCATTGCGTCTCAAGTTCTTTTTAATCATATCCATTGTTTATAAATTCATTTCGTCTTAAGCAACCAAGAATATCGCTAGTACTCCAGTCTTTCGCTTATATTCCAACTATCAAACAGCTATAATCTCCAAATGAAGTTCACTATTGCCTCTTCTGTCTTCTCAATTGCCTACTTGGCTCAGTTGATCGCGGCTGCTTCCGAGAAATTTACCATCACCTTAGATGCTCCAGGAACCGCCGTTGATGGTTACAATGTCTTTCTAGATGACGAAGGTAGATTCATGTTGGGTAAGAACGGTAAAACTTTGGGTGCCCAAATTCAAGACGACGGTACCTTGTTGTTGGACGACGGTGAAACAATGGGTGTTGGTAAGAACTACTTGTCATCAAAGGCTCTTTCCTTCTCCTGGATGGTTGCCGAACCATGGAGTATTGAAGGCGGTGCCTTGAAATTGTACGGTGGTAACTTCCGTTCCGTTAATTCAGGTGAAGACGGCTTGTACTCCATTGGGTCTAAGAATGCAGGAAAGGGCCGTTCTGATGTCTTTGACATCGGCTTGCGTGCTGTTGACTCCTCTGGTAAGGCAGTCCCAGACTTTTCGGCATCTGGCTCCTCTGCCGCAAAAGCGTCGTCCACTGCTGCTCAGACCTCATCTTTTTTAAGCTCAACTACCTCAGCTACTACTGGCTCTGAGCCAGAAAAGACTTCAGAAGGTGAAACTTCAACCGTTGAACCAACAAGTTCTGAAAAGCCAGATACCACTGCTTCCCCAGAAAAGTCTGCTGCTCCTGAGAAGTCCGCTGCCCCAGAGAAGTCTGCTGCTCCTGAAAAGTCTGCTGCTCCAAAAGCAAGCAAGACTGCTTCTGTTGAGTCTGTCTACACTGGTGCTGCCATCAAGAATGGTATGAACGTTGGTGCCATGTTGTTTGCAGCCTACGCTTTGATTTAGTCTACCCATGACCTACCCAAATTTTAATTCTTTTCTGAACTCAAATATGTTATTTCAAAACATGACGGGTCCGCCATAACCTTCAAGCAAGGACTCCTGAGAATACGTATACTTTGAAAACACCATGGTATCTCAGGAGAAATGCGGCTCCTTTTTTAGGACTTTCAATTCTTCCTCAATAATTAGATATCCATATTAATACCTCTTTTATTTCAAGGGCTTTTGTTCGTCTTATCCCATGTCTTTCTCTTTGTTACAACTGAAGGTGTCCTTCTATCAATATGACTTAAAAGCAACAATTCTTGTTCATACCATTTAATATGTTTCAAGGAACTGAGGACATGATCTTTACTTCATTCTCAATTATTGAGTTTGGCGCGTGTAGGATATATCAGTTTGTATTTTCTCAGGAGTTGAGTTAAAGTATTCATTTTTTCAACAGATTTTTCAAGGTGATATCATTTCGGCGCACCGCTATAAAATTTCATACTTAAACCTTTAATACAAGTCATCTCTACAAGCTTCTCGGATGATCAACAAATAAAATACACCGTACGTGGGCACTATAATGATAACTATAAAACCAAAAGGTTGTACAAGGTTTTGCCATCACTGGAAAGATCAAACACAGATCAAACTAGGCTCGTACGCACAGTTCAGACATTTTAGTAACCAACTGCAGAAACTTGCTTTCTGAAGTGGCTGCAGAAGAAAACAGAACTTCCCTCATATCCACCTAGAGTTCCAAGGCATTTTTTCTGAAGGGATTAATTTCGGTGGGGCAGCGGGTAGGAATATCACTTAGGCGTAGAGGGGTGGCGAGAACCGACTCCTATTTAAGACTGCATAGCAATCATGGCCCCCCAATTGTCTCTTGCAGCACCCTCTCTTATATCACCCCAGATCTTGTCTAATATTGAGGTTACGTCCTCAGCTAATGGTCCATTTGCAATGGCCACCAGAGCCTTCTCAACTTGCCCAGCAGTACGGCCGCCGATGATCAGAGCATCTCCTTTAGAAGCATCTAGCCTCGAATTGTGGGCAACCCATCTGTATGCCAACTCAAACTGCTCGATGCCACTTTTCTTGGCAACTGCGCCGAACTCGTCCAATGCATTCAAGAAAGGCTCATTGACGTACATTGAATGGTAAATGCTTCCTATTGGGGTTTCCTTTAGAAACCTTTGACTTTGGTTCCCCAAGATCTCCTCACGGGTTCTAGTCAAGAAACCTCCAGCAACCGGAGAGTAGGCATAGAAAGCAATACCCAAATCTCTTAGCAAAGGAAGCAGATCTTCCTCATTCAAACGCGCAAACGCGTTATAATTTCCTTGGTAAACTGTAGGCAAAATGTAGTTGTTCTCTTTTGCAATCTTATACACTTGTTTGACTTCATCTGGAGTGAAATTGGACAACCCAAATCTTCTAAATTTTCCCTGCTTGTGCAATTCGTTTATGCTCAACAAAATATCTTCGAATGGCGTTGTTGGGTCGGGAGTATGCAGATAATAAGTTTCTACGCTTGGAAGCTTGAGCAAAGACAAGGACTCCCCAATTGCGGATGTCAATCCATGCTTGTCTTGTTTACCGAGTCCCCACCCTGGGGATTTAGTATCAATGGCGAACTCCTTGGACCATTCATTTTCACCAAGACGCTTTTCACTCCCCTCGTAAACTCTTGCAGTGTCAAGTTTTTTTACCCCTCTGTTCTTCAAGACTTTGTAAATTGCTTTGGTTTCCTCCCCTGACAGCTTGCTGACTAGGAACGCACCGTAAATAACTTCAATTGAAGATTGGGAAGTTTTTTTGCTCATCTCGTATTATCTGGACACTTTTTCGGGTGGTCGTTAAGTTTCTTTTAATTGAGTTATTTTACCATTCTTTAGTATTGACTACGGATAATTCGACAAAGCTTAATTGCCAAATGTTTCAAATCCTCCCCTTTTATACACGATTCAAATTTTTAAGGCTTCCAAGGTCAAACAAGTGTGAACGGCAGAATAGTATCTAGCCAGCGCCTTTCTCAGGTAAACGGCAAATGGAAATAGTCTATGGGACGTTCAGCAAGAGACCATCCGCGGAACTGCACTAGTGTGTAGATAGGACCTTTATTATTCTATTCCCTTCGGCAACTGGTCCCTAACGGTAAATTCTGTGGAGCAAAAGCCGAACCCCTCCAGTAGCTTGGTGTATGACAAATCCGGCATTTGAGATTGTTTTTGCCAAAAACAGATAGATCTTTACATCAGCCACAACATTAGAACGCAAGAGGCTCTAACATATGGTGTGTATTTCAATCAAGCCTAAATGCCGAGAAATGGTCGTCGATGCAAGGAGGACAAACTGTTTTTCGCCGCCTAACTCCAGTTCGAAATAAACTTCTGCGGTGACAAAACAATTCCCAACCCGCATCTTACAGTAATATCACATACTATGGTTTAAGATCTATACCCAATATTCTTCAATATCCATGACTCCTTCCTCTGTAGTGTATAGATATAAATGCTGTAACGTTAGTTTTCGTAAGGGGCCACTTTTCATTGAAGAACGAACCTATTCACGCGATATGGCCATCATAAACCTCAACATGATGGCCGGGATAAGAATTCAGACGCTTCAATTCTGCCTGCAAGCAGCTGAACATAGTATTTTCAACTATAAGGGTTCAGGTCCAATTTGGTTGCATGCAGATATCATGCAAACACCTAGAGCGCCTTATCCTTTCCAGTGGCTTCAACATGCATTACAGTGACCTTCTGATGCCTTCCGTTTGAAAGGCATGTGGCTGCATCACCGTGGACTGCTTTATTACAGGATCAGGAAAGTGGAACTTACAGGTAAGGCCCAATATCCAACATGACGATTTTTGTAAAACCGGACTCATGGAATCCATTTTGGATGTTAGAGCAATTGAGATGATGCGATGATTGCTGGTGTAACAGGTTTCCTCCTTTTGGGCACTTTAATACGGAACATTACTGACAACTGAATTACAGTTTTCTGGCCAGAGTTTCAAAACAAGCATTACTAATACGTTAAGCACATCAGTTCTTTGGATCATTGGCAGTTGCACAGAGGAAGCGATTGCGCATAGCGCCTTGTAGTAATGTTAATACACCGTTCCACAGGCTTAGCACGTATTCTATCAGTTAGTTACAACCCAGCACCTCATTACTTCCAGTGAGTTTTGGACACCGCATTCTTCGCCGACCTATCTGGAACAAAGGGGCAGTAATTGACGAGACCTTGCCTCAGCATAGCTCTCCATTGAGAGTACAAACGGACATATTCTGAAAGCTTCTTTCCATAAGTACTGACTGAACAGTCAACGGCCTTCCATACTGAATAAAACGGGTTATGAATGTACACTCTCATTGTTGTGAAGAATTTATCTGCATGAGTTAACTATTCAAATTTTTTCCTTCACCCCTGATTAACGATTGAAGCGGGCCACAAGTTTAATGCCTCGTGCTTATCTCAATCAAATGTGGAACTTGTCGCTGCAATTCATCGGGAAAAACGATAGTTGCTATTGTTATGGATTTACTCCTATCATAAGTCCATTGCGCCTCACGCATTAATCTCCTTGTCTCCATTGAGCTCGAAGCGATATGTTGGCAGCAGGGCTACTGTGTATGTTTTAGTGCACTTTGATAATCGAGGGGTTGGTGTGTGTAATTCTGAAAAGTATCCGTGATATTTTTACGTCGTATTTCCCAAAGGGGAGAAAAGTAAACAAAGTTAATTGAAAGACAATAGTGGTTTTGACCGCTAACATTTCTGCCACAGACGCGCATTTACCGAGAGGCTCTTTTGCGTAGTAAGTACGTGTTGCCATAATACAGTTCAGTATTCCTTGTTTAAGCCAATTGACCTCTTTTTTTATTGTTTCGGTCTTCATTTCTGTTGTATCGAATAATCTTGCTTAGTCTGGTTCTGCTAGATTTTTGATTTGAGACTTGACAATTACCTCCAAGTGCTAAAGTCGAAAAGAAGAACATAGTGATTTCATATATCGGTGCTACGCGACAGTAAGCACACCGGTAAAGTCAGGAAGATGTGCTGATTTACATGGGACAAGAAAAAGGGAGGAATGTCGATTACGAGGGTAAATTGTGTAGTTAAGTCGTAGAAACTTGTATCATTTTATATCTAAAAGTGCACTGACTAAGAATGCCCCTCGATGTACGTGCTTTTGCTACTTCTGTATGCTTCTACCGATTGGCTCTCTTTCGTCGTTCTCAAAAGGGATCCTAAGTGAGGCAGCTTAAGAGTAAGTATGAAAGGACAAGAGGGGAGGATTGGGGCAGTTTAAGGGAATTTACAATACGGTGAGTACACCCATAGACTCAAGACAGGGTATTTAATTCTGTTCGTGGTGGAGGCAGAATAGCTGACGACTACTGGGCAGACCGCGTGGAAAATCGGATGCAGTCCGTCTTGTTTCATTGCGAGAAGTACTTGGCGAACGGTATTATTGTAACTTCTCCTGCTACTACGGCGTGCCTTTTCCACCGAGTCCGATCTTTTATCTCCTGCGTTGTTATGTCAGTACACAATGCGATACAGCTTGTTCTTGCAAATGGAGTTGATTGGGATGGCTTGTAGTATCAAGACAAGAAATTGAAGTATTCTTTCTAAAACTGATGGAATTAATCTGCTCGGCACTGGTGTGTACCTTGGAACTGTATGGCGCGTGAGTAACGTGTGGCGATGAACTCCTCTACGAAATGCTCGAACAAGCCACAGTATTCGGCTTATGTTAAGATCCTGTTTCGTCCGAGACCAAGGAATTGCCTTAGGCGACTATCTAGGAGCTCGCATGGTCTGCCACTGTGTCCGCGTGATCTAACTCAACGTAACGAGATACTTCTGTCTCTTTGAAATAGGCTGTAAGGCAATCGGACCCGTGTCTTCTTGATGCATGTGCCAAAGTTTTTTGCCTTGTGTGCTTCCTCAATTAGTTCCATAGCTGCTGCCCATTGGACGGGGATACTCTTGTTTGTTTGAACTTGGACATGCCTATTTCGATCTGTGCGTTAGCGTGGTCTGTCGTTCTGCGTGCTTGCACCATGACCTGCTGGATGAGAAAGATGGCGTCTGTTCCTTTCTCAATGCCCTTTGTGAACAAGTTAGGATGGCACTCTTCTAGAACACAGTGGGAATGGACGTGTAACACGTACTACTCTTTGTGCCTGGGTAAGGCATGGGTCAGGACACTCCTCGAACAGAGAACCAGGTTGGCCATGCCATTACTATTGAAGGCGTTGGTCATGTCTCTGGTAAAATGCAAGTACTTTTCCTTCCTTCGAAGTTGCTCAACGTTCTCTGTGGATCGTTGACTTTGCAGTTCATTTGGAGTAACGTATTTGAATTGGTCTTCCACACATGCGAACTCCCTCTGTATTGTTGAGGGAGGGTTGAGCGGACTTGGTCCGTCGTAGGGTGTTTCGTAACAGGATGGGTATTCACTTATCAGAGGAGA